>CM060943.1:194517134-195767134 GCA_030765085.1 Allium cepa
ATTCTTTGAGGTCTAGAAATATTGTACTAATGGTTAGTTATCCCTTCGGACTAACCAATTCCCCTGCATATTTCGTAGACTGGATAACACGAGTATTTCATAAAGTATTGAATAAAATCGTTCTTGTATTTATTGTTGATATTCTGATTTGGTAAGCCAAATGCATAATAGATATTCAGTTTGATCTAGTAAAACATTCTCCATCTATTCTTTGTAGGTCTCCATGTCCGGCAAATTTCGAGGATGAAATTTTCTTAAGGAGTGAATCTGTAATGATCCTGGTTTTGAATCAAATTTAAATTGGTAATTAATGTAAATTTTAGGTTAAATTGTGAATTAATTTGAACTTTTCAAATTAAATAACATACGTGCTTATAAATAGCTTGTAATTTGAAATTTGAATTTGAATAATTATCAAAACAAATAATATATGTTGTTATTTATATATATGTATTATAAATTGAATTTTGAAATTGAAATTCAAAAATAAATATTTTGAGAAATAATTTAAATTTGAAAGATTCTATAATTTAAAACTAATAAAAGTTTGTTTTGGATTTATTATATATATATGTGTGTGTGTATCTATATTTTGGAAGTTATGTTTTGAATTAAATATAATAAAAATATTGTTTACTAATTATAATATACATATGTAATATATATTTTGAAAGTTATATTTTAAAATTAATATGGTAAATTTTCAAATGTTTTTTAAAGCTAATTCTATATTTTATAATATACATATGTATGTTTATATTATTAAAACGTAATTTGAAATGCATAATGTTAAATTGTGAATATAATATATAAAATTTTATAAAAATATATTTAAAATACATAAATACATATGCAAACATATTACATAAACAATAAAAACATAATACTTAAAAATGTAAAACATAGGATAAAAGGGTTTAAAACAAAATTTATAAATTAAATAAAGTAGGGGTTTAAAACATAAAATTACTTGTTTTTAACAAGCGTAGGTTAAAAAGAATAAGCATTAACAAGTGGAAGTATAGTATAGCTTTAAAATTAAAAGTGGCAGACAAAATTTTCTTTTAAAATTTAATTATATAATAACATACATTAGAGAGAAAACATGCCTCATTTTCTTTCACTTAAGAAACCTAGAAACTCAAATCAAAACCAGAAAAATAAAATCATCTCAAACTCAAAACAAAGCTTTAAATCAAAAAGCCTGGAATAAGATTCAAATTCAAAAACCAAAAAATCAAATCTAAAAACAAACCAGAAATGAAAACCTGAAACAAAACAATCAAACTTTAAAGCAATTCAAAATCAAACAAATAGTTTTCAAAACAAGATCCAAGATCAAAGCAGACAACAAATTCAACTGGAAACAAAAGGAAATCAAACAGCTTCAAGCTTGAAAGCTAACATGAATTCAAATTAAAGTAGCAGATTCAAATCAACATCATCTCAACCAGATCAATCTAAGGATTAAATCAAACAGCAGAGCAAATAATCAAGTTCAAATATCATTCCAAACAAAACTTCTCTGTTCTCTACTTTGTTCCAGATGAGCAAACTGACTTATTTAAAAGTTTACATCTGCAATATATCTTGATGCTTTGTGAAGTAGTTGTTGAAGAAAAATGTTGTATAGAACGAAATTATATCTGTATGTCTGTGAGCATATATATATATATATGCATGTGTAGGTATATAGATCTGTTCCTATGTTTACAGGCTATAAAGAAAATAAAAATAAAAGTCTCCTCGATCATTCACTTGTAAGCTTAGATGTATAAATGAAAAATGATAGTATAATCTCATTTCTAAAAATATTTTCGAGATTTTATATTAAGTAATCATTTCAAAATTTAAAATTTATAGTGATAATCTAAAATTTGTTCAAAATCATGCATCTGGATTTCAAGTTCTAATTATATGAATGGATTCATATTGCAAATCGATGAATTTTGATGTAAATTGCAAGAATTTTAAGAATGTAATTAGCGAGAATTTTCGAGATGATCAGATTTAGGTTTTTTATCGATTTTCGATGATCAAGGCATTGATAGTCGTCGGGCCTGTAGCCGAAGGTGGCTGGAGGCTAGGGAATCCTAGGAAAAGTAATAAAAGGATTTTAAGGTAGCTGAGGCGGTAACGTGATGGAGTTTTAGGGTTTTATACCCAATAATGGTCGAGGGGCTTTTTGAGATGTTTCTGACGTCGTGGGTTGATCGGAGTTGTCCGGTCCTAAGGGAATAATGCATGGTCGACGACGACGCTATAGTCATGCTGGCAAGGCGTAAGGTTACCTGGATCGTCGAAACAAGTGGGTTTTGTTGTCGGAGATGTGTTCCAATATTCGTTCGAACAAGTTCAATTTCGAACTCCAGTCGAAACCATCGACCTGAGTGTTTGCCTGAGGTGGTGTGGTCAGCTACGACATGCAGGAGGTCTCAGTGATGATCAGATCGCCAACGAACGATCGTACACGTGCACACATATCATCATTATATCTGGGTTTTCATGAGGTTGAGGAAGATCAAGATATTCTCGGGTGTCTGTTCGGGGTAAAGCATGTTTGACTCGAAGTGTTGTAGAAGGGTTGTGTTGCTTGAGATTTTCCCTGGGGGTTTTGGTCTGAGGCTTGGGTTTTTGTGTGCATAGCCTGGTTTAAAAAAATTTAAAATGAAAACCTGTCTAAATTTTAAACAAAAGGCAAATGCTTCAATAGGTTATAGAAAAAATAAAATCAAGTTAAAAGTATATTGAAAAGGAAAGCAAGTTTTCAAAGTTTTTGAGGCTAAAACGAATTTTTAAACAAGATTCTCGACTAAGTTTCAAGTACAAATGGAAAATTTTAAACCAGTTTTAAATCAAAGTTTTTAAGAAATATAAGCTAAGTTTCCAAAAGTAAAGTATTAAGCAAGCTTCCAAGGATTTAAATTTTAAAGTTAAATTGTTTTAAACTTGTTTGGTTTATATAATTTTGTATTAAGTCAATTATCTTATTAAATCTTTGATTATTTTCAAATGTAATAAATAAAAGATTCTTACTTAATTTAATTAAGGTATAATTACTTTATGTAATTAAATTTAAAGCTAACTACTTTATGTAATTAAAAGCTAATTACTTTATGTAATTAAAAGTTAATTAGTTTGCGCAATTAAATTAAAGCTATTTACTTTGTATAATTATTTTAAGGCTAATTAATTATTGTGATTAAATTAAAAGAATGATTAATGTAATTAATTAAAGAATTTATTAATTAAGGGTAATTAATTATTTAAAGATAATTACTTGAGGATAATTAATTAATGATTAAAGTTGATTAATCAAGTGATTAAAATTAATTTGTGATTTATTAATTAAGTGATTAGGGATAATCACTTATTGTAATTAATTAAGGATAATTAATTAAATGGTAATTAATTAAAGGTTAGTTGATTAATGTGATTAATTAAGGAAAATTAATTAAAGGATAACTAAATAATTAAAGATTAATTATTTAATGATTAAAGGTTAATTGATTTATTAATTAAGGTTGATTAATTAATAATTAAAGTTTAGTTAATTTATTAAAGGTTAATTAATTAATGATTAAAGGATAATTAATTAAAATGGTTTGTACTTAATTAATGTTAATTAACCAGGATTTGTAATTTATTCATAAGTAATTGATCTGGTTTAAATTAATTATTATCAGATGTTAATTGATCTTATTTATGAATGTTTGGATTCTATTGAATATTGAATTGTTTGATATCCCTAATGTGCGATGTTCTATGTTATGATTGAGCTGTGAACTGTGATATAGTTATTTATCTGTGATGAATTTACACATTTGTGAATTTGTGAATGAAGATAAGCGTTATAGAAGTATACCGCTTATCTATACCGTTGTGCTTGAATTAATGATGGTTGTGATATGTTGTTGTTGCGTGTAAAACCCCTGGATTACACCACACATACATAAATATGGATTGCACGAGGAAATTGGTTAAGTCACAGATATTTGAATTTAATATTATGAAATGGTTTTAAAGATTGAATTTTTAATCCAAATATTTTGGAAATGGAATTGGGTTGACTATAAAAGGCTTTTGAAAAGGAAGTTTGAAATTGAAATTAGTTTAATAGAATATATCTTGTTTAGGTTTTGAAAATTATTTTTGAAAACTATGGTTTGAAAGGGTATATAAGTAATACAATAATATATATGGATTTTTAAACCATCTTTAAAGTATTTTAACAGTATTAAGTTGGGAATTTAAATTTAACCCAAGTTTTTACTTTAAAGGCTATAACTTGTGTCTATTTGATCGGATTTTTCCAAAATGAAAAGCATTTGTTTTCAAATGATAATGGCATTCATATAATGCAAGAATTCGCAGTTTGTTAAAAGGATTTCAAAATTTTGAAATGGAAGTTGTTTTGAAAGTTATGAATGAATCTTTGATAAAGATCGGTGAACTTTGTTTTCAAATCAAAGAAGATCTTAAAGGTGTATCTTTTGTATAAAAGATTTGAAATGGAAATTGTTTTGAATGTTATGAATGAATCTTTGTGAAAGATTAGCGATCCTTGGTTTGAAACTGAAGTGGATCTTAAAAGGTGAATCTTATATTTAAAAAAGATTGAAAGTGGAAATTTGTTTAAACCATTCAAAGGAAAGGTTTTCGGCTAAAAGTTGTGACTTAACTAAGATCCCATATATCCATATGATTTCAAAATTTTGCGCTCATTATTTGGTTTAGCCGGGAGAGGACTTTATGTCATATAACCCATTCCGAATAGTGATACGAAGAAATGGATAGCATTTGAAGACAGTGGTGAAGACTGGATATTTTCGAAAATGATAGGATTACCTATCGAATGACTCTGCACTGAGTAGCTACGGTATAGAGATCTCCATATGTGTTGGGGAGTCCGATCGGGATTGTGAATACCCGGATCGCAAAGGCTTCTTTGTGAAGTGCCTCCGGTTCTGTTCGAACCCGGAACGGACTTGTATGGATGTATGTCTGACATTACACTTTGAGATTTAAGCTGGTTTCTATCGATTACATTTCTATTTGGTGGCGGAGAATTTATTCTCTTAGCTTAACACCCTTTTTTGAGATGTACAAGCTCAGAGGTTATGTAGTTGATATTTACTAGTGATACTTTCCTAATTTGGTAATGTGGCATGCTGAGTGCTACTGATCATTTGTTGATCAAAGCGTGGCTTTTGTGAAAAGCGTATCTTTGTGGGACGAGACTTCATCAGGACCTCACAACCCAGAAATGGTCGAAACAAGAAGGGTGTGGCAAGGTTATCGGGGGTCGCACCCCTTAGGGTATGTCCATTTCCTTCTGGATAAAAAGTGATATCATGGTATGGAGCCCAACTATTTAACTTATGTGGTTATTGCATTGTGGTTTTTGCTTTGTGTTTGAGGATCCTTGGATAAAGGTCGGTAACGACCGAGGGAAGGCATACTCGTGTCAGTAGTTACCTAGTTATAGAGGTAATCCAGCCTTGTGTTGGCAAAGAGCTATTTAAGTTCTCGGGGCGTCCTTCCAGAGGCATAACCATATGGCAAAGGAAGTTCCTTAGCCTGACTATTTGTTGGAAATCCAATCAAACAATACGAGCGCTTTATGATTGCAGTTGTATAACCTGCCATCTCAGGTGGTAGCTATAGCAGGCATAATATAATGGTACCTATGCTGACTAAGATTAATATTATACTTTCGAAATGTTTTCTACACTATGCACTAATAATAACACAAAATGATTTTGGACATCAATCATGTTTAACTATCATAAGGAGAAATCTCCCCCAAGTGTGCGATTGCATTGTGTGTGTGCCAGGATGCCTTATGGTAGTTTCATTTCCCAAAAATCATTGCGGATTTCTTTCTATTTCCTTCTGTTTGTTTTCGTTCAAATAAAACTATTTTCATTTGCTCACACTAGTCCCATGACTGACCTGGAGTTTATTGTTCCCTTTCTAAACTCTGGGTGCCTACAGTTTTCCACACGAGCAGCCTAGAGTCATATTTTCAGATAATCAGCTAGCAGACATAGTTTTTAGCAATCATTGGAATATGTGGTTTGGAAATCGCTTTTGGATCGAGTTTGCTTCACTTCAGCACTGATGATGGTTCGAGCTTGAAGTTTAGAGCTTTTGAAATTGGAGATGCGGTTATTGTGTTATTTTGGAGCTATTTGGTACTATCTTTCCGCTACTGTTGTTCCGCTGTTGTATCTATCTCTGATATGTTGATCTTCATTTGTATCAGATGTTGTCTCTATTGTGTATCAATAAAGTTATTCATTTCTTATTCCGCTGTGTTGTAGTACTTCATGTGTTGTAAGCTCCGACGAACCAAATTCGACGTTTGAATCTGCGGCATTCGAAAATGGGTGATGTATTTGGTGTCGATTTTCGAAGGTCGAGTCAGGGTCGTCACATATTATTAAATAAGTAGATGGAAATGTTTAACAATATAGGAAGTTGAAATGGTTTGGAAATATATCTTTTTAAAGATAATTTGAAGTGAATATTTGGCAAGTGATTTAATTAATAAAAGATTAATTAAAAGGGCCTAGTGATTGTATATGGTGCTAAATATTTGTTTGTTTGTGTTGATAGTCTAATAACCGACTATCAAATTTGGTCATTTTAGTTCTCGACTTGATGTGGGAACTATTTGGTTGTACAAAGCTATCTGTGTAGGCTTGATTATCATTTGTGTTAAGGCTGTTGAGTCGTATAGTGCGGAGTATTACTCCAATCTATCGAGCTTCCTTCTTGGTCCGAAGGATAGCAAGTTGAAATTTGGATACGTGATAAGTCCATTAGACTTAGTTTCTATATGAGGTTGAGAAACGCTTTTGCGTTGTTAGTGCGAAGAGGCCGGGATCAGATCTATCTAAAAACCATTTCAGACCAACGTATATGCATTCGATTTATGCAGGTTGTTGATGATATTGATATTTAGGATTTTCATAGTGGAGGACTGCTTGTTGATCGCTTGGGGTTAAAATCCCAATATACAAATACTAGCAGTGGTCTTTTCATTATGAAATATCCAATGCAAGGACTATTCGCTACTAATTCTAGGGATTTCCTAACAGGATGTGGTAGGAAAGTGCATTTGGTTTGTCCTGTTCCTGGACAACTTGTAAAGATGTTTGTCTAACATTACATTTCTACAGAATGCGTACATTTGTTTTATAAACGTACATCAATGGTAGCGGAGAAGGCAACTTCTCTTAGCTTAACACCCTCCTTGAGACATATGAGCTCAAGAGTTGTATTTTTACTGAAGGCAATTAGTAGTCAACAGGAATAGCCATATGGCATTCAAAGTGATGAGATTATGATATGTGAATGGTAATCGTTACCTCATGCATCATCAACCGAAAATGACCAAAACAGGGTTAGATGCAGCAAGGCTAAGTGGGTCTCTTCCAAGTAGGGTATGATTATCCTCTTCTAGATATATCTTTACATGCTATGAAGTCGTGTATCTGATTATTGTGGTTGGTTGGTAACAACCGGAGGTTGATATATTTGGAATCATCTAGTTATAGAGGTGGGTCGTTCTTGTGTTGGTAGAGGATCATTTGTGATGGTCCTCAGTACATTCTTATAGAGATGTACTACCGGAAGGTAGTCCCTTCACTTGGCCATATGTAAGGAAATACAAAATCCACTACGTGCCTGCCATTATATTTGTAGAGCCTTGTATGTTGGAATTTAATAATGGTAACAATTTCGGCTATGATTAATTTTATTTCTATACTAAACATTATTACAATATCAAATGATTTGGCATGAAATATTTTAGTTATCGTAAGGTAAAAACATGTCGCTGTTTATGTATGGACTTGTTTTACGAGACACTTTTGTTTTAATAAAGGAAAAGTTTGGTAATTTAATAAATTCAGTTGAGTGTGTTTCTCATGCTTGTTTACCAGACTGATCCGGAAGTTCTTCCCTTTCAATGCTCGGGTCATACCGAGTATATTTACAGGTTCAGTTTTAGTGCTTTTGGAGCTTCGCCCAGTGAGCTAGAGATCTTCATTTTCGTATACATGTATATGTTTTGATTATTGATTATTTGCCGCGCTTAGTTGTTGTTTATATTATCGACAATTGTGAGGATAGGTTATTATAGCTGTCATGGCTGATAACTATTGATTAATTATTGAACTCTGATTGACGTATATATATACATCTTCTGTTTTGTAAAGATCATTGATATGATATTATATTTTTCCGCTGCGATGTGAGATTATTTATTGTTCTGTTTGGTTCAATCTTCTCTCTTTCTTTTCTTCTCTTTTTCTCTCCTCTTTTCTTTCTCTTGACTTTTCATCAGTCTATGCTTTTTGGGTTGGAGATGTGTGGTTTATTGTCGATTCAAAGGGTATGGATTTGCAGGTCGTCACAATGGTATATGGTTTTATAACGGTTTTTAGGATACTATTGAAGGGAAAACCCGTTCCGCTAAGCGACGTGGTCTCACTGGATATCCAAAAGGATTGAAATGTTAGGTTATTATTCATACCAGGCTTTATGTCTGAATTGAAGATTTTGTTTTCCCCTTAAACTCTTGGTTACTCAATTGATTTTGAGTAGTTTGAAATATAAGGTTTTCAGGTCCGCTTCTTAGCCGAATAAAGCTTCTAGAGACATGTAGGAGGTAGATAATTATAGATTTTTTCCGTTGTGTATTTGGATGTAAAGGCAGATTATTAGCCTTAATATATACTTTGATCAATCAAGAGGGGATCTTCATATGTCGCTTTTGGCGCATTTATAATAATTATATTTTATTGAACGTGGTTAACGTAATTTAGGATTATGTAATGAACATGAAATGTTTTGATTTGAATATGAAAATGTATTTTTTAATTGTTATATTTTTTTCATATTTCTGTGATCTATGTATCAATGAATCTAGTACCACAGTATTTGGTCGCCGAAGATTAATAAATATGGATGACAACAGCATCCATAGCCATTAGTTTTGGGCCTCCAAGTAGGGGATGTTACAAGTTGGTATCAGAGCATTGGTTTATGAAACTTTTAAAAAAAGTTAAACCTAAAGGCTTTTTTCAAACATAATCAGATGAGTTTAAAAATATGATTGGGGTTTTAGGTTAACGCTATATTAACGTATTTGTATTTGGTATATGGGTATATATCTAAGTACGTATTCCCCTTTTGTTAGACCGTTCTTTTGTATCTTACTAACTCTCATATGGATATATACGAGAAAGAGGAAATTGAGGCAGGAATGAAAGAGGAAATCTGGGTGGAGGAAGCACTGCAACCAATGGAAATGCTCAACCTAATACTCAGAGAAACCAAGATTGGCAGGTCAACGCTAACCAAAATGCTGAGGCCAATATAGGCATTGGAAATCTGCCAACAGATGCGGGGATGGTGTACCAGTTGTTGGTTATTTTGTTGCGAGTAGGAGCTATTGGGAATATTGGTGGAGCTAATCCTGTAGTTCCATCCGGTTATAACTATGCTAGGTTGAGTAGAGATTGTTATTTTGGGAGGAAAGCCATTTACTGAAATGGAAGATGCTATTGAAGTAGAGAATTGGTTGTTGAATATTGAAAAGATCTTTCCAATTTAGGCTCGAATGATGGTGAGAAGCGAAGGCTAGCCTCTAGACAGTCGCAAGGGTTGGCGCTTCATTGGTGGAACAGTGTGATGGCCGAGGTGCTGGAGGAAGAGTTGACTTGGGCTGACTTTAGGAGGAGGTTTGAGAAGAGGTTCTTGTCTGAGATTTCCAAATCAACGTTAATGAGGAAGTTTATGGATCTTGTCCTAAGACAAATGTCTATGGTCGAGTATGCTGCTATGTTTGATAACCTATCTCGATATGCTTATGCTTCGGTTGACACGGATGTTAGGAGGAATGAGAGATTCATTAGGGGTTTGAGGCCAGAGCTAGGAAGGATGGCTATGATTCATATTAGAGAACGTTATCATGTGATGGTGGAGATGACTATCCGACATGAGGAGATGCTTGTTGTCTCAGCTAGGGAAAAGTCAGTTGAGTCTAAGGGTTCTCATGGAAGGAAAAGGAAATTCTTTAAGAAGAAAGGAACCCAAAAAGGGGAGGCATCTAATAAGGCAATGACTTATGTGGTATGTTATAAGTGTGATAAGAAGGGCCATTATGCCCATGAATGTAGAACAAGAATAGGAAATAAGCCTTTGGAGAAGAAGAATGTGAAGTGCTTCAACTATGATCAGGTTGGGTATTATAAGAACAGTGTCCAGAGCTAGTCAGTGTGGATAGAGGGAAGGTGTTTGATATTGGACCACAATCTTCTTCTGAAGCCACTACAGCGGAGAAAGGAAAGATTGTGATGGCTTTTGATTCAGAGTATACCTGTTAAGGTACTTTTTGATACAGGTGCATCATATTCATTTATATCTTAGTGTTTAGTTGATAGGTTATGTGTAGAACCCACAAACCTTGTTACGTCCTTGAAGTTTGCGAATCTAATATGAGGATCGCAACTCTTGGGATGAAATGTTACCGGTTAAAACTTGAATTGTTAGGTTATATGTTTGCCTGCAGTTTGTATGTTTATGACTTCGTAGATTTCAGGATCATCTTATGTATGGATTTGTTGGGTAAGTATGAAGCTATGATATTTTACGAGGATCGAGAAATATCACTAAGACACCCAGCTAGTCATAACCAAATCGTTTTCTTAGTGGATAATTCCTATAAGAGTGTTTGTGCTTTATTGAGTGCCATGGAGATTTAAGAAGTGCTTAGTCAGATTTGTGTGGTTAGAGAGTTTGAAGATGTATTTGAGCCAGTCACCGGATTACCCCCAAAACGAGTTGTTGAGTTCCGAATATACCTTATACCGGGAGCTGAACCTGTTAGTAGACCACCTAGCAAGATGACACCCACATAGATGAAAGAATTAATGGTGTAGTTAGTGGATCTTAAGGGAAGAAATTTTATCAGACCAAGCAGTTCGCCTTGGGGAGCAGCTACGGTGTTTATGAATAAACTAGATGGGTCGTTAAGGATGTGCATCGACCATCGTACGTTCAATGAAAGGATGATCAAGAACAGATAACCTCTACCAAGGATTGACGACCTATTTGATCAATTGAGTGAAGCTAGAGTAATTTATCAATTGGATTTGGCGATGGGGTTCCATCAGTTTAGAGCGGTGGAGGATAGTATTCCTTTGACTGCATTTCAAACTAGGTATAATTCACTTGAATGGTTAGTAATTCCATTCGTATTGATGAAAGCGCCTGCTTTCTTCGTTGATTTAATGATTTGAGTTTTCAAGGAGCACTTGGATAAGTTTGTTTTGGTGTTCATAGATGACATTTTGGTGTACTCTAAAGACGAAAGAAAGCATGAGATTCATCTTATTGTGGTGTTGGAGGCTATGAGGCAGAATCAACTAAAGGCAAAGTTTTCCAAGTAACATTTCTAGAAGAGAGAAGTTAAATTTCTTGGTCATGTGATTTCGGAGGAAGGATTGTCCGTTGATCTAGTTAAGATCGAGCAATCAATAATTGGAAGAGACTAGAGACGATAACCGAGGTAAGATGTTTTCTTGGATTGGTAGGCTATTACCGGAGATTCATTAAGGATTTCTCACGGATAGCACTGCCTTTGACTAAGTTGACCAAGAAGGACGTGAGGTTTGTTTGGTCCGAAAAATGTGAGAAAGCATTCCTTAAGTTAAAGCATTTGTTGACTAATACGCCAGTGCTAGCAGTTCCAGATGGTAAACTAGGATTGGTAGTCTACACGGATGCATGTGGCACTAGATTGGAAGCAGTATTGACGTAGAAGGGCAAAGTTATCGCTTGTGCATCTAGACAGCTTAGGCCGCTTTAGGTAAGATATCCTATTCACGACTTGGATTTAGCTGCAGTGATTTTTGCCTTGAATATTTGGAGGCATTATCTGTTGGAAGAGAGATTTGAGTTGTATACCGATCATAAGTTATTAAATTATTTATTCTCTCGGAAGGAGTAGAATATGATGTAGCAGAAATGGCTGGTGTTTTTAGTTGCTTATAATTTCGGTATAGAGTATACTCTGAGAAAAAAACAAGGTAGCAGATGCTTTCAGTCGAAAACATCAGAATGTAGTGTTAGCAATGTTGGCAAAGTGGAAGGATCTAGAAGCTTTAGTCAGTTGTAGGATGCAATTGAGATCTACTACTAGTTCTAGTCCGGGTACTGCCATGCTATCATGTTTAGAAGTTCAACCAGTTCTGATCGAGAGGATAGCTTCTATACAAAGAGAAGATCCGGTTTTAGCCGAAAGGATTAGAAGGCTTAAGGCAGGATCAATGGTTGAAGACTTAAAGGATATTAATCTTGACCAAAGAGGACGGTTAAGGAAGTAGGAACGGTTATGTGTTCCAGATGTAAAGAACTTACAGACTGAAGTTCTAGAAGATTGTCATCGATCGAAGTTTACGATTCATCCAAGAGGGACCAAGAAGTATCAAGACATAAGAGGAGCTTCTATTAGGAAGGCATGAAGAGGGATGTTGGCTTGTGGGTTAGGAGTGTGTTAATTGTCAACAAGTGAAAGCCGAACATCAGAAGTCAAGTGGGTTACTTAAGCCTTTAAATATTATAGTTTGGACACAGGATTCGACATCGGTGGAATTTATAGACGGGTTGCCAAGGTCAAATAGAGGAAATGAAAGCACATGGTTTATAGTGAACTGGTTGACCGAGAGTGCCCATTTCATTCTGGTAAAGTCAACCAGGATGGCGCCTGTTTTAGCAAAGTTGTTCATGAAGAACATACTTAGACTTCAAGGGATTCCTAGTAGCATAGTCAGCGATAGGGATGCATTATTCACTAGCGAATTTCAGAGGAGCCTACAAGAGTTATTAGGTACCAAGATCAAGATGAGTACAACATACACCCACAGACGGATGGGCAAATAGAAAGAGTCAATAAGGTACTTGAAGATTTATTTAGAGCTTGTGTGTTGGACTTTGGTGGATCTTGGGAAGATCTCCTACATCTGATTGAGTTTACCTATAATAATAGTTATCAAACCAGTATAGGAATGGCGCCTTTTGAAGCTTTATATGGAAGGCCATGTAGATCGCCAGCATGTTGGTTAGAGACTAGAAACAGATAGGTCTTAGGACCCAAATTGGTTAAAGAGGCGTCCGAAAAGATTGAGCTAATCCGTGGACGGATGAAGGAAGCTTAATCCAGGTAGAAGAGTTACGCAGATAAAAGGCGTAAAGACCTAGAGTTCTTAGTGGGAGACAAATTTTTTATTAAATATCACCGATAAAGGTAGTGGTACGATTTGGTAAATACGGAAAGTTGGCCCCGAGGTATATTGGTCCATTTCAAGGATGGACAACTCATGTATAGAGTAGAGTTGCCAGCAGTTTGGCAGGTGTCCATAATATATTCCATGTGTCTCTTCTTCGTTTGTGCATGATCCAGAGGCTACCATTCCTTAGAAAGAGTTGGAGGACATAGTACTAGACCCCGATTTGATTTTATTAGACAATTGGTTCGGATTGTAGCAAGAGATGAGAAAAGGTTGGGTGCAAGACAGTCAAGTTGGTAAAGGTTCAATGGAGCGACAATGAGAAGGACTGTACACGGAAGACGGAGGACATAATTCGAAAGGCTTATCCTGATCTGCTTTGATGGCATGTCTATATCAAATTTACATAGATTGATTTCTAATCAGATAGGCTAGTATGGGTGTTAGGAGATGTTACAGATGATTGCTATGCTTGCTAGTTAGTCCTTACTAAATTTCAAGAACTAAATTCTTTAAGGAGGGGAGCCTGTAACACCTCTAATTTTATTAACATTATTCAGAAGATTAAATTAGAATAAATTAAATAGAATAATGTAGATAAGGAGACTGAGGTTGATTAATAAATTAGGTGGTAGTGCTTATTAAATTATTAAACTTAAACAAATGATTAGGAAATTTAACTTAAGGGCATTAGGGTAAATGGCCACCTACACTTTCTACACTTATACTATTCTCATTAGGTTTTGCACGTTCATTTTATCTCAAACAAAAATTATAAACATAGGAAGTAATAAAGCCGGCCATACGAAGATAGAAGAGAAGAAGAAAATTTAAGGAAAGCTTACGATTCAAGCAATAGGAAAATCAATTTCAAATAATATCTAATCTCCTTATCTCAAGCAAGGTGAATAATAATTTCTACATCTCTATTTTGATTTTTACATCAAATGATTTCGAATTTAAGGATAAATCTGTTTATGACGTTTTGAATGATGATATGCTTGATTATGATTTATATGTGTTTAAACAAGTTTGTTTAATAAGAGATATACACGATTTAGGCAAAACTGAGATGAAAATGATTTTTAAATGTCGTGGGAAAGTTTTATGTTATAGCAAATAAGATTTTGGAGATGGGTTTCAATTCTTATAATTTTCCAAGTGCATATGGATTTTATACGAATTCTCTAGTGAAGAAAAGGAATTATTGGGTTATAAGTTATTTACGTCAAAAATAATGATTATTTAGGTCTGAAATTTTTATATGTTGGAAAACATACTAAAATAGATTTTTTAGGATTTTTACAGAATTTTTCTAAGCGTTGTGATGAATATATAAAATAATTTAAGGTATGAGACTTAAATATTTTATATATATAGTTAAGAAGAAGGGGCATTTTATAAAAAAAATTATTATTTAAATCTGAAATGTGCAGTAGCATTTTTGTGGAGAGGTAATTATTAACCAATAAGAATTCGATAAAAAGGACTGGCCTGGTAAAAAGTTGCCTTCTTTAAGTTAAAAACAAGAAAACCATGCTTTTAGCAAGTTTCAGCCATTTTAGGCATAATACCTTCCAACCCAGACCTTTTGTCTAAGTCGAAAGGATTAAACCTTCCGACAAGGTCAAAACAATGCATATGGTATCAAGTACTTGATACGAATGAATTGGACAGAGTCGAATGGTTTGTAGTCAAAAGTTTGACGGCCAAAGAGATTGGGATATGTTTGTTTTATAAAATAAAGTTTTTACCTGCTTTTATTTCGAATTAGAGCTTTCAACGTTGTTGCTTCCAATCAGGTCAAATGGTTAAAGAAAGATTTTAAACCTTTCGACTTATTATTGTTCTATTTTGAACCTTCCGACACAGTCAAAAGGAATGGTTTTTATAAGTTGTTTTTATATAAGACCTTCTGACATAGTCGAAAGGTTAGGTTTTGAAGGGTGTCAATAGACCTTTCGACAAGGTTGAAAGGTTTAGTTTCGAAAGTTTATTTCAAAGAGATTTTGACCTTCATTTTGTTAAAACCCTTTGAAAGGGTCGAAAGTAGGAGCTTTCGGCTTAGTCGAAAGGTTACCTGTTTTATAAACTTGCCGCTTCTTCCATTGTTTTCAAAAAGTTTCAAGGCTTTCGACTCGAATGATTTACCCTTGTATTAGAATTGAAGTATAACCCAAGCTTTCGAAGGAGTTGCCATAAAAGGTGGAGGTCTGTTGTTTTAAATGAAATGATTTAATCTTTTGAAGTACACTTTCCGACAAGGCCGAAAGGTTGCTCCCTTTGTATTTGAAAGGTTTTAAAAGAGGACCTCCACATGTTTTAACTTCAACCCCATAAGTTTTCGAAAGGTTTAATCCACTGGTTTCAAAAGGTTTTTGTTTTAAGGGTTGAATGCTTTTAAAAGGTTTAAACTGCCAAATGGTTTCAGTGGTTTCAAAAGGTTGTTTTGTAGACCTTTTGACAAGATCGAAAGGTTTAGTTTTGAAGGTTTAAAAACCCATACTCTAATTTTTAATGGAAAACCCACGACTTGTATAAAGAAGTTTTATAATGGCCTTAAGTACGTAATTTTGAACAAGTATTTCCTTGATAAAAATATAAGTTAAAGATGTTAATTATGTTATGATGTATATACATACATACATATATATATATATATATATATATATATATATATATATATATATATATATATTTCAAGGACTTTAAACCTACAGGAGGGGTAGTGTTAATCTATTGTCTTGCTTCTTCAAATATGAGTATATTCACATGATGACCCATAACCGTATTTTGGGAAAAAGGGGTAGAAGAAGCAGCTAGGTTAACTCAATAGTGAATATAAATTGCTTAAACTCTTGAATGAGTAGAATTGCATCCATGGAGTCAGGGTGACCAAAAATATAGGATGCTTAAAATTTGTAGTCTTTGGTGCATACCAAAAGGTTCTTAGTAAGCCCATGAAAACTATGATAGGTGGTTTTTGGTGCGTGCCTAATGGTTCATAGTTAACCCATGAAAACTTTTATTAAGAGTAGTTGGCAGAGGCTGATTGGTTTGTAGTGAACCCATGAAAAATTTATCTGGATTAAAAATTGACATCAGCCAATAGGTTCCTAGTAAACTAATGAAAACTAGGACAAGTAAGTGGATAATGAACGTATCAGTAGGTTCCTAGTCAATCCACGAAAACATGGATATGAAGTGAGTTACTGGATAAATCCATAGGTTCGTAGTAAACCCATGGAAACTAGGATAAGATAATTAGTTATTGGAAAGTCCAATAGGTTCAGGAGGACCCATGAATTAATGAAGTTAACTAGCAGGAGCTTATTGGTTCTTAGTGATCACATGAAAACTATGAATAAGACAGAGAGTCTACTAAATATGACTAGGTTTTTAGTAAACCCATGAAAACTAAAAAGTTTAATAGTGACCCTATAAACTACAATTTAAACAGGATGTCAGATTAAACTGGGATGGGAAATCCTAATTATTTTCAAGTACGCATAGCATTACAATTTTTTTTAAATGTATGCTTTAACCATTATGGACATAGGAGCATGGTATATGGTTTTGAAGGTTTTTAGGATAACACTGATGGGAACACCCGTTCCTCTAAGCAGCGTGGTCTCACTAGATATCCAAAAGGGTTGAAATGTTAAATTATTATTCATACCAGGCTTTATGTCTGACTCGAAGTTATTGTTTTCCCCTTGAGATTTCAAGTACTCGATTAATTTTGAGTAGTTTGAGATTTAAGGTTTTCAGGTCCTCTTCTTAGACGAAAAAAGCTTTCGAAGACGTGTAGGAGGCAGATAGTTATTTAGAGTTATTTAGAGTTTTTCAACTGTGTATTTGGATGTAAAGGCAGATTTATTAGCCTTGCTATAGACTTTGATCCATTAAGACGGCATCTTCAAATGTCACTCTTGGCGTATTTGTAATAATTATATTTTGCTGAACGTGCTTAACATAATTTAGGATTATGTAATGAACATGAAATGCTTTGATTTGAATATGGAAATGTATTTTTGAATTGTTAATTTTTTTCCATATTTCTATGATCTATGTATCAATGAATCAAGCACTGCCGTATTTGGTTACCAAATATACATAACTATGGATAAATGCAGCATCCGTAGCCATTAGTATTGGGCCTTCAAGTAGGGGGATATTACAATCTGCAGGATCTAGCTTCGGGCCTCAAATTAGAGGATGTTACATATAAACTTTCAAATCGGTTTGAAGCAGAATAGTGTTGAACTTCCTAAAAATATTAAAAATATATATATATATATATATATATATATATTAGAATGTGTAACTTTCCTTTTTATCCTAGCACCAAACTAGGTGATCATCATGTTCGTCCATATGAATATGCTCAAAATTACTAATAAGTGTTTGAAGTTGGCTAAATATATTTCCTACTAGGTCTTGATCAATTGAGACATTCCAAATAAGCATTTATATGGCTTAAATACATCCATGATAAAGTCATTCTTATTGTTAGAATCCAAGTAAAGTTTGAGAAATTCATGTTTTAAGATGATTGGTGAATTCCAAGGGTTATTCCAAAAGGTGGATTTGTTTCCCAAAAGTGTACTAAATTTGAGCTCTATTTCAATTGTGTTAGCTTAGTGATAGTTTTCTAGAAGAAGGAGCACAATTGGATAATGAGTTTATATAAATTATTTGAATCACTAGAGTAATAATTGCCAACCATGTCTTTCCATGTTATTGTATTGTTTTCTAGAAATTTCCATGTCAAGTTTACATAAAAGAGAGGTGTTTAGCTTTTAGATTTGCAATAGCTTGTCCACCTTAGGTTTTGATTTGCATACAAGACCCGACTTAATGAGGCAATCTAAATTAGAGCATGTTGAACCCTTGTCCATAAAAATTTGTTATGACATTAGCAATTTGTTAATCACCCAGTTAGGGAAACAGTAACAGGATGACCAATAAATGGTTATAAGAGGCAAGACTGAGTTAATAAGGATTTCCCTACCAACTCTCAAAAGCCAGTTCGCAACCATAGAAGGTAATATTTTGTATACTTTGCCAATACAATGTTCTAGTCTTTTCGATTTGGTTAGTTTGTCAAGTATACCTAAATAGTGATAGGATAATTCATGGTTTTTTATTTTAATGTACTAGCCATGTTCCTTGCATCATTTGGAATGTCATTGATGATTAACAACGAGCTTTTGTAGAAGTTAATTTTAAGGCCTGAGAGAAACTCAAAGTTATATAGAATTAATTTAAGTGATGCAATATGATGAGGAAAGTAGGAGCAAAATAAAAGTTTTTATTGCATATTGGAGTGTAGAAACTCCATCGGAAGTAATCTCTCTCCCAATTCTAGTTAATATATTACTATTAACTGCTAGTATAATTATTTTATTAAAGATGTCTACCGTTAGATTAAACAAAAGGGATGAATTGGGTTGCCTTATCGAGGACTCCTTTTGGATTAGGTTTTGTTACCTCTAATCCCAATTATTAAAATGGATGACATGTTAGATTTCAAGATAAGATCGATCATAATGAGTTCCTAGCTTTTAGGGCATCCAATAACAAAAACCACAAACAGTCGAGGTAAAACCTTGATGAAATCCATTTTAAGGAGAGCGCACATGATATTCCCTAGTTACAATAATTAACAACATTCTTAAGCGGTAGCAACACCATCCAGAACATGCCTACCTCGAATAAATATTATTTGGGATTTTTCAATTAAATTATCTATTTTATTCTTTAACGCATTAGCTAGAACTTTGGCAATTATATAAAATGAGTGGTTAACTAAGGAGATCAGTCTAAACTATGTAAGATCTTTTGGATTTTCATTTTTAAGGATAAGAAAAACATCAGCAAAACTAAACCTACCCAACTGAAATTTGCATGTGTGTATTTCGTCAAATAAATTCATTATATTAGTTCTGATAGTGTGCCAATTTTTTATATAGAAAATCATCATGAAACCATGAGGTCTGGGGCTTTGTAGATATTTAAACATTTTATGGTCGACCAAACTTTCTCTTCTATGAGTTAAGAGTCTAATTCAAGGAAAGAGGGATCTAGTTTCAGACAAAGATGGCCAATCCAGCTTAAATCTACATCTACATTAGTTACCATATTTTTCCATATAGTGATCGGTGAAAATTTAGTTTAATTCAACTATTTCTTTGTCTCTATTTTATTAACTTTGATTGATTTGATGGTGTTATGATGGCGTCTCCCATTAGCCATGCGGCGAAATTGTTTGGTGTTTTTATCCTCTTCATTGATCCATCGAACATGGGAATGTTATTTTCCTATATTTCTTCCTGATCCACTAATTTGTGCAATTCCAATTTAGATTGCCTATTTAAACTTCTCACAAATGTTTATGCGCCGAGTTCTCTTATCCTATTTAAATCATATATCTCGTTTAGTATCATATCTTTTTAAATATAAATATTGCCTTACACATTAGTCTTCGAATTCTTTAAGTATGTTCTTGACTCTCAAAGTTTGAAAACCAAATATTTTGGTGCACTGTTGAAAACATGGTTTTCCATAGAATTCCATTTCTTGGTTACAAGATTCTCAAAGTTCTCTTCTTTAACCGCATTTTTTTCATATTTGGAAGGTATTTTTTAGTCAGTTGACCATGATAGTTAAGAAATATGTGGCGGTAATCTGAAATGAGTCTAGCAAGGATGTATGCTTAAGATAAGGGAAATTTAATCCAATCCTTGTACATAAATAATCTATCCAATCAGGCCATCAAAGGGTCACTCTAGTATTACACAAGGTGAATCTCTAACCTATGAGAGGTAGTTTGATAGGGTTGTTTAGGTTAATGAACTAATTAAATTCTTCCATTTAAATGTATTTTCCTTCTCTTAGTGAGCGCTCCCTACTGTGCCTAATCATACTGAAGTCTCCACCAATGAACTAAGGATTGTAAGAAAGGTTACTATAGTCGACGCATTTGGCCCAAAGTAGCAATCTAAGATTTCTTTTATTCGATGCAAATACATTAGTGATATATATGATCTGGTTGTCTTGTAAATCCTAAATAATTACGTGTAGGGAATATAAGTTATCGATTGAATTATTTTAAATTTATCCACTTTCCACATCGTCAAAATTCTCCCCGAGCTTCCGATAGCAGGGAAGAATGCTATATCTATGGAACTATCTACTAGGAATCTTTTTATTCTCTAGAGCATTGTAAAGGTAACATTAAGCCTCTAATGTTGTAATTTAAAAGTTTCATTTACGTCATGGTGTAATGATGATGTCACACACTCACAAACACACAGAGACACACACATACATAGATATCAATATTTATATCTATATTAATGCAAACTAATAATAGTACATTTTTTAGTTTTTTTCATTAGTTTATATACATATGTATATATATATAATTGAAGCAAAATAGGCTACTCAGAAGCCGGGGAAATAGGTAAAATACTAAGAAATTCGAATTTTGGATCTGTTGGGCTTATGAAGTCTACAGAGATTTAGATCCAATCTAAAATAAAGTATAGAGTAAAATATTATTTTATTTAAATTGTTAGAAGGAAGTTTAAAATTTAATTTACTTGTATTATAATGAATGTATCTAATACATTCAAATGTAGTGTTAGTGCAACATATAAGCAGTGTGTAACAGTAACTTGCAAAAATAATACAAAGAAGGAAACCTTTTGTTTCTCTCTCTTAACTTATAGAATTAGTTGGGGGAAGATATGACTATATATACAGAGAGAGAAACCTTTCATTTCTCTCTGGATATAATTAGATTAACTGATTTAATACATGGCATTTATGACTAAGTTTATACATGCCTTTATTGTCAAGGTTTTGATCAATAAAATATATATGTGTGTGTATATGTATAATTAATTAAGGAAGGGTTAATAATAAAATTTTATATTTTTACATAAAACTATGTTCTAAAAAAATGAATTTAAAATCCATATTTGTAACGGTGTTTTGATATTTAAACCAACATGTGTATTTGAAGATTACAATTTAATATATACATATATGACTCTAAAGTAGTATAATTCAAATCCAACTTTCAATTTAAGAAGGAATCAATTAAATTAATATTTTACATAGAAATCCAATTGCGTGTTTTGAATTGAAATAACTGTAGGATCGACTTCACCCCAGAGAATGGGGGTGAATATGGTGATACTAATAATAATAAAAATTAATGCGGAAATATTTAAATAATTGCAACATAGATAATAGCAGAATAATAAAAGCAAAAATAGAACAACATAGATTTACCCAGCTTTGGTAATACCCGGCCAACCTACTACCCCTACGGTTTCTACTAGAAATTAATTAGTCAAATGCTTACATATGTAAGCATGCAACATCCGCCATCAGCTACCTAATTCTACGCTCAAAACCCCATTGAGTTGCGAATTCTCAAACTACGCACTGTAGTTTGTCCCTAGTCACAGGACTAGAAAATTACAAAATTTTAAAAGAAAAATTACAAAATAGAACTAAAAACAAAATAAAACCCTTTATATATGTTTAACCCAAATAACAAATAAAAAAATAGCCAACCCATAAATTAAAAGATAAATGTTGGATGTTTTCTTCTCTTATTATTGTGGTCGCCTTGTTCTCTTTATCACTCTGCTTTGGAAAACTAGGGCTTGCGTAATTTTGGGGCTTTGCTCGAAATTGAAGTCGCCAAATAGTTTTAGAAACTCGAATCCTCTGATGGTATACTCTTAATTAAATTGAAGCTTCTTCAATTGGTATAATTCTTTCTCGGCTGCTTCAAGCGATGAGTTCGAATGGATAAAAATTTGTAATTGATTTTTGCCCTTTTTCGATTTTACTTAAGCTCGACTTGATTGCTCTATTGATTTTCTTGGGCTCGAACTCACCAATTTTCTGATGATGATTTTTGAGTATTTATACTGTTCGAATCCCTTGGTTTGCATTTGTATAATTTTGGTTTGAATTCTTTACATGATTTGCTCTACCACTGATTTTTGATCGAACGATGTGATTAATCTTAACTTGTTCATGTCATACGTATACTTCATGAATTTGAATCTAGGTCCTTTCTTTTCTCTTTTGACCTCTATGATTTGGGCACTCTGAATTTTTGAGATAATTGACTTGGTTAATTTCTTTTATGACTTGTTCATTTGTGTTTTACCTGCTAGTTACCTTCCTTGACTGGTCGATGACCCACAGCTTTGTTGTGCTTAGCTTTGAGTTAATTGTCTGTTCACTCTGACATTGTTGTATGTGTGTGTTTATGTTTGCCTCTGGTCCTGTTCCAGCATGTTCACAGGAGTCTGAACTGGTTTGGTTCTAGTTCAATATTTTCATGTGGTATTTTCTGCTGTATTGAGTCTGGTGAAATTGAATTGCTTGCTTCATTTTCTGTTTTGTGGCTTTGAGCATTGCTTTGGTTCTATCATGCACTTGATGTTGCCTGGCCTATTTCCTTGTTCACTGGTTTGTTACATTTGAAACTTTGAACTGTAGTCATCTTTGTTCTTGCGCATTTGTGTCTTTAGTTGACTAGTCTGGTTCGAAGTTTGGTTCCTTGCAATGCTTTGAGTCTGTGTATATGAACTTATACATGTCGTGTATACTTGGTTCTGTGATTACTTTATTCTGATATACTCCACTGGTTTCATGTGCAGTTTGGTCTTAGTACACTTTGTATTCATGGCTTCATGAGTCTATTATCATGTGATCTGGTATCTCCTGTGTGGTGTCATATTGTTTGTGTGAGTTCAAGTGTCTTCGTGCGTTTGCTGAGTACTTAAATTTACTTTGTCATTGTGAAATTTGAAGTGATCTTGTTAAGTTACATGATCGGTGCCTTTTGTTGTTATTGAGTGAAGTCTTCAATATTGTGTGTTCTATTCGTGTCTACATTTCTCTGGTCTCTGGTTCAGGTTACATGTGCATTGCCATTCGCTTCAAGTGCTCCTTTGTTTGGTATACAGCTATGTTTTTGCCTCACTATTTCCAGTTGATTATGTTGCTTTGCGTTGCACATGTCATTTGATTTTGGAGACTGTTCTGATTGTGGTGCATTTGCTTCCTTGTTCTTGTTGCTGCTGTTAGTAACTGTGTACATACGAACATGTATATACATACATACATACATACACACACACACACACACACACACATGTATGTATGTATGTATGTATGTATGTATGTATGTATGTATGTATGTATGTATGTATGTATGTATGTATGTGTGTGTGTGTATGTGTATAGTTAGTGCCTTTGTGTACATTATGTTTGGAGTAGTTCTCTCTGGTTCGGTCTAGGCTTTACTCAAAGTCTGGTCGTCTTAATGCATTACATCATGCGCTGCCTTGTGTCTGACCATATACATATGTTATTTTGTACTCCTGAAGCTTGTTCATTGTTGATATGTTGCAGTCAAATTCTGGTTGTTATGTTTGTGTACTTTTGAGTTGGTTTTCATATTGCTTTTGGTTGTTTGGAGTTACATTTCCAGTTTGCTTGAGTCTGTTGCTTCGAGCCAGTTCATGTTGTAACTGGACTTGCATATAATATCATCTTAAACTGCTTGCCGAGTTATAGTGACCTGCCTCGAGTTAGAGTGGTCTGGTTCATGTTTTTATTTCATGTAAACTTTCATGTGAACCATTTGACTATTGGGGCAGTGTTGCTTGATTGCGTTGATCGAGCATTTTCATTTGGGTTGAATCCACCATTTGGTTGGGTTTGACCTTGTGCTCACCAGTCTCTACAATTTTATCAAGTGTATATCTGTGTGCACGGCCTTGTGGCATGTACAGTGATACACTGTACATGTCAAAAACAGTTCGTGAAATATGAATTCAAATGAAAATGATGACGAACAACCCAAATAACTGAGGTAAATAATATTTTCAAACGCACACATTTTATTTACACTACAAAACTATTTCTTTTTCAATTTTACTGCATCATTTTTTATGTTGCAGATAATTCAGTTGCTGGATTCAATCTAAAATAGAGTTGAAGATAAATATGAGTGAATGTAATAAGGTGAAAATATATGTAAACATTGCATAGTGAAAAATTATGTTGTAATATGAAATTGTATTGTAATTGAAATTGTGTATATAGAGTGAGAGCTCAAATTTGTACTACTCAAAATTTTAATAAAATATTTGTTTGAATAAAACATTTGTATGAATTTAAATTCTGCGTTATTTATTTATTCAACAAATATTTATTTAATTATGTGAAAAATAAAATCGTACAATAACATATGCTTTTAATAGAATATATATATATATATATGTTTATTATCATCAAACAAAAATCATATACTAGCATATTCAACAATCTCTCCCTTTTAATGATAACAAACATATATTAAGATTTGAATGTATTAAATACATTTGGTCATTGATGAAATCTATTTTCTCCCTCTATTTGAATGCTCCCTCTCTACAACAAAGCCCCCTTTCATACATGCATGAAAATAAATAAAAATATGCAAATGAACCTAGATAGGAATATGCAAATGAAAACTAAAATATTTGACCTTTATTTTTCAAAGTCTTAACTTTTCTCTCCCTCTTTTGTTATTAGCAAAAGAGTAATAGTGTTTGAAAAATAGAGATAAAGTGATGGACATTAATAAAAAATTAATACCCAATCAAGTATAAATTTTCAATTTCAATAAAAAATCAAAAACAGATCATAAATACACTATTAGACACATATTCCACTTTAGAGTGATAGGGGTGATGTCGGCATATAAAACCATATAGTTCTGTCTATTTGTGTATATTTATATCTGGAATTTGAACATCTACTAACCATGCATAACCGTTAGGACTTTTAAATGAGATTAGTAGTATTTCGAATTTTAATAAAAAATGAATTTCAAGTATCTTCTAACCACGCATAACCATGAGGTCTTTTAAATGGGATTAGGATCAACTTGTCTATTAAATAATCAATTTTGATATGTGTTCCATACATGCATAACCGTGAGGACTTTTAAATGAGTATGAAAGCACATAAACAAATATTCCAAGTAATTCATCAATGCATAACCGTGAGGAATTTTAAACCAGAGTGAATACTTTGGATGTTTTTATTAAAAAAATAAATAAAATAAAAATGAATAATTTCCTGTTTAAAATACCACATTTTGACATACTACATTGGATTTTGATAAGTGATGGTCATTAGAAATATGATAGGAATAGAGATTTCTATGTAATTTTTACCAACAAAAGTTATTATAAATCTTGTTTAGGCTTCTTAGAGAAATTTACTAAATATACTTTCTCAAGTCATAATATACGATTAATATCGACAGTCATCACTTTTTCAATCACTGTTTATCTTTTCGATAATCAATAGGGAGTCAGATTAGTTAATGTAGTCATTTAAGATCAAATCCAAAAACAATTATAAAATCAAATTTTCTAAAATGTCTAATCTGAAACGAAGTCAACAAAAAACTATTTTCTGGTAGGGGTTTTATAAGGAAAATGCCTGCTAATTTGAAAATCAGTTGAAATGAAAAATATGTAGATATTTTCTTTGAAAATGCGATGCAACTAATGAATTTCTCTACATAAAACACGTTCTAAAAGCAATTTTTCTATCAACTAGGTTATCAGTGTAATCTGCATCTGAATTTCTCTTAGACTCAAGATTATCATTAGTTGGATATCATAGACCAGGTCGTGAAGTTGCAAAAAATACCTTAAAATTCTTTTTATAGCTTTTAAATGAAATTCATTTGGATTTTTAATTGAAATCGTGCAAATAAACAAACAGTGAACATAGTGTCAGATCTAAAAACAGTAAGCTAAACAAATATATCCACGTGTATCTTGCATAATCATCAATCAATACAAAAACATCTCTTATCACCTAAACTTGCAATATAGTTAGTTCAAGAAAATCTATATGCAATAGTTCAAAGATGATTGGTCAACATTTTTAAAATCAAAATCAACAATTATTTCATTATCGCATAATTGGCTGAATTAAATCAGATTATGGTGTAGATTTTCACATTTATTATATCGTTCAAGATAAGTGTACCGTTACCTATTTTACCTTTACCGATTTTTTGTTGTTACCCATTGTGACTCTCCCATCTTTGTACTAGGCCAAGGAACTTTGATTTGTCGTCCATTATGTGCCTAGAAAAGCCAGAATCCAAGTAACACTGTTGTTGTTCCTTAGCCTGCCACCACACCTACCCGAGAAAAGAGTTTTGTGAGTTATTTGTTTTTATAGGTCCATGGTTGTTAGTGGAAAAAGATTTTGAAAAATATGTTTGTGTAGACCCAAGACTATTAATATTTGTTCCTTTCGGCACACAGATTTGTTTGACTTTAAGGGATTTTATGTTCGTCCCTTTTGGAACCAAAATTGATATGGTTTACACGTGTTTGGGTCAATATCGACAATTATTTTGATTGTGTTCAATTTTTCTACAAATTGTGCACTCTTATTTGACATGATTAATTTTATTTCTAACTCTTTTAGATTGAGTGTACCTAAGTCCTTGTCTAACAATATGACTCTTTGCTTCTCTATTAGCATATTTAGTGATTTTTCTCCTCTAGAGAATTTTCCTAAGGTTGTAGACAATTGTTGGACTTGTGTTTTGAGAAATTCATTTTCTTTCAATAACTGAGTGAATTTTTTAATAGAATTTTCTCTCTTAATATTTTCACTTTCTTTCAAAATGATAATTTCATTTTCAAGTGATTTAATTTTAATTTCTAATTATTTTAATCTCTTCTTCAAATGATGGACACTTATCACACTTAGGGCATTTATTTCGATAGTTTTTAACCAATTGATCAAGCTGTTTATTTAATTCTATCAAACTATCTCTTTGTGATTCAATTTAAGCGTATTTTTCCCTGTCTTTCAAAATAGCCATTTACCTCATGAAAATGTATAAGTAATTCTGATTGAGTAAGTTTTGATACCTCGCTTGGCTCGTAATCATCACTGTCAGTTATATTACCTCAACGACATAGATCTGCTTTTTCACTCTCACTGCCAATGCTTTGATTATCATCATCACGTTTATTCCAAGTGGCTGCAAAACTTCTCCTTTTCAATTTCTTTCCTTGGCCGAGTCGATTCTGAGGACATTTGGGCTTGATGTGACCAGGTTTGTTGCACTTGTGACAAATGATCTCCTGCTCTTTTGAATTGTCTGGTACTTTGACTATTCTGCTTTTTAGTTGTTGATTTAAAGCTGGATTTCCATACTTGTTGCTCTACCTTTTGAATTTCTTTATTATTCATGCCAGTTCTACTGAACCATCGTCGTCGTCATCTTCACTTTCCATTGCTCCTTTGAGAGCTATCAATTTCTTTCGAGTATCACCTCCTTCACGTTCTTCCTTGAATTTCATTTCTAGCTCATAAGTGGTGAGATTTCCGATGAGTTCTTCGACTTTGATTTGTTTTAGATCTTTTGATTCTTGAATGACACTAACTTTTGCTTCAAATTTTCGTGGAAGGACTCTGAGGATTTTTCGAACTATTTCCAATTCTGTGTATGGTTTTTCGAGAAATTTTGATTTGTATACAAGATTAGAAAGTCGTCAATACAACTCTTTGAAATTTTCATCCTTGGTCATTGTGAACTTCTCGTATTCGCTACTAAGCATGGCAAGGCGAGATTCTTCAACTTGAGATGTTCCTTCGTGAGTCACTTCAAGTGATAGATTTCCTGTGCAGTTAGACAGTGTGAGACACGATTAAATCCAATTTGATCTAATGAACAGATAATAGAATTCAAAGCTTTAGCATTAGCGTTCTGTAGTTTATTTTCAAGATCTGTCCATTGATCCATCGGTTTTTCAAATTTCTGATTATCTACCACTATAGTTTGTGTCCTATAATTTGTCTCAACAATAATCCAAGAATCAATGGTTTTTAAGAAAATTTCTATTTTTCCAGTAAGCATATTCACCATTGAACACGGGTGGTCTAACTATGACTATCCCACATCAAAAGCATTATTAAAAGCAGCCATTTAGAAAATCAAAATTTTTAAAAACAAAAATTGGTTTTTGTTCCTAGCCCTGGTACCACTTGTAGGATCGATTTCACCCTAGATGGAGGTGAATAGGGTGATACTAATAATAATAAAAATTGATGTAGAAATACATAAAATAATTGCAGCATAGATAATAACAGAATAATAAAAGCAGAAATAGAATAACACAGATTTACCCTGCTTTGGCGAAACCCTGCCCACGTGTTGCCCCTAAGGTTTCTACTAGAAATTAAGTAGTCAGACGCTTATACATGTAAACTTGCAACACCCGCTATCGACAAACTTAACTCTATGCTCAAAACCCTGCCAAAACTCAGACATTGAGTTGCGAATTCTCAAACTACGCCCCGTAGTTTGTCCCTAGTCACACAACTAGAAAATTACAAAACTTCAAAATAAAAATTACAAAATATAACTAAAAACAAAACAAAGCCCTTTATATATATTTAACCCAAATAACAAATATAAAACAGTCGGCCCATAAATTAAAAGATAAATGTTGGATGTTTTCTTCTCTTATTATCGTGGCTGCCTTGTTCTCTTTATGACTCTGCTCTAAAGCTTGCGTAATTTTGGGGCTTTGTTGGACATTGAAGTCACCTAGAAACTCGAATCCTTTGATAGTATACTCTCAATTCAATTTGAAGCTTCTTTGATGGGTTTAATTATTTCTCGGCTACTTCAAGTGATGAGTTCGAATGGATAAAAATTGGTATTGATTTTTTTCCTTTTTCGGTTTTAGTTAAGCTCGACTTGATTGCTCTATTGATTTTCTTGGGCTCGAACTCACCAATTTGCTGATCATGATTTTTGGGTTTTTATAGGGTTCAAATCCCTTGGTTTATGTTCGTGTAATTTCGGTTTGAATTCTCACATGATTTGCTTTGCCGTTGATTTTTGATCGAACGATGTCATTAATCTTGATTTGTTCATGTCATACGTATACATCACAAATTTGAATTTTGGTCCATTCTTTTCTCTTTTGACTTCTATGATTTCGACACACTGAATTTTTGAGATAAGTGACTTGGTTAATTTCTTTTGTGACTTGTTCGTTTGTGTTTTACCTGCTAGTTACCTTCCTTGACTAGTTCATGACCCAGGGCTATGTTGTGATTAGCATTGAGTTAATTGTCTGTTTACTTTAACATTCTTGTATTTGTGTGTTCATGTTTGCCTCTAGTCTTGTTCCAGCGTTTTCACTTGAGTCTGCACTGGTTTGGTTCTAGTGCCATATTTTCATGTTCTCTTCTCTGTTGTATTAAGTCTGGTGAATTTGAACTGCTTGATTCATTTTCTGTTGTGTGGCTTTGAGCATTGCCTTGGTTCTATCATGCATTTTTTGTTTCTTGTCCTATTTCCTCGTTCACTTGCCTATTGCATTTGAAACTTTTAATTGTAGTCATCTTTGTTCTTGTGCATTTGTGTCTTAATGTTGACTGGTCTGGTTCGAAATTTGGTTCCTTGCAATGCTTTGAGTCTGTGTGTATGAACTTGTACATGTCGTGTATATTTAGTTCTTTGATTACCTGAGTCTGATACACTCCACTGGTTTCATGTGTAGTTTGGTCTTAGTACACTTTGTATTCTTGGCTTCATGAGTCTATTATCATGTGATCTGGTATCTCCTATATGGTGTAATGTTGTTTGTGTGAGTTCAAGTGTCTTTGTCTGTTTGCTGAGTCCTTTATATTCACTTTGTTATTATAAAAATTGAAGTGATCTTGTTAAGTTACATGATTTGGTGGCTTTTGTTGTTGTTCAATGAAGTCTTCAATGTTGTGTGTTCTATTCATGTCTGCAATGCTCTGGTCTTTGGTTCAGGTTACATGTGCACTGCCATTTGCTTCAAGCGCTCCTTTGTTTGGTTTATTGCTATGTTTTTTGCCTTACTGTTTCCAGTTGATTATGTTGGTTTGCACTGCACATGTCTTTTTGATTTTGGAGACTAGTCTAGTTGAGGTGCCTTTGCTTCCTTGTTCTTGTTGCTACTGTTAGTAACTGTGCACATACAAACATGTGTGTATATTTATGTGTGTGTATAATTTTTGTGCCTTTATGTACATTATGTTTGGAGCAATTTTCTCTACTTCGGTCTTGGCTTTACTCTAAGTCTGATTATCTTGATGCATTACATTATGTGCTGCCTTGTGTTTGAACATATGCATATGTTGTTTTGTACTTTTGAAGCTTGTTCATTGCTGGTCTGTTGCTGTGACGCCCCACCTCTATGCTCATAATAACAAAGGGTATTAAAAGAAATACTGTCTGTTATTATGAAGAATAAGGCTGGATAGGAGCGGCCATCCGTAGTTAGGCCTTACACTAGTATTGGTTATCTCGACAGGAGTGGTATATATTTTTATTTTTCATCTCTTATTTATTTACTCCCATCAACATATCCAATTCCAGTATAAAACGAACTACGATGGTTCATAATAGTTTAGGACAATAGATATAATAATAACACAGATAATATAAATGTGGAACACATATGAAATAAAAAGTCTCATATATATAATAACTGATGTCAGTTACAATACATGTGATACAATACATATGATACAACTACAACTGTCGACTCTGGAAGCTACATATACAAGTACATTATCGTAAATAATATACATGAATATACAATAACCTATACTAAGACAACGACTACTCCAAAAAGTATGAAAAGACTTCATAGCTCTAGCAGCAACCCAAAGTAAGATATCAACAACCTGTAAATACTCGGTCTGACCCGAGTATTAAATTCAAAAGAAAATAATACATGGGTCAGTCTAATTCAAACTCAGTTATTAGTGCGCAGAAGCAATAATAATTAAATAGCGATTAGACGACAGTCACAATAAATCTCGTCTATCCAATCCTTAAATAAAGAAATCGGATAACGATAAATATAACACGTAGCAGTGTTAAACAACAAATCAGCAAATCCAATTTATTAATGAAGATAAATTAAAAAGATTATAAATGAAGATAATTTAAAAAAACAACAGAATTGCAGAAACGGCAATTGACGACAAATTCTAATTATTAAATAAATAATTAGAAACTCATAATCTAATTATCAAAAAGATAATTAGATATCAACAAAACCATCAAATTAAACCAAATCAGGATACGACACAAAATATTGAAATATCAATTAGAATGACAATTTGGGTAGGGCTGCAGTACACGCACGCGTGTACTGCATCGCCACAACAGCATATGGAATATGCCAAAGATCAATAAATCAAAACAAAATAGAATATCATAAAAGCCCTACCGTGTGGCTGCAGTTCACGCTTGCATGCACTGCCTTACCACTACAGTGATGATGTACCCAAAAATCAACGAACGAAAATCAATAAAGATTCAAATATTGAATTGGATAAACAAAACAATCCAAACAATTGAAATATCAATTAAACCGTCAATACTGTGTGGCTGCAGTACACGCACGCGTGTACTGCCTCGCCACTACAGTATATGATGTCATCGCAACTCCAAAAATTAACAGCCAGTCAAGGCTGCAAAGCCCAATCAATACAAAATGCAGAGGTCAAGTCACGGCCATCATGACTCAACACAACTACAAACAAAATGAAACTGCGGTCACTCGAAACCAACAACAGTTCAAGTTCCAAAATATCGCAAGAAGGTGACAACTGTGGAATAATGACCAGGTAGCAAGAATTATGCAGCCTGAACCAACAGAGCACAAGGGCTCGAATGACCAAATACACATGGCAGTGGTCCAACATGAAGATACTGCAGAATGGAGGTGAAAGAAAACAAGATGGCAACATTAAATGAATCAAAGGAAGTTCAGATATAATCCAACAACAAACTCAACCTCAATGTTCTCAAATTCAACATGACAGTAAAAGACACAGAGTAAGACACACAACTCAGACTTCAGAGGAGCATAGACACAGTAGTGACATGCACAGCAAATAAGACAACTGCATAACACAGCAGAACCGAAGCGAACAACCAGTGGAAAAAGTATATGCATCAATAAGGACACGTGTACACAATGCTACAACAATGACTGATACAAGTGTTATCCGATCGGTAGTGCTCAAACCCAATTCAAAATACAATGAACCAGCATGGTACACTACAAGTGTAACAGGTATGTGGAGATGCAGTGAACTAATTTTTGCAAACAATGAATGCAAAGTGAATGCATGAATCATAATGGTAAGGCTCTTGCATGAACTGATACAAGTAAAATGAATTGTTTCCAAAACAAAGTCAAGGCCGAATTGAAATCACAAACCAAAGGAGTAACATGAACAAAATATAACTAGTATGCACTGTAAACTGGATAGTGCAACGATCATACTCAAGACCAAATACAACCAAATGCCAACAAATGACCAGACTCAAGTAAAGTGCAGGTCAGACCAACTACTGAAACAAATCAGACCAGACTTTAATGAAAGTCAAACTAAGTACACATCCAAAAGAGACGATGTATGCAAATGAGCTACAGACCAGAAAAATAGTGACATGGCTAGGGATGCAGACCCAGATACTACACAAGTGAAATGCAAAGCCAACATCAACACATTCACCTGCATTAGACTACACGACGAACCAGCAAAGGCCAAAGCTCAAGGCAAGGCACTTCAATGATCAACTCAGGTGAACGGCAGAAATAGGGTATCACTAATACATAGACAATGGTGACACATGATGCAAGAACCAGGATGAACTCAAAATCAAGACCCGTGTCAATGCAAGCTAGACTACTGACCAGACACACATAAATATGAAGACCAAAAGTGTACAACCACTCGGACCATGTCAGTCACAAATAAAATCTCAAATGTGCACAACCCATATGCAAACTGAAACTGGTTCAGTAAGCTAAACCAAAACAAAACTGTGACAACATACATGAATGAAGCAATGCAAACAGCAGATCGAAATACTCAGGGATGAGCGCAAAGATGGTCAAAGCCGAAGTACACAGGGGCCACACAAAATCAAAGCCAAAATGATCAGTGAAAGCCAAATATACAGTGAACAAAATCAAGTCAGAGACGAGGTTATCGAAATCGAACAGTTCAAAGATTCATCAAATTTTATACGAACGAAAATCACAGAAATTAAACTCTACAAGCGTAAGCTTAGACTAGATGTGAGTAAATTAATTTACTCACCTGGCTACGAAAAACCAATTTGACCGCCGAAGCCTTTGAATCGCCGCTTCATGCAATCGTCGAACTCGATCGAGTTGACGAAGGTGTGCACGAATCCGTTGAAGTAGGCAATCGAAGCACTAACCCTCAATTCAAGCGGCGACTTCGAAGACCTAATCTCTGAGCTAAAAGAGACGAACGAGAAGACAGAGCCGCCATTTTTTTTCCTTTTCGCTTTAGGTCTAGGGTTTTCGAACCAAAATGAATGAAAAAGGGGGCTGGTCGAATTGAATTAAGAAGAGAACGGGCCAACATTTTCTTATAGCCCACATGCACTTTTAACCATAAATTAAAAGAATTTCAACTCGTTTTTTTTAACAAATTTACAACTGATCGGAACACTTAACAGCAATTAACAACCAATATTAATCGTCAAATGTCGATAATTAATTGTTGTAAAACCCTGGGTTGTTACAGACTCCCCTCCTTATAAAAATTGCGTCCCCGTAATTTTCATAATTAAAGATGTCAATAACAATTATTTTTCTAACCTAAACTAGTTAAGCTAGAAAAATAAAGGTCGGGAACACAAACACCAAAGAAATCTTTTAATTTCATAAAAGAAATTCACAAATTCTCAACAAAATCTAATTATCAACGGATAATTCAGAAAATAGCAAAACTGAATGAATACGATTATCAGTAATATTTAATTATCAATTAGATAATTAGAATACAGAAATCACAAAACAGCAATATCTAATTATCGATATGATAATTAGAAAACAGCAAAATCTAATTATCAACAAAGATAATTAGAAAACACAAATCACAAATTGCAAAACCGCAAATATCTAGTTGTTAACCAGAAAATCAGAAAAACACGAACTTCATAATCAACGAACTCTAACTATCATCAGAGATAGATAGAAAACAACCATTCCATATAACCAACATAATCTAGAATCATTTAGAGACTAAAAAATCTTATAATCAGCAAAACTAGCGATTATCTAATTATCAAAAGCGATAATCAGAAATCTCAAATCACAAATATCCGATTATCAAAAACGATAATCAAATCAACAAATATTCGATTATCAAAAACGATAATCAAATCTCAAATCAACAAATATTCGATTATCAAAAACGATAATCAAATCTCAATTCAACAATTATTCGATTATCAAAAACGATAATCAAAATCAACAAATATCTGATTATCAAAAACGATAATCAGAAACAACAAATATTCGATTATCAAAAATGATAATCAGAAACAACAAATATTCGATTATCAAAAACGATAATCAAATCTCAAATCAACAAATATTCGATTATCAAAAACGATAATCAAATCTCAAATCAACAATTATTCGATTATCAAAAACGATAATCAAAATCAACAAATATCCGATTATCAAAAATGATAATCAGAAACAACAAATATTCGATTATCAAAAACGATAACCAAATCTCAAATCAACAAATATTCGATTATCAAAAACGATAATCAAATCATCAAATATCTAATTATCAAAAACGATAATTAGAATCAACAAATATCTAATTATCAAAAACGATGATCAGAATCAACAAATATCTAATTATCAACAAAGATAATTAGAACCAACAAATATCTAGTTATCAACAAAGATAATTAGAACTCATATCAACGAATATCCAATTACCTGCAGATAATTGGAAACAACAAATATCTAGAAATCAATGAAGATAATCTAGAAAATCAACATAAAAGGTGGATCGATCCTAACAAATGGCGAGTTTTAGCTACGCCGCACGTGCATCAACAAATGGCCGAAGCCTACCAAGTACCCAACATAATTTTTGGCGCCTAACAAATGACCCGGAGGTCCAACAAATGACCCGAAGGTCTGGTACTGGTTTTAACCCGAAGGTCCAACAAATGACCCGGAGGTCCAACATAGTGGCTTGAAAGCTCACGAAAATCATCAAATATTTCAATTCATGAGTCCGGAATTAACCAAAATAGCAAACGCACATGTCCCATAACCACGAGTTTTACTTCATCGTTTCCTTGAAAGTGCAAATTGTGTATTTCAAAAATAACACTTCACATTCTCAAACGGACAAGTCTGGAATCAAGCGAATCAGTAAAAGAAAGGGTTCACAGTCCTCGATTTTGCTGAAACGTTTGAATCGCTTCCTCATCCTTTTAAAAGTGCAAACTGCAAAACTTCTGAAAACAATTTCATTTATTTTATAAAAGTAATAATTTACATTCTCAAAAGAACAAGTCTGGAATTAAGCGAATCAGTAAAAGAAGGGTTCATAATCCTCGATTTTGCTGAAACGTTTAATCACTTTCTCATCTTTCTGAAAGCGTAAACTATAAAAATTTTGGAAAACAATTTTATTTTTAAAACGATTTGCAAATCCATGATAAAAACATCAACATTAGTGATAATTTCAACAAGGAAATTGCACTTCTCAAAACACCGTAGAAACGGATCTCAAAATCAGCATTGCGGGATAACCGCTTGAAAATCCACTTTAAAATATGACGGATACTGAAGTCAAAGCGACAGTAATTTTTAAACGTCAAAATCTCATCAAAATAATTTGTATCAAAATATAACATCAGAGAATTTTCATTCATCGAAATGTCAACAAAACATCAGGCTTCAAAAATTTAGCATTGGTGTAAAAATCCCGTTATAAAATAACGGCAACAAAAGACATTTAAAACCAAACATCGGTTCAACGTAAAAATAATGCGGTAACGTGCAACATAAATTCGCACGTATACCGCAAAATGAACAAAGAAATCATTCAAATATATCTTCAATGAAGATAATTCAAAACAGCAGAAATCTCAACAAAATCACATAACTGCAACTGCTTCAAATTCTCAAATCGGATTCGAAATTTTCAAAGAAAACAAATAAACACAGCTATGTAAACAACAAATGAAATTTATTTTAATTTCATAATTTGATTTTCAAATCAAAAAGGTTATCAGTCGTACTCAGCGAAGACAGTCTCACTGTTTTCGCTGCGCACTCTGATAAACAAAACACGAATCAACTAATCATCACAACACAGTTTCATTTTTATTTTTAAATAAGGAAATTTAAAAATTTTATCCTAATTTCAAAACTTTAGTTTTGACTCAAAACACAGCTAAAGCATCGACTAATAGTTGTAACACATGTTCCATCTAAGTTATGTTTTATATTATGTCCATAAACCCCAAGCTCTGATACCAACTGTGACGCCCCACCTCTATGCTCATAATAACAAAGGGTATTAAAAGAAATACTATCTATTATTATGAAGAATAAGGCGGATAGGAGCGGCCATCCGTAGTTTGGCCTTACACTAGTATTGGTTATCTCGATAGGAGTAGTATATATTTTTATTTTTCATCTCTTATTTATTTACTCTCATCAACATATCCAATTCCAGTATAAAACGAACTAGGATGGTTCATAATAGTTTAGGACAATAGATGTAATAATAACACAGATAATATAAATGCGGAATACAGATGAAACAAAAAGTCTCATATATATAATAACTAATGTCAGTTACAATACATGTGATACAATACATATGATACAACTACAACTGTCGACTCTGGAAGCTACATATACAAGTACATTATCGTAAATAATATACATGAATATACAACATCCTATACTAAGACAACGACTACTCCAAAAAGTATAGAAAGACTTCATAGCTCTAGCAGCAACCGAAAGTAAGATATCAACAATCTCTAAATACTCGGTCTGAACCAAGTATTAAATTCAAAAGAAAATAATACACGGGTCAGTCTAATTCAAGCTCAGTTATTAGTGCACAGAAGCAATAATAATTAAATAGCGATTAGACGACAGTCACAATAAATCTCGTCTATCTGATCCTTAAATAAAGAAATCGGATAACGATAAATATAACACGTAACAGTGTTAAACAACAAATCAGCAAATTCAAATTATCAACGAAGATAAATTAAAAAGATTATAAATGAAGATAATTTAAAAAAACAACAGAATTGCCGAAACGGCAATTAACGACAAATTCTAATTATTAAATAAATAATTAGAAACTCATAATCTAATTATCAAAAAGATAAAGATATCAACAAAACCATCAAATTAAACCAAATCAGGATACGACACAAAATATTGAAATATCAATTAGAATGACAATTTGGGTAGGGCTGCAGTACACGCGCGCGTGTACTGCCTCGCCACTATAGCATATGGAATATGCCAAAGATCAATAAATCAAAAAAAATAGAATATCATAAAAGCCCTACCGTGTGGCTGCAGTTCACGCTTGCATGCACTGCCTTGCCACTACAGTGATGATGTACCCAAAAATCAACGAACCAAAATCAATGAAGATTCAAATATTGAATTGGATAAACAAAACAATTCAAACAATTGAAATATCAATTAAACCGTCAATACTGTGTGGCTGCAGTACACGCACGCGTGTACTGCCTCACCACTACAGTATATGATGTCATCGCAACTCCAAAAATTAACAGCCAGTCAAGGCTGCAAAGCCCAATCAATACAAAATGCAGAGGTCAAGTTACGGCTATCATGACTCAACACAACTACAAACAAAATGAAACTGCGCTCACTCGAAACCAACAACAGTTCAAGTTCCAAAATATCGCAAGAAGGTAACAACTGTGGAATAATGACTAGGTAGCAAGCATAATGCAGCCTGAACCAACAGAGCACAAGGGCTCGAATGACCAAATACACATGGCAGTGGTCCAACATGAAGATACTGCAGAATGGAGGTGAAAGCAAACAAGATGGCAACATTAAATGAATCAAAAGAAGTTCAGATATAATGCAACAACAAACTCAACCTCAATGTTCTCAAATTCAACATGACAGCAAAAGACACAGAGCAAGACATGCAAATCAGACTTCAGAGGAGCATACACACAGTAGTGACATGCACAACAAATAAGATGTAACGATCCTAAATTTTGAACAATTTAAATTGTGAATATTTAATTAATTTTGAATATTTGAATGATAATTTAAACTGAATTTCCGATATAACAATGAAATTGGTGATTAAATATTTAAAATTTAATCTATACAAAGCTGAAGAAAAATTTAAACTTGACTTTGGAGTTGAAATTGAATATTTAATTTGTAATTGAAATTCAAACTAATGACTTAAGAAAATAATTTGGATACAAGAATTTTTATTTATGTAAATTAATAAATTGATGGTTAAAATTTTAATAACATTCTTTTCTTTAGCTTAAATAAAAAAAAAAATCAATACAAAATAAAATAAACAAATACACTTAGTAAAAAAATTTAACAACATAACTTAAACAAAAACAAAACAAAACAAAGTAATAATAAAACCTATTGAAATTCAAAACAAATAAAAAAAAAATAAGAGGAAAACTTGTTTATGGTTTGGGCTTTGAAATTTATACCGGCCCACGTTTGAATACTAGTGCCCTTTCTTTTATCCGATCCCCTTTATTTCGTTATTCACTCGTTCATTAACCCTAAACCAAAAAAAAAAAAAATCACGAAGAGAAAAAAATATGGCGGCTTCGTTCTTCTCGACTCGTTCTGCTTTGGAGAATTTGGGGCTTTACTTCTCGCGATTCAAAAACTAGGGCTTGTAATCAAATTTGGGGCTATTTCGACTTTGTTATGGTGAGTTTTCTAACTCACGATAATCTTCATGCAAGTTTTTGAATTTGTTTGAAGTGAATTTCTTGGTTGCATGCTATGTTGTGGGGTGATTTGGTTATCTTTGGCTCGGCTAATTAAATTTTAAACTGATATGCTCAGATTTGTGACTGCATGTTGGATTTTTGTTTCTAGTTGCTGTTATTTGCTCAATTTGCTTGTATTTTTAAATTGATAAAAACAGATACTATAGTTTTTATTTAAATTGATATGAACAGATGCTATTAAAATTTGCCTTTAAACTGATGAGGACAGATGCTATCAAAAACTTTGCCTATTTTGTTTTGCTGCATGTGATGGATTTTTAATCTAGATGAGGAAAAATTTGTTGCATGTGCTTGTTTGAGCTTCTGTTCATGTGTGTTGAATGAATGTGTCTGTAAAACCCATATTTCTGCTTGTGGTATTCTTTGTTGTTGCTGTGTGTTATGTTGCATGCCAAATGTGAATAATTTCAGTTTTAAAGGTCTGAGTAACCCAGTTTTGAACCCCTGTAAAATATTCTACATTTGGAAAATAACAAAATTTACAAGCTTGAAACTATTCTTTGATGGATCTGATGTGCTACTATAACCCTTGAATCCATTGTGTGGTGCTTGGATGTTGTTTAGGTATGGAATTGAAAGTATACATGTGAATATGTGTTTATGCATTTACATGTTATTGTGAGTAAACTTTAATTTTAAAAAAACAGTTCCTTTTTGAAATAAATGCACATGCAAGTATTAGAATTCAAGTTCAAAGTAAAACTATCATTAATATATAGATATATAAACTGCTCTGTCCCCTTTTCGTTTAGTGAATGACTCCTCAATTTAAAAAGGGTTTTAAATTATCTGTTGCATGAAGCATTTAATGTTTTCTTGAGTTTGAACTTCAAAGTAAAACTGCAGTAACATTATTATTATGTTTAGTGAGTAAGCTTACTATTGAAATGTTATTTAGAATTTCCTGTTGCATGTGTATAGATTTGAACTAAGTTGCTAAAATGGTTTCTTTTGTGATGGATACTCTGTGAAGTTATATATACAAACACATATGTGCTTACAGGTATTTTATTACCTGATTTTGTTTTTAGATTCTTGGACTGATTCTCTGTGGTAATTGTTATGAATTGAGGGATGTTTATTTAGTATAAATTAAATTTATAAATCATAATTAAGGATTAAATTTGAAATCTGTTTTACTGTAAACTATAGAGACAGTTAACATAGAGATTTCAAAACAAGGATCTTAAACTATTAAACAAGTCTACCACAGGAATGAATGATTTAGAACATGAATTGTAAAACTAACATTACATCTTAAATAAACTGTTAAGAAGAAACATTTCTTTTTAAACAGAAATATGAAATTGGGGTATTTGTTAATCTATTTGGATGTCAGGTGTTAAGATGTTTATCTTAGTAGGTATTTTCAGGTTGATTTGGGTGGTAGAGTTGAACTCAGGTAATATTAGTAGTGTGCAGGGTTTTGACTCGAGTCAGTCCTCGGGATTTTATTCTTCTGACTCGGAGCAGAGGGTTTTAAAACTCGAAGTGGTTTAAAGGGTTGCTCGGGTAAGATGGGTGCAGGGATAAACTGTGTTGTTTTGCAGTTTTTTTTTTTTTATGTTGAATGAAATTCATATTTAAGTTGAAAACTGGATTCAAGTATGAATTGAAATTGAATTCAAATAAGGTTTGAAGTTCAAAGTTTTTAAATATGAAACTTTTAAAATTTAAACAAGTTTTAAATTTCTGTTTCAGGTTTATAAAACAGAGAGTTGCAGTTGTTACATGTTGATTGAAATTCAAACTTTAGTGCAGTTTTGATTTAAGTGGGAGTTAAATCTGGATTCAAATGCAGTTTGAGTTCAAAGGTTTTAGAAAAAAATATGAAGATCTTAAATTTAAACAAGATTTTAAATCTGGTTTTAAATCAAGTGTAGAACAGTTTCAGGTTTGTATTAAAACCAGAATTAGATTTAAGTAGTTTTTTTTTGTAAGTTTTTGGAAGCATGAACAGATTTAGAAGTTTAAGCAAAACTTAAATTTGTTTTTTGAATTCAGATTAAGAACTGTTTTTAAGTTTACTTTGAAAACCAGTTTGTAAATAAAATAAAATAAAAAAAAAAAGAAAAAACTGATGAACATAATCCAATGTTTTAAATGAAATCTGATTTCAAATGAATTTTAAAACTTGAAAGAATTTGTTTCCTTTAGTATTTGAATTTAATATGAAGTGTTTAATTTAAATATAGAAATTGAAATAATCAATTAAATCTTTCTTTATATTAGGTAATGGATGTTCTTTAACATTCATTTTGTTGTAAGATTTATAGTTATCTTGCAAGTGTGCTGAGAGAATTTCTGTTATGAATATGAATGTGTTGTTTGTGCATGTTTGATTTATAGGCTTTGTTTCTGGCCATTGTGTCACTGCTTCCATTTTAACTTGGTCTTTGTTAACTTGTCATCTTCACTGTGTTGCAACTATTCCACTTCTTTTGTATCATGGGTACATATAGTGTGTTGCATTACCATCATTGTTGTTTGGTCTGAACTTGGTGACATGCATTTCTTTGTGGTCTTGCACTTGTTAAACATAGCTGCACTTGTTCATCATGTAGCTTGTTCTCTACATTTACTTCACTAGTCTGCATACATGTGCTAAGTTGCTGTTTTGTTGACACTGGTTTGAGCCCTGTTGTCTGCACTTGCATGCTCTAGTGTATTGCCCTTTGACATGATTCACTTCATGTTTCGTTGCTGGTTTACCTTGTATCGCTACTTCCAGTCTGTACCTGATGTATGCATTTTCACTTTATGTTGCATCTAGTCTTGCACTTGTTGTTGTAGCTGGTCATTTACCTGAGCATTTGGTCTGACCCAGTCTCATTGCTGTTGACATGTGCAATTGGCATTTGAGTTGTCTGCAGTCCATGTTGCAGCCTGCTCTTGTGGTCCTTGTTTTGGTTATGTGCAGTGATTTTGTATTTGGGGCTGTTTGGATTTGTTGTGCACTGCATAGTGCCTTGCCTTGTCTGTTTTGGAGTTATGCTTGTATACTTGCAGTGATTTGTCTGACTCGTGCACGTGGGTTGGCGAGGCAGTGCACATGGGTATGAGTACACGTGTGTACTGCAGCCACACATGTGTATAAAAATTTGGAATCGCTAATGTGAAAATCTATAATAGGATTTAACTGATTTATTTGTTCACCATAACTGTAACCACTTATTTCAGTTCATTTCAAATTTAATTACTTGAATAAAGATTAATCCTGACTCGAGTGTTTTTTTGTGTTTTGCAATTAACGCTCGGGTCAGACCGAGTATTTTTACAGCTTGGAGATTTGCGCGCAGCGAAGTTAGAGAGAGAGGGGAAAGCACAACTAAAGCTTTTCAGAAAATTATTTTTCTTGTACTTAAATTTATAAATTGTTTCCGCTGTATAAAATGTAATGTATTGTAAACTCTGATATTTGTATATAAAAGAAAAGTTTGTTTATAAAATATGATTACTATTCTGTGATTCTGTAGCTGATTCTGTTTAAATGTTATAAACTAAATAACAATCCGTCATCTTGAACGTTTCTAGTTGGTTTAATTACCGACTAGAGGCGGTCAAGGCGGCGGGTCGTTACAAAGTGGTATCAGAGCTTTGGTTTACACAAAGCTTAGTTTATGGCGTTTAATATGAATAGTTACTAGAATCACTTTAAAGAAAGTGTTTTCAAATCTAAAGAAGTTAAAATTGTTTTCTTCAAAATAAAAGATATTTTGAAAATTAGAATTATTTTTGGAAATTCCCCTCTCTAAATTTAGGTTTGCGATATTTCTCTTCGGTGAGGTCTCGTTAGATTTGAGTTTCGATTATTCGAAAACTCGTTATTGAATTGTTGAGAGTTATGGAAAATGAAACATGAGTTAAGAGAATTAATGAATTGGTTTAAGTTGGTTTAAATCGAATATTGTGAATATCTCCAATGTAATAATTGGGAAATAAAATGATATGTCAATTTGATTATAATCAAGTGGATTATTGAACTATAACTTGAGAATTTGATTCTGAATTCTTTTGAAATTGATTTCAAATGTTGTGAAGAACGATTTAGTAAATCAACGGGATATAAGTATTTAACTTATAATATGGACTTGGGTATATAACTAAGTTATATAAATTGAATTGAATCAAATTAAGAAAGGAGATTATAAAACGAAGTTTTATAAATAGAAATGGAATTTCTAAAGATGTTTGTAAAATTCCACAAACGACTTATTTTGATAAGTGAAATTGTTATAACTTATTAAAGGAGTTGTATCTATGGTTTTGGACAATAACTGAGATATAAAAGGAGATATGAATCCAATGAAAGTTCATAATAGATTTAATTGATTCAATGAAGAATTTGAATTTGTATGGCATGAAATTAAGTTAAGTGGAAAACTTAATATTGGAAATTTGAAGTTGATTTAAAACCAATATTTTGAAATGTGCAGAATTCAAACTATGAATTAAGTTGAAGTTGAAAAAAAAAAAAAACTTAAATGAGAATTTTTGGGGAAGTAATATTATATAAAATGGAGTAAATCCATTTTAAGTTTTTTTAAAATGTGTTTAAAAGAATGATTTCTTTTAAGAATGAAATATATACTTGATTTTGGTTTAAGTATATTGAATATTTTCTAAGTATTGAAAATAAATTGATTTGTAAATTACTTATTATTGAATAAGTATGGAAATATTTTCCAATATGAAATGAAAGGTTTGAAATTATATCTTTTAGAGATAAAGTGAGAAGTGAATGTTTGAAATTTTATCTTTTGAAAATAAATTGAAAATGAATTTGTGAAATCGATTTGAAAATCGTATATTCATAGATACTTTGGAAATGTAAATTCACTATGGAATTTATAAAAGAAAGGGGAATTTGTTAAAAATAAATATTGATTTATTTTTGAAATGTGGAAATAAATTTACGGATTTGGAACGTAAGTTTAAAATAAATCGGTAAGGATTTATTTGATTAATTTAAGTGAACCATTTGAAGTTTAAAATGGATAAATATTTGGAAATGTTTCCATTTAAGGAAATTGCTTTGAAATTTGTTTTCAAAGATTAAAAGGTGCAAAATGATTTGAATTTGTTTCAAATGGCTAAGTGTGAAAATTTTTATATCTTGTAAAGATATTATTTTGGGGAAATTTGAACAATTAGTTCAATTTGGAAATTTTCAAAGTGATTGAATTTTGAGTTAAATTGAGTTTAACTTTGACGCCCAAAAACAATTTAAGTTGAACTTTGAATTTAAATGGATGATTTGGATTGTATGTCTAACGTCGTGAATTGACGACATATCAATTGATCTCTATTAAATATATATCTGTGGTGGCGGAGAATTTATTCTCTTAGCTTAACACCCTTCTCTGAGACATACGAGCTCAGAGGTTATATATCGGTAGACATCAATTATGTGTTGAGAATTGACGATGTAACATGAAATTCAAATCGAGTGTGAAGTCGATAATAAATTGGATTATGAATGTGAATTAGGTTTGATATAACCTTAAAATTCCAAATCGACTTAGAGGAAAATTTTAAATGGATGATGAAATGAAAAAAATTGTGAAACCTCTATTTGTTATGGGTATGAAATATTGTGGTTTTCATAACGTATATGTGTGAATACGATTAATTCGAAAACCAATTAGTTTGGAAAAGTAATTGTTATGGAAAACTTATGTAAGTGCATGAGTATGATATGTACTAAGTGTGAAATGAAATATTATATATGTATATATGATATTATGTTTTCCAAATTGAGGATATGGAAAAGTACCTTCCATTTAAAATTTGTGAAGGTTATTGGAACTCGAGATGAGTGTCCATTTGAAAATCGTAGCTACGTTGTATTTCCATTAGTTGGAGTGACTTTTTGTATTTCCATTAGTTGGAATGTCCTTTTGGACTGGTATAGTGTGCTAGCGTAATTCGAGGGGCGAGATGCCTACGGTTACAAGCGATTCCACTGGGATAGTGGCGTAACCGCCGTGTATACCGCGATCTAGTTACACTCGGGTGGTAGCGTAATTTGAGGGGCGTGATGCCTACAGTTACAAGCGATTCCACTGGGATAGTGGCGTAACCGCTGTGTAAACTGCAATCTACAAACCAAAGCGTAATTCGAGGGGCGAGATGCCTACGGTCACGAGCGATTCTACTGGGATAGTAGCGTAACCGCCGTGTGAACCGCGATCTTTGGCAACAACCATGGCGAAATTCAAGGGATGAGATATCCACAGTTACAAGCGACTCTACTGGGATAGTAGCGGAACCGCCGAGTAAACTGTGATCCATGGGGGAATGTGCTTTCCATATCCATTTTTAAAAGAATTTTTAAAGTATTTTCACTGGGAATTGAAGCAAGTATAATTAGTACTTGGAGATTGTTAGACTTGCGCCTGGCCAGCGTATGCCTAATGTCTTTAAGAACGACAGTAGACTTGTTAAATTTCGAGTTAGCAAGTATTTTCAAACTTTAAATAGAAAATCAATTATCTGAAATTAAAGTGATATAAATTCCAACCTAATAAATTAAGGAAGAGGATTTTTGAAATGTTTTGAAAAATCCACAGCTTTGGAAAAGTTATAATATGTAAAATTTCTTAAATGTAGTGTTTCAAATTTAAAATTTGGGTTTTGTAAGTTGAAAATTTTAGTAAAGATTTTTTTTTTGTGTCTTGATTGTAGAAAATAATAAACAAAAGAGTTAATTAGCAAAGCTAGCGAGATAAAACAAATAGAATGAATCCTATATTCATTCATCTTTAATAAGTGTTGAACTTGATAAAATTGAGTAAAATATAAATATCGGTGAAATTTTAACAATCATTTTTCCTTACTTGTAATTTCGGGACGAAATTCTTTTAAGGAGGGGAGATTGTAACGATCCTAAATTTTGAACAATTTAAATTGTGAATATTTAATTAATTTTGAATATTTGAATGATAATTTAAACTGAATTTCCGATATAACAATGAAATTGGTGATTAAATATTTAAAATTTAATCTATACAAAGCTGAAGAAAAATTTAAACTTGACTTTGGAGTTGAAATTGAATATTTAATTTGTAATTGAAATTCAAACTAATGACTTAAGAAAATAATTTGGATACAAGAATTTTTATTTATGTAAATTAATAAATTGATGGTTAAAATTTTAATAACATTCTTTTCTTTAGCTTAAATAAAAAAAAAAATCAATACAAAATAAAATAAACAAATACACTTAGTAAAAAAATTTAACAACATAACTTAAACAAAAACAAAACAAAACAAAGTAATAATAAAACCTATTGAAATTCAAAACAAATAAAAAAAAAATAAGAGGAAAACTTGTTTATGGTTTGGGCTTTGAAATTTATACCGGCCCATGTTTGAATACTAGTGCCCTTTCTTTTATCCGATCCCCTTTATTTCGTTATTCACTCGTTCATTAACCCTAAACCAAAAAAAAAAAAAATCACGAAGAGAAAAAAATATGGCGGCTTCGTTCTTCTCGACTCGTTCTGCTTTGGAGAATTTGGGGCTTTACTTCTCACGATTCAAAAACTAGGGCTTGTAATCAAATTTGGGGCTATTTCGACTTTGTTATGGTGAGTTTTCTAACTCACGATAATCTTCATGCAAGTTTTTGAATTTGTTTGAAGTGAATTTCTTGGTTGCATGCTATGTTGTGGGGTGATTTGGTTATCTTTGGCTCGGCTAATTAAATTTTAAACTGATATGCTCAGATTTGTGACTGCATGTTGGATTTTTGTTTCTAGTTGCTGTTATTTGCTCAATTTGCTTGTATTTTTAAATTGATAAAAACAGATACTATAGTTTTTATTTAAATTGATATGAACAGATGCTATTAAAATTTGCCTTTAAACTGATGAGGACAGATGCTATCAAAAACTTTGCCTATTTTGTTTTGCTGCATGTGATGGATTTTTAATCTAGATGAGGAAAAATTTGTTGCATGTGCTTGTTTGAGCTTCTGTTCATGTGTGTTGAATGAATGTGTCTGTAAAACCCCTATTTCTGCTTGTGGTATTCTTTGTTGTTGCTGTGTGTTATGTTGCATGCCAAATGTGAATAATTTCAGTTTTAAAGGTCTGAGTAACCCAGTTTTGAACCCCTGTAAAATATTCTACATTTGGAAAATAACAAAATTTACAAGCTTGAAACTATTCTTTGATGGATCTGATGTGCTACTATAACCCTTGAATCCATTGTGTGGTGCTTGGATGTTGTTTAGGTATGGAATTGAAAGTATACATGTGAATATGTGTTTATGCATTTACATGTTATTGTGAGTAAACTTTAATTTTAAAAAACAGTTCCTTTTTGAAATAAATGCACATGCAAGTATTAGAATTCAAGTTCAAAGTAAAACTATAATTAATATATAGATATATAAACTGCTCTGTCCCCTTTTTGTTTAGTGAATGACTCCTCAATTTAAAAAGGGTTTTAAATTATCTGTTGCATGAAGCATTTAATGTTTGCTTGAGTTTGAACTTCAAACTAAAACTGCAGTAACATTATTATTATGTTTAGTGAGTAAGCTTACTATTGAAATGTTATTTAGAATTTCCTGTTGCATGTGTATAGATTTGAACTAAGTTGCTAAAATGGTTTCTTTTGTGATGGATACTCTGTGAAGTTATATATACAAACACATATGTGCTTACAGGTATTTTATTACCTGATTTTGTTTTTAGATTCTTGGACTGATTCTCTGTGGTAATTGTTATGAATTGAGGGATGTTTATTTAGTATAAATTAAATTTATAAATCATAATTAAGGATTAAATTTGAAATCTGTTTTACTGTAAACTATAGAGACAGTTAACATAGAGATTTCAAAACAAGGATCTTAAACTATTAAACAAGTCTACCACAGGAATGAATGTTTTAGAACATGAATTGTAAAACTAACATTACATCTTAAATAAACTGTTAAGAAGAAACATTTCTTTTTAAACAGAAATATGAAATTGGGGTATTTGTTAATCTATTTGGATGTCAGGTGTTAAGATGTTTATCTTAGTGGGTATTTTCAGGTTGATTTGGGTGGTAGAGTTGAACTCAGGTAATATTAGTAGTGTGCAGGGTTTTGACTCGAGTCAGTCCTCGGGATTTTATTCTTCTGACTCGGAGCAGAGGGTTTTAAAACTCGAAGTGGTTTAAAGGGTTGCTCGGGTAAGATGGGTGCAGGGATAAACTGTGTTGTTTTGCAGTTTTTTTTTTTTTATGTTGAATGAAATTCATATTTAAGTTGAAAACTGGATTCAAGTATGAATTGAAATTGAATTCAAATAAGGTTTGAAGTTCAAAGTTTTTAAATATGAAACTTTTAAAATTTAAACAAGTTTTAAATTTCTGTTTCAGGTTTATAAAACAGAGAGTTGCAGTTGTTACATGTTGATTGAAATTCAAACTTTAGTGCAGTTTTGATTTAAGTGGGAGTTAAATCTGGATTCAAATGCAGTTTGAGTTCAAAGGTTTTAGAAAAAAATATGAAGATCTTAAATTTAAACAAGATTTTAAATCTGGTTTTAAATCAAGTGTAGAACAGTTTCAGGTTTGTATTAAAACCAGAATTAGATTTAAGTAGTTTTTTTTTTGTAAGTTTTTGGAAGCATGAACAGATTTAGAAGTTTAAGCAAAACTTAAATTTGTTTTTTGAATTCAGATTAAGAACTGTTTTTAAGTTTACTTTGAAAACCAGTTTGTAAATAAAATAAAATAAAAAAAAAAGAAAAAACTGATGAACATAATCCAATGTTTTAAATGAAATCTGATTTCAAATGAATTTTAAAACTTGAAAGAATTTGTTTCCTTTAGTATTTGAATTTAATATGAAGTGTTTAATTTAAATATAGAAATTGAAATAATCAATTAAATCTTTCTTTATATTAGGTAATGGATGTTCTTTAACATTCATTTTGTTGTAAGATTTATAGTTATCTTGCAAGTGTGCTGAGAGAATTTCTGTTATGAATATGAATGTGTTGTTTGTGCATGTTTGATTTATAGGCTTTGTTTCTGGCCATTGTGTCACTGCTTCCATTTTAACTTGGTCTTTGTTAACTTGTCATCTTCACTGTGTTGCAACTATTCCACTTCTTTTGTATCATGGGTACATATAGTGTGTTGCATTACCATCATTGTTGTTTGGTCTGAACTTGGTGACATGCATTTCTTTGTGGTCTTGCACTTGTTAAACATAGCTGCACTTGTTCATCATGTAGCTTGTTCTCTACATTTACTTCACTAGTCTGCATACATGTGCTAAGTTGCTGTTTTGTTGACACTGGTTTGAGCCCTGTTGTCTGCACTTGCATGCTCTAGTGTATTGCCCTTTGACATGATTCACTTCATGTTTCGTTGCTGGTTTACCTTGTATCGCTACTTCCAGTCTGTACCTGATGTATGCATTTTCACTTTATGTTGCATCTAGTCTTGCACTTGTTGTTGTAGCTGGTCATTTACCTGAGCATTTGGTCTGACCCAGTCTCATTGCTGTTGACATGTGCAATTGGCATTTGAGTTGTCTGCAGTCCATGTTGCAGCCTGCTCTTGTGGTCCTTGTTTTGGTTATGTGCAGTGATTTTGTATTTGGGGCTGTTTGGATTTGTTGTGCACTGCATAGTGCCTTGCCTTGTCTGTTTTGGAGTTATGCTTGTATACTTGCAGTGATTTGTCTGACTCGTGCACGTGGGTTGGCGAGGCAGTGCACATGGGTATGAGTACACGTGTGTACTGCAGCCACACATGTGTATAAAAATTTGGAATCGCTAATGTGAAAATCTATAATAGGATTTAACTGATTTATTTGTTCACCATAACTGTAACCACTTATTTCAGTTCATTTCAAATTTAATTACTTGAATAAAGATTAATCCTGACTCGAGTGTTTTTTTGTGTTTTGCAATTAACGCTCGGGTCAGACCGAGTATTTTTACAGCTTGGAGATTTGCGCGCAGCGAAGTTAGAGAGAGAGGGGAAAGCACAACTAAAGCTTTTCAGAAAATTATTTTTCTTGTACTTAAATTTATAAATTGTTTCCGCTGTATAAAATGTAATGTATTGTAAACTCTAATATTTGTATATAAAAGAAAAGTTTGTTTATAAAATATGATTACTATTCTGTGATTCTGTAGCTGATTCTGTTTAAATGTTATAAACTAAATAACAATCCGTCATTTTGAACGTTTCTAGTTGGTTTAATTACCGACTAGAGGCGGTCAAGGCGGCGGGTCGTTACATAAGACAAATGCATAACGCAGCAGAACCGAAGCGAACAACCACTGGAAAAAGTATATGCATCAATAAGGACACGTGTACACAATGCTACAACAATGACTGATACAAGTGTTACCAGATCAGTAGTGCTCAAACCCAATTCAAAATACAATGAACCGGCATGGTACACTACAAGTGTAACAGGTATGTGGAGATGCAGTGAACTAATTTTTGCAAAAAATGAATGCAAAGTGAATGCATGAATCAGAATGGTAAGGCTCTTGCATAAACTGATACAAGTAAAATGAATTGTTTCCAAGACAAAGTCAAGGCCGAATTGAAATCACAAACCAAAGGAGTAACATGAACAAAATATAACTAGTATGCACTGTAAACTGGATAGTGCAACGATCATACTCAAGACCAAATACAAACCAATGCCAACAAATGACCAGACTCAAGTAAAGTTCAGGTCAGACCAACTACAGAAATTAATCAGACCAGACTTTAATGAAAGTCAAACTGAGTACACATCCAAAAGAGACGATGTATGCAAATGAGCTACAGACCAGAAAAATAGTGACATGGCTAGGGATGCAGACCCAGATACTACACAAGTGAAATGCAAAGCCAACATCAACACATTCACCTGCATTAGACTACACGACGAACCAGCAAAGGCCAAAGCTCAAGGCAAGGCACTTCAATGATCAACTCAGGTGAACAACATAAATAGGGTATCACTAATACATAGACAATGGTGACACATGATGCAAGAACCAGGATGAACTCAAAATCAAGACCCATGTCAATGCAAGCTAGACTACTGACCAGACACACATAAATATGAAGACCAAAAGTGTATAACCACTCGGACCATGTCAGTCACAAATAAAATCTCAAATGTGCACAACCCATATGCAAACTGAAACTGGTTCAGTAAGCTAAACCAAAACAAAACCGTGACAACATACATGAATGAAGCAATGCATACAGCAGATCGAAATACTCAGGGATGAGCGTAAAGATGGTCAGAGCCGAAGTACACAGGGGCCACACAAAATCAAAGCCAAAATGATCAATGAAAGCCAAAAATACAGTGAACAAAATCAAGTCAGAGACAAGGTTATCAAAATCGAACAGTTCAAAGATTCACCAAATTTTATACGAACGAAAATCACAGAAATTAAACTCTACAAGCCTAAGCTTAAATTAGATGTGAGTAAATTAATTTACTCACCTGGCTACGAAAAACCAATTTGACCGTTGAAGCCTTTGAATCGCCGCTTCATGCAATCGTCGAACTCGATCGAGTTGACGAAGGTGTGCACGAATCCGTTGAAGTAGGCAATCGAAGCACTAACCCTCAATTCAAGCGGCGACTTCGAAGACCTAATCTATGAGCTAAAAGGGACGAAGGAGAAGACGGAGCCGCCATTTTTTTTCCTTTTCGCTTTAGGTCTAGGGTTTTCGAACCAAAATGAATGAAAAAATGGGGCGGGTCGAATTGAATTAAGAAGGGAATGGGCCAACATTTTCTTAAAGCCCACATGCACTTTTAACCTTAAATTAAAAGAATTTCAACTCTTTTTTTTAAACAAATTTATAACTGATCAGAACACTTAACATCAATTAACAACCAATATTAATCGTCAAATGTCGATAATTAATTGTTGTAAAACCCTGGGTTGTTACAGTTGCAGTCGAATTCAGGTTGTTATGTTTGTGTACTTTAGAGTTAGTTTTCATATTGCTTTGGGTTGTTTGGAGTTACATGTCCAGTTTGCTAGAGTCTGTTGCTTTGAGCTAGTTTTGCAACTGGACTTGCATATAGTATCATGTTGAACTGCTTATCGAGTTATAGCGACTTGCCTCCAGTTAGATTGGTATGGTTCATGTCGTTATTTCATGTATGCTGTCATGTGAACCATTTTACTTTTAATGTTGTGTTGCTTGATTGCTTTGATCGAGCATTTTCACTTGAGTTGAATCCACCATTTGGTTGGGTTTGACCATGCGCTCACATGTCCCTGCAATTTATCAAGTGTATATCGGTGTGCATGGCCTTGTGGTATGTACAGTGAGACACTGTGCATGTCACAAGTTATTCATGAAAGATCAATTCAAATGAAAATGATGACGAACCACCCAAATAACCGAGGAAAATAATATTTTCAAACACATACATTTTATTTTACACTGCAAAAATATTTGTTTTTCAATTTTACTGCATCTGTGTTTATTTTGCAAATAATTCAAATGCTTGATTCAATCTGGAATAGAGTTGAAGATAAATATGAGTGAATGCAGTGAGGTGAAAATGTATGTAAACATTGTATAGTGAAAAATTATGGTGTAATTTGAAATTGTATTGTAACTGAAATTGTGCATATATAGTGAGAGCTCAAATTTGTACTATTCAAAATTGTAATAAAATATTTGTTTGAATAAAATATTTGTTTGAATTTAAATTTTACACTATTTATTTTATTCAAAAAATATTTATTTAATTATGTGAAAAATAAAATAGTACAATAAAAAATACATTTAGATGAATATATATATATATATATATATATATTCATTATCATCAAACAAAAATCATATATAGCATATTCAACAATAACTCTTACATTTGCGTAAACAACATCTAAAAAAAATTATTCAACTAACAACTAAGTAATGCATATTTTGGTTTTAAAACTAAGCTCAAGTAATTAATTGGATTCAATCAAAAATTGTTTTCCAAGAAAAAATTAAAAACAACCATGTAACGTGCTTATATTTATTAAACCTAATTCAATCAAAATAATTCCAAAACAACAACTAAGTTGGATTGGACAACATAGGCATATATAAATTCTTTATAATTGATTCTATACCAAACTATGTGAATAAATAATCATATTCGATGAAGGATCCAAATAGTATTGACATATTTTTCATATACTTAATCGAGGAATGACAAAAGGGTGGATCTAAATTATATTTACAACGATTAATTAAGATATAAAAAAGGGATCTGAAATAATGCTACAATATGAATATATAAACATTTGGTGCACAATGTGTAATGGATTCAAAACATATGAACATGTTTTACATATGAATAAATTGAATTAAAACTCTCCTTAGGATATGTTCAAAAAGTAGTACCTTGAATGATAAATAATAACTCCTAGATTCTTAAATCAACCTCCAGATTTTGCAGCAATAAAGAGATAAAACCCACCTTTTGTTTTTTTATTTGATTTTGTTTTGAGAAATTTAAAAAAAAAATAGAGAACACTAAAATTTGGCCATAACTAGATTGGAAGGAACAAAAATGACAGAATGAGAATTGTCTGTTGCAAGCAAAGAAATGAATAAGAGAGAATATGAATTAAAAGAAACAGTGAAACCTTCGTTATTTACCTCCCAATTAAATCTCATCAAATCCTCTAACTCCCTTTATTATTTATGGCAGACTATAACAAGGCCACACGGACCTCAAAAGTTTCCAAAATCACTTAGCATTTAATTTTTATAAATCCATTCTAAACACTCTATTGGTATCACGTATCCATACGCACATCTATGACTTTTATATGTGCACTTTATTATATACTAATGGTATTCATACAAATCAAATAGAATTTTAATAATTAATATTTCATAAATATTGATTAATTTAATTTATTGAAAAACCCACTTAGTATTTATTCTATTTAAATGTAGTTTAAATAATCTATCGATATCATATATTGATACGCACATGTATGACTTTTATACATGCACTTGTTTAAAAACTGGAGCCAATCAAAAAAATCAAATAAAAATAAATAATTAATATTTCATAAATATTAATTAATTATGATTATAAGTAGTTAAATCGTACGGTTTTTAGTGCATCCGTCATTACGGTTGTACGACTCAAATATGTAAATTAAGTTAGCGACTAATATGAAATAATTCAAATATTAACATTCACATGTCACATTAGCTAGTGGTGTGACATTTTGTCTAAACTTATCGCATACACAACTTTTCGATAAAATTGAATTTTATTGTTATAAAATATATCTAGTAGTAATGATTATTTACAAAATTTCTCCACATCAAAACTGTATAACATTAGGACTTATGGAATTAGTTTTGGTCAATATCCCATCATCATCCACATTCAATGTTGTAAGTCCAAAAATAAATCCTTTATTTAATAATAGCAATTATTATTAATCATATTGCTCTGGCCAAAGACTTTGACTTGAGTAAAATGTAGTTGACTGTGGCACTAACCTCATATAATTGAGGAGACGAATTCTCTCATAAATAGCGTTTCACTTCCAATGCTTCAATTCAGACCCAACTACAGTCATTTGATGGACGTTGTGAGGAACCGATTCTTCGACTTACGAAAGACTGACATCAATACGTCCACTAAATCAACTGCTGAGCAATCGAAGGCCAGAAAACCGAACCCTTAGGGTTTAAGAAAAAGAAAGAGGTAGAAGAAGAGTGAAATGGATAGAACATAACAGAAAGAAACTACAGAACAATATCAGAATCTCACAATCGCAGCGGAACAACATATAATAGATAAATGAATAATCTTTAAACAAAGAACTATATCAGTTATTACATTACATCACATCACATTACATCATCAGAGTGTACAACAACAACAAACGGCGGAAAAGAAATACTATGTACTAGTGAATACGCCATGCCATCCAACTTGCCTCCAGCAACTCCTGAATTCCAGTACATCCTGATAACCTAACTCTAGACTGCCCGTGTGGAAATTGGTGGGCACCTAGAGTTTAGGAGGGAAAACAATAAACTCCGAGTCAGTCATGGGACTGGTGTGAGAACTTAAAAAAGTTATTTATCTTTAAAACAAAGAACAGGATAATTTTAAAATAGATTCGCAATGCTTTCTAAAAATGAAACTACCAAAAGGCCTCCCGGCACACACACAATGCAAACGCAGACTTGGGGGAGATTTCTCCTTATGATAGTCAAAGATGCTTACTACGCAAAATCAAATCATTTTTGATATTATTATTAGTGCATAGTGTAGAAAAAATCATTTCGAAAATAAAGATATAAATCTTAGCCAGCATAGGTACCATTATATTATGCCTACTATAGCTAACATATTAAATGGCAGGTTCTACAACTAAAACCGTACAAGGTTCGTATTGTTTCTTTGGATTTCCAACAAATGGTCAGGCCAAAGAACTTCCCATTGCCACTTGGAAACGCCTCTGGAAAGACACCCCGAGAACCTAACCGGATCTCTGCCAACACAAGGCCGGGTTACCTTTCAAACTAGGTAACTACTGACACGAATATGTCATTCCTCGATCGTAACCGATTTATATCCAAGGATCCTCGATTTCCAACAATCACAAAGCAATAAATTTGCAGCAACAATATAGGTTAAGTATCTTGGCTCCATACCATGATACCACCTCTATCAAGAAGGAATGACATACACTAAAGGGGCGCTGCCCCCTAATAACCTTGCCGCATCCTTCCTGTTTTGACGATTTCCGGGATGTGAGGTCCGACGAAGTCTCGTCCATAAAGCCACGCTTTATACAAAAGCTGTGCTTTGATCATCAAATTCTCAAAAGCACTTCGTATGCCACATCACCAATTTGGAAATGTATCACTAGTAACCATCAACTACATAACCTCTAAGGGTGTTAAGCTAAGAGAATAAATTCTCCGCCATCAACGGAAATATATTTGATAGAAACCAACTTTACATCTCAAATTGTAACGACAGACACACATCCATACAAGTCCGTTCTGGGATCGAACGGAATCGAAGGCACTTACAAAGAAGTCCTTGCAATCCGAATATTCACTAATCACGACCGGACTTCCCATCACAAAGGGTAATAAATTTCTATATCGGAGATCAGCCGATGCAGAAACATTCGACGGTAATCCTTCGTTTTCACAAATATCCGGTCTTCAACACCGGTCATCAAATGCAATCCATAACGATGTATCACATATTCGGAATGGGTTATACGACCCCAAGGTCCTTTCCCGGCTAACCCGAATAGCGAGCGCTTATTTTAAAAATAAGTGTGGCATTCAAATTCAACCAAATCACAACAAATACCTATTCAAAGGTAAATATTGATAGTCGGTTATTTAACTATCAATAGGCGTGAACAACATCACCAGATTCCAAATAACTTCATAAATTATTTACTTTCCAAAATATCTTTACTAGATATATAATTTCCACACTTCAACCATTTGAAAAAAAAAAATCAATTCACTTTTCACCTTTACCACTTCAGAAAACAAATTTCAAATCGTTTCCCTACACGGGATATGTTTTCATTTCAAAATGGTTCATTTAAACCAATTAAATAAATCCTTACCGATTTACTTTATATTTACGTTCCAAATCCGTAAATTTATTCCCACACTTCAAAACTAAATCAACGTTTATTTTTAAACAAATTTCCCTTTCTTTTATAAATTCCATAGTGAATTTACACTTCCAAAATATCTATGAATATACGATTTTCAAATTGATTTCTAATATTCATTTTCAATTTATCTTTAAAAGATAAAATCTCAAAATATTCACTTCATAGGAAAACATTTCCGTACTTATTTAATAATAAGTAATTCACAAATCCATTTATTTTCAACACTTGGAAAATATTCAATATACTTAAATCGAAATTAAGTATATATTTCATTCTTTAAAGAAAACGTTCTTTCAAACACATTTATTTGAGTCAAAATGAATGTTACGTAAAACATCGTTACGACGACCCAAAATCACTAGTATAGGGATTCGAAATTAAGATAGATATATAAATCCCAATACTATATAAAACATTTCCTTTCGGAAATCATTTACTATAACAACAGTGTTATAGTCCACCATTTCCTTCTATTTCTCGAAAACGTCTATTTCAGCAATGAATGTTGAAATCTATGGTTTCGATGTTTAACACAATTTAATAATATATTCATCGTACAAAATCATGAATATACTTTACTAACCAAATTCAATATTTTCTACACATTTTATTTCAAGGAAAATTCGCTATCCGAAATCGCGAATATATCTCCTTTAATAACCTTCTATACTAAATTTATCAAATTCAGTTAATTTCGGATTTATAAACAATGTTTATAAATTCCATTTCTATTTATAAAAACTTCAATTATAAAATCCCTTTTATAAATCAATTCAATTTATAACTCAACTTTATACCCAAAAATCCGATTTATAAGTTAATTATTTATAAATCTTTTATTTTACAAAATTTATCCATTTCATAACTTCACAATTTATAAATCTATAAATTGTATTCAGTTTTGAAATCCATTTATACTTCATTTTAACACTTAATAAAACTCGTTTCACAATTCCTATATTTTTAATTTATAAATATTAATCTTTTATATAAACCGTTTATAATAATTCAAAAATCTCAATTTAAATAAACCAATCCTTTTAGTAATTTACAAAACGTTATTTAAAACTTATATAACTCCAAAATCATACTTAAGTACTATTTTCGAAAAATATAACTTTTATAACAATAAAATTATAATGTTTATTTATTTTAACAATTCAAAATTTAATAAAGCGTATACTTTCAAAAATCACTTTAAAATTCTTTTTAAAATCAAAAATCATTATTTTAAAATTTAAAAATGGATCTGATGATGCAACAGCACCAAATAGTCATTCATGACAACAAATACATCATATATCAGTATATGATAATCAACAAATATCAGAATATCTGTAAATAAATCAATATTGTTGAGGAATCCATTTGGATCCCTCCAACCTGTTTCCCTGCATCCACAGATGTTAGCACAATACAAATTCTGTTCCAATACGGAATATCGCGGTATATGGGATTTATAAAATATTATCCGCTATTATACGGAGCAATAGGGTCTCAGCCGCTATATAATGCGGGAAAATCAACTCCAGGTACATATATAATATCAATTTCACTTTGCACTGAAATTATCGCGGTATATGTTTTTAATAAATAACATCCGCTTACTAACGGTGTATAATGTCTATTTTAACAATCAATAGACAATAATTTATCATCCAGGCATACAGTCAACAATTTAAAATCTAACTATTTAAAATTTAAATCGAAACAATTCGATTGAGTGAGAAGTTCTCACCTTGCTTTCAATCCAGTTTCTGCGTTTTATTTCAAATAAAATTAAACACGCGTTTAATTTTACCAAAATTCAAACTAGCTCGAAATGACTCCAATCCAGCTCCATAGCGTAGTATTCGTCCACACGGTTCCAACGCAACTGGTTTCGTCCAAAACGGACCACGTATGAACAAGTAGTCAATTTTTAAACATCGTACGATTTGTAATATAATTTAATCACAATTTCTTTTATAATTTTAACCTAGATCAATTTGCAGCCGTTGGATCCTGTACCCCCAAATCCAGGCCGTCATCTATTTCTTCTCCCTCCTCCATCAGTTCATGTTCGAATGAATCCCACCCTAGCCGCCACTTTAACCTAATTCACGCGACCATATCGAGCATCGATACGTTGATCAGAGACCTCCCACATGAAGCCCAAGTTGAGCTCTATCTTCGGCCGGAGGAGCATGAAGCTTGGCCTTGTCTTTGCCTTGGAAATCATGCACGAACTGCAACGTTCCAACCCCTTTTGCCATCAATCCACTTCGAGTTAAACGATCATATCCGTTGAAGTTGTTCGTCTCTCCATCCTCTACAATATTGTAGTTGATGACTTTTGATAATAGTTTACGGATTCGAAGAAATTTGAGGGAGAAGGAAGTTGAATTTCGGCCATTAATCTTTGAGGTGGCGGCTGGCTTCAGAAACTAGGGTTAGGGTTTAGTTTGGTTGAAAAAGTGAAGTAGAGAGGTCCTTATATAGAAAATTTACGAAACACTATTCACCCGAAATTTTTCGAACTCCAAACGAAGCGTGCCGGTTGGCGTTACTAAGGTTTACCCCACGTTCCGAACACAATGGAACGTGTTTCGGAGGCTAATTCGATCGCGAGTTATGGCAATAAACGATCAATTTTAAATTAAATCGATTTAAACCAATTTCTATGCGTTTTGGCTTGCCCCGGACAAACCGCAAATCCGATTGACACGAAATTTGAAACCTTACAATAATATTATATTACGGATCCGATGAAACTGGTTTCGTCGAAATCCGAGACTGTTTGAAAAATGGCTATTTGAACTCGTCAATTAAATATTAAAATATTCAATTTTCACGAATTAACTTTAAATTCGATTTTAAAAGTTCTATAACATTATTCTAACTCCAATATGATTAAATAAAATTTTACGAATCATTTTCAATCATATTAAACCCAATTTTCAATTATTTCTGTAATTTCAACTATTAAATTATCGATTTAATTATTCAATTAAATCCAATTATTCGAAATAAAATTTATTCGACTTATAAATTTCACTTATTAATATTTAAAATCAATTAAATATACAAATTTTAATTGACAGAAATTATGGGTCGTTACAAACTTCCCCCCTTAAAAGAATTTCGTCCTCGAAATTACCAAGTAAGAAAAAGTTACGAAATCCATTAATTTTCCCAAAACAAACCGTTCGATTTAGATTTTTACAAATCTCTTAAGTGTTTAAATTTCCCACATAGTTCAACTTCTTACAAAATCTTTACTAAGTTTCCAAATCCAAACTTAGTTTTCAAAATTTCCCGATTTTCTCAAAAATATTCTAACGCCTTAAATTTTCGAAAAAATTCGCCAGAGTCTCCTTTGCGCGGCTCGATCCGAAACAAAATGACATACATCTCATCAAGTGATGAGGCATCCCACAGGGAAAAAGTGTAAAAGTACGATATTTAATCCGAGATATGTACCTTATATTTTTATTAGTGAGCATATACGGCTAATATAGCGCGAAAGCGAGCTCTAAATGCGAAGCAAGCGCAATCCGCACCTACTAAACACTCAACAAACAATGAGAAACATGTATATATGAAAATAATATCAATATACAACATATAGTAACATAACAACTACATGTGCCAACATAGTAATGCATTCAATCAACAAATGCAACCACCAAACAACTATCATCCAACAAATCCATATCAAATCCATATATATTCACTTCTCATTAATATTCAATGAATTGATTTTCAATTTAATCACATTTTATTTGTTAACATTGGATTTTATCAACATTCACTTATTCATATTCAATTTCCATTAGTTTGCATTCACTAATTTATATTCAAGTTGGTTTACTTCCTCATTCAAATCAAATTCACTTAACTTCCAATTTGATTTATAGCTTTCAATTTTCCTTAATTCATTTTCATTTAACACTTAATGAATTATATACAATCAACTAACATCCATATGACAACCAATGTATATTCAACATAACCCAGTTATTTACTTCTCTTACATTCATTCAATTTGGTTTTAACACTTTTAGTTCCAATTGGTTGATATTAAATTGACTTTCATTCAATTATTCAACTTCCAATAACATTAACTTTTAACGAATTTACACTATGTAACGATCAGGATTTTTCGTTGCCGAAAAACCGAAATGTTAGGGTTTTTAAGAAAGAATAAAAGGAAAAGAAAGAGGTAGAAGATAGAAAAGATAGAGAGAAAAGAAAACAGAATGGAACAGAAAACAGAAAATAGAACAATATCAGAATCTCACAATTCGCAGCGGAACAACATATAATAGATAAATGAATAATCTTTAAACAAAGAACTATATCAGTTATTACATTACATTTCATTACATCATATCATCAGAGTGTACAACAACAACCAAACAGCGGAAAAAGAACTACTATACACTAGTAATACGCCATGCCATCCAGCTTGCCTCCTGCAACTCCTGAATTCCATAATATCCTGATAAACCTTAACTCTTGACTGCCCGTGTAGAAATTGGTGGGCACCCAGAGTTTAGGAAGGAAAACAATAAACTCCGAGTCAGTCATGTGACTGGTGCGAACTAAAACAGTTTATTTTTCTTTAAAATCAAAATAGAGGAATATTTTTAAAGTCAATTCGCAATGCTTTTAAAAATGAGACTACCATAAGACCTCCCGCCACACACACAATGCAAACGCAGACTTGGAGGATATTTCTTCTTATGTTAGTCAAAGATGCTTGATACGTATAAAAAAAAACATTTGATATTATTACTAGTGCATAGTGTATAAAATATTTCGAAAGTAGAATATAAATCTTAGCCAGCATAGGTACCATTATATTATGCTTACTATAGCTACCATATTAGATGGCAGGTTCTACAACTAAAACCGTACAAGTCTCGTATTGTTTCTTTGGATTTCCAACGAATGGTCAGGCCAAGGAACTTCCCATTGCCACATGAGAATGCCTCTGGATGGACATCTCCGAGAACCAAACCGGATCTCTACCAACACAAGGCCGGGTTACCCCTAACTGGGTAACAACTGACCGAATATGCCATCCCCCGGTCCTTTGGGACCTTTCACCGAGCGCTCGTAATCAATTCACACAATCATAAAGTGTTTTCAACATGAGTAAGTATCTGGGCTCCATACCATGATACCACCCTTTTCCAAAAGAAAATGCACATATCCTAAAGGGCGCTACCCCTCATAACCTTGCTGCATCTTTCCTGTTTTGACCATTCCGGGGTGTGAGGCTCGACGAAGTCACGTCCACAAAAACATACTTTATACAAAAGCCATGCTTTGGGTCAACAAATGATCATAGAAATGATCACCAAGATAGACGATCAAATAAACGATCCTATCACAAATAATCAACACAATGATCATTTCACAGCAACACTCAGTATGTCACATTACCAAATTGGGAATATATTGCTGATAACCTTCAACTATATAACCTCTGAGCTCGTACGTCTCAGAGAAGGGTGTTAAGCTAAAAGAATAAATTCTCCGCCACCAACAGAAATATATTTGAAAGAAATCGGCTTTATATCTCAATTTGTAATGTCAGGCATACTATCCATACAAGTCTGTTCCGGGCTCGAACAGAACCGAAGGCACTTACAAAGAAGTCCTTGCAATCCGAATAATCTCTAATCACGTTCGGATTTCCCATCACATATGGAGATCTCAATACCGGGGATCAGCCAGTGCAGAGACAATCAACAAGAAACCCTTTCGTTTTCGAAAATATCCGGTCTTCAACACCGATCTTCAAATGCAATTCATAACGACGTATCACATATTCGGAATGGGTTATACGACCCCAAGGTCCTTTCCCGGTTAACCCGAATAGTGAGCGCTTATTTTAAAAAAAATAAGTGTGGCATTCAAATTCAAACAAATCACAACAAATACCTATTTAAAGGTAAATATTGATAGTCGGTTATTGAACTATCAATAGATATGCCAACATCACCAGATTTCAAATAATTTTCCAAATTATTTATTTCCCAAAAATATCTTTATAAGATATATATATATTTTCCATTCTTTAAAAATAAATCAATATTTATTTTTAAACCCAATTTCCAATTTCATTTATAAATTCCATATTGAATTTACATTCCAAAATATTTATGAATATACGATTTCCGTTCGTTTTCAAATATTCATTTTCAATTTATCTTCAAAAAGATAAATTCCAAATACACTTAATATTGGAAAAGCATTTCTATACTTATTAAAAATAAGTAATTCACAAATCTTTTTATTTTCTACCCTTGGAAAATATTCAATATACTCTAATCGAAATTAAGTATATATTTCATTCTTTAAGGAAATCATTCTCTTAAACATATTTATTTGGGCCAAAACGAATGTTGCGTAAAACATCGTTACGACAACCCAAAAATCACTAGTATAGGGATTCGAAATTAAAATAGATATATAAATCCCAATACTATACAAAACATTTCCTTTCGGAAATCATCTATTATAACAACAGTGTTATACTCTACCATTTCCTTCTATTTCTCGAAAACGTCTATTTCAACAATGAATGTTGAAATCTATGGTTTCGAATCTCAATACATTTTAAAACATCTTTAGATTGTTTTAATTCTATTTAAAACATCACATTCAAAACAATTTCTTTAACATATTATTCGCTATTTAAAACGTGAATATACTTGTTAACAAATTTTATCATTTCTATTCACTTTATTTTAAAGGATTATTCACTTCCTAAAACATGAATATAATTCCATTAACAAATTACAACAGTTCCTTATCAAAATAAGTCGTTGCGGATTTATAAAACAACGTTTATAAATTCTATTTCTATCTATTTTATATCAACTCCTTTTTATAAATTCCTTTATTAACCTATCTCAATTCATATCACAATGATATACTAAAAATTCATATTATAAGTCAAACACTTATAATTTATTTGTTTACAAAATTGTTTCTTTAAACTTCCCACATTTATAAATCTTATAACTTATAAGATTCTTTTATTTATCCAAAATCTATTCTTTTAAATAACTTTATAAATTTTATAAACCTGCTGCTTATAAAATTCCATTTATAACTTCACCGTTTATAATTCTATAAATTTCATTCATTTACGAAATTCATTCACAATTCATTCTAACACTTGAAAAAGCTCGTTTTACACTTCAAATATTTTTAATTTATAAATATCAATTTATAAATCTTTTAATATAAAACAATTTATATTACTATTTTAAAATGTCTTTAAACTCATTTATAATTTCACCTTTTTGATTTATAAAATAATCAAATTCCATAAATCCTATTTTTAAACTTTTTATAATAAAATTCAGAAATTCCAGTTTAAACTATTTTATAAAATCATTAATTCCATATTTCAAAAATCAACTTTTAACTATATTTCTCAAAAATCTTAATTTTCATAATATTAAAATTATAACGTTTATTTATTTAAGATAAAGCGATTGCAGAAATATTTTATAAACGTATACTTTCAAAAATCACTTTAGAAATCCCTTAAAAATCAAAATCGTCATTTTTAAACTTCAAAAATTGGATCCGATGATGCAACACATCAAATAGTCAATCACGACTTTCCAGTATCATATATCGATATGATAAACAATCAAACATCACAATATCTAAAATCAAATAAATATTTGTGAGGAATCCAGTTGGATCCCTCCAACCTGTTTCCCTGCATCCACAGACATTAGCACAATACCCATTCCACTTCGAGGTGGAATATCGCGGTATATGAGATTTTATAAAATATTATCCGCTTACTAACGGCGTAATAGGGTCTCATTCGCTATACAATGCGGGAAATCAATCAACTGCAATATATACATATGCCAATATATATATATTGCTATATATATAATATAATACCAATTCCACTTCGTGGTGGAATATCGCGGTATATGTGTGTAATAAATAACCTCCGCTTACTAACGGCGTACAGGGTCTATTCACATCCAATATATATATATAACAATCATCATTCAAGCAATCAATCAACACAACTAACAATTTTAAATCTAACTATTTAAAATTTAAATAAATCCTTTTGAGTGAGAAGTTCTCACCTTTGCTTTTATTTGCAATCCATTTTCCTCCTTGACTCGATTTTCTTGATTTATACCTTGTATAAATATTTACACAATTTATTAATATTCGAAATAAATCGAATAATAAATTTTCATTTTTGATTGTTTTAATTATTCAATGGTTTTGTTCTAAACCAATACCTTTAATAATTTTATTCAACTACAATTTAATTTTTAAAACTAAATTTTCTTTAATTAAATTTGTTTAACTAAAGGTTACAATTTTAAAATTAAATCCCTTCTTAATAAATTGTTTTTGGCTTTCAAACAATTTCTTTTTAATATTTTGATTTAACAAAAATTAAATTCAAAACTATTCTTTATAAATTCCAATCTTTATTTTATATAATCTTTGGACAAATCACATAATTAATTTCCATTCGCTATATTTAATTAACCAAAAGTTTAATTTAAACTAATAATTAAATTTTAAACCCATTTTCTTTTATAGATTTATAAGTTGAAATCACATACATATTTATTTTTTCTTTACTGCACCTATAGGGTTAACGAATTAAAATAAACAAATAAAAGAAATAGATATACCTCGCAGCCACTCAGTCGAACTTGCAATCGACTCCAACAACTCCACTGACGAACTCGCGAACGCCACTGCTCGCGATATGTCCCACCAACCTATCGGCCTGCTCCACTGTCTCGACGTCCACGCATCCTTTTGTCCTCGGCCCTCTCCCCTTCGAGTGTTCCCAATCGCGACTCGCTCGCATGCCCTAGGTCGCCGCTGCTAACCATCGAACCCAGATCGTCGCCGGCCACAATCCACTGCCCTAGCCGCCGCCTCGACCTCGCGAATCGCCCTCACGGTGCCACCCAATACTCTCGACTTTGAGATGGTCGAACGTGAGACAACTCGCATGCTTCCCCCTACTTTGATTTTCTGGGCTTCGCCCCCCCCCCCCTTGTCGCGTACGCGCCTTGCCTAATCGCGATTTGATTTTGATTTGGGGAAAAAAAAGCTTCGGCCATTATTTTGTTTCGTTCGAAAGTTTGAATTTATGAGCGAACTGAAGAATGAGGGAGAGGATTTTTTTAAAATAACAGAGGGATGGTTATCACGATTTTCTTCCATGATTTTGGGCTGAAACAAAGGGGAGGCAACGCGATTTTTGGCCTAGTTCACGGGATGCTGTCGTTTGTTGACTAATTTCAATTTAAATTTAAATTAAATTAAATTTGTTTCGATACAAATTTGAATGCGTTTACACGTTGTGTGCTCACATATAAACTCCGAAAATTACGAAATTTGAAACCCGATAATAATCCAATATTACGGACCCAATGGAACTGGTTTCATCGAATTCCGAGACTGTGCCTCGGACGGCTATTTTTAAATATCGATTCAAACGATTTAATTTCAAAACTAAACAATTCACTTCCAAATTAAATTCTGAAGCTTCTAAAATCTTCAATATTATCAATATGAATTTTACAAGCCTTTGAAATATTTTTAATTGGCTTAAAATTGAAGATTCAAATTATTATTCAACTTCCAATAGATTAAACTCTATAATTCAATCGCCTATTTCAAAGTTATATTGAAAATTCAATCCAAACCATCATTCAAACTTTAAAATTAATTAAATATTTCCAAATTTAAATTGTTCAAAATTCTGGGTCGTTACAACATTCATTATTCCATATCAATTATTTACATTCTATTTATTAACATTCAATCCATTCATTAATTCAATTGCTAATTCCTTTAACAATATAAAGTTGAATTTCATTTATATAACTCAAGTTCAAATTCTTAATGACTTCACTTCATTAATTCACTTATTAATTTACTTTGACACCAAAATCAACTCTATTCAACCTCACTTAAGTTATATTCCATTTCAATTTATTTTACTTAACTTAAATTTTCCACTGATAAATTCAATTCAAATTCCAATTCTAAAGTAAATTCTATTTAACTTTTTACCGAAGTCAAATTCCACCACTTATTCAAATTCCATCTCATTTTGCTTAACAAAATTGTTTAACCACTTCAATAATTGGTTTTACTTATCCTTTCACATTTTATAAGTTATACAACTTATTTATTAACTTCCAAATCCATTAACTTATCCAAAGCTAAATTTATTATTCATATTTATAAGTTCAAAACTCATTTCACTTATATTCATCAATTACAACTTGGATTTTTAATTGATTCACTTATACTCCCTTTAACTTAACTCCATCCTTTAAGTTAAATTTATTCTATCCAAATTCGAATTGTATAAGTTATCAACTCATTTATTATTCCCATAAATATTTTAAATAGGATTCCAGAGTCTTTTCAATCTTTCAAAACCATTTTTGAAACCAATTCAAATTATCTTTTTGAATTTCCAAAACCAAATCCAAATTTTCCAAACAACTTCCATATAAAACAATTTGGCAGCAATCCCTCTTTTGGAAACTCGAAAATGAACACCAATGATGTCGCGATCATCATCGGAATTATTTTCCAGCGACCGAAAAGAGTTTAGAGCTTTAATTTCTCCAAAACAATTTTCCAAAATATCTAATCCTTTCAAAACACTTCTCTGGAATTTTATTTTCAGATTGTAAATCACCTTTATAACTCTTTTTCTTATATAATTTCACTTATTATATATAAGATTATTTCCTAATTGTAAATCATTTTAATTATAACTTCATACTTATAATTCATTTGCTTATACAATTATTCTTTAAAAATTGTTGTTTTTATTCAACTTATTCAAACAACATTTATTGACTTATATATATTTATATTTTCAACAACCAAGCAATCAATTCATATTCACTTACAAAGAAGTCCTTGCAATCCGGATATTCACTAATCACAACCGGACTTTCCATCACAAAGGGTAATAAATTTCTATATCGGAGATCAGCCGATGCAGAAACATACGACGGTAATCCTTCCGTTTTCACAAATATCCGGTCTTCAACACCAGTCATCAAATGCAATCCATAACGACGTATCACATATTTGGAATGGGTTATACGACCCCAAGGTCCTTTCCCGGCTAACCCGAATAGCGAGCGCTTATTTTAAAAATAAGTGTGGCATTCAAATTCAAGCAAATCAAAACAAGTACCTATTCAAAGGTAAATATTGATAGTCGGTTATTTAACTATCAATAGGCGTGTTCATCATCACCAGATTCCAAATAATTTCCCCAACTATTTACTTTCCAAAATATCTTTACTAGATATATAATTTCCACACTTCAACCATTTGAAAACAAATTTTCATATCACTTTTCACCTTTACCACTTTTGAAAACAAATTTCAAATCGTTTCCCTACACGGGATATACTTTCATTTCAAAATGGTTCATTTAAACCAATTAAATAGATCCTTACCAATTTACTTTATATTTACGTTCCAAATCCGTAAATTTATTCCCACACTTCAAAAATAAATCAACGTTTATTTTTAAACAAATTTCCCTTTCTTTTATAAATTCCATAGTGAATTTACACTTCCAAAACATCTACGAATATACGTTTTTCAAATCGATTTCTAATATTCATTTTCAATTTATCTTTAAAAGATAAAATCTCAAAATATTCACTTCATATTGGAAAACATTTCCATACTTATTTAATAATAAGTAATTCACAAATCCATTTATTTTCAACACTTGGAAAATATTCAATATACTTAAATCGAAATTAAGTATATATTTCATTCTTTAATGAAAATGTTCTTTCAAACACATTTATTTGAGTCAAAACGAATGTTACGTAAAACATCGTTACGACGACCCAAAATCACTAGCGTAGGGATCCGAAATTAAGATAGATATTTAAATCCCAATACTATATAAAACATTTCCTTTCGGAAATCATTTACTATAACAACAGTGTTATAGTCCACCATTTCCTTCTATTTCTCGAAAACGTCAATTTCAGCAATGAATGTTGAAATCTATGGTTTCGATGTGTAACACAATTTAATAATATATTCATTGTACAACATCGTGAATATACTTCACTAACCAAATTCAATATTTTTTACATATTTTATTTCAAGGATAATTCGCTATCCGAAATCACGAATAAATCTCCTTTAATAACCTTCTATATTAAATTTATCAAATTCAATTAATTTCAGATTTATAAACAATGTTTATAAATTCCATTTCTATTTATAACAACGTCAATTATAAAATCCCTTTTATAAATCAATTCAGTTTATAACTCAACTTTATACCCAAAAATCCGATTTATAAGTTAATTATTTATAAATGTTTTATTTTACAAAACCTATCCATTCCATAACTTACAATTTATAAATCTATAATTTTATTCACTTGTGAAATCCATTTATACTTCATTTTAACACTTAATAAAACTCGTTTCACAATTCATATATTTTTAATTTACAAATATTAATCTTAGAAATCTTTTATATAAACCGTTTATAATAATTCAAAAATCTCAATTTAAATAAACCAATCCTTTTAATAATTTACAAAATGTTATTTAAAACTTATATAACTCCAAAATCATACTTAAGTACTATTTTCCAAAAATATAACTTTTATAACAATAAAATTATAATGTTTATTTATTTTAACAATTCAAAATTTAATAAAACGTATACTTTCAAAAACCACTTTAAAATTCTTTTTAAAATCAAAAATAATTATTTTAAAACTTCAAAAATGGATCTGATGATGCAATAGCACCAAATAGTCATTCACGACAACAAAGGCATCATATATCAATATATGATAATCAACATATCATAATATCTGTAAATAAATCAATATTGTTGAGGAATCCAGTTGGATCCCTCCAACCTGTTTCCCTGCATTCACACATGTTAGCATAATACCATTTCCGTTCCAATATGGAATATCGCGGTATATGGGATTTATAAAATATTATCCACTATTATACGGCGCAATAGGGTCTCATCTGCTATATAATGCGGGAAAATCAACTCCAAGTACATATATAATACCAATTTCACTTTGCAGTGAAATTATCGCGGTATATGTTTTTAATAAATAACATCCGCTTACTAACGGCTTATAATGTCTATTTAAACAATCAATAGATAATAATTTATCATCCAGTCATTCAATCAACAATTTTAAATCTAACTATTTAAAATTTATATCGATACAATTCGATTGAGTGAGAAGTTCTCACCTTGCTTTCAATTCAGTTTCTGCGTTTTATTTCGAATAAAATTAAACACGCGTTTAATTTTACCCAAAATTCAAACTAGCTCCAAACGACTCCAATCCAGCTCCATAGCGTAGTATTCGTCCATACGGTTCCAATGCAACTGGTTTCGTTCAATACGGACCTCGTACGAACAAGTTATCAATTTTTAAACATCGTACGATTTATAATATAATTTAATCACAATTTCTTTTATAATTTTAACCTAGATCAATTTGCAGCCGTTGGATCCTGTACCCCCAAATCCAGGCCGTCATCTATTTCTTCTCCCTCCTCCATCAGTTCACGTTCGAATGAAACCCACCCTAGCTGCCACTTTAACCTAATTCACGCGACCATATCGAGCATCGATACGTTGATCAGAGACCTCCAACACAAAGCCCAAGTCGAGCTCTATCTTCAGCCGGAGGAGCATGAAGCTCGGCCTTGTCTTCGCCTTGGAAATCATGCGCGAACTGCACACGTTCCAACCCCTTTTTCCATCAATCCACTTCGAGTTAAACGATCATAGCCGTTGAAGTTGTTCATCTCTCCATCCTCTACAATATTGTAGTTGATGACTTTTGATAATAGTTTACGGATTTGAAGAAATTTGAGGGAGAAGGAAGTTGAATTTCGGCCATTAATCTTTGAGGTGGCGGCTGGCTTCAGAAGCTAGTGTTAGGGTTTAGTTTGGTTGCAAAAGTGAAGTAGAGAATTCCTTATATAGAAAATTTACGAAACACTATTCACCCGAAATTTTTCGAACTCCAAACGAAGCGTGTCGGTTGGCGTTACTAAGGTTTACCCCACGTTCCGAACACAATGGAACGTGTTTCGGAGGCTAATTCGATCGCGAGTTATGGCAATAAACGATCAATTTTAAATTAGATCGATTTAAACCAATTTCTATGCGTTTTGGCTGCCTCGGACAAACCGTAAATCCGATTGACACGAAATTTGAAACCTTATAATAATATCACATTACGGATCCGATGAAACTGGTTTCGTCGAAATCCGAGACTGTTTGAAAAATGGCTATTTGAACTCGTCAATTAAATATTAAAATATTCAATTTTCACGAATTAACTTTAAATTCGATTTTAAAAGTTCTATAACATTATTCTAACTCCAATATGATTAAATAAAATTTTACGAATCATTTTCAATCATATTAAACCCAATTTTCAATTATTTCTGTAATTTCAACTATTAAATTATCGATTTAATTATTCAATTAAATCCAATTATTCGAAATAAAATTTATTCGACTTATAAATTTCACTTATTAATATTTAAAATCAATTAAATATACAAATTTTAATTGACAGAAATTCTGGGTCGTTATAGACGTCATGCTACAATTTAACTATAATCAAAGTAGAGTGTCCACATTGAAGTTCTACAATATTATAAGTCGAGGGATTGTGTAACATCAATACTTCGAGATTCTCCATTTGACCTCAATTTTATTAACTAATAAGAACTCTTGAGTGAGTCATTTTATTATTATATAATAACTATAAGTAGTATCTTTTTCATGCCTAAAATTGCCATAAAAATACATTGCCAAATATTTGGAGAGCGTTATGCATTATAGTCTCAATGGATGTATCGGTATTTCATATCAAAACATTTTGACCTGGAATATTTAAAATAATATGTTATTTGAGTGTTAAAAAACTCTCATGATCACAATACATTGTAATTACTATCACATAACATATTATTTAAGGATTTTCTATTTGATATACTTTAAATTAATTAGTTAATTAAGTATATCACAATATAACAAGTACATAATAGAAAGAAGACAACCTTTTGTTTTAAACAAGTTTAGTCATTGAGTTAGATATACGTAACAAATTACATAATTGCACTTATGGCATACCCTTAACTCTGTCGTAAATGTATGTATGTATGTATGTGTCTGTGTAATATAATGTAATTAAAGATTATATATATATATATATATATATATTAAAATCACTGTTATTTTTGGTATATATGAAAATATGTGTATATATATATATGTATATATATTTAAAAATATATTTATTATTTAATAATCCATATATAAATAACTATATTAATTACTGTGTAATTAAATGTTTAAAATTGTTTGAATCTTTCAAATAAAAAATGTTTTTTATTTTAGATTTGCAAACCGTAAAGGAAAAATAGGAAATAAGTTTTGATGACATATTTCAAATAAAATTATATCTAGTGACAACGATCTTTAAATAATTAGATTATGGATGGAAAATTCATTAGATTGTGTAAACCTCAAGTTCATTTTAATTATTGTTTAGTGTTTAGTTAATAAAAAAATTAAAGAATGACCCTTGAAATTGAAAAAAAAAACAGTCTTAGAAATATTTTAATCGATTAATGAATGTTAGCACAAAAATTTAGAAGAAACAGCTCAGAAAGGTAAATGAATATACTTTATAACTTTTTGAAAGTAAAGGTGAAACTTTATTTAAATAGAGCACTCATTTTTACGACTTAGGGACTTGAATCCATAATCTCTTGAACCTTTGTTTAGAGTGTCATACTACTAGTCAGTTGAGCTAGTAGTCCTTGAAAAATATAGCTTTATAATTTAAAAATATCATTTCATTATATCACTTAAAACGTAGAACTATTTCTATTTGGAATTCTAAAAATGTTAGCTTTTAATAAAAAACAATATACATTTAGCCTTTCGTATTATGTTTTCCTCTATTCTTTTTTTTAGATTAAAAAATTATAATTAATTTTTATTATTTATTATGTTCTTTTTTCTTACATTTAAAAATAAAAAACATTTGTATAATTAATTTTTAATATTCATGAAATCTCAATGTGTATCCTTAATTTAAAATACTTATATTTTATCGAATTAAAACTTGAAACTTGCGCTTGATGTGAATAAAAGAAGTTAGTTATCCAGACATAAAGTAGAAACAATTTCATCCATAACATAAACACACACAAATACACACACACACACACACATATATATATATATATATTTAAAAATCTAAGATAAAATTTTAAAGTGTTTTTATATCTATAAGCTATGAGAAAAATATTTGTTGAATATAATCCATATGCACATGCACATATTTGTATAAACTCCGCTAAAATTTTAATTTTTTTTAATTCTGAAACTAAAAAACAAAATTTGATCTTTTTTATTTTTTTAAAACCGTGTATAAAATTATATAAATCATTTGAAAAAACTAAAGTGTTCAATTATATATACTCCAAATTTATTTTAGTTTAAAAACCAAAAATTAAATCCTAAACCTCGTCATTTAACTCCATTCTCTTATTTAAAGTTGTTTATTTCTGTTAACACTACACAACATTATACTAGCTCACACTTAGCATGGAGGGGACATGTAATTTTTCTAATCTCGATTGTCTACTGAGTATAGTTAACGTGGACTTCAGATGCTTGGAGCATTTATCTACAATGTCTTCTGAACCAGCCTTGCACCATAGTAATCCTGAAGCAAAAGCGAGCTCCGCGACTATATCTGATAGGCATTATCCTGGTTATCAGGTCGAAAAAATGGAAGTTTTCGACCCATCAATCAACCTTTTTTAGATGTTCCCATCCTCCGGGTGGGGGATGTAAGTGCTGCACCCGATGCAGTAGAAGGCGCCATTCTCTTAGATTATCCAATAACTTCTCAGGACTCCCGAATGGGTGAGGCTGCCCTTCGTAGGCTATATTCCATACAAAGTGCAATAAATTCATGTCCTAGACCGGATGTGTGACACCCATTAATTTTTTTATTCGGGAAATGTTAAGATATCTTGGAATAGCTCCCACTCAACTTCACCTGAACAGTTATGCCTTCTCCATGGAACTTTTCTACTGTTTATGAGCATTCTGTTTCGCGTGCCAACTCCTGAGGACACAAGGTTCATTTGTAATTTTAAATGATGGCAAGAAGTCCTTCCTATGTGTTTCTTGAGCCTTCACCCAACTGCCAAATTTTAATGGGTGCTTGGAATAAGCTCTCTTTTCAAACATGAGAGGTTCTATGTTCAATATCTGCTTGGCTTCCAAGGCGATTGTTGAAAGGACATAAGAGTTTTATTCCCTTTAGTCTTAAATCCATTAGTCCAAGTCATATTTTTGAATCAACTAACATCCTGAATATCTACAGGTCTTCACCCATTCCCTGAGGGTAATAATTTTTCAAGAGAGATATTTGTGCCACCCCTGTTGAATATAGGGACATCGGACTTCTCATAACTGATGAGTTATTATCTCTATTCGGGCTATTGGAAGAGGGTCATAGTATTGGGATCCTTGGAGGTTTAACATTACCGAGAAACATTGTAAAGAAAGAGAGATATGTCGACAATACCAAAGTACCCTGGTCCAAGGGACTTAGGATGACGTTGAAAAAGGAAAAATTAGGCATGCCCAAACCAATGAGCCTGGCGACGTTGATGCAGGCCCAGGCAAGGCATCTATGGTCGAATAGTCATAAGGCGCGAAATCCTAAATGCCAGCTAAGAGAAGGAAAAAAATGGCATATAAACTTCGCAGAAGAAAAACCGCAGAGACCTAGAATTTGTTATTACTTTAGCATACGAAGAGTCATCTTCCCAACACTTAGAAAGTTCAATGAAAGGATTTTCAAATCTTCAGATCCTTGATGACACTATGACGTATGACTTCCCATATATCAATATCGAGGTGCTCAATTCTCCTACCAGAAGTGGTGATGGTATTCTTCATATCGATAGAGTAAAGAAAACACCTATAAAAAGGCTACAGCTATTGGTCTGTTTGGGGGGCCACTAGGACACTTACAATCACGTACACTCCACTACACACTCTTTATCTGTCTTTTGTATAATGGTTACTTATACATTTTTGTTCGGACTTTGCAGGTGAAATGACCCAATCTCGAGCTTTTGATCGCCTAAGGGGCTCTTGATGCATTATGGATCTAGCCGTGGCTCAAAATCAAGCAGGTGTAGGGAAAGAAATGACAACTGGGAAAAAATTCGGTCCAAAAGAATCTTCTTCTAAGTGTTAGTCCCAGTCTCAATCATTCCATCAAGTAGATCAGCCCAGCCGTCCTGTTTATAGTGGAGATCAAACTTCCTATCGGGAACCTTAATTCGCCATACCATACCAGCAGTATTCTGGTTCTTCCAGCTCCAGGCAACCTTACGACCATAGATCGAGCAAGCATCCAATTGCTAATTCCAATCCATCTTTGCCAACCGTGGCTTCTAATACTTCCATAGCAGAGTTAATTCCACTTTCCAAAAAATTGTTTTATGGGCTCAAGTTGCTTCCCTCAATTCATATGATTCCGAATCACATCAAAGAAAGCTCTCTCGCATGTGTTAAGGACATTTTTGTGCAGCATGAGTCATTTTAGCACTTAGTGGAAAAAATATCTAAGGAGTCAATCGAGTGGCAATATGAAATAGATCGTCTCAAGTTAGAGGCGATCCACAATAAAGACATAATCAAGCACTAAGATAATGAGATATTGGTGTTGACAACAAAAATTGATGAGGAAGAAAAAAGTCCTAAGGAAACATCAGAGGTAGTGAGTCTTTTGGAAGCTGCCTATAAGAAGGAACTCGATGTTGCCCTCAATCATAGTGGCATACTTAATCTGGAAAAAGATTCCTTGCAAAAGGAGAAAAATATCTTCGCCTGCCGCATTGAGCGGCTTAAAGAGCTTCTTAGGAAAGAAAGGGAAGAGAAGATTGAGGCTCAAGAAGAATCACATAGGTATTGCATAGAGCCTGTTGAAGCGAGGAGTCTAAAAATCAAACTTGACGAGCAACTTGCTAAAATAGCCTTAAAGAAGATGCAAGAGAGGAAGTCCCCAAGGAGATGATGGAATAAATTGAAGCCCAAGTGGAAGATACTAAAGTCCGGTCGGAATGAAATAATGGACATGTTTGATCCACTGATCATCGAATACAACGCTAATGTACTTATCCACCGTAACTTTATCTTTCTTGGAAAGGTTATCTTGAGTCACACGTTGAAGCCTAGGGGTATATTGTTGAGATGAAAAAGAGGGAGCTAGGAGAGGCTGAGTTAGATGAAGATAAATTGGTGGGAGATCCTTCGTGGAAATAAACCCTAGACCTTGCCCCTTGAGACTCCGATTTTTCGACAATTTAGCACCTTCCGATAAAGGAAAAAGTATTGCTAAATTCTCGGAGTCTGATTCCAAGGGTCCCTCTTCTTTCCAAGCGGTTGAAATGTTAGTTTCTTTTAGCGCGTGACAAGATTTGCGCTACGATCCTGATAAACCCAGTTACCATTCTAAAGTGCTGACCTTTATTCTGGAAGGAGGCACTCCGACGACAATCGCAAGCTAGTCGGACATAGGTATTCCACTTTACTCTTCACTTTTCGAGTGGTTTCGTTTTTCATGCTCGATGGTTTTAGGCTTATCTTCTTCTTTTGACAAATCCGCAGGTCTTTAAGGTTCCGGCTAAACTACTAAAAGTGACACCACCATGGAGCAACAAGCGATATCAACAGAGATTCTGACGGCTACCAATGTTCTGGGGCCCGATGCTCATGTAATTGGAGCAATCGACGATGATAAGGCTAAAGATCTACTGCCAGTGGATGAATCTGATGATGTAGTGATAACTAGTGCCATCGAACACATTGACGAGATAACTTGAAGGAGCGCATTGAGTAGGAGGAGTTGCTGAAGAGAAAAGCCAAAGCTAAGCCTGTTGAGGTGGACATTGATGATCCAAATCTTGTCCCACTACAAATCATTCCGCCTAGTGGGTCGATTTCCAGAGAACTCCCTCCAAGCTTTGAATGTTCTCCTGCCAAGGGCGTGAAAGTGTCAAGGAAGAGAACAAGCAAAAGTTCAAGTAGCGCCACTCCTGCGAAATCCAAAAAGGAGAGAGAACAAAAGAAATAGCCATCGCTTTGGCTTGGTGTGTGCATAGTTTATACAGCTATTTTTTTTGTCAGTCATGGCTGTACGGGTATGACTCCCGGTTTTTTGAATAAACTGTACCATAATTTTGAAGCTTATCACATGAATAAAACTTTTTGGTTTATGTTGAGATCTTGTGTAAATTGTTATTTAAGTAGTTGAATTATTACTTTCCATTCAACGTACTTCTAATTCATTATACGTTAATTAAAATAACAATCCACTAACTCTATCCTAATGTGATATCTCGGAATTTTTGCCAATATAAATTTAATAATCTGTGTTAAAAATTAAATTGATTAGATAATTTTTGATAATAAAATTTTGAATTGATTTAATAATCTTCTTTTAATAAATATTTAAATTAGTAGATTTTATCTTTTTAAAGCAAATAAATTGTTGTCTATTTATAATATATATATATAATTGTATATATTGTAAATATATATGCTTTGGTTTGGAATATAGTAAATAAAGTAATTTTCTAATTCTAATTTATTTTTGGTAAATTGGAAATTTGATTTAAATTTAACATTTAGCTTTTCAAAGCAATTTAATAAATAACTATATAGTTTGTAAATACTTAAAAGTAAATGTTATTTGTTTAAAATATATTTAATTAGCTTAAATATGAATTTAAATTAGATTAACATAAAAGCTTTCTTTTATTTTCTTTTTAAAATATTGCTTGAAATTATATATAAGAGTTTAAAATACAATTTACAAATGATCTTAATTTATTGAGTAATAGAAGTGATTTATAATCTCTTTTATAAATCATTTTAAAATTGTTTAACTTGTTATTTTCAAATAATAATTAATAGTTAGTTCTTATGAACATAAATAAATTTTGTAAGAAATAGAATTTGTTATTTTTAAATTTGATGGTAGTTATATATGCATATATATAACTTGATTTCTAAATTAATTTAAATTTGAGTTTAATGTTGTGAAATTCAAAAGAATAAATATTTAAAAGTATTTGAATAAGCTTTTATTTATAATTTGTTTTGTTTTATTTTTCTTTAAAAGAAAAATGTAGAAATTTATTTATATATAAATAAAAAGGAATAAATTAATATTTTAAAGCTTTTATAAACAATTTAAATTAAAATAAAAATACTTAAATTACTAGTATATGTTTCTTAAGACACTTATATGACATGTGTTAAGCATAAAATAATCAAAGTGACAAATGTTAAAAATTAGAACAAGTGTCCTAATTAATTTTTCATTTTCTTTTGTTTTAATTAAATCAAAAAAATTTATTTATATAAACACATCTCTTCTCAAATCATTTTCTTTTCTATTCTTTTTTTTTCAAAACTTAAGTAATCTTTAGGTGTAAAAATCTAAAATCAACATTCTAACCAAAATCTAAATTCTTGTTCATCTTCTTCAAATCAAATCTAAAAGTTAAATTCTTTGATCAATCTACATTCAAAACAGAAAATCTGTTCAAACAAATTCCTGTAAATTTCCCCTCAAAACCAAATCTAAAACAAATGTTTCCTCTAACCAAATCAACATTCAAACCAAAACTATCTGAATCACTCTACATACCAGAATCATATAAACTTATAGCGTCTTCAATTTCATTCACCTAGAAATCATTCTGCAAATTCATAAGACTGCAGATCTCTGCATTTCTGTTTTGAAACTTTATCCAGGCCTACATGCATGTAAATGTAGAATCAGGGAGCAGAGCATTTCAGCAAAAACAAGATAAAAGTTTTTAAAAGAAAACTGCAGTTTAAATTCATAAGCAAAACAAAGAAGCAACTTGAAGTTTGCAAGTTCAATGCACCTTCCAGTTTCAAGCTTGTCAAAAACAAAGTTGCTCTGCTCATAAATTTCTGGTGAGTAACATTTTTATATTAAATAAACTTAAGCAAATATAGTTGCTTGATTGTTTCCTGTGATAATCATGTTTTGTGTGGATGTATATGACGTAATTCTCTGTATATATATGGATGTTTGAATGCATGTTTATATTGTGATATGTTCTTGCCTGTTCTAGAATTCCAGGTTTAAATCCTGATCAAAAATCATGATATCGTAATCTAATCTATGTTAAGAATCAAGATTTAAACAAAATATGGCTGTGAACATAAGTTAAAGTTTGAAGTCTTATTTAATATAAAAAAATTATGTAATGTCTCTGGAAACAAAACATAACAGAACAAATTTTATGAAAGTAGAATTTTAATTTTCCAGATTCATTAATTAAAGATTTTAAACGATTACATAAACTAAAACTTGAATTTTAAAACTAAAATCAAAAATTTTAGTTTGAAATTGGTTGAGCATTTCTAGTTTATCTTGAAGTGGTATTTTGGTGTGTAACTATCAATCTAAGTGGTCGGAATGGCCAGCGGCTTCTTTGGTGATGGAATGGTGATCAAACATTCAAGGAAAAATGGTAGGAAGTGAATCAAAGCATTGTGGCGTTGGTCATTTTGAATTAAAGATTTAATCCCTAGTTTTCTGTTCATCAGAAAAATTTGGTCGACGCAAACTCTAGAAGTGATCGAGCTTTCCCAGATTTGAGTTGGTGATAGATGAGGTGTGGAAGAAGTAGTGGCCGGAGGTGAAGCTTCTCTGATGGTTGGAGTTTGGTGCTTGAGTCAATTTCCAGTAGCCGACTTTGTTCCAGTTTTGAGCTCGAAACTCGATTTTGATATCTAGTTTCTGCAATTGGTTTGATGGTCGGAAGTGTATTGGGAGGTGACCGTCGACTTGCGCGTGTGGTCGTGAGAGGTCGGAGTTGGCGGCAACGGTGGTGCAGGTGCACGAAGTTCATGGTGTGTCAGCTGTGTTTTGGGGGGAAAAGGTACTCGAGTGATGTTCGAGTAGAATCGTGTTTTGCTCGAAGTTTTGGGACATTGGACTTGAAGTAGCCTTGTTGTGGTCTCAGGTGTGTTGATTGTTACAGGTTTATGTATTAAACCTGACAGTATTTAAATTTGAATGATATTCAAATGAAAGGTTACTCGAGTTACTCGAGTTATTTTGTGTTTTTACTCGGGCTAGGTTAGGTTAGGCTCGAGTGAATTATTTGGGGTTCGAGTTAGTTTTGTTACAGTATTGAAAACTTGTTCTGTTTCTAAGTTTAAACTGAAATTTAATATACTAAACAAAGATTTAAAATGAGTTTTAAATCTAATTTTTAAATTATGGATTCAAGCTTAATTTGAATCATAGTTGGAAATGAATAAGTTTTTAAATTTCAAATTTGTTTAAAATACCTTAAGGGGTTAAGTATTTAAAAATGTTTTTAAAAGAAATTTGAATTTAAATTGGAAATTGAAATGTAAAGAAATGTTTTAAATAAAGTTTAAACTGATTCAAATCTGAATTTGAATCTTTGGTTCAAAATAAATTTAAGTTTTATAAATTTAAGTGTTTTAACAATTTTGAATGATAAGGTAAAAAAAATTATGCTTGAATTTAAAAAGAAATTTGTTTTAAATTCTTGTAAAATTTCTTCTATAAGAAAAGTATTATTTATCATGTAAATTTAAAGGTTTTAAATTGATTTTAAATTTTGTTGAAAATAAATAGGGTTTCATTTTAAAACTTGAATTTAAAATGAAATTTTAAATTAAATTTGGAAATGAATGTTTCAAATATATTTGTAGATGATAATTTAACCATAGATAAAGAAAAGGTTTTATCTTAAAGTTAAATTAAAATTTAATGATTTGTAATTCATTTAATTATTAGGGTAATTAAATGAATAACTAATTTATTTTATAAATTAATGAATGGATAATTACTTAAAGTAATTAAGGGTTTAGTCTTAAAAGTTTACGATTAATTATTCTTAGAATAATTAACTTGTAATTTATGAATCATTAATTAAATAAGATTTTATTTTTAATTAATGATTAGTAATTAATTAATTAATCAAGTAATAAAGGATTAATTAAGTTACAATTAACACTTAATTAATTAAATAATTAGGGGTTAATTAATGGGCTATTAATAATTAATTAATTTGTAATCAATAATGATTAAAATAAGTTAATTACTTTAGAAAAATAATCAATGATTTGTTAATAGTTAATAAGGTTATTAACTAAGGATTATTTAATAATTAATTAATGTGATTAATTTTTAATAGTTAATTAGATTAATTAATTTAAAGATAATCATTTGCGTAAATTGTTAAGTATAATTACTTATGGAAGTAATTAAGGAATTAATTACTCATTGTAATTAATTGAGTTTAATTTGATCAGGTTAAGTTAATTAATTCAGTTTAATTAATTTAAAATAATCATTTGATGATTTGTGAAGTATAATTACTTAATGTAATTAAATGAAGAGAAATTACTTAGGAAAGTAATTAATGGGTAATTACTGGATGTAATTAATTGAAGGTGATTTGTTGGTGAAAGTAATTTGAGTATAATTACTTTGTAAAAATAATCAAGGGATTAATTTGAGATAATTAATTAAGGAGTAATTAATTTATTTAGTGAAGTAATTAAGGGTAGTTAATTACTGAATGGGGTTAATCAAGAGTGATTAACAATTATGGTTTTAATAAAGATTAATTACTTAATGTAATTAATTTAAATAGAAAATGTAACTAGAAATCATTAATTATTACAATTAATAATGTAATTAAGAATAGATTTATTTGAAATAATTAATCAATGAAGGAATTAATTAAGGATTAATGTAATTAATTATAGTTAATTAATTTATGAAGTAATGTAAGATTAATTATTGTATTTGGTCAAGTATAATTAATTTGTAAAATTAATTAATGGATAATTACTTGAATGCATTAAGGAATAATTAATCAAGGATGATTAATTAAGATAATTGATTAGAGATTAATTAATTAATTGATTGATAATTAATTAATGGTGATGTAAGCAAGTTTGGTAATGGTGAAGTAATTGATTTAATTTACTTTAAATTAAATAGAAATGATGTAATTAATTTAATTCATTTTAAATTAATTATATTTGGTGTGATTATTAATTATTGCTTATATGAATGGATGATATTGTTTACTTTGAATGGTTTGAATCTCAGATATGAGATAAGCAATGTCGAGTGATATGGATGCATTGGTTGTATTGTGGTGATGATTTGGATTATGTTTTGATAATGATAATATGGATTATCTATTGTGATGATTATCTATTGTGAATCTGTGGATTACTATCTGGATGTATATAGATAATTGAATTATTTTAAAACTTTAAAACAACTTGGCCTTAAAATATACGCTTTGGATTTCGATGAGACCGGGATCGGGTTTCCAGATTTGGATATCCGAAAACCACATCGATCCAAATTTACGATTGGTCGTGAATCTCATGTGAAGAGTAAAGACTCGAGGTGTAAGGACTATTCGTCAGTATAACTCTGAGGGTGATTCCGAGATGAGTTTGACTTGGTAGTACTTTCAGATTCAAGATAAACATTCAGAGTGCAAGGGTTATCGTCGTTAACTCTGAGGGTGATTGCAAAACGAGTGTAACGAGATAATGCCTTCGATTTCGTTCGAACCCGGAACGAACTTGTATGGATTGAATGCTTTCAGAACATCATCAGGTGGACGATGAGCATTCTAAGAGATGTGTTCTAAAAAAGGTAATCGTAGCCTCAAGCCTCATTAACCGGGAATGGCTAAAACAGGGGAGGTGCAGCAAGGCTAAGTGGGTCAAGCCCAAGTAGGATGAGATTTTCCCCTGTCTAGAGGTCCCTTTTTATTTCGACTGTGTGGACAGTTAAAACGTACGCCAAATGCAGGGTTGTCTTGTTCGGGACTATCCAGTAAGGGATTGTTCCGGTCTTGTGTTGCAGGGGGTTGGGAGTGATCCTCGGTACGGTGATCTAGGCCACGTACTGTGACGGGCGGTACCCCGGTAGCCCTGCCATTGATGGAATCCAAAATCCAATAAATGCCAACGGTTTTGATTATATTACCCACTTTTGTGGCTAGTAGATGGAATTTAATGAATGTAACATTTTGGGCTATTTCATATTTACTTGAAAACCCTAGACCTATTATAATATCACTGGATTTCCTATCAAATGTTTTGGTTAGCGTAAGGCAAAAACTTTTCCATGTTTATGTATGGGAAGTCTTACGTGATACCTTTTCTTTTCAAAGGTTTTTCAAAGTTAAGCAACTTTAACATGTTACTCACACTAGACCCATGTCTGACCCAGAGTTTATCTTCTGTTTTCTTAAACTCTTGGGTACTTAAATTTTTACGAATAGCCAAGGGATTCAGGTTAGCTTTGACGAAATGTGGAGGAGCAATGGAGCAGGAGGCTTCGGCGTTATATATATAGTTTCCGCTGTGTGTTCTCTGTGTTGGTATCTCTTGTTTGAGTTGTATTGAGTTGTAATAACTAGACAGGTGTTTATAACTGTCTAGTATGTGATGTATATGTTGTGTAACTCTGATTAGTGTTGTATACTATGTAATATTTATGTTATTAATATAATTTATTCGTTCCGCTGTTAAGATTCTGATGTTGTTTCTTCTTTCTTCTCTTTCTTTTCTCTTTTCTATCCCTTTCTTTCTTCTAGATGATGCGATTTTCTATGGTTAGAAAGTCGGGTCATCACAGTTGGTATCAGAGCGCTAGGTTGAGTGAATACCTAGGCTTTGAAGTAATTTCTTTCTTGAGAGAGCATATTAGTAATTTTAAATATATATATATATATATATATATTTACTTCTACCTATTTGTTGGGTTACCTGTTCGGGTTTTGCACTATAAGTTATAAAGGTAGATAAGGTAGTGGGGTGTGTAACACGACTACTACCAATGGTTGGAGTTTGAATGTTTGAGGTTGGAAGTGTATCTGTCGAGACTGTAGACCTAATACCGTCTCGAGTGAGTTTTGTAGCTTGGTGCAGGATTTCATCGATCTCTGAAGGATACCTTTTAAAGGTTTGGAGTCCATCTTGGTAGTGCAAGTTGGATGAGTTGAATTTGGATATGTCGGTTGGGAAGAAGAAAATGATGGTATCTCGATACCTCAGGAATTAGTAGCTGTGTGATGAGACACAGTGACTATAGATGTCTCCGAAGATGTTTCTTTGGGACAAGTTTAGGAAGTATATCTGCTTCGATGTTGTGGTTGGGTTCAGCAGGATGTTTCTGTCTGGTTTGAGGTCCAAGTTTCTCGAAGAGTTTTGGATTAGGAAGTCTTTGGCGTCGGTGTCAGCAATGCAGCACGGAGTATTCTGTGTGCCAGCAAGAAGGTCTTTTGGTTAGCAGTTTTTTTGGAGGTGGAGTTCAGAAGCAGCAGAGTGGATCCATTTCTTCGATGGATTGGATAGATAAGCATAAGCTATTCTGATTGGTAAAGAGAAAATAGTTTTCTTTGGATATTAGGCTGGTTGATCGCAAAAGTGACTTGCGATAGTTTGAGTGTTCTCTGGAGTTATCAGAGGTTTGTCCGCATCTGGAGGTTTAGTTTTCTTATCGACTGGATTTCAGGAGTGCTACCGGTGGTTCAGTTTAGTAGAAGTGTAATGACCCAGAAATTTCGATCCCGAAACTTTCAAATAGTTAGAGAAAAGAAGAAAGAGGTAGAAGAAGAACAGAAAAGAAACACACAATCTCACATTCGCAGCGGATAAATATAATATCAATAATAATAGTTATACCAAAGAAAACTGCATCTATCAAATTTACATCGATATATCAGAGTTACAACGATTTTATACAACATTGGACAGATACAATTTAACATGTCTCAGATATATACAATAATATAACATAGCGGTAAACAAACCATACGTTCCAGCCATCCTGCTCGCCTCCTGAGCTCCAGAACGTCCCTACCTGAAAATCTGTAATACTCGGTCTGACCCGAGCATTACATCAAAGTAACAGCCGGGTCAAGCTGGAAACCAGCGTGACTAAACTCATTTAACAAGGAATACCAAAACATACAACCTATTTAAAACACGGGTAACTCATTTAGATTTACCACTTCACAAGTCGTTAAAAGCATTACTTATTTCTTACATCGATTTCTAGTACCAAAACTCAAATCAAATGATCCAATTCACTAAAATCATTCCATACCAACCCATTGACTTCACATATCAATTTATAAAAAATCGAAGTGGTTTTCGGATATTTACTAATACCCGATTCCGGTCTCTTCGAATTCAATTTCATCTGAATTCAAGTTATTCAATTAAATACTACTCGACTTTCATTATCAGATATCCTTTTTTACATAGCAATTCATAATTGATAAATAATCATATTATCACCGTCCATCTAACATAGCATATCACAAAGAAACTCATATCAGAGATATCAACCAATTTAAAATATTCATCATCATTCAATCATTGATAAGCAAGATTGATCACTTCCAATAATTACATTAATTAATGATTCTCTAACAACTTTCGTTAGTTAATTATTCTTAAATTTCATTTAATAATTAACCTTTAATTTAATTATATTTATTAATCAACCTTGATAAATCACACTCGGAAAATTATCTTTCTTATTTTCTCCATCAATTAAACCAACCCCCTTGATTAATGATTAAATAATCTTTTAATTACACTGAGTAATTATCACTTAATTTCTTCCACCAAGTAATTATCCTTTAGTTACTTCCCATCAAGTAATTTCCTTTAACTAATTACATCCAGTAATTAGACACTAATTACTTCTCTAAGTAATTATACCTCATTAATTACCTTAAGTAATTATACTTAACTCAACATCAAATAATTATCTTTATTAATTAAACTTAATTAATTAATTAAAATTAACCATATTATCCTATCATTGAGTACTTACTCTAATCATCTTCTTAACATTAAATAATTATCTTTTAAATAATTAATCTCTAATTACTTAATGAATTTATCCTTATGTAAGGATTAATTATTCTCTAATTAATTAACTCATGATAATTAAATTAATTAACTATTTTTCAATCATTAATTAATTACTCTTGATCACTTATTTATTAAATCTATAATTATCCAAGAGTTTCAGTTATTATAAAATAAACACTTAAATCCTTATTACTTTCTAAATTATTATTAAGATCTTATTAATAAATCTCAAATCTCTTATTATTAACATATTTTAAATTAAGTTTAAATAAACTTAAGGTTCAACTAAATTGATAACATATTTATTCAACTTCTAAATCCAATAGTTAAACAAAACATTGGTTACATATAAAAGTAATTTATTTAAGAACATTTTAGACCTGATAAAACTTTATTTTACCTGTATTTAAACTGTGTAAATTTTTCCTCAAAAACAATTCGAATGCACTCGACCAAGACCAAAACAAACCCATGATCTCATAATAACTTTGTTTTAAATTAAAACAGTTAAAATACAGGAAAACTACTAAGGGCAACTCGCTACTGACTCGAGTAGAACACCGTATAACCCCTTCTTCTCTGATTCAAAACCTCATCTTCACCTTCCTTCTCCTCCCAATTACTGTTCTGATATGCACGAGATCAAACACGTGCCCTGCACACAGCTCCGCCACACTAGAGCACGACATCGTCCCTATCCACAAACCATCTCCGACCTCCCAAATCACCTAATCACCTCAACACCCCACAACAATTCCAGAATTTAATTTCGAACAACCGAAACCCCTTTTACAGGAGCAAGTACCCATCATTTTTCCATGTTCTCCCCTTCCAGACCACCGGAAGCTATAAAAATTTGCCATCGCCATTGACTCCTTATTCAACAGCTATCCCCTTATTGCGAAGCACTCCGGTCACTCCAAGGCGTTACATTTGTCTTGAGAAACTCATCGATCAAAAACTGATCTCGAACCCTACCCTACCACCTAACCACCACCACCGTTAATTATAAAATCATCTCCTATTTTTCCCTAACTCGCCTACCCCCTTGCCTCCTCCAGGCTCAAATTTGTCACTCGCGAACACATCAATCAACAGAGAAGATCAAAAACCCTTTTTCTGATAAACCTCGGATATCCCAATCAACACCAACTTAAAAATTATGATTTGGCTTTTAAAATTCCTAGTTCTTGAAGGCAAATCTGAATATATTGGTGAATTTGGGAATCATCATATTCGAATTTTTTCCCATTCCTGATTTATACTGTAATTCTAAAACTTACAGCATGTTTTTCAATTAAAATCACTTAGAACATTTTTTTTTTTTAAAAACAAGAACTTAATATTATTAACATTTTTCTTTCCGAAAGCAAAATTTAATTTTGATTATTTAGGGAGATAGAAGTCATTTTGTGATGGAGGTTGAGCATGTTACTAATAACAGAGCACAAAGACAAATATATACAGATATTCGCTCATGAACAACCATTTTTCTACATAAGTCTAGCTAAAATAAGCATGCAAACAATATTTCATCTTTTACACATAAGATCATCACATACAGTACTAAAACTAAACATATATATTTTTAAAAAAAAAAATTACTCACCTTTAAGAAAAAAACAGAGAACGGGCTTGGTTCTTTGATTTGTAAAATCAATTTTGGTCTACTACTACTGTCTGCATTTGAATTCTTCTGAAGCTTCATTGTTGATTGAGTTGCTTGTGGCTTGATTCAATTGGAATGGGTTTGCAGATTTTATTTCCAAGTTTGAGGAAGATGTTAATTACAGATCATGTTTCTGGTTTTGAAAAGTGTTTGAGGAGTGCTATTTACATACTTGTTTCTTTGCTTTTTGATTGAGAACTGGAAAAGAATTTTGAATAGAAGAAGCATTAAGTTTTATATAAATTTATTTTGTGATTTATTTAAAATTAAAATAAGTATGTTGCCACATGTTCCAAAAACATACATTTGTCACTCAATTTGTTTAATTTCCTTACATGTGTTTCTAAGATGATTAACATGTTTACACATGTTTTTCTTAAGTTTTTTTTTAAATAAATTTTCATTTAAATTAAATGTAAATATAACTTACTTATTTAAATTTCTTAATTAATAAATGTTTACATATGTATATGTAAATTCACTTTTAAAAGAAAATATTCTAAAATTAATTATAATGCAAATATATTTTCTTATACATGTAATTTAAAATCTAAAACATTTATTTTTATACATTTATAATCATTTTAATTTAATCATTTTTGAAGAAAACAAAAATAAAACTTTAGTTAAATTCTTTCTAAACCATCATACTTAAAATAAGCAATTATCTTTTTTTTTTAAACAACTAAATTTTATACACAATATTTACAAAAAATGTTATTAACCAATTATACATTAAATAAATTATCCATACAAATTATTCTAAAAATCCAAATTATTTACTAAGGCATTTACTTAAATCTTAAATTCAAGTTTCAAATTCAAACTCAAATTCAGATTCAAATTTGAATTACAATCCAGGTATAACTATCTATTATCAAGAATTATTTGTTAAATCTATTAGTCAATATTTCTATTAGTTAACCCCGTTAATTAACAATTAACAGATACTCCAAAATTCAGGTTATCGCATTCCTCCCCCCTTTGAATCTTTTCGTCCTCGAAAAGGAACAAAGCCAGAATTTATTAAATATTTTAAAACCAGTTAAAATATTCTTTAATCATTTTAAAACACTTTTAAATTCTGTAACACTGCCAAAATAGTTTTATAAAAATACTTTTTATAACTCGATGTTTCAATAAGACCATCTTTGTTCTTACAGAAATTCGGTTATACGTTGATCAGGCGTACAACTGAAAATCTATAAGTACTTAGTAGACTCGTTTTCAACACCCAGTGAGAATACTTGAAAAAAAATTATTGAAAATATTGAAAGCATTTTGAAATCGAGGAAATATCTTTGGTGAGAATACTCTGGAAATCATCACCCCCATCCATGGTCACAGTTACATTCCCGGGTTACGTTGTTGTCGCAGCAAAAGTCCATGTAACTGCAGGCTCTCCGCGGCCTCTCGATTACGCCATGGAACCCACAACAGATCACAGTTACATCCAGGGTTACGTTGCCGTCACAGCAAAAGTCCATGTAACTGCAGGCTCTCAGCAGCCTCTGATTTTCGCTGTCGAAATGAAACCTCTCCACTCCTATATAGGTCACAGTCTGCCGATATAAAATCAAACGCAGACTGTTGGCTCTCAGCGGCACACACGACTTTCGCTATGTTATACCATAGGTCGCAGTCTACCGATATATATACCATAGGTCGTAGTCTACCGATATATAATCAAACGCAGACTATTGGCTCTCAACGACACACACGACTTTCACTATGGTATACTCTACTCATGATCCCCAGGAACTAGTTTTGTTCGGACTCCTCACATGATCAACTTTAGAACCCCCCCCCCCCCTTGGGGCTCAAGGCAGCACACAGTGGTACACATGAGAAGTTCATTTCAAGGGAGCACCTTTTTCCCCAGAGCCACCGTCAAAACATTTTATAATACGCATATAGTATCTTCAAATCATACACCTAGTATGTTCTCATACAAAGCTCCTTTACACAAAATCGATTATTCCAAAAATCGATAATTCTCAAACTAGGCTTCCCAAATTCAATATTGATTTTACCCAAAGAACAAAAGCCTTTCCAAATACAAAGGTTCCCAAAACCCTTTTTCCAAAATCCTCATATGATCCTTTATATATATATAGATATATATAAAATCCTTAATAAAAATCTTTGTATCATTTTAAACTTGTATAAAATCCTTTTATACTTTAACACACCTTCAAAAATCCTTTTTTTCGGGGCAATAGATTCAACAAGGGAACTTTCATTTTATAAAACAAAGATATTTACTTTGTTTACTCAAAATCAGATATTCAAACTTGATTACTCCTTTCAATATCAATTTCATTCAAATCCGTATGATGTACACATATAATTCATATGCTATACCAATCTGATCACTCACTCGATCACACAATTTCATTTCCGAACTAGTATCGTCCACCCGACTTCCTAGTGCAGACACAGATCTAGTTTCTTGATCAGAAACCGTCATTCTCCTTGCATAGCTTAACTATGATAAAGAATACCCAGAACCAATCAACAATCCATATCTAGGTTCGCCGTCGAAAATCGAGTGAAAAATCCCACTCGGATCGATATAACTATCTCGAAATTCTGTGCTCGAATCTGGATCAAATCACTATGCAAATAGAATAACATACGTACACCCTACGTATTTATCTGTACTGGTTATTAGCCAAATCAATTCTATTTCTATTCACATTCACTTTGATTTTCATTCCCTTACTCACAATTGCTTCAATTCATTTGGATTATCACAACTATTCTTACCTTAATTGGGTATTCAATCATAAACAGTTTAAAACTCTGCCCAATTTAAATTTAGAAAATAGCTTGAAAAGTTGAAAATAGATAAGTAGTTGAAAAATAATTATTATTTTGTAAAATGGCTGTAAAATAGTTAAGTAATTGTAAAATAGTTGGAAAATAGAAATTTTAAATAATTGCAAAATAACTGTAAAATAGTTATTAGTTATAAAGTAGTTGAAAAATAGAAATTTGTTTATAAAATAGTAGAAAAATAGTTAAATAGTTCCAAAGATAATTGTAAAATAATTATAAGTTAATTTGGTTTTTAAAAGAAAGTTGTATGTATAGTGAATAGCTTGGAAAAATAGGTTTATATTAAAACAATTTATATTAAAAAATAGTCCAGAGTCAAAACTGTTCAATTCCTAATCTCTATTCCCAATCAATTCAATTTAAATTCCACTTTCATTTAAATTGACTTAACTCCAATTTAAATAACTTCAATTTCTATTGAAATTGATTCAACCCCAATTCAAGTTGAATTAATCAAAGTTTCTTACCAAATTTAACTTTATTCAACCTTGATCTCAAATTCTACTAATTCAAATAAATTTCAGTTGAACTAGTTCCAGTTTTCAATTCATTTCGACTCCAGTTTGAATTAATCCCAATTTCAAACTCCATTTCCACATCAAGCTGAATTATTCTTGATTTCCTCCCAAATTAAATTCAAATTCCATTTGAATTTAAAACTATTCAACTTTAATTGCAATTCCAAATTATTCAAATCAATCCAATTCAAATTTTCCATTTGAATCTTATACTCATATATCACTCATACATCTTCAATCACCATTTCAATTAATTCTAATCAAATTCAATTTGAACTAATTCAAATTTCAAATTTAAACCATCTCGAATTATATGAATTCGAGTTAATACTTCAAATGTTGATTTAATTCCTTTAAATCAGTTTACCTTTAAAGTTTTAAACAATTCAATTCACAGTTCAGTCCTAACATATTATACCACAAATCAAATTAACCTTTATTTTTACATCAATAATCCAAAACTTTAAACAATTTAATTCTGAGTCCAATTCTCACAATTCCATTTTAAATTATCTTTATTTAACTCATTATAAGGTTCAAGTAAGAGTTTCATACAATTTTTAATTTACAAATTCAATCACTCAATTTTTTTTTAGTTCAAGGTAATTCCATACCCTTGATTTCAAATTAAATTTAAATTTCCCCTTTTATCTCAACAATGGATTACCATACTACATCTCTCATTCATTTAAACAATTCCAATTCACAACTTAAAGATTTTTAACAACAATAGGATGATATCATCTAATTTATTTTAAAACATCCATTCATTTTCAATTTCTAGATCTCAATCCCAATTTGAGATTACTCAAACTCTCAATTACAATCAACCATTTAACTTTCCAAGTTAAATCTTAATTTCATCTTAAAATTTACAAATCAGGTTGAACATTCCAACATATTTAACTTTTCCCAAGTTAAACTCAATTCACTTAATCCAGTCAACCTTACCCAGTTTGAACTTCCATTTCAAATTTTGAACTTCTCATAAATAATCTTCCCACTTTTTAAGTTCAAAAGCTTATCACTTTGGGTATCATATCTTATTCAAATTTAAAACTCAATGTTTAGAGTTTATTTCCAACCACCTTTGATATTATGTATATCCACATGTATACATATTAATTTCTTTTACATACCAAGTTATACTTTAAAATTTTAAACCACCTTTGGTTTTTAATTCAAAACAAATTTCTTTTAAATTTTCAAACAACTCTTGTTTGAATAGGACCCCTTCATTCAATAATATTATTTATTATTTCCATCTCACTTTGAAAAAAATTTCAAATTCTGGACCCAGATTTAAATCTTTACAATTCAGATCATTTTCAATTCCAATTTATAATTCATACTCACCTAAATGTTTTATTTCCTTAAAACATTTAAATTTGCTTTCTCATTAATACACACTTTATTATTAAATACAACAACCATTTATGATAATAACCAAGCTTACCATATTTGGAAACCAATTCATAATTATCTTATTCTAAAACTCCTTCTCAAATTCAAGATTTTGATTTCAGTTTGAATCCATTTCAAACTTATTTTTATTTAATTTCAATTTGGTTGTATTTCTATTACCCTTTAATTTAGTTTCAATAATTTAACAACCGATTACCTTAATATTTATTAGAAAGAAATATTGCATTATATATCAAAATCATTATATAAGAAAATAACAAGTACGCTCTCTCATATATATACACACACACACACTCAACTCATTCTAGGGTACCACTTACCATATCCTTAATGAGTAATCCCACCAGAGCCAAGGTTCTCGCTTAACCTTCAGCTCTGATACCAAATGTAACGATCCGGAAATTTCAATCTCGAAACTTCCAGATAGTTAGAGAAAAGAAGAAAGAGATAGAAGAAGAACAGAAAAGAAACACACAATCTCACATTCGCAGCGGATAAAATATAATATCAATAATAATAGTTATACAAAGAAAACTGTATCTATCAATTTACGTCGATATATCAGAGTTACAATGATTTTATACAACATTGGACAGATACAATTTAACATGTCTCAGATATATACAATAATATAACACAGCGGTAAACACTACGTTCCAGCCATCCAGCTCGCCCCCTGAGCTCCAGAACGTCCCTACCTGAAAATCTGTAATACTCGGTCTGACCTGAGCATTACATCAAAGTAACACCCGGGTCAGGCTGGAAACCAGCGTGAGTAAACTCATTTAACAAGGAATACCAAAGCATACAACCTATTTAAAACCCGGGTAACTCATTTAGATTTACCACTTCACAAGTCGTTAAAAGCATTACTTATTTCATACATCGATTTCTCGTACCAAAACTCAAATCAAATGATCCAATTCACTAAAATCATTCCATACCAACCCATTGACTTCACATATCAATTTATAAAGAATCGAAGTGGTTTTCGGATATTTACTAATAACCGATTCCGGTCTCTTCGAATTCAATTTCATCTGAATTCAAGTTATTCAATTAAATACTACTCGACTTTCATTATCAGATGTCCTTTTTTACATAGCAATTCATAATTGATAAATAATCATATTATCATCATCCATCTAACATAGCATATCACAAAGCAACTCATATCAGAGATATCAACCAATTTAAAATATTCATCATCATTCAATCATTGATAAGCAAGATTGATCACTTCCAGTAATTACATTAATTAATGATTCTCTAATAACTTTCGTTAGTTAATTATTTTTAAATTTCATTTAATAATTAACCTTTAATTAATTATATTTATTAATCAACCTTGATAAATCACACTCAGAAAATTATCTTTCTTAATTTCTCCATCAATTAAACCAACCCCTTGATTAATTATTAATTAATCTTTTAATTACACTGAGTAATTATCACTTAATTTCTTCCACCAAGTAATTATCCTTTAATTACTTCCCATCAAGTAATTTCCTTTAACTAATTACATCCAGAATTAGCCACTAATTACTTCTCTAAGTAATTATACCTCATTAATTACCTTAAGTAATTATACTTAACTCAACATTAAACAATTATCTTTAATTAATTAAACTTAATTAATTAATTAAAATTAACCATATTATCCTATCATTGAGTACTTACTCTAATCATCTTCTTAACATTAAATAATTATCTTTTAAATAATTAATCTCAAAGTACTTAATGAATTTATCCTTATTTAAGGATTAATTACTCTCAAATTAATTAACTCACAATAATTAAATTAATTAACTATTTTTCAATCATTAATTAATTACTCTTGATTACTTATTTATTTATTAAATCTATAATTATCCAAGACTTTCAGTTATTATAAAATAAACTCTTAAATCCTCATTACTTTCTAAATTATTATTAAGATCTTATTAATAAATCTCAAATCTCTTATTATTAACATATTTTAAATTAAGTTTAAATAAACTTAAAATTCAACTAAATTGATAACATATTTATTCAACTTCTAAATCCAATAGTTGAACAAAACATTGGTTACATATAAAAGTAATTTATTTAAGAACATTTTAGACCTGATATAACTTTATTTTACCTGGATTTAAACTGTGTAAATTTTTCCTCAAAAACAATTCGAATGCATTCGACCAAGACTAAAACAAACCCATCATCTCATAATAACTTTGTTTTAAATTAAAACGGTTAAAATACAGGAAAACTACCGAGGGAAACTCGCTACTGACTTGAGTAGAACACCGTATAACCCCTTCTTCTCAGATTCAAAACCTCATCTTCACCTTTCTTCTCCTCCCAATTACTGTTCTGAAATGCACGAGATCAAACACGTGCACCTGCACACAGCTCCGCCACACTAGAGCACGACACCGTCCCTATCCACAAACCATCTCCGACCTCCCAAATCACCTAATCACCTCAACACCCTACAACAATTCCAGAATTTAATTTCGAACAACCGAAACCCTTTTTAGAGGAGCAAGAACCCATCATTTCGCCTTGTTCTCCTCTTCCAGGCCACTGGAAACTATAAAAATTTGCCATCGTCATCAACTCCTTATTCAACAGCTATCCCCTTATTGCGAAGCACTCCGGTCACTCCAAGGCGTTACATTTTTCTCGAGAAACTCATCGATCAAAAACTGATCTCGAACCCTACCCTTCCGCCTAACCACCACCACCATGTATTATAAAATCATCTTCTATTTTTCCCTAACTCGCCTACCCCCTAGCCTCCTCCAGGCTCAAATTTGTCACGCGCGAACACATCAATCAACATAGAAGATAAAAAACCCTTTTTTTGATAAACCTCGGATATCCCAATCAACACCAACTTAAAAATTATGATTTGGCTTTTAAAATTCCTAGTTCTTGAAGACAAATCTGATTATATTGGTGTATTTGGGAATCATCATATTCGAATTTTTTCCCATTCCTGATTTATACTGTAATTCTAAAACTTACAGCATGTTTTTCAATTAAAATCACTTAGAACATTTTTTTAAAAAAGATAAGAATTACTGTTATTAACATTTTTCTTTCCGGAAGCAAAATTTAATTTTGATTATTTAGGGAGATAGAAGTCATTTTGTGATAGAGGTTGAGCCTATTACTAATAACAGAGCACAAAGACAAATATATACAGATATTCACTCATGAACGAGCATTTTTATACATTAGTCTAGCTAAAATAAGCATGCAAACCATATTTCAACTTTTACACATAAGATTATCACATAAAGTACCAAAACTAAATATATATATATATATATTTTTTTAAAAATTACTCACCTTTAAGACAAAAAATAGAGAACAGGCCTGGTTCTTTGATTTGTAAAATCGATTTTGATCTGCTACTACTGTCTGGATTAGAATTCTTCTAGAGCTTCATTGTTGATTGAGTTGCTTGTGGCTTGATTCAGTTGGAATGGGTTTGCAGATTTTATTTCCAGGTTTGAGGAAGATGTTAATTACAGATCTTGTTTCTGGTTTTGAAAAGTGTTTGAGTAGTGTTATTTACATACTTGTTTCTTTGCTTTTTGATTGAGAACAGGAAAAGAATTTTGAAGAGAAGAAGCACTAAGTTTTATATAAATTTGTTTTGTGATTTATTTAAAATTAAAATAAGTATGTTGCCACATGTTCCAAAAACATACATTTGTCACTCAATTTGTTTAATTTCCTTACATGTGTTTCTAAGATGATTTACATGTTTACTCATGTTTTTCTTAAGTTTTTTTTAATAAATTTTCATTTAAACTAAATGTAAATATAACTACTTATTTAAATTTCTTAATTAATAATGTTTACATATGTATATGTAAATTCACTTTTAAAAGAAAATATTCTAAAATTAATTATAATGCAAATATATTTTCTTATACATGTAATTTAAAATCTAAAACATTAATTTTTATACATTTATAATCATTTTAATTTAATCATTTTTGAAGAAAATAAAAACAAAACTTTGGTTAAATTCTTTCTAAACCATCATACTTAAAATAAACAATTATCCTTTTTTTTTTAAAACAACTAAATTTTATACACAATATTTACATAAAATGTTATTAACCAATTATACAATAAATAAATTATCCATACAAATTATTCTAAAAATATAAATTATTTACTAAGGCATTTACTTGAATCTGAAATTCAAGTTTCAAATTCAAGCTCAAATTCAGATTCAAATTTTAATTACAATCCAGGTATAACCATCTATTATCAAGAATTATTTGTTAAATCTATAATTCAATATTTCTATTAGTTGACCCGGTTAATTAACAATTAACAGATACTCCAAAATTCAGGTTATAACAAGAAGGATGACTTCTAGAACAAGGGTTGGTGAAGCAGCTTAGGATCAAGTGGGACATCTGAGTTTTCTTTTATGGATCTGTTGAACCATATTTCTGAGATGTGTTGTCATGTTCGTGCTTGTGTTCTTCATCAGCATTTTCTTCTATTCCGGATCAGAGTTGTGTAGCGGAAGCAGTTTGGGAGTGCTTTTGTTTTATCTTTTCCGGATAGGAGAGGTAAGTTAGTCTTCTGATGTTTGTGGAGTAGAGTTGGTGTTCTTGGTTTGGGATTGATCTTGAGGAGATCATTATGTTGGGTTGTTTTGGTCCAGTTCGTTTCTAGAGACATCAGCGAAGGTTGAGCTGATCGGGAGAGATGAAGGCAGCCCAGGATCGTCAGGAGTGTTTTGTGGATAAGAGACGAAGGAATTCAGATTCCGGAGTCGGAGATTTGATTTTGGGTAAGTTTTCTCCGATCTAAAGAGCTTTAGGATTGGGTAAGACTGGGTAAGTCAGCTCCGAGGTGTTTTGGATCTTTTCTGTGTCCTTGTGAGGATTAGTGTTTGATTTTCAAGGTTAAATTGCCAGTTTGGATAACTAGGATTTGATGTGTTTCACGTATCTTTAAGGGAATACGTGTATGATCTATCTCTGGTTGTGGAACCGGCAATTCAGAAGGATGTGATTGTTTAGTCAGACTTATTTGTAGTCTGATATCCTATTTAGTATTGTAGATCTAGTTGAATAGGAGCTATGTAACTTAGTAGTATAGATTGTTTGGATTCTGTAGAGCGAGTATCCCGGCAATTATACTTGGGAAACTCTAGAAAATCCTATCCAGAATTTTTCTAGATAACTAGATTTGTTTGTTTGAGTAATTTGGTTGCTATGGCTATTAGCATATAATTGACAATATATGCTTGAGTTTTAAAATAAAATCTCAAGATAGATTATTAAATTACCATTGCTTTTAAATTTCAGGGACGAAATTCTTTTAAGGGGGAGGAATTTGATATCCCGGAATTTTTTGCAATATAAATTTAATAATCTGTGTTAAAAATTAAATTGATTTGATAATTTTTGATGATAAAATTTTGAATTGATTAAATAATCTTCTTTTAATAGATATTTGAATTAGTAGATTTTATCTTTTTAAAGCAAATAAATTATTGTCTATTTATTTTTTTGATGCAAACGGGTGTGTAGCGTGGAGCTACACAGCCGATTATACTGATATTAATATATAAGTAGTCCGACCAACAAGCCTGGTCGATAGCCAAACAGCATAGTTCGAGTTTAGATTTAACATCACTGATTTGAGTACAAAAAATAACTTCCCAGCATTTTCGACTATAACATTGATGGGCCTAATAACTCCACTGTCAAAAACTTCAACTACTACTAAACAAGGTTCAGAGACTGACGGAGAAAGGTTAAGACTTAGTTGTCTCCTGGCGATGTCGTTGAAGCGCTGCCTTCCGCCTCTTCAGAAGAGGACTGAACTGCAGGGAGACGGAACCTGAAAGGTGCTAAGGAAGAAGAATGACCTGTCCAATAAGCGAAAATGTAAGCAATTCTGCAACAAAGGCTAAAAAGGGTGCTGGTTGGCTTGTTGAATAAAAAAGCGTTTCTTTCTTTCCAGATGACCCAACTGAAAATGGCTAGAAGGGAATCTAGGAGTCGATTCGGTACACCATACTGCCAATGTTCGAAAAAGTCGTTGATCCAATGAGTACGACCGAAGATGTGAATACAGACTGAGACCCATATGTAGTGGGATATATCGCATTCGAAGAAGAGGTGGCGGATTGATTCAGCTTCAGTCTTACACAAGCTGCAGAGCTGATCGGACAAAATGTTAAAACGAACAATGCGGTCTTTGGTATTAATGTGTCCATGAATAAGACACCATTGAAAAAATTTGACGCGGGGAGGGATGTGGCACTTCTAGACACGGGCGAAAGCGAAGAGGCGACCAGGGTGATTAAGAAACAAGGAGTACTTGGAGACGGAGAAACCATGAGAAGGAGAGAGTGACCAAACATGACTGTCCTTCACAAGGGGGTCGAGTGATACGTGTTGAATCAGGCGCAGTAACGAGAAGAGCTCCGAGAGTGTGTCAGGAGAAAAGAGGGTTGAGGGGCAAAAGCATGGGAGTCCGCGGGCTACCGCCTCCGCCACCGTCAGGCGGGGGAGGTTGGAGTGAGAAAAAAGAAGAGGGAAGGATTTGTGGAGGGGGGAGAGGCTGTGCCATGAGTCAAACCAGAAGAGACAGTTAGCACCATTGCCAACATGGGTTCGGATAAAGGAGTTGAAGCGGTCAACAGAGGTAAGAACACCAGTCCAGAAGGGGGAAGGCCTATGATGAGGAGCGAAATGGAGAACGAGGAAGGGGTCCGCATTATAATGAGCAGCTAGAATCCACTGTTTCCAAATAAACTGTCCCGGCGAGAGCAGGCGCCAGAGCCATTTTGCTAGCAGAGCTTGATTGAAGGCGATCAGATTGGGGACACCCAGACCCCCATGTTTTTCATGCATGCACACGGTTTTCCAATTGACGAGACATTTAATTTTCCCTCCATTCCAGAGGAAGGTTCGTCTAATGGTGTCGATTTTCTTGGATACCCAGATAGGAAGCTTGTGGAATGAGAGCCAGTAAGTGGGAAGGGCTGAGAGAACAGCCTTAACCAGAACCAATCTCCCAGAAGACGATAAGGTGTGAGCTTTCCATCCAGCTAGTCTAGATTCAATTTTGGCTATAAGAGGGGTCCAATCAGATCGGTGAAGCTTGGAGGGTCGCAAGGTGATACCGAGGTAGGTTAAGGGAAAGGTGTCCAGACGGCAGTTGAGGGCGGAGGAGATAGAGGGACCAATGGACTCTGCATTTCCAAGCATAATAATGGAACTCTTGTTGAAATTGATAGACAATCCGGAAATTAGTTCAAAGGAGTATAGAATGACCTTGAGACAGTGAATGTGATTAGGAGAGGGTGAAACAAAGAGAATTGTGTCATCTGCGAACTGAAGATTGGAGATCATAGGGATAGAGCTGGAACTGAGGTGAGAATATGGTGGGTAGATGCCAGATAGGATGTTATTAGAAGTCGCTAGTTTGATCATGCGGTTGAACACATCCACCACTAGGACAAAAATGAGAGGCGAGAGAGGATCTCCCTGCCTTAACCCCCGAGCTGATTTTATATGTCCTCCAGAAACTCCTCCGATCTGAACTGATGAAATGCTAGAAAATAGAATGCTTTGAATCCAATTGCACCACGTGGGAGGAAAGCCTCTGTGTTTTAGGAGTTCCAAAATAAAGTTCCAATTAACTGAATCAAATGCCTTAGAAAAATCGAGTTTAAGCAGGACACCAGGGGTATTAGTCGAATGACAAGATGAGATTACTTCTTGAGTCGCTGCCACACAGTCTAGAATATTTCTACCGTGGATGAAGGCTGACTGTTCAATCCCAACAAGCGCTTCCATAAAGGTTTGAAGACGATTAGCAAGGACCTTAGTGATAATTTTGAACGTGGTATTGAGGAGGCTAATGGGACGGAAAGCTGAAAGGGTGTTGGCACCGGCGGTCTTAGGGAGGAGAATGATGTTGGCGTAGTTTAGGCAAGCTATGGACTGTGGGTTGGAACAGAACTCAGCACACATTTCCAGAATATCGCTCTTAATTACACTCCAGAAATGCTTAAAAAAGAAAGGGCCAAAACCATCAGGTCCAGGAGATTTGTTATCATCCATATCCTTAAGAGCGGCCAAGATCTCCTCTTCCGAAAAGTGTGAGTCAATAGGGATTGGTGAAGGGTTAGGATACAGGAGGTTCCAGTCAATATGCGGAAGGGGTGCGGAGGGTTTGCCCAGGATGGAGCGGTAAAAGATAGTGAACAAATTCAAAATATCTGGAGTGCTGGTGACAGAGACGTTCTCCTGAACGATTTCCGGGATAAAAAGGGATCTGCGGCGGCCATTAGCACATTTGTGAAAATAAGACGAATTTTTGTCCCCTTCTTTCAACCACTTGGTTTTGGATCTTTGTTTCCATCCAATCTCTTCTTGTTTCATTAATCGTTCAAGCTCTACTTCTAGATTAGAGAGTTTAATTCTGTCATTGTTGCTAAGTGGGGAAGCTTCTTCCAGTATGTTTAGGGTTAGGATGTCATTTTGGATGTTGGTTATACGACTACGTAGAGAGCCCCAGATAGTTTTTGCCCAAGGTTTGAGCAGTCTTCTCAAAGATCTTAGCTTACAGACCATGCGGGCCGTGGCCGAGGAGGCTCTAATTGGTTGGTCCCATGCTCTCTTGATAAAATCTTCAAAAGACGGTTCCAGCAGCCAGAGTCGTTCAAATCTAAAGGGGCGCTTGGATGCAGTGGGAGAGCCAGTATCAAGACAGATGGGACAGTGATCCGATAGGGTCGTGGCCAGGCCCAAACAACTGGAAAGAGGTTGGAGGTCCTCCCAGGGAGCGTTGAAAAGAAAACGATCGAGCTTAGCGAGGGAAGGTGATTGACGTTTATTGGACCAAGTGAAAAGACGGTTGTTGATTGGGGGCTCAATCAGGGAACAGGCATTAATAAAAGTATTGAAGTCTTCTGAGTCACAAGAAAGGTTTCCTGAGCTTCTTTCTTCTGAGAATCTGGTTGTGTTAAAATCTCCACCCATAATCCACGGACCATGCAGAAAAGACGCGAAATCTGAGCAGCTTTTCCATAGGTCAATTCTATCTCGAGGTGAAAGGGGACCATAGATATTTGAAATAAAATAAATAGTGTCAGAATGCATGTGTTTTAGTTTGGAATTTAGTAAATAAAGAAATTTTCTAATTTTAATTTATTTTTGGTAAATTGGAAATTTGATTTAAATTTAACATTTAGCTTTTCAAAGCAATTTAATAAATAACTATATGGTTTGTAAATACTTAAAAGTAAATGTTATTTGTTTAAAATATATTTAATTAGGTTAAATATGAATTTAAATTAGATTAACATAAAAGCTTTGTTTTATTTTCTTTTTAAAATATTGCTTGAAATCATATATAAGAGTTTAAAATACAATTTACAAATGATCTTAATTTATTGAGTAATAGAAGTGATTTATAATCTCTTTTATAAATCATTTTAAAATTGTTTAACTTGTTATTTTCAAATAATAATTAATAGTTAGTTCTTATGAACATAAATAAATATTGTAAGAAATAGAATTTGTTATTTTTAAATTTAATGGTAGTTATATATGCATATATATAACTTGGTTTTTAAATTAATTTAAATTTGAATTTAATGTTGTGAAATTCAAAAGAATAAATATTTAAAAGTATTTGAATTAGTATTAAACCTGACAGTATTTAAATTTGAATTTAGTAATTCCAAACCAAAAGCTAAATGTTTGATGCGACTCAAGGCTATGACCACATGGAGACCTTAGGTGTGACGACCCGACTTTCTCACCATGCGCATCTGGCAAACACTTGATGTTTCTCTCACAAATACTAATTCGAGCTGTTCCCATTGCACGGACTACTCGACGGTGGACTTACTTTGTGATTGAACCAGAAAGAGTCGCATCATCTAGAAGAAAGAAAGGGATAGAAAAGAGAAAAGAAAGAGAAGAAAGAAGAAACAACATCAGAATCTCAACAGCGGAACGAATAAATTATATTAATAACATAAATATTACATAGTATACGACACTAATCAGAGTTACACAGCATATACATCACATACTAGACAGTTATAAACACCTGTCTAGTTATTACAACTCAAACAAGAGATACCAACAAAGAGAACACACAACGGAAACTATATATCTAACGCTGAAGCCTCCTGCTCCATTGCTCCTCCACATTTCGTCAAAGCTAACCTGAATCCCTTGGCTACTCGTAAAAATTTAAGTACCCAAGAGTTTAAGAAAACAGAAGATAAACTCTGGGCCAGACATGGGTCTGGTGTGAGTAACATGTTAAAGTTGCTTAACTTTGAAAAACCTTTGAAAAGAAAAGGTATCACGTAAGACTTTCCACACATAAACATGGAAAAGTTTTTACCTTACGCTAACCAAAACATTTGATAGGAAATCCAGTGATATTATAATAGGTCTAGGGTTTTCAAGTAAATATGAAATAGCCAAAATTGTTACATTCATTAAATTCCAGCTATTAGCCACAAAAGTGGGTAATACAATCAAAACCGTTGGCACTTATTGGATTTTGGATTCCATCAATGGCAGGGCTACCGGGGTACCGCCCGTCACAGCACGCGGCCTAGATCACCGTACCGAGGATCACTCCCAACCCCTTGCAACACAAGACCAGAACCATCCCTTACAGGTCAGTCCCGAACAAGACAACCCCGCAGTTGGCGTATGTTCCAATCGCCCACACAGCCGAAAATAAAAGGGACCTCTAGACAGGGGAAAATCTCGTCCTACTTGGGCATGACCCACTTAGCCTTACTGCACCTCCCCTGTTTTAGCCATTCCCAATCAATGAGGCTTGAGGCTACGATTAACTTTTTAGAACACATCTCTTAGAATGCTCATCGTCCACCTGACGATGTTCTCAAAGCATTCAATCCATACAAGTTCGTTCCGGGTTCGAACAAAACTAAAGGCATTATCTTGTTACACTCGTTTTGGAATCACCCTTAGAGTTAACGACGATAACCCTTGCACTCTGAATCTTCATCTCGAATCTGAAAGTACTACCCCGTCAAACTCTTCTCGGAATCACCCTCAGAGTTATACTAACGAATAGTCCTTACACCTCGAGTCTTCACTCTTCACATGAGATTCACGACCTATCGTAAATTTGGATTGATGTGGTTTTCGGATATCCAAATCTGGAAACCCGATCCCGGTCTCATCGAAATCCAAAGCGTATCTTTTAAGGCCAAGTTGTTTTAAAGTTTTAAAACAATTCAATTATCTATATACATCCAGATAGATAATCCACAGATTCACAATAGATAATCATCACAATAGATAATCCATATTATCATTATCAAAAGATAATCCAAATCATCATCACAATGCAACCAATGCATCCATATCACTCAACATTCCTTATCTCATATCTGAGATTCAAACCATTCAAGGCAAACAATATCATCCATTCATATAAGCAATGATTAATAATCACACCAAATATAATTAATTTAAAATGAATTAAATTAATTACATCATTTCTAATTAATTTAAAGTAAACTAAATTAATTACTTCACTATTACCAAACTTGCTTACATCACCGTTAATTAATTATCAATCAATTAATCAATTAATCTCTAATCAATCATCTTAATTAATCATCCTTGATTAATTATTCCTTAATTACATTCAATTAATTATCCATTAATTAATTTTACAAATTAATTATACTTAATCAAATACAGTAATTAATCTTAAATTACTTCATAAATTAATTAACTATAATTAATTACATTAATCCTCAATTAATTACATTAATTAATTCCTTCATTGATTAATTATTCCAAATAAATCTATTCTTAATTACATTATTAATTATAATAATTAATGATTTCTAATTACATTTTCTATTTAAATTAATTACATTAAGTACTTAATCTTTATTTAAAACATAATTGTTAATCACTCTTCGTTAACCCCATTTAGTAATTAACTACCCTTAATTACTTCACCAAATAAATGAATTACTCCTTAATTAATTATCTCAAACTAATCCCTTGATTAATTTTACAAAGTAATTATACTCAAATTACTTTCATCAACAAATCACCTTCAATTAATTACATCCAGTAATTACCCATTAATTACTTACCTAAGTAATTTCTCTCCATTTATTAAACTGAATCAATTAACTTAATCTAATCAAATTAAACTCAATTAATTATAATGAGTAATTAATTCCTTAATTGCCTCCATAAGTAATTATACTTAACAATTTACACAAATGATTATCTTTAAATTAATTAATCTAATTAATTATTAAAAATTAACCACATTAATTAGTTATTAAATAATCCTTAGTTAATAACCTTTATTAACTATTAACAATTCATTAATTATTTTTCTAAAGTAATTAACTTATTTAAATCATTATTGATTACAAATTAATCAATCATTAATAGCCCATTAATTAACCCCTAATTATTTAATTAATTAAGTGTTAACTGTAACTTAATTAATCCTTTATTACTTGATTAATTAATTACTAATCATTAATTAAAAATCAAATCTTATTTAATTAATGATTCATAAATTACAAGTTAATTATTCTAAGAATAATTAATCTTAAACTTTTAAGATTAAACCCTTAACTACTTTAAGTAATTATCCATTCATTAATTTATAAAATAAATTAATTATTCATTTAATTACACTAATAATTAAATGAATTACAAATCATTAAATTCTAATTTAACTTTAAGATAAAAACTTTTCTTTATCTATGGTTAAATTATCATCCACAAATATATTTGAAACATTCATTTCCAAATTTCATTTAAAATTTCATTTTAAATTCAAGTTTAAAAATGAAACCCAATTTATTTTCAACAAAATTTAAAATCAATTTAAAACCTTTAAATTTACATGATAAATAATACTTTTCTTATAAAAGAAATTTTACAAGAATTTAAAATAAATTTCTTTTTAAATTCAAGCATAATTTTTTTTTACTTTATCATTCAAAATTATTAAAACACTTAAATTTATAAAACTTAAATTTATTTTAAACCAAAGATTCAAATTCAGATTTGAATCAGTTTAAACTTTGTTTAAAACATTTCTTTACACTTCAATTTCCAATTTAAATTTAAATTTCTTTTAAAAACATTTTTAAACACTTAACCCCTTAAGGTATTTTAAACAAATTTGAAATTTAAAAACTTATTCATTTCCAACTATGATTCAAATTAAGCTTGAATCCATAATTTAAAAATTAGATTTAAAACTCATTTTAAATCTTTGTTTAGTATTTTAAATTACAGTTTAAACTTGGAAACAGAACAAGTTTTCCATCCTATAACAAAACTAACTCGAACCCCAAATAATTCACTCGAGCCTAACCTAACCTAGCCCGAGTAAAAACACAAAATAACTCGAGTAACTTGAGTAACCTTTTATTTGAATATCATTCAAATTTAAATACTGTCAGGTTTAATACATAAACCTGTAACAATCAACACAACCGAGACCACAACACAGCTACTTCGAGTCCAATGTCCCAAAACTTCGAGCAAAACACGATTCTACTCGAACATCACTCGAGTACCTTTTTCCTCCAAAACACAGCTGATACACCATGAACTTCGTGCACCTGCACCACCATTGCCGCCAACTCCGACTCTCACGACCACATGCGCAAGTCGACGGTCACCTCCCAATACACTTTCGACCATCAAACTAATTGTAGAAACTAGAAATCAAAATCGAGCTTCAAACTCAAAACTGGAACAAAGTCGACTACTGGAAATTACCTCAAACACCAAATTCCGACCACCAGAGAAGCTTCACCTCCGGCCACTACTTCTTCCACACCTCATTTGTCACCAACTCGAATCTGGGAAAGCTCGATCACTTTTAGAGTTTGTGTCGACCAAATTTTTCTAATGAACAGAAAACTAGGGTTTAAATCTTCAATTCAAAATCACCAACGCCACAATGCTTTGATTCACTTCTTACCATTTTTCCTTGAATCTTCGATCACCATTCCATCACCAGAGAAGCCGCTGGCCATCTCGACCACTTAGATTGACAGTTACACACAAAGATACCATTTCTAGACAAACCAGAAATGCTCAACCAATTTCAAATTGAAATTTCTGATTTTAGTTTTAAAATTCAAGTTTTAGTTTATGTAATCGGTTTAAAATCTTTAATCAATGAATCTGGAAAATTAAAATTCTACTTTCATAAAATTTGTTCTGTTATGTTTTGTTTCCAGAGCCATTACAGAATTTTTTTTCATATTAAATAAAACTTCAAACTTTAACTTATGTTCACAGCCATATTTTGTTTAAATCTTAACTCTTAACATAGATTAGATTATGATATCATGATTTTTGATCAGGATTTAAACCTGGAATTCTAGAACAGGCAAGAACATATCACAATATAAACATGCTTTCAGACATCCATATATATACAGAGAATTACATAATATATATCCACACAAAACATGATTATCACAGGAAACAATCAAGCAACTATATTTACTTAAGTTTATTTAATATAAAAATGTTACTCACCAGAAATTTATGAGCAGAGCAACCTTGTTTTTGACAAGCTTGAAACTGAAAGGTGCTTTGAACTTGAAAACTTCAAGTTGCTTCTTTGTTTAGCTTATGAATTTAAACTGCAGTTTTCTTTTGAAAACTTTTATCTTGTTTTTGCTGAAACGCTTTGCTCCCTGATTCTACATTTACATGCATGCAGGCCTGGATAAAGTTTCAAAAAAGAAACGCAAAGATCTGCAGTCTTTTGAATTTACAGAATGATTTCTAGGTGAATGAAATTGAAGAGGCTATAGGTTTATATGATTCTGGTATGTGGAGTGATTTAGATAGTTTTGGTTTGAATGTTGATTTGGTTAGAGGAAACATTTGTTTTAGATTTGGTTTTGAGGGGAAATTTACAGGAATTTGTTTGAACAGATTTTCTGTTTTGAATGTAGATTGATCAAAGAATTTAACTTTTAGATTTGATTTGAAGAAGATGAACAAGAATTTAGATTTTGGTTAGAATGTTGATTTTAGATTTTTACACCTAAAGATTACTTAAGTTTTGAAAAAAAAAAGAATAGAAAAGAAAATGATTTGAGAAGAGATGTGTTTATATAAATATTTTTTTTTTGATTTAAGTAAAACAAAAGAAAATGAAAAATTAATTAGGACACTTGTTCTAATTTTTAACATTTGTCACTTTGATTATTTTATGCTTAACACATGTCATATAAGTGTCTTAAGAAACTTACACTTGTAATTTAAGTATTTTATTTTTATTTAAATTGTTTATAAAAGCTTTTAAATCTTAATTTATTCCTTTTTATTTATATATAAATAAATTTCTCCCTTTTTCTTTTATAGAAAAAAAATTATAAATAAAAGCTTATTCAAATACTTTTAAATATTTATTCTTTTGAATTTCACAACATTAAATTCAAATTTAAATTAATTTAAAAACCAAGTTATATATATGCATATATAACTACCATTAAATTTAAAAATAACAAATTCTATTTCTTACAATATTTATTTATGTTCATAAGAACTAACTATTAATTATTATTTGAAAATAACAAGTTAAACAATTTTAAAATGATTTATAAAAGAGATTATAAATCACTTCTATTACTCAATAAATTAAGATCATTTGTAAATTGTATTTTAAACTCTTATATATAATTTCAAGCAATATTTTAAAAAGAAAATAAAACAAAGCTTTTATGTTAATCTAATTTAAATTCATATTTAACCTAATTAAATATATTTTAAACAAATAACATTTACTTTTAAGTATTTACAAACCATATAGTTATTTATTAAATTGCTTTGAAAAGCTAAATGTTAAATTTAAATCAAATTTCCAATTTACCAAAAATAAATTAAAATTAGAAAATTTCTTTATTTACTAAAAGCCCAAGTGGAAGATACTAAAGTCCGGTCGGAATGAAATAATGGACATGTTTAATCCACTGATCATCGAATACAACGCTAATGTACTTATCCACCGTAACTTTATCTTTCTTGGAAAGGTTATCTTGAGTCACACGTTGAAGCCTAGGGGTATATTGTTGAGATGAAAAAGAGGGAGCTAGGAGAGGCTGAGTTAGATGAAGATAAATTGGTGGGAGATCCTTCGTGGAAATAAACCCTAGACCTTGCCCCTTGAGACTCCGATTTTTCGACTATTTAGCACCTTCCGATAAAGGAAAAAGTATTGCTAAATTCTCGGAGTCTGATTCCAAGGGTCCCTCTTCTTTCCAAGCGGCTGAAATGTTAGTTTCTTTTAGCGCGTGACAAGATTTGCGCTACGATCCTGATAAACCCAGTTACCATTCTAAAGTGCTGACCTTTATTCTGGAAGGAGGCACTCCGACGACAATCGCAAGCTAGTCGGACATAGGTATTCCACTTTACTCTTCACTTTTCGAGTGGTTTCGTTTTTCATGCTCGATGGTTTTAGGCTTATCTTCTTCTTTTGACAAATCCGCAGGTCTTTAAGGTTCCGGCTAAACTACTAAAAGTGACACCACCATGGAGCAACAAGCGATATCAACAGAGATTCTGACGGCTACCAATGTTCTGGGGCCCGATGCTCATGTAATTGGAGCAATCGACGATGATAAGGCTAAAGATCTACTGCCAGTGGATGAATCTGATGATGTAGTGATAACTAGTGCCATCGAACACATTGACGAGATAACTTGAAGGAGCGCATTGAGTAGGAGGAGTTGCTGAAGAGAAAAGCCAAAGCTAAGCCTGTTGAGGTGGACATTGATGATCCAAATCTTGTCCCACTACAAATCATTCCGCCTAGTGGGTCGAGTTCCAGAGAACTCCCTCCAAGCTTTGAATGTTCTCCTGCCAAGGGCGTGAAAGTGTCAAGGAAGAGAACAAGCAAAAGTTCAAGTAGCGCCACTCCTGCGAAATCCAAAAAGGAGAGAGAACAAAAGAAATAGCCATCGCTTTGGCTTGGTGTGTGCATAGTTTATACAGCTATTTTTTTTGTCAGTCATGGCTGTACGGGTATGACTCCCGGTTTTTTGAATAAACTGTACCATAATTTTGAAGCTTATCACATGAATAAAACTTTTTGGTTTATGTTGAGATCTTGTGTAAATTGTTATTTAAGTAGTTGAATTATTACTTTCCATTCAACGTACTTCTAATTCATTATACGTTAATTAAAATAACAATCCACTAACTCTATCCTAATGTGATATCTCGGAATTTTTGCCAATATAAATTTAATAATCTGTGTTAAAAATTAAATTGATTAGATAATTTTTGATAATAAAATTTTGAATTGATTTAATAATCTTCTTTTAATAAATATTTAAATTAGTAGATTTTATCTTTTTAAAGCAAATAAATTGTTGTCTATTTATAATATATATATATAATTGTATATATTGTAAATATATATGCTTTGGTTTGGAATATAGTAAATAAAGTAATTTTCTAATTCTAATTTATTTTTGGTAAATTGGAAATTTGATTTAAATTTAACATTTAGCTTTTCAAAGCAATTTAATAAATAACTATATAGTTTGTAAATACTTAAAAGTAAATGTTATTTGTTTAAAATATATTTAATTAGCTTAAATATGAATTTAAATTAGATTAACATAAAAGCTTTCTTTTATTTTCTTTTTAAAATATTGCTTGAAATTATATATAAGAGTTTAAAATACAATTTACAAATGATCTTAATTTATTGAGTAATAGAAGTGATTTATAATCTCTTTTATAAATCATTTTAAAATTATTTAACTTGTTATTTTCAAATAATAATTAATAGTTAGTTCTTATGAACATAAATAAATTTTGTAAGAAATAGAATTTGTTATTTTTAAATTTGATGGTAGTTATATATGCATATATATAACTTGATTTCTAAATTAATTTAAATTTGAGTTTAATGTTGTGAAATTCAAAAGAATAAATATTTAAAAGTATTTGAATAAGCTTTTATTTATAATTTGTTTTGTTTTATTTTTCTTTAAAAGAAAAATGTAGAAATTTATTTATATATAAATAAAAAGGAATAAATTAATATTTTAAAGCTTTTATAAACAATTTAAATTAAAATAAAAATACTTAAATTACTAGTATATGTTTCTTAAGACACTTATATGACATGTGTTAAGCATAAAATAATCAAAGTGACAAATGTTAAAAATTAGAACAAGTGTCCTAATTAATTTTTCATTTTCTTTTGTTTTAATTAAATCAAAAAAAAAATATTTATATAAACACATCTCTTCTCAAATCATTTTCTTTTCTATTCTTTTTTTTTTCAAAACTTAAGTAATCTTTAGGTGTAAAAATCTAAAATCAACATTCTAACCAAAATCTAAATTCTTGTTCATCTTCTTCAAATCAAATCTAAAAGTTAAATTCTTTGATCAATCTACATTCAAAACAGAAAATCTGTTCAAACAAATTCCTGTAAATTTCCCCTCAAAACCAAATCTAAAACAAATGTTTCCTCTAACCAAATCAACATTCAAACCAAAACTATCTAAATCACTCCACATACCAGAATCATATAAACCTATAGCCTCTTCAATTTCATTCACCTAGAAATCATTCTGTAAATTCAAAAGACTGCAGATCTTTGCGTTTCTTTTTTGAAACTTTATCCAGGCCTGCATGCATGTAAATGTAGAATCAGGGAGCAAAGCGTTTCAGCAAAAACAAGATAAAAGTTTTTAAAAGAAAACTGCAGTTTAAATTCATAAGCTAAACAAAGAAGCAACTTGAAGTTTTCAAGTTCAAAGCACCTTTCAGTTTCAAGCTTGTCAAAAACAAGGTTGCTCTGCTCATAAATTTCTGGTGAGTAACATTTTTATATTAAATAAACTTAAGTAAATATAGTTGCTTGATTGTTTCCTGTGATAATCATGTTTTGTGTGGATATATATTATGTAATTCTCTGTATATATATGGATGTCTGAAAGCATGTTTATATTGTGATATGTTCTTGCCTGTTCTAGAATTCCAGGTTTAAATCCTGATCAAAAATCATGATATCATAATCTAATCTATGTTAAGAGTTAAGATTTAAACAAAATATGGCTGTGAACATAAGTTAAAGTTTGAAGTTTTATTTAATATGAAAAAAAATTCTGTAATGGCTCTGGAAACAAATCATAACAGAACAAATTTTATGAAAGTAGAATTTTAATTTTCCAGATTCATTGATTAAAGATTTTAAACCGATTACATAAACTAAAACTTGAATTTTAAAACTAAAATCAGAAATTTCAATTTGAAATTGGTTGAGCATTTCTGGTTTGTCTAGAAATGGTATCTTTGTGTGTAACTGTCAATCTAAGTGGTCGAGATGGCCAGCGGCTTCTCTGGTGATGGAATGGTGATCGAAGATTCAAGGAAAAATGGTAAGAAGTGAATCAAAGCATTGTGGCGTTGGTGATTTTGAATTGAAGATTTAAACCCTAGTTTTCTGTTCATTAGAAAATTTTGGTCGACACAAACTCTAAAAGTGATCGAGCTTTCCCAGATTCGAGTTGGTGACAAATGAGGTGTGGAAGAAGTAGTGGCCGGAGGTGAAGCTTCTCTGGTGGTCAGAATTTGGTGTTTGAGGTAATTTCCAGTAGTCGACTTTGTTCCAGTTTTGAGTTTGAAGCTCGATTTTGATTTCTAGTTTCTACAATTAGTTTGATGGTCGAAAGTGTATTGGGAGGTGACCGTCGACTTGCGCATGTGGTCGTGAGAGTCGGAGTTGGCGGCAATGGTGGTGCAGGTGCACGAAGTTCATGGTGTATCAGCTGTGTTTTGGAGGAAAAAGGTACTCGAGTGATGTTCGAGTAGAATCGTGTTTTGCTCGAAGTTTTGGGACAGTGGACTCGAAGTAGCTGTGTTGTGGTCTCGGTTGTGTTGATTGTTACAGGTTTATCTATTAAACCTGACAGTATTTAAATTTGAATGATATTCAAATAAAAGGTTACTCCAGTTACTCGAGTTATTTTGTGTTTTTACTCGGGCTAGGTTAGGTTAGGCTCGAGTGAATTATTTAGGGTTCGAGTTAGTTTTGTTATAGGATGGAAAACTTGTTCTGTTTCCAAGTTTAAACTGTAATTTAAAATACTAAACAAAGATTTAAAATGAGTTTTAAATCTAATTTTTAAATTATGGATTCAAGCTTAATTTGAATCATAGTTGGAAATGAATAAGTTTTTAAATTTCAAATTTGTTTAAAATACCTTAAGGGGTTAAGTGTCTAAAAATGTTTTTAAAAGAAATTTAAATTTAAATTGGAAATTGAAGTGTAAAGAAATGTTTTAAACAAAGTTTAAACTGATTCAAATCTGAATTTGAATCTTTGGTTTAAAATAAATTTAAGTTTTATAAATTTAAGTGTTTTAATAATTTTGAATGATAAAGTAAAAAAAAATTATGCTTGAATTTAAAAAGAAATTTATTTTAAATTCTTGTAAAATTTCTTTTATAAGAAAAGTATTATTTATCATGTAAATTTTAAGGTTTTAAATTTATTTTAAATTTTGTTGAAAATAAATTGGGTTTCATTTTTAAACTTGAATTTAAAATGAAATTTTAAATGAAATTTGGAAATGAATGTTTCAAATATATTTGTGGATGATAATTTAACCATAGATAAAGAAAAGTTTTTATCTTAAAGTTAAATTAGAATTTAATGATTTGTAATTCATTTAATTATTAGTGTAATTAAATGAATAATTAATTTATTTTATAAATTAATGAATGGATAATTACTTAAAGTAGTTAAGGGTTTAATCTTAAAAGTTTAAGATTAATTATTCTTAGAATAATTAACTTGTAATTTATGAATCATTAATTAAATAAGATTTGATTTTTAATTAATGATTAGTAATTAATTAATCAAGTAATAAAGGATTAATTAAGTTACAGTTAACACTTAATTAATTAAATAATTAGGGGTTAATTAATGGGCTATTAATGATTGATTAATTTGTAATCAATAATGATTTAAATAAGTTAATTACTTTAGAAAAATAATTAATGAATTGTTAATAGTTAATAAAGGTTATTAACTAAGGATTATTTAATAACTAATTAATGTGGTTAATTTTTAATAATTAATTAGATTAATTAATTTAAAGATAATCATTTGTGTAAATTGTTAAGTATAATTACTTATGGAGGCAATTAAGGAATTAATTACTCATTATAATTAATTGAGTTTAATTTGATTAGATTAAGTTAATTGATTCAGTTTAATAAATGGAGAGAAATTACTTAGGTAAGTAATTAATGGGTAATTACTGGATGTAATTAATTGAAGGTGATTTGTTGATGAAAGTAATTTGAGTATAATTACTTTGTAAAATTAATCAAGGGATTAATTTGAGATAATTAATTAAGGAGTAATTCATTTATTTGGTGAAGTAATTAAGGGTAGTTAATTACTAAATGGGGTTAACGAAGAGTGATTAACAATTATGTTTTAAATAAAGATTAAGTACTTAATGTAATTAATTTAAATAGAAAATGTAATTAGAAATCATTAATTATTATAATTAATAATGTAATTAAGAATAGATTTATTTGGAATAATTAATCAATGAAGGAATTAATTAATGTAATTAATTGAGGATTAATGTAATTAATTATAGTTAATTAATTTATGAAGTAATTTAAGATTAATTACTGTATTTGATTAAGTATAATTAATTTGTAAAATTAATTAATGGATAATTAATTGAATGTAATTAAGGAATAATTAATCAAGGATGATTAATTAAGATGATTGATTAGAGATTAATTGATTAATTGATTGATAATTAATTAACGGTGATGTAAGCAAGTTTGGTAATAGTGAAGTAATTAATTTAGTTTACTTTAAATTAATTAGAAATGATGTAATTAATTTAATTCATTTTAAATTAATTATATTTGGTGTGATTATTAATCATTGCTTATATGAATGGATGATATTGTTTGCCTTGAATGGTTTGAATCTCAGATATGAGATAAGGAATGTTGAGTGATATGGATGCATTGGTTGCATTGTGATGATGATTTGGATTATCTTTTGATAATGATAATATGGATTATCTATTGTGATGATTATCTATTGTGAATCTGTGGATTATCTATCTGGATGTATATAGATAATTGAATTGTTTTAAAACTTTAAAACAACTTGGCCTTAAAAGATACGCTTTGGATTTCGATGAGACCGGGATCGGGTTTCCAGATTTGGATATCCGAAAATCACATCAATCCAAATTTACGATAGGTCGTGAATCTCATGTGAAGAGTGAAGACTCGAGGTGTAAGGACTATTCGTTAGTATAACTCTGAGGGTGATTCCGAGAAGAGTTTGACGGGGTAGTACTTTCAGATTCGAGATGAAGATTCAGAGTGCAAGGGTTATCGTCGTTAACTCTAAGGGTGATTCCAAAACGAGTGTAACAAGATAATGCCTTTAGTTTCGTTCGAACCCGGAACGAACTTGTATGGATTGAATGCTTTGAGAACATCGTCAGGTGGACGATGAGCATTCTAAGAGATGTGTTCTAAAAAGTTAATCGTAGCCTCAAGCCTCATCGATTGGGAATGGCTAAAACAGGGGAGGTGCAGTAAGGCTAAGTGGGTCATGCCCAAGTAGGACGAGATTTTCCCCTGTCTATAGGTCCCTTTTATTTTCGGCTGTGTGGGCGATTGGAACATACGCCAACTGCGGGGTTGTCTTGTTCGGGACTGACCAGTAAGGGATGGTTCTGGTCTTGTGTTGCAAGGGGTTGGGAGTGATCCTCGGTACGGTGATCTAGGCCGCGTGCTGTGACGGGCGGTACCCCGGTAGCCCTGCCATTGATGGAATCCAAAATCCAATAAGTGCCAACGGTTTTGATTGTATTACCCACTTTTGTGGCTAATAGCTGGAATTTAATGAATGTAACAATTTTGGCTATTTCATATTTACTTGAAAACCCTAGACCTATTATAATATCACTGGATTTCCTATCAAATGTTTTGGTTAGCGTAAGGTAAAAACTTTTCCATGTTTATGTGTGAAAAGTCTTACGTGATACCTTTTCTTTTCAAAGGTTTTTCAAAGTTAAGCAACTTTAACATGTTACTCACACCAGACCCATGTCTGGCCCAGAGTTTATCTTCTGTTTTCTTAAACTCTTGGGTACTTAAATTTTTACGAGTAGCCAAGGGATTCAGGTTAGCTTTGACGAAATGTGGAGGAGCAATGGAGCAGGAGGCTTCAGCGTTAGATATATAGTTTCCGTTGTGTGTTCTCTTTGTTGGTATCTCTTGTTTGAGTTGTAATAACTAGACAGGTGTTTATAACTGTCTAGTATGTGATGTATATGCTGTGTAACTCTGATTAGTGTCGTATACTATGTAATATTTATGTTATTAATATAATTTATTCGTTCCGCTGTTGAGATTCTGATGTTGTTTCTTCTTTCTTCTCTTTCTTTTCTCTTTTCTATCCCTTTCTTTCTTCTAGATGATGCGACTCTTTCTGGTTCAATCACAAAGTAAGTCCACCGTCGAGTAGTCCGTGCAATGGGAACAGCTCGAATTAGTATTTGTGAGAGAAACATCAAGTGTTTGCCAGATGCGCATGGTGAGAAAGTCGGGTCGTCACACCTAAGGTCTCCATGTGGTCATAGCCTTGAGTCGCATCAAACACTACGCTCGTGCCATTGTGTTACGCTGTCGAATTCAGCGGTTTGAGTAATTATACTCTTACCACCAGTCTCAAGTTAGGGGATTTAGATAGTGGATCGTCGAGCTCCATCCTTAACGAGTTTATACTCCTCCTATCGGTTTCAGCTTAGAGTTTATGGAATAGTGGGTGGTCAAACCATACTCATCTATTTATCTATTCTCATATCCACTATTTGGGGATTAGACTTGGTTAGCAGGTGGTGGAATCACAATTGTTTTATGTTTATTCTCTGGTCCCCACTCTGAGGACATAGAGTTATTTTATAGGTGGTCGATTCACACCCAATTTATCTTTATTCTCTAGTCCGCACTACGGGGACTTAGTTATTTCATGGACGGTCGATTCACACCTGATTTATATATCTCGTCCATTAGGGTATGAATGAGAGTTATCAAATGAATGTCCAGACCACGCTCATCCTATTTAGTTCCATTGGCAACTAGCACGATTGATTAGTTCCAAACTCTAGGATCTTAGTTGGACATATCGACATCAACCGAACTAATACAAAATGCTACAACAAACATGAATATAAAGGAAATTCAAAACCTTGTTTGGTAAGTGGAAAGAAATGACACAATCTGTCTTATTACATATATGAAAAGTCAAATGCTAAAGAAAAATATGAAAGAAAATACAATTAAGTGAAAAAGAAATAAACTAAGTGAAATAGCATCGTAAATGCTCGATATTCCACTTAAGTAACCTTCTAGATGTCTCAGGTCGCTGCAGGACTTGTCGTAATGGCTAGATGGTGTAAACATTGATTGGGTGTGGTTGGAAGTATGGGCAGACCTTTCATGATGCAATCTGCAAGTAGTATGCCAGCTTCTCTATTTTCAAATAGTTCATTCCAGCTCCCGTCAATCGCTTGTAGGCATAATAAATCGGTTTCTGGATTTGATTCTCCTCACGAAGTAATGCGAAACTTATTGCATGTATCGACACAGCCAGATAGATACATAAATCCTCATGATCCACCGACTTTGACAAATTAAGGATCTCTCTAAGTGATTCACTAAAGCTTGAAACACATATAATCCTGCATCCATTCGAAGTTTCTTTTTTCCTTCCCTAATCAAGTTAAAGAATGGAATGCCTTTATCAATAGCTTTGGAAATGAATCGACTTAAGGCACTGACCTTTCCATTCAGACTCTACCATTGTTTGATAGTCTTTGGCACTTGGATATCGTGGATAGCTTGAATATTCTCGGGATTAGCTTTAATTCTACCGGTGTTAACAATAAAACCCAAGAACTTCCCTAATGCTACGCTAAAAGAATACTTCAAAGGATTAATTTTCATCTTATAATATCGGAGGATGCCAAAGATTTCTGTCTCTAATGTGGTCGCATGATCATCATGACTTCACAAGTATATCATCCATATATACTTCCATCATTTTTCCAATTTGTTCTTTAAACATCCTATCAACTAAGCGTTGGTAAGTTGCTTCAATATTCTTTAATCCAAATGGTCTTATCACATAGCAAGACAATCTAACATCGATAATGAAACTAGTGTGCTCGAGAAGGGAATGTGCATCATGATTTTGTTATGTCCCTAGTATGCATCCATGAAAGATAGCAATTCGTGTCCTATGGTTGAGTCCACCAGATGATCGATCCTTAGAAGGGGAAAACTATCTTTAGGACATGCTTTGCTCAAGTCTGAGTAATCAATGCATGTTCTCCATTTCTCGTTTTCCTTTTTCACAAGCATAGGATTAGATACCCACTTATGGTAAAGGGCATCGTGGATAAACATGTTGTCTTTGAGTCTATCCACCTCTTATTTAAGAGCGGAAGATCTCTCCGGATCCATGTCGTGTATTTTTTGATTCACTAGGTAATTCCTTGGGTCAATATTCTACGCATGGCTTACAATGGAAGGCGAGAATCCACACACGTCAGAGTGAGTCCAAGTGAACATGTTTAGATTCGCTCAGAGAAATCCAACATGTTCTTTCATCATCGGGGGGCTAAGCTATGATCCAATCTTCAGGACCCATTTTGGGTCGTCTGTGATGTCATTCGTTAGCTCAACCGGTGCAGCCTTGGTTTGTTTGGGCTCCTCCTTATCATCTCTTGGATTTATATCTCTATAGAACCGACCATGGCACCCAAGCCAAGGCTCTGTCGCGCTAGTTGTTGATCTTCGATAGCTTGAATGTGGGCATCCCTCAACTTAGCTACATAATAGGCACATTCAGTAGCCTGATCACCGTTAACAACTCTAACACTATTATCTATCAAAAATATTAAAGTCAAACACCATAGGGCAAGGATGTTCGAAATTCGACAAGGGTCGGTCGATCCAGAAAAATGTTGTAAGAAGATTCAACATACAAACGACGAATGTCATGATTCGTACTCTCCTACGGTCACCTTCTCCCAACTCTATAGGTAATTCAACAAAACCAACGGCTTTAATTGCAACACCATTGAAACCCTGTATGCGAGCTTTAGATGGGTTTAAGTCCTTTGTTAACCCTAACTCGTTCACGAGTTAACAGGCCCACGAGTTAAGGCATGTACGACTCAAGGCATGTACGAGTTAAAGGATACATGAGTCAGTAACTTCCTATGACTTAAAGACCTCTACGAGTTGGCAAGCTTACGAGATAAGCGACCTACGAGTTAAGGAGTACCCGAGTTAAGCTACTTGCGAGGTAAGCCTTTACGAGATTAGCAGATCTGCAAATTAGCAAGTGTACGAGTTAAGATCATCCACGAGTTAAGCCTCTACGAGATAAACAGGAACCCGAGATAATAGGCTTACGAGATAAGCGGCTCACGACTTAACGAAATGGATGGCCTACGACTTAATGATAACTGCAGTTTGTACGACTTAAGACCCTTACGACTTAAAGAGGATACGACCTAAAGACACATCTCTTAACTCGTCTACGAGTTAAGACTTGCTTTAAACCAGTTGCAATTAGTTAAGTCGACTACGACTTACGGCATAGAAAGAGTCGTATACGACTAAAGAAAGGAAATTAGCAATTGCAGCCAGATAACTCATACACGACTTAGAACTTAGGGATGGGATCAAAAAAGGCGAACTGCCATAGACTCAGCTCAGTGACTCGGAGACGACTTACCTTAAGTCGAACACGACTTATCTTAAGTCGGCCACGAGTTAGGACTTGGCACTTTTTTCGCCCAGAACTCTCTATAAATATGCAACCATCTCCAACATGCGAAGGACTTTTGGCTCATTCTCTTCAAGCGCCATTACTCTGCCGAATTCCAGACTACTTCAAAGCTTTTTAGATCCAACAAACTTCTAAAGGAACTCCATGAAGGAATCATCCACATTCACCATGGATTTGAAGATGATTGTCAACATCAAAGCTTGAGCTACTTGTTTTACATATCCTATCACTTGAAGTGTGTTGTAATTGAAAGATCTTGTAAAGGATTGCAATCAAACTAGTGATAAAAAGATTAAAGTGGACGTAGGCTGGATTATAAGCCGAACCACTATAAATACTGTGTCTCTTACTGTTTTTCTGCATACTTTCTGCTTATTTCTGTTTCCCGTACGAACGGGTGGTGCTTTCACAATCACATCTTATACACCAGGGTGTTAGCGTTTAAATTTGAGCGTTAACATTTTGGTGCTTTCACTGAGAATTGAACTCAGGACATCTATCATCATTGCTTCAGAAAGATTTGTAGATAAAGTTTCTTTAAGAACCAGAAGTCTATCCGAAATCATGGCTCCTGGAAGGAAAAGTAAATCTGTGAGATCTGCAAACGTTCAAGAGGGAACCTCCGCTTCCCCAACACCAAATCAAGCTACTCCAACTGTTGGGGTTACGAAAGCAGAGTTGGATGCCGCAATTTTGGGGTTGAACAGACAGATACATGCTCAAAATGTGCAAATGGAAGCCCAGAATGCCCAAAACGCCTTAATCCTGAATAAGTTGAACGATTTGCTCGGGGCAAACCGTCAATCAACAGCTAATGAAAGGAATTTTGCTGGTAATATTCATGAAACTGAAGAAAGGAATGTTTCCGAAAGGGACACTAACCCCGCTGAGCAAATACTTCCTGAGGTTGGCAGATCTAGGGCTCGCAATGATGAAGAATATCTCTCTGGAATGGTTCGCCAAATTATGAAGGAGAGCATGCAAAGAGTCGAAGATGAGAAAGAATGGGGCTTTGCTCCAAGCAAGACTCCATTTACTGAAAAAATTCTAAAGGCTGAATTCCCACGAAAATTTGCTCCTCCAACTATCCCAGCTTATAGGGGGACAAGTGATCCAAACGAATTTCTGTATAAGTATGATTGGCATATGACGGGTGCCCGAGCCTCAGATGAAGTAAAATGCAGATATTTCCCCGTATATTTGGAAGGCGTAGCTCTGCTTTGGTTCACAAAACTACCTGTCCGGTCCATCGATCAGTTTTCAGACCTAACCAGGAAATTTAAAGAGCAATTTAGGCTATATGCTTCAAAGGCAAAAGACATCATGTCGTTATCCGGTTTGGAACAGAATCCGGGGGAAACTATCAAGTCTTTTTTAAATCGCTTTAATATAGCGTTAGCTGAGGTGGATAATGCAGAACCCCGCATGGTCTTGACCTATTTGATGAGGGCCATAGATAAATCTAGTGAGTTTGGAAGATGGTTGAATATGAAGGAACCAAGCTCTCTCGAAAAGTTCTACAAGAAAGCAGACGAGTTCATGCGTCTGGAGAGCCGCCCTGTATCGACAAAAGCAGCATTGGAAAAGGTTGAAGCTAACACCAATGCTCCACGCAAAAATGAGTCTGTGGGACAGAAGAGGGAGAACAACAATGGAAAACAACAGAATAATCAGAAGAAGCATAGATCCTTCAAGCCATCAGAATACACACCTTTGTCAGATACTCCAGAACGAATCTACCTGGCTACCAAAGATTCTGTCAATTATCCTAAACCCCCAGTCTTGAGAACCGGGAAAAAAGCTGTGCAAAGTGGGAGGTTCTGTCGCTTCCATAATCAGCCCGGTCATGATACTGATGACTGCCGTCAATTGAAGAATCTAATTGAAGAATTGTTAAGGGAAAATAAACTACAACAATTTGTGAAGAAGAATGATAATAATAATCCTGCTTCGTCGAACCAAGGACAGCAAACTCCTGCTCATCAATCTGGGACTAATGGCAAAGATGCAGGTTTTGAGTCTGGAAGGCATGTTATCAATATCATTACAGGCGGACCTCACCCAGCGGGCAGAAGCTGGGGTGAGATGGAAAGGTATTCCCGGGCCCTGAAATATGCACCGGAGGAAGAAAATGTTTTTGTTCTAGAAGACACTACGCCTTTGAAGCAACGAAAGACATTCAATGATGACATTGTATTCAAAACCAGGGATTCCATCGGTATTGAAGCCCCAACCTTGGATCCTTTGGTCATCTCGGCTGGCATTGGGCCAGCCATCGTCAGAAGGATTCTTATCGACAGCGGCGCATCCTGTAATATCCTCTTTAAGAAAACCTTCGACCAGATGAAGATTCCTATGGTTGAAGTGCAGGCATCATTGCAAAAAATTGCTGGCTTCGCAGGGGAGCCAAAGCAACCAGTAGGAACCATTGACTTGCTTGTGGAACTCGGAGAAGGAGAAAGAAAAGTAGTTCGCAAGCAGACTTTTGTGATAGTAGATGAATTTTCTGCTTATAATGCTTTCTTTGGTCGACCTATTCTTGCTGCATTCAAAGCTGTCCTTGCCCCATGGTGTCTTACTATTAAATTCCCTACAGACAATGGGGTAGGAGTTATTAAAGGAGACCAGAACGCTGGGCGAGAATGTTATATGACAGAGCTGCGAGAAACAAGGAAGAGAGAAATGGGAAAAGATGCGGCAACCCCAATCCGCATCAAAACACCAACCCTATAGCAACTACAGGGCGGACCCTGCACTGGCGAGCATAGCGGGGCACGAAAAGTGATGGATCCTAGAAAGGCCAGTGCGGGGGAGAGTAGGGTGGTACCAGCAGAAACAACGATACCGGTGCCCGTTGATCTGAAGGACCCAAACAAGGTGCTGAATGTGGGTTCACAACTTAATGTGTCAGTTCAGAATGCCTTGATATCTTTTTTGAAAGCAAACCTGGATGTTTTCGCTTGGACCCATGCCGATATGTGCGGAATATCCCCAGAAGTTGCGGTACATGCTCTGAATATTGACCCAAAGTTCACGCCAGTAAAGCAGAAAAGAAGAATCCAAGGTCCAGAAAGGTCGACAGCATTGAAAGAGGAAGTTGACCGGCTCATGGAGAATAATTTCATCAGAGAATCTACCTATCCAAATTGGGTTTCAAATCCAGTGCTGGTTAAGAAAGCCAATGGTAAATGGAGAGTGTGCATCGACTTTTCAGATCTAAACAAGGCCTGTCCCAAAGACTGCTTCCCATTACCCAGGATCGATCAACTGGTAGATGGAACAGCGGGTCATGAATTGTTGTCTTTTATGGATGCCTACTCCGGATATAATCAGATCATGATGCATGAGCCAGATCAGGAGGACACAAGCTTTATCACCGATGTCGGTCTTTACTGTTACAGAGTTATGCCCTTTGGGTTGAAGAATGCGGGGGCAACATACCAAAGACTGGTCAATGCTATGTTCAAACCGCAGTTGGGAAAGACTATGGAAGTTTACGTTGATGACATGCTAGTAAAATCTAAGAAAGCAGTGGATCACATCGAACACTTAGCAGAAATGTTCGCAATTCTCCGAAGATACGGAATGAAGCTTAACCCTTTAAAATGTTCTTTCGGGGTAGAATCTGGGAAGTTCTTGGGTTTCATCGTGAGCGCTAGGGGCATTGAAGCTAGTCCAGCTCAAATCACTGCTTTAAAAGAAGTCAAAGCTCCTAAAACAAAGAAGGAATTGCAAAGTCTCAATGGAAAAATTGCCGCCTTAAGTCGGTTCATATCCAAAGCTACTGATAAATGCATTCCATTCTTCGACGCTCTAAAGAAAGGAAAGAAAAACTTTGACTGGACTCCCGAATGCCAGAAAGCCTTTGAAGAATTGATTCAACATATGGAAACGCCTCCAATACTTTCTAGGCCCGGCGATGGCGAGGATCTTCTTATATACTTGGCAGTTTCATCTCATGCTTTAAGTGCAGCGCTGGTACGGGAAGACAAAAGGATTCAACATCCAGTTTACTATATCAGCAAAAGACTCACTGGGGCAGAAATGAATTACTCCAAGTTGGAAAAACTCGCCTATTGTCTATTGATTGCCTCAAGAAAGTTGAGGCAATATTTCCAGGCTCATCCTATCAAAGTCCTCACTGATCAACCTTTAAAGCAAGTCTTGTTTCGCCCCGAGACTTCGGGCCGCCTTTTAAAGTGGAATATTGAATTGAGCCAATATGACATCACTTATCATCCTAGAAAAGCGATCAACGGACAAGCTTTGGCAGATTTTATTGCAGAATTTACAGACAAGGGTAACAGCGAGGAAGAAACAATCGAGAACTCCCCAATCCAATGGAAGTTATTTGTAGATGGCGCAAGAAATGATTACTGTTCAGGTGCTGGAATTGTTCTTGAAACTCCTGAAGGCCGGTCATTATGCTATGCGCTAAGATTAGAATTTCCTTCAACAAACAATGAAGCAGAATATGAAGCTCTGATTGCTGGTTTGAAAATTGCTAAAGAACTAAACATTCGAGCGTTACAGATCTTCAGTGATTCTCAGCTTATAGTATGCCAAGTCAAGAAGGAGTTTCAAACGAAAGGAGGAAATCTGCCCGCTTATGTGTCAAAGGCTTGGGAACTTTTATGTGAATTCGACCATTACACGATAAGTCATATTCCTCGAGAAGAAAACATGAAAGCAGATTCTCTCGCAAAATACTCAAGTTCTGGCGAAGCCCAATCCTTAGGGTTAGTTCCAGTGGAAGTTTTGTCAAATCCAAGCATTGATGAAATGGATATCGATTGGGTTATGAGTATGTCGCAAGAGCAAGAATCATGGATGACTCCAATAACAAAGTATCTACTCAATAGCTCTTTACCAGAAAACTCTAAAGAACGACAAAAGCTACTGAGAAAAGCTTCTCGATATATAATCCAGGATGGTCAATTATACAGACGAGGATTCTCAATGCCACTACTTCGATGTGTATCCAAAGAAGAAGCCAAAATAATCCTATCAGAGGTACATGGAGGAGAATGTGGGGATCATTCAGGTGGTCAAACTTTAGCAAAGAAAATTCTCCGATATGGATATTTTTGGCCAGAAATTAATCGAGATGCTGCAGATTACTCTCGAAAATGTGACAGATGTCAAAGATTTGCCAAAATTCCTAGAGCACCTTCTACTGAACTCACACAAATGATCAGTCCGTGGCCGTTTGCAATTTGGGGAATAGATTTGATCGGACCATTACCAACCGCCAAATCTGGAATCAAATATGCCATTGTTGCTGTAGATTATTTCACTAAATGGGCTGAAGCTGAACCATTGGCAACCATCACCTCCAAAAAGATGATAAATTTTGTGACTAAGAATATCATTTGCAGATACGGTGTGCCTCAAAAGATAATTACAGATAATGGTACTCAATTTGAAAGTGAAGAATTCCAAGATTTTTGTAAACGATTCAAAATCCTGAAAAGCTTCTCAGCAGTAGCTCATCCGCAGGCAAACGGGCAAGTGGAAGCAGTAAATAAAATTATCAAGTCAACCATCAAAAAGCAACTTGAAAGAGCTAAGGGTGGTTGGGTCGATAAGCTACCACTAGCACTATGGGCATATAGAACTACCCACAAAACTGCAACTGGGCATACTCCGTTTTCATTAGCATACGGGTCGGAAGCAATGATTCCGGTAGAAACAGAGATCCCTTCACATAGAAGAATCCACTTCAGTCAAATGGAAAATGAAAAGTTGCAATCTGAAGCACTAGATCTTCTTGATGAGAAAAGAGAAGAAGCAGAACTCAGAGTTGCAGCTCATCAACAAAGAATAGCCAGACATTTCAATTCTAAAGTTCGCCAACGCAGCTTTGAAATCGGAGATCTAGTCCTGAAAAGAATTATGACCGCGACAGGTGTGTTTGGGCCCAATTGGGAAGGACCGTATGTGATAGTTCAGAAGCTTCTTGACGGCACATTCAAACTCACTACTGTTGAAGGAGATCAAATTCCAAGGGCATGGAACAGCAATCATTTGCGTCCATATTTTACTTGAAATTCTTGTTGAAATATTGTAAAAAGAATTGTGAATGTATGATTCTTGTAATTGAAAGCAATCGTAAAACTGATGAAAGTGAATGATGAATGAATATAAAGTGGATGTAGGCCCAGATTTTTGGCCGAACCACTATAAATCTCGTGTTCCTTACTTTTATTACATGTTTGCTTTATTTTCGATATAAAAAGTACATAGAATGTATTGCTAAAATGTCGATTTAAATTTTTGCAGACAATGGAAGTAAAACTTGCACATAATAAGACCGAGCAATTCACTCCATCATTCAACAAACAAATTTCAAGTCATAAAAAACCCGAATTCAAATCCTAGATAGGAAATATTTCAATTGAACGGCTAATGATTTCGTAAAAACGAGCCCTTGCTAATAAATTGAGATTGTTTGAACAAACAAACATCCAATTAGGAAGCTAGTGCCCGTTCTCACGAACTTGCCTGTCAATGAAGTATACTTCCTTGGATTAAACCAGCTACTTGCAAAAAAGGGGAAATGACGACTTGGAAAGGAAAAATAGAGGAATTGAAAGGCATAAGCAAGAAGACGAGGAAACAACCAAAATCCATCATCAGCAACACAAGTCCTCTTCAGAGGCACAACTCTTCGGAGGATAAAAGACCTCTAATGGGTCATATGCCACAAAAAAGAAAGTTCTCTACTCAACAAAAAAGATTGGAGGAGTCATGACCCTCCAACCATGAGAGAGCAACTTCCAGGCGATGAAAACCCTCTCGGAGGCACATTTCACCAGGAGTCGAAGTAGTTGCTCTTCGGAGTTTCACTTCACCAAAGTTGAAATGCAAATAAAATAAAGACCTCTTCGGAGGCACATTTCACCAGGAGTCGAAGTAGTTGCTCTTCGGAGTTTCACTTCACCAAAGTTGAAATGCAAATAAAATAAAGACCTCTTCGGAGGCACATTTCACCAGGAGTCGAAGTAGTTGCTCTTCGGAGTTTCACTTCACCAAAGTTGAAATGCAAATAAAATAAAGACCTCTTCGGAGGCACATTTCACCAGGAGTCGAAGTAGTTGCTCTTCGGAGTTTCACTTCACCAAAGTTGAAATGCAAATAAAATAAAGACCTCTTCGGAGGCATATTTCACCAGGAGTTGAAGTGTAACAGCCGCTCTTCGGAATTTCACTTCACCGGAGTTGAAAGACAAGCAAAATAAGGACCTCTTCGGAGGCACAATCAAGAAGAAAGACCTCTTCGGAAGCCCACGTTTCGCCGAGATTGAAATAAAACTTCCAAGTGTTGAAACGTGGAAAAGCTTTCTAAGGCAAAACTCTTTGGAGGTACACGTTTCGCCGAGATTGAAATAAAACTTCCAAGTGTTGAAACGTGAAAAAATCCCTCCGTAGAGGTACAACTTTCCATATATAAAAAAGAAAAATCCTCATCAGGGGCATGCTTTAACTCACAAAGGAAGAGTAATTTACCTATTCTGGAAAATGATCTTCTTTTAAAAAAAAAAAAAAAAAAAAGAAGGAAGAAGAAGAAGAGAAAAGGAGTTAAAGTACCCTTCAGAGGTCCGCTTTGCTACATAAAAGAAATCACTCGGTAAAAAAAGAAAATGTACTTAAGCAAAAAAGAAAGAAGTGATTTCTTCAAAGGACAAAGCGCGTAGAAACTCATATGAAGGGGGTTGCACTCTACAAGAATTCTTTTTAAAATAAAAATAAAATAATTATTCTTTAGCAAATAAGAGTGCAAGTCCCCTCGAGGTATAGAATATTGCAGCATACTTATGGAATGGGGGCAATATAGTATAATTACACACGATATGGTATAACTAAACCAGCAAAAGGTAACGCTCAAGTAACATACCATAAGCTCGCTGCAATATCAAATAAACTCATGCCAAAACGAATAACAAATGTATTCTTTAATTCAAACAAAAGTTTGTACAAACGAGGAATCATTTTATTCAATTACAATGCAGGTACAGGTTTCAAAATAAAGAAAAGCGGGGGCCGGTACCCGCACAATTCTCGGCCAGTACATGCAAAACACAAAAAACTAGAAACTGAAGATCTTCACTTCTTTTTGCTGCCTTTAGACCCTTTACCCGGCCGAATGATCAGCTTATCAGGGCGGTCGGTGGGCATAAGGGAAGTGGGAGAGGAAGGCGCAACCGGTCCAGCTTTCAGCTCCTCTTCAGTGGTGGTGACTATCTTCCCCCTCCTCTTTGGTGTCCCACGCTTCTTTTTTCTTCTTTTTGAGGAAGACTCACTCCCGGGAGTGACAAGTTTAGATAGAACAATCTCGTCAGAGGGAGTTCGCTCTGAAGATGTGTCATCTCCCTCAGGCCTTTCATCTTTCTGCTCTTGTGAAGCAATGGGATCATCCAAGCCGTGAAGAGCCTCTATTTGTTCTTCTTGTGACCCAGGTTGCGAGGCAGAAGGAGGCGCCACTTGAAGAGATGGAGGAAGGATCACCGGGGGAGAAGAAGCTTGAGTTTGACTCGGTGCTTTCTCTACAAAGGAGAAAAAACTTAAAATATCAGTATCTTTCGAAAAGAGAGGGGATGACGGCTCGTCAAAAGTCGGGAATTCATTGACATTTGAGGAATAATCAAAAGTCGGGAATTCATTAACATTTGAAAAATAATCAAGAAGATCGTCAAGTTCACAAGGAGCGAACGAGCAGTTCACCACTTGGGCTGGTCCGGTGTCAAGTTTACCTGGGGCAGTTGGATCTCTGAGGCTGATTTCATATCGCTGTGCTTCGTTGCTTTCACCACCTTCATCCCCGCCTTGTGCACTTGTAGTTTCAGTTACTGTCTTAGTTGCAGGCGGAGTATAGGAGCTAGAACCCGTGATGTCAACCACAGGAGAAACTGGAGGTTGGACAGAGGAAGTAAGCGTTAATTCCTTTCCAGAACGTTCCTCTTCCGCCATTCCAGTTCTCATCCTGGCAAGTTGTTCTCGCCCCTTCGCAAGAGCAGCGCGAGCTTCCTCATCCAGGTAACGCGCCTCAAAATCTTCATCGCCATACCCGGCGTCTTTAAGCATGTTAAGAGCAGCTTCCCACACCTCGGCCAGGGTGATTTCATACTTAGGACCAAGAAAAGAGAGGCTGCCGCGTCCCAAGACACAGTGTAAATAAAAATCGAATAAAGTCGAATTGATATCGGTTTCCATGGTCTGAGCAGTTTCTTCGGCTGCAATTTTGCCAGCCATGGCCTCATCTCGATCTTTTTCGGTCTGAGCAAGTTGGGCTTTTAGCGCTTCAATCTCCATGTCCCGGGCGCTCAGTTTATTCTGCAACTGGGTGACATCAGTGCGGTGGTTCTCTACAGCTTGTTCTAACCTCTCAGCTTTAGCTTCAGCGTCCCTCTGGCTGGCGTGCGCATCTCGCACTTGTTTTTGCAATACCTCTTCTCTTTGGGTGTAAGTATTAGTAGAAGAGGCAAGATCATCTTTGAGCTGCTTTACTTCAGCTTCGAGTTTTTCATTGTATTCGGCTATCTCCTTCATCTCAGCGTTGTGTTGATCAAGAATCTTCTGCCATTCTGATTTGTCATTTTCCATGGTCAGCATTGCCTCGATGTTAGCCCGATTAACTCTTTGAAGTTCATCAACCAGCTTTTGCCATCCAGACATTCTATCGATATCAAGCTTGACAGCATCGAGATTTCTGTACATAGCTTCTTTGTCGATGGGGACCAAATCAAGGTCGAAGCGTACCCCCCTCAAACACCAGTTCGGGAATCGGCTCTGCAAGGTCGGGGGGCCCCTTTCAACATGGTATGAAGGCCTGTTGAGAAGTGTTTGGATGGCACTTCCTTCAAGAGCAGGAGATTTGGAAGGGATGTCAATAGAAACTGAGGCGCCAGGTCTCTCAGATGTCACGGGCACGTGCTCCTCGCCAAGTTTGGTCCGCTTTCTCGAATCCTCAATATGGCTCTTCCCCCTATCATCGTGCGTTTTACGTTTATGGGAATCATCATCCCTTGGGAAGGATTCATGTCGCGTGCCCGCTCCCTCATGACGTTCTTCATACCTTCTCCTCTCTTCAGCTTTTCGCGCAGCTCTCTGTTCATTGGTCTCTCTGGGATCGGTATAGTATTGCTTGTAATCATAGCTGCCACGCCCTCCATAGCGTCGAAAGTCTTTGTAATAAGAACCGCTGCCGCTGCGCCCCATAGAGGAATCTGAAAAGGCAAAAATAGCAAGTCTTAGAAACTTCCGGAGAAAAGAAGTTAAATATGAACAAATGCCAAAAAATCCTAAGTGTTGTGTGATGTGCAAGCTACGCGCATTAAGCTACAAACCACTCATTGGTGTAGAGGTGATGATAGCTTGGGTATGAGGAGTTGGTGTTTGTGTTGGTGTTAGTCGAAGAAGGGACGTCGCCTCAATTATAGGAGAGATAGTTTTAGACACGTCATCTCTAAAAAGCTCCTGTGAGGTCACTATTATGTCGCTCAACCCATCATAAACATCGTCACCATCATGCTCGGTGAGACTTGTTTTCTCAGTTCCTACATCAGCTAATCCCCCGAGAGGCTGTGAAGGTTCTTCTTCTTCCTCAATCGGGGCAAGTGCCGTCTTACTAGATGACCCCATAATGTCGGTAGGGGTGGAACATTTCACCAATGAAGCTTCGATGTTAGACTCTTTTGATGAGGGTTGTTCGATAGTAACGGGGGCATCCGATGCTTCAGTCGGGGAATCGGGAACTTCAGTCGGGGCCTCACGAGGCTGAGTATAGCGAGAAGAGTGAAGAAGCCCGTATTGATGTAAAAAGTCATCTCTCAGCAAAAACTTTATACTCCTCTCTTCTACTGGCACAGCATTCAATCTTTCAAAAATTGGCTTATAGCCTGGGTCTCTAGAAGGAGGTGGAAGCGCTGAAAAGTAAAAAGGGAAATTAACATCTAACTACTCAGGCTATGAAAAGATTTTATAAGGAAAACATGTGTCAGGAATAAAGCTGAACGCCCTTACTTCCAACTCTCCACACACCATAAAACCCCGGAGGGCAACGAACATAGAAGAATTGGGTTAAAAACCCGTGAGCAGTATCAGGGAGGCCAACAATCAGTTTGCGGTTTCGGGCGCTCCTCACAACAGTAATGGAAGGATGATCCTTAGTCCGAGTAAAAGAGCATAGATAACAAACTTCACCAAAGCTTGGAAGTCGATCAAGTGTTCTCCTAAAAAGCACACACAACCCCATTAGAATGGCATAGCCATTGGGGTGTAGCTGGGATGGAGCAATGGCCAGTTGACGGAGAAGTTGTTGGAAAAAGTCGTTGAAAGGAGGAATGCCTCCACTTAGGCACATTTGCCGGTTAATTGTCACAAAGCCAGAAGGAGCTATATCGGCAGTGTTATTTCTTTCGGGAAGAATGGCATCTGATTCAACGATACCAAACTGAACACACAACTGGCGAAAAACTTTGTATGATAGTGAAGTAGGAGCTCTTTCGGGAGGATTAACCAGTGGAGCCGGAAGAACAGTTACCTCTCCAGTCCGAACTGTTGCATCACCTTCCTGAGAAGTCATTCTACACAAACAACTGGATATTCAAATATGAAGGTGCACGTTTCCTAAAAAATTGTGAAGTGTTGTGCAAAAAACTAATAAAAAATAACAAGTAAATATAACTGAAATAAGACTAGTCGACGATTGATCGATTACAAAAATTTCAGAACTTGTTAGTCTTTAGTTCAAGTATAATATTAATGCGAGCTGGTCAATTTTAATTGACTGTTTCAGTATTGCTTTAGTATTTTACTTGAAGTTAATAAGTTGAGCACTTCATTCACACAATCTGTTTAAGTTTAATGACTGTTATTAGCTAATCTGTCATTCGAAGAGGGCGATCAATGGCAGTATATTCGCCCCGGTTTTTCTGTAAATGTTGTATTGGACAGGTTGTTAGCTTGCGAGTCAAAGTAATTTGTAAAAGAAGGCATCAAAGTTCAACAGTTCAACATCACTGCAACAATTCAAGGTTTAAGCAGATCCTAAAAAACACAAGTGCTAAGTCGTATCGGACTCAAGTACTAAGTCAAAACCGACTCAAGTACTAAGTCGTAACCGACTCAAGGGATGAGTCGTTCCTATCCTAAGTCGTCAACACATCAAGCTGGTAATCCCCTAAGTCCTAAGTCGTAACTCGAGGAACAAGAAAAAGGCTATGATGCGAATCAACTGGAAATCCTTGAAGTCTTATCTCGGCTACGATTCATGGAATTCGCTAGGTCGCATGGAGAATCTCTGGGTTGTATATGAGACAATTTTTCACTCTATTCAGTCAAATTTCTCAACCAACCTGCCTTCCTCTCCAATTCCCAACCCGAAAACCTAATAACCTCACAATAAACAACGACCTAAATCTATCACATTACAGGTCGCCTCAAATCACAAATCGCCATAAGTCAAGCCAAACAAGTTTGAATTCATCAGTGATCGATTTGGCAGAACTCGTAGGGTTTGAAGGGGCAGGCCAGAAACGAAGAACTGAATACATAAAGTAACAATGGTTAACGGTCGAAGTTTGAAGCAAGATCGCTTACGATTGTTTGATGCTAGAAAGAATCGGAGATGAATCGGGTCGAAATCGCCTCGGAGAGCTTGAAGATGCGTTAATGGCAGAAAACGGTTTAAAAGGTTAAGTGATGAGAAGAAGGACGACTCAGGCTTTTATATCTAGAAAGGTTGGGATTTGAAACGACATGACCGAGTTATGATAAGTCGAAGCACACGACTTACGATTTAAGCGTGTGCTTCGAGGGGCAAATGTTAACCCTAACTCGTTCACGAGTTAACAGGCCCACGAGTTAAGGCATGTACGACTCAAGGCATGTACGAGTTAAAGGATACATGAGTCAGTAACTTCCTACGACTTAAAGACCTCTACGAGTTGGCAAGCTTACGAGATAAGCGGCCTACGAGTTAAGGAGTACCCGAGTTAAGCTACTTGCGAGGTAAGCCTTTACGAGATTAGCAGATCTGCAAATTAGCAAGTGTACGAGTTAAGATCATCCACGAGTTAAGCCTCTACGAGATAAACAGGAACCCAAGATAATAGGCTTACGAGATAAGCGGCTCACGACTTAACGAAATGGATGGCCTACGACTTAATGATAACTGCAGTTTGTACGACTTAAGACCCTTACGACTTAAAGAGGATACGACCTAAAGACACATCTCTTAACTCGTCTACGAGTTAAGACTTGCTTTAAACCAGTTGCAATTAGTTAAGTCGACTACGACTTACGGCATAGAAAGAGTCGTATACGACTAAAGAAAGGAAATTAGCAATTGCAGCCAGATAACTCATACACGACTTAGAACTTAGGGATGGGATCAAAAAAGGCGAACTGCCATAGACTCAGCTCAGTGACTCGGAGACGACTTACCTTAAGTCGAACACGACTTATCTTAAGTCGGCCACGAGTTAGGACTTGGCACTTTTTTCGCCCAGAACTCTCTATAAATATGCAACCATCTCCAACATGCGAAGGACTTTTGGCTCATTCTCTTCAAGCGCCATTACTCTGCCGAATTCCAGACTACTTCAAAGCTTTTTAGATCCAACAAACTTCTAAAGGAACTCCATGAAGGAATCATCCACATTCACCATGGATTTGAAGATGATTGTCAACATCAAAGCTTGAGCTACTTGTTTTACATATCCTATCACTTGAAGTGTGTTGTAATTGAAAGATCTTGTAAAGGATTGCAATCAAACTAGTGATAAAAAGATTAAAGTGGACGTAGGCTGGATTATAAGCCGAACCACTATAAATACTGTGTCTCTTACTGTTTTTCTGCATACTTTCTGCTTATTTCTGTTTCCCGTACGAACGGGTGGTGCTTTCACAATCACATCTTATACACCAGGGTGTTAGCGTTTAAATTTGAGCGTTAACATCCTTGGCTTCCATTTTCATCTGTTTATAGGCTTTTTGAAAATTATATTTACAGAACTTCCACAATCAGTCAATATTCTTCTCATCAAAGCAGAGCCAATCATGGCCGAAATGACCATCATGTTGACTGTCGAAGCCTCCACCTTGTTTGCTTCTCTATTCCTAAATATGATATCATCTGTCATTGTAAGTTATTGTTTTACTGGAGTGCCATCTTCTGTATTTGAACAATATTCAAAATCCACGTGCTTAATTATGCTTGCATAGTGCTCCATATCATGTCAATTCTTATCTCTCCGGTGCAGTCCTCTGGCTATCGTATTTATTACCAATCTTCTACCAGTTCGTGCAAGCCCATCAGCCTTGCATGGCGCTTTTCTTCATTTGGTTTCAGATGTTCCATGTCCGTCACCCTGTGGGATATTAACAAATTACTACAACTTCCTTTCTTGAATCATCTTTTTGATAATATCCTAGAGATGCCTGCATTCATTCTTTCCATGTCCATAGTATTCATGGAGCCGACAATATTTTTCGGTTAGTTTCAACTTCTTGGTCGCTTCTTTTAGAGATGGCTTCCTGCATTCCATGGTATTGTAGGTAGACAAATAGATATTCTCCAAGGACGCATTCAACGACATGTAAGTATCGTACATCGATATCCAAAGCTTCCCTCTTCTAGAATCCCTCTTTCGTTCTTGGCCCCTATCACCGCCTTTCTTTTGCCGATTCGGCTTGTTTTCGATTTTCACTTCAACTTTTCCAAAGCCATCATCAGACAGCTTTACGGAAATATTACTTTATACTTCCTCTCCGCTTAGTCCCACAACATTCTTCTTCCTGGAGGACCAAGCTTCCTCCTTTCTCAAATACTAAGTCGCCTTTGCGTAAAAGTATTCCAACGTTGTGGTGGATTACTAGCTAACCAATCGTCGAAATCAAATTCTAGATCTATTCTTCTCATCATGGCCATCAATATTGCATGGTCATTCGAATTACTAATTTCCGTAACATCTGTATGAAATCTCTCCAAATAATCTTGCAATGATTTTCTTAGAATCTGGATCGTGCTGGACGGGGACATCACATTCTTGGATGAGTTTTGTGCATTTGAAAAACTCCACAAACCTTGTTGCCAAATCATCAATGGTAGAAATTGATCGTGGGTTTAATCTTGTGAATCGCATCCTTGTTATTCCATAGATTGTTAAGGGAAAGCATCTACACTTGCTGCAATATACACTCATGGAATCCATCAGCCATATTGAACCTCCTTAAATATCCCACATGTAGAACATTTTCAGTGAATGGGGTACAGCTTCTTGAGATTTCCCAGTCATCATTAGTCCAGCCCTGGCTCTCTCTCTCACTAACTGTTTGATCATTGCCGACAAATCCGACATTTGGATAGTTGGTCCCAAGCGGTGGTCATATTCCAACTCATGTGAATGATTCGGTCGATGTCTGTTGGCCATTCCATGCCTTCTTGGTTCACCATCTTCCCGATGTATATCTTGTAAATTCACTTTGTCATCATTCTGGGGAAAAACATGGTCAATATTTAATTGAACTCCAGCATCCAAACCAACTGAAGTAGCTCCAGCCGGACTCCTATGATGTATGAGTCCCTCTTCTGGAGGAGGGATGGTACCGATCCCTATAGAGGGATTGACATCGATCGATTCTGGTAGACCTCGATGATCTACCGGTTGATGCCTTGAAGTTTTTGTGCAGTGTACGTTTGTTATGCGACGCTTATGCCTGTGATACTCGTTTGATGAGCTAGAACTCTCCGATGGCGAATAAGGAGTGAGGTCCCTCCTAGCTTTCCCTCGCTGTTGCTGATTAAGTTGGTATGTTAAGTTGATATTGGTATGAATCTATTGATTTAATTGTCAATGGCTCTCCATCTTCTCTCTCATTAGATTATGAAATTCAATTCTTGAAATACAATCAGTGGGACTCTAAATTTCAACTGGTTTAACATACACGTCCATTGGTTGATTGCTAGGGCCTCCTTACTAGATGCTAGCAATCCTTTTACTTCCACATTCTAAGAAGTAGATCTAATATTCCTCACCATTGTTGATAGTGTAGGATCGATCACCTTAGAGGAGGGGTGAATAGGGTGATACTGATAATTATAAAAATACAGAAGCTTATAAAATATTTCAACACAAATATATCAAAATAATAGCAGCACAGATAATAGCAGAATAATAAATGCAGAAATAGAACGACACAGAATTTACCCAGCTTCGGCAAAACCCTGCCTACGTGCTGCCCCCAAGGTTTCTACTAGAAATTAAGTAGTCACACGCTTACGCACATAAACTCGCGACACCCGCTACTGATTAACCTAACTCTATGCTCAAAACCCTGCCACAACTCAGCCACTGAATTGCGAATTCTCAAACTACACCACGTAGTTTGTCCCCTAGTCAGATGACTAGTAATTACAATCGTTTAAAGAAGAAAATACAAAAACAACAATTTAAAAAACAATTAAACCCTAATATTAAAGCCCTATTAAAAAAGGTTGGCCCAAAATAATTTATCACTAAAAAGCACGACCTCCTTTATCTCTTTTATCTATGTCGGCCCGTTATCTCCTTTATCAATTATGCTCTGTAAAAAATGAATGTCGGCCTATTTCCTTCTTTCTTTCATTCCTCTTATCTTTGAAATTAGGGCTTTGTGAAGTCGCCGCTTAAATTGATGGTTGTTGCTTCGATTGCTTACTTCGATTGATTCGTTTGCGGCTCCTCCTCCTTGATCGAGTCTGACTTTGATTTGGTATGTAAATTTTCCTTTTTGCTTCTTCTGATTTGCTTTCATGAACTCGATATCGAATTTTCGATGATGTTACTTGTTCATATAGGATTCGAGATCCTTGATTTTCGTTTGTATACATTTATTTGAATTCGTCACTTGATTTATCTCGGCCATTCGATTTTGATTTAATGCTTGGGATTGATCTCTGACTTGTTCAAATTACTCGAATAACACAGTTTTGATTTCTGACTTTGTTCAATTCCTTTATTGACACGGTGTTGATTTTGTTCGTTCTCGTTCTTGTTGTCTTCGGCTTTGACTTGATTTTGACGATATTGATTTTGTTCAACTTTGGCCATACTGTTCACTGCCTCTGGTAGCACTTTCGACCTTGTTCGATTTTACTTGCTGTTTCATGCCTCCGGCCACCTGAACTATTTTGATTTTGGTACTATTTCATTTGATATAGATATGTATGTGTATACATACATATATATATATACGTGTGTGTGTGTGTGCATGTATATTTGTATTTGCTCGGCTTTGGATTTGTTCGAACTTTTCACCATGGTTTGTTCATCTCTGCTTGATTTTCTGTTGTACTTAGTATCACTTGATGTTGTAGTGTATTTGAACTTGTACTCTTTTGATTTATTTAATTGTTATGTGCATAGCAATATATATATGTGTGTGTGTGTGTGTGTGTGTGTGTGTGTGTGTGAGCCTAGACATTTTGGTTTCATTGATGATGCTATGCACCTGCATATATGTGTGCCATTTCTTTGCTTACATCTATTGGTCTGCACATCACTGTCTACTTGTAGTTTGTACCACTGCCTGTTCATGGTGATGTTTACATTGCTTGTTGTACCTGTTCTTTTGGCACTACTGCACTGTGTATGTCCTAGTCTTGTGTCTTTGTTGCTTGATTGCATGCTCATGCTTGTTTTATTTGCTCTTGCACTCCTATGTGCACTGTTCTAGCTTGTAGTGTGTTGTACTTCTGTGTAAACTTGCCCGGGTTGGATTTATTTGAGTGCATTATCTTTGTGTGTGCATACTCTGACCTCTCCTGTATCATCTTGGTGTGTACTAAGTTGTGCCTTGCTTCTGTTTTGTTGGTCTTGCCTTGTATGTTCTTTTTGCTTCCTTGAGTTTGGTTTGCTTTTGTATACTTCATGTAGAGGCTGCACTTGTTCTGTCCACTGGTTTTTAAGCCTGTTTTCATTTTGCCTATACTCTTCCCTTCTTCTGTTGCAAATGTTCATGTATGGTTGTTTTGAACATGGCCATTTCATTGTTGAGGCTGTGTCACTGACTTGATCGAGCATTTTCACTTGTACTTGACAATTTTGTATTGCACCTGAGTTGAATCCAGCTTAAAACTCGGCTTTGACCTTGTGCTGATATTGTGACATTATTTTTATTGCACTTGAGTTGAACCCGACGTTATGGGTTTGACCTGTGCTCACCTGTCCCTGTAATTTTATCAAGTGTATATATCGGTGTGCATGACCTTGTGGCATATACAGTGATACACTGTGTATGTCACAAGCTGTTCGTGTATGATGAATTTGAATTTAAATGATGACGAACAACCTAAATAACTAAGGTAAATATTATTTTCAAAATCCACATTTTATTTTATACTGTAAAAATATTTTATTTTCAATTTTACTGTGTCAATGTATATTTTTGCAGATTGCTCAGATGCTGGATTCACATTGGAATGAAGTTGAAGATAAATATGAGTGTGAGTGATATGTAGTGAGGTGCAATGTAAATGTGAATTGTGATGTAATCAAAATTGTATTGGGATTGAAATTGTATATATATAGTGAGAGCTTGAATTCGTACTATTCAAAATTGTAATAAATATTTGTTTGAATAAAATTTCTGTTTGAATTCAAATTCTATGTTATTTATTTTATTCATCAAATATTTATTTAATCTATGAAAAATAAAATAGTACATTAACGAATACATTTAACTGAATATATATATATATATATATGTTTATTATCATCAAACAAAAATCATATACTCGCATATTCAACAGATAGTTCTGCTTAGATTTATGTAAATCTAAGTGGTATGAACAACTCCTTGAAGATAACTATAGTTCTCATTTTGGGATTTACCCAATCTAGTAGCAACAAAGGGATCCTAAAAAGCCGAGAATCAAGGTTCTTAGTGAAAGCACCAAAATGTTTGAACCTAAAATGGTCACAAACACCCCAAAATGATTTATGTAGAGAAGTAAGTGAAGAAAAGAAAAACTAAATTGAGTAGATGAATAAGTAAACAACAGGGAATCGGCAATAATCAAAGACAAAGAAATTTATAGTGGTTCGGCATTGTATTTCTACGTCCACTTTGAAGATTATCCTTTTATTAATCACTTTTGAATCTGACTGCAATGGCAGGAAACAGCTAATACTTGATTACATTGAAGCCTAGAGTAACAAGTAGCATAAAAGATCCTTATAATGACATATCATGCCAGTTTTTATAAACGAAGATGGCCAAATATCTCTCTGAAATCTCAGCTGAAGGGCCTTCCAAACCACATAGGCCGACTAGAAGGATTGCTAGGCCCAATTCCCAAAGAGTAGGGATCTGTACCGATCCCTTCTTTGGTTGAATTTGGGTAAGTGATCCCTATGGTTTCTTCCTGATACAAAAATATACTTAGCCTCCAAATTTCATCTCCTTGGATCATTGGAGCTTGAGTTATTGCTTGATCTTTGATTTAACATGGCCTGTATATGGCTTTCTGCCGATCCCTTCCAAGGGAATATATTGATCCCTCTAACCTTTTCCATTTAACGTGTGATCCCTATGGTAAGTTCCCTAAGGTTATTATATCTTGCTCTTCAAAAGTCATAAGCATTGGAGTTGTAAATCTTGAGATATTAATTATTTTCCATAAGAATACTCTTGTACTTTGAAACATGTTGATACCTCCTGCTGCAGCCAATCTATGTCGATCTCTCCTATGCGTTGAGCCATATTTCATACTTTGAGCATTCTACATTGCAAATCTATTAATTCCATTTAATCGTGACTCCACATTACAATTTGTACTTGACTTCTACGCCCCACAATCATTACTCTGGAGTCATCGACCTTAGTGGCAGCCGAATCTGACTTATGCAATCAGTTTAACATAGACGAGATAAAATATCAGATAACATGTATTGATCCACGTTCAAGGATCGATACCAATCCACGACTTTTCCCTATGGACCATAATTTCCTTTTCATGATTATTTGGTTGGCTTCATCTTAGTCTTCTTTACTTTATTTGCACTGTTATGGGCTTGGATTTGATTGAATATCTTGGTTTGGAGGCCAAGCATAAGTGTTTGAGTCCTCTATTGATTACTTGAATTGAGACTGGCTATCGAGCCATCCCAAGCTAGTGTGGGAGACTTATGGTTGCTTCGCTACGTCATAGCAGGAGACATATGCTAGTTTGCGGGAGTTTTTAAGGATCGGTGCCTATCCTTGTTCAGAGTTCGATATCGATCCACTCTTAAATGATGAAGTTTTGAGTTTGGTGATCTTTTCAGGAGGAGTGTTGGTCTTTATTTGCACATTCTATGCTACACTTGAGTTTGGCTGTTAATGCTGTAGATTCTTGCTTGATAACTTCTCAGTGTAAATGACCGATGTGTTCAAATATGGACCGGCCACAAGGCTGGATAACATTTTCCCCCCAAAGTATATCTTGTTTTAATAAGATATTCTTTGTAATAAGGGAAATTGAAGATTTTGCATCATTGGTCTCGAGTTTACTATGAATTAACTCCACCTTTTTCTTGAACTGCTTTCTTGAAGTGTTATGTCTTTTACCAATCAACAAAGCTTTGAGCAGTTTCAAATTTTTAAATTATGTATGGTATACAAATCGAAACATGTTTTTCAAGCTTGTTATTCCATGTTTAATTTTTTTTAACGATTTCCCTCTTTGGATTCTACAGGTAAGACTTCAGTTCCATTGAATTGCAGTTGGCTAGTATTATGCAAGCATATATGCACATCCAAGCATTTACATCTATATTTATTATTACCATTATATATATATATATTGCGGTTTGGTACAAATCCTTGAGCGGGGATCATTACCGATCCAATTTACCTAGTACCTAGGTGATTGTCCAGCCTAAGTTTTTGGTTTGGGGACTATAAGTGTTTGAATCCACACTTATTCACTTCCATTTTATTTCATGCCTAAAGACATTTCTCTGCCAAGCTCTCAAATCACCAGTTCCACTCGAGCCTCCATAAAAAATTCCACCTTAATGCGCCACCTTAATTGTCCGCTGCACCCTGCCTCTTCCATCGAACCCGCCATCTTCAGATATGAGTTCGTAAACTTTAACTTGCATGAACGATTTGAATCTCCAAATTGATTTCTTTCAAAACCAATAGCTATGATCAATCTAGGTAGGTAGCGGCATCTTTGAATGGCATAGTTCACCTTTACATCTTTAGCAATGCAAATTCAACGAAGGGAAATAAACCCTCTTGAGTTCGATCTTGGGGATCCATGTCGAACCCACATTTTAGGGATTTTCACTAGAATAGCTAGGGCATTTGAGTGTTCTTTCCATAAATGACTTGTGCTTCCAAATGAAAACTTCCAAAGTGTTTCTGTAAAAGTGTTAATGGAGGTATCTAGTTGAATCTGATTGAGCCATGGTTGACGATGCACAATCTGTCTAGATGCTCAATAATGGCGGTCACTTTGGATATTGAGTTAGCCCTCGAGTGATCTGCCTACCAAACTTTTATTGAATGACTAGTTTGAAATGCACCATGTTTGTGCAAGTGCTACACTATCTTGAATGCGCTTCATAACACTTCTTAATTGTACACTGTTGTCCCCCATCGATGTATAGGAGTTGATTGATCGACACATGTCTACATCTGTCGGTTTTCGTACATCAACTATATGAGGTTTTCTTTCTTCAGCATTAAAAATACAACTTTAATGTTCCTAATATCATTTATGTGTTAAGCTTTAATAATCATGGATCACAGATGCTTTAAGCATTTCTCCGCCATGGCCATAGGTCCTTTGATACCTACATATGATGGGTCAAACACACAATCTAGTTCTACCACCCATCCTACATCAAGACATAGTCCTATACAATGTAGACCTCAATTTACTAGCCATCACATGGAATGGCCTCTTTAGATGGTTCCTTTTGTGCAGACCAAAGAGCCTGTAGTAGGTGTTGTCCTCAATGTTGACATGGTAATGCTATTATTCTAGATGATCCTCAGGATTCCTCAGCATTGGAAATTGATGAGACATCTCTCCGAAGAGTATGCGAGAGGCATGGTATCCCTTATGAGGATATGCTGGTTCTTTCACGCCATCAACGAGTGCATCACCCACTAGTAGGATATATAGCCTGCAACAGGAATATGTGCATGGTCGGTTGTTTACTGCTATTAAAAAAAAAATTTGCACGATCCTACAATTAATGAAACTTGCTCCGACCCAATAAAATCCCAATAGGTGTGTTTTCTTGAACAACATATATAATATTTTCGCCCACCACTTGAATCGTGAGCCTATCATTCGAGGGATTCATTACTTATATAGCTTCAAACACTAGAAAGGATCCCCTTCACTTACAAACTTAGAGCTTCTTGGAGGTGTTGAAATGTGAGGTTTCTTTGGGAAAAGTGGAGCTATTTCAAAGATGAGTTCTTTTTCATACGCCTCCAGCCTGGTTTCACTTCGAAGTGGCCATCCGAACTTAAGTCTTATTCTCATTCTTTTTTTATGATGCTGATATTGTAGCTTCAACTACTCACATAATTATCCTTTTTTTTGTAGATAATTCAAGAAAACCTAGTAGCTCAGCCTTAGCGAGCACAATCACTGTTGTGCAGATAAGGGCACTCCTCATTAATGAGAAATTAAAGGCCTATAATCTTTTGGAAAAGGGTCATAGCGTTGACCATGTTGTCCAAGTTAGTGATAGGGATGATGATAGCTCTTCATCGGAGGGTGGTAATCAAGGCTAAGAGGTTCCCCTGGTTTAAAATCTTATCACAGAACCTTGAGAGAGGAGTGCATATGTCGAGGAAGGAGGAAAAAATGGTGAGGTTAATGACGATTGTAGGATCGATTTCACCCTGGGGGGTGAATAGGGTGATAGTGTTAATTATAAAAATTAATTGCGGAAGCTTGTTATTTCAACACAGATCACAGATTAATAGCAGCACAGAAAAATAGCAGAATAATAAAATGCAGAAATAGAACGACACAGAATTTACCCAGCTTCGGCAAAACCCAGCCTACGTGCTGCCCCCAAGGTTTCTACTAGAAATTAGATAGTCAGACGCATACACACGTAAACTTGCGACACCCGCTATCGACAAAACCTAACTCTACGCTCAAAACCCTGCCACAACTCAGCCACTGAGTTGCGAATTCTCAAACTACGCCACGTAGTTTGTCCCTTAGTCACACGACTAGAAATTTAAACGGTTTAAAAAGAAAATACAAATTAAAAACAATTTAAAATTAAAATAATCCTAATTAAAAAATTAAAAGCCCTTATTAGAATAATCGGCCCCTTTTGTTTATTATTCGGCCCTTCTCTTTATTTTGGTTAGTGGCGGCTTTGTTCTCCGATCCAAATTAGGGCTTCGATCGAAATTAGGGTTTTTGAAGCGCCTGCTTTATGTTGATCGATCGCGTGGATAATTCGCGAATAGCTTTAATCGATATTTTCTTGTTGCTCACTTTGCCTTCTTCGTTGATCGAGTTCTATCTTTGCTTCGGTATGTAATTTATGCTTTTGTGCTTTAATGTTTTCGTACTTGAACTCGATGATCAATTGCCAGTGATGATTCTGGGTTATATATGCGTTCGATCTCCTTTATTTGCGTTCGTATAAATATATTTTAATTTGTCAATTTCTTTTCTCTGCCACTTGATGATGCTTAAACGTTTAATGATTTATCTGACTTCGTCAAATTCATATATTTCATGGCTTGATTCCTTGGATACCATGGTATTTTGAATTTGACTTGTTCATACTTTAATTTTGGTCATTTTGGGTTTCATGAATTTCTCATTGACTTCGGTATGCCTCCACGACTTTGACATTTATATTGTTCATCTCGAAATTGATTTGTGAATTCATGTGCTCGCTCAATAGCTCACGGATTTGCACTGCAGTTGTCTTCGACTGCAAACTTGATTTTGATAAAGTCCGGCTTTGACTTGACTCTCCTGCATACATGTATTCTTGTGTTCATGCTTGTGACATGCATGTTTTTTGCATTGCATTTGTGTTGACTCTTTTTTTGCTGTAGTCTTCAAGCATTGTCGATTCACTTGATTTCAATGTGGTGTTTATACTGCTGCATATCACTGCATTTTCTTTACTGCTGTACCACCACTTGTGTCTGCACTTTCTCGATCCAATTTTCACTTTATTTGTGTCATTGGTGTACTTGAGTCAGTGGTTTGCTTCATTATGTACTTTAGTCTAATGCTTGTGTAAGTGCTTGTATCATCACTGTAGCATTTGTTACTGTCTACTTGAGTTTGCTTGATGAAGAGTTACATTTGGGGCCTTGCACTTGCCCTGTCCACTGCCCTTTTTCATATTGCCGGTTCATTGATGTTGTTAGGATTGGCTTGTGGTCTTTGCTGTGTTCCCATGTTTCTGGTGCATTCATTGGTCTGTTTGCATATTTCACATGCTTGACCCTTGCACATGCTCTTTGATACATGTTTGAATTGACTGTCATTTGCTTAGTGTATTAGTTTGCACTGTGCAATGAGCATTGTCACTTGTATCAATTGAGTTGTTTGAATTTTCTCTACTAGTTCATTGTGCAGTATTTGCCATTCACTGTTGCCTTACTCTCTGTTCATACCTGTATCATGCTTGGCTTTGTGGTCTGGTTTCACTTGGGCTTGTGGTTGATGTTTATAATTGTTCGACCTGGCATTTGTTCTGTAGTTGGTCTTGCTTGCTTGATGGAATTTGATCTTGCCTGGTTTTTCCGTTGTTGGTTTGTGATGCACTTGTTTTGTACTTCACTGTACTGCATATTGATCACCATCTTGCTTGCATGCTTGAAGTCGTAGCCTGTACAACTGCCCTGTGTTGAATCCAGCTAATAGCTCGGGTTTGACCTTGTGCGCGTGTTGTGATTTTATTTATATTGCACCTGAGTTGAACCCAGCTATTCATTTTGGTTTGACCTGTGCTCACCTGTCCCTGTAAATCAATCAAGTGTATATCGGTGTGCACGGCCTTGTGGCATATACAGTGATACACTATGCATGTCACATTGTTCGTGTGTGATGAATTCAAATGTAAATGATGACGAACAACCCAAATAACTTAGGCAAATAATATTTTTAAAATCCATATTTTATTTTATATTGCAAAAATATTTCTTTTTCAATTTTACTGCGTAAATGAATATTTTTGCAGATTGCTCAGATGCTGGATTCTAACTGGAATGTAGTTGAAGATAAAATACGAATTGAGTGAATGAGTGATGTGTAGTGAGGTTAAATGTAAATATGAAATTGTGATGAATTTGTAATCAAAATTGTATTTGTATAGTGAGAGCTTGAACTTGTACTATTCAAAATTGTAATAAATATTTGTTTGAATAAAAATTTTGTTTGAATTCAATTTCTGTGCTATTTAATTTTATTCAGCAAATATTTATTTAATATATGAAAAATAAAATAGTACATTAACAAATACATTTAAATGAATGTATATATTTTTATTATCATCAAACAAAAATCATATAAGCGCATATTCAACAATCTCCCCCTTTTGATGATAACAAACATATATTTAAGATTTTGAATATGTTAAATGCATTTGATCATTCATATGCTCTAGTTACTCCCCATATTTAAATGCTTCCTCTCTACACAAAGCTCCCTTACAAATATGCATACACTTAAATAATATGCAAATGAGCCTAGATGCAAATGGAAAATATTTGACCTTTGCTTGATTTTATTTGACAAAATCTTAACTTTTATCTCCCCCTTTTGTTATCAGCAAAAGAAAGATAGAATTAGAGAAAATAGAGATAAAGTGATCGATGTTAATCCAATAATAAAATTCAATTGAATATAAATATTAAATTTCAATAAAAAATCAAACAAAAATCATAAATATTTTGTTAGATGCATATTCCACTTTTAGAATGATGGGAATGATGTCATCATAAAAACCATACAGTTGTGTCTATTTGTGGTATATTTATATCAGGAATTTGAATATCTACTAACCATGCATAACTGTTAGGACTTTTAAAGGAGATTAGTAGTATTCCAATTTTATTTCTAAAAAAAATGAATTCAAGTATCTTCTAACCACACATAACCGTGAGGACTTTTAAATGGGATTAGAATCAACTTGTTTATTTTAAAAATCACTTTTGATATGTGTTCCATACATGCATAACCGTGAGGGCTTTTAAATGAGCATGGAAGCACATAACAAATTCCAAGTAATTCACCCATGCATAACCGTGAGGACTTTCAAATGAGAGTGAATACTTTGGTATTTATTATTATTATTATTATTATTTTTACTATATAATTTTTTTATAAAAGAAATATAAAATGAAAAACGAAGGATTCCTGTTTAAAGTACCACATATCGACAATTTATATAGAATTTTGATGAGTGATGGTCGTTAGAAATATGATAGAGATAGAGATGGTCATGGAATTTTTTACCAACAAAATTTTTTATAACTCTTGCTTAAATTTCTAAAGAAATTTACTAATTATACCGTCTCGAGTCATAATATATGACAAATATCAACACTCATCATTTTTTCAATTACTATTTATCTTTTCGATAATTATTAGGGAGTCAGATTAGTCAAAATAGTCATTTAAAATCAAATTCAAAAATGATTATGAAATTAATTTTTCAAAATGACTAATCTGAAAATATGGTCAAAAATGATTTTCTTGAGGGTGTTATATGAGAAAAATTTCTGCTATTTGAAAATTATTTGAAATAAAGTATATGCAGATATTTTGTTTGAAAAACGATGCAGTTACTAAATGTCTCAACAAAAATCACGTTCAACTAGTAATTTTTCTATCACCTAGATTACCAGTGTAATCTCCATCTGAATTTCTCTTTCACTCAAAATTATCATTAATTGAATTTGGTTGACCAAACCATGAAAAGTGCACCAAAAATTTCAAACTCAATTTTACAGCAATTTAAATGACATTCTCTTGAATTTGAAATGAAGGCATGTAATCAAAAAACCATAAATAAAGAGTTAGCCGTATTATAACCAAATGTATTATCATCCAACAAAACACTATTTTTAATCCAAACTGATGTATATGAATTAATTCAAAGAATCTAGAGAATTTTATAGTGTTTTTGGCATAAGAATATTATTGGTCAACTATTTTTGAATAAGTCAGAGCCAAAATCATCTTTATCACATTATTGGAAGATTTAATTCAGAATACGGTGTAGATTATCACATTTAATATATCGTTCAAAATATATCATTACCTGTTTTACCTTTACGATATTTTTTCATGGTTGCCCATTATGATTCTGTCACCTTTGTACTAGGCTAAGGAACTTTACTTTGTTGCTCGTTGTGCTCTTGGAACAGCCAGAATCCAAGTAGCACTATTGTTGTTCCTTAGCCTGTCGCCACACCTACACGATGAAAGATTTTTGTGACCTATTTGTTTTTATAGGTCCATGGTTGTTAGTGACAGAATATTTTGAAAAATAATTTTGTAGAGACCCAAAACTATTTATAATTGTTCCCTTCGGCACCCAAATTTGTTTAACTTTGAGAGATTTTATATTTGTGCCTTTTGGAACCCAAATTGGTATAGTTTTCACATGTTTGGGTCTATACCAACAATTATTGTGATTGTGTCCATATTTTCTACAAATTGTGCACATAGAATTAACTTGATTAATATTTATTTCAACATTTTCAGAATGATTATATCCAAGTCCTTGTCTTACCGTATTAACAGTTTGCTTTCCTAATAGCATATTCAATGGTTTTTCACTTTTTGAAAATTTATCTAAAGTCGTTGACAATTGTTGGACTTGTGTTTTGAGAGACTCATTTTCGTTTAACAATTGTGTGCACTTTTTATTAGAATTCTCTCTCCTAGTATTTTCATTTTCTTTTAAAATCAGAATTTCATTTTCAAGTGATTTTATATTGATTTCTGATTTTTTAATTTCTTCATAAATGTTGGACACTTATCACACTTAGGGATCCTACTTTGATAGGTTTTAACAATTGATCAAGTTGTTCATTTAATTCAATCAAAGTGTCTTTTTGTGATTCAAGTTTAGCATATTTCTCCCTTAGTCGTTCAAAACAGTCATTTACTTCGTGGAAATAAATAAGTAATTCAGAGTGAGTAAGTTTTGATACCTCGCTTGGTTCGTCATCATCGCTATCGGTTATATTCCCATGAAGGCACATATCTGCTTTCTCACTTTCACTGCTATCGCTTTTACTCCATGTGGCTGCAATACATCTATGTTTTGATTTCTTTTCTTTGTCGAGTTGAAATTAGGGATAACTGGGCTTGATATCACCGGGTTTGTTGCAAATGATCTCGTGTTCTTCTGAGTTGTCTAGTGCTTTGATTATTCTGCTTTTTAATTTTTGATTTAGAGCTGGATTTCCGCATTTTTGGTTCCATCTTTTGAATTTCTTCATTATTAACGCCAACTCAGCTGCTCCATCATCATCATCCTCATCACAACTGCTTTTTACAAATCCTGTTAAGCACATTTCTTTAACTGAGTCGGTTGTGGAGGATTTCTCATTGCTGTTGACTTTTGCACCATATATTGCATCGAAAGTATTCCAGATTTCCTGTGCATTTTCACAATGAGAAATGAAATTAAAATTATCTTGATTAATATGAGAACATAATATATGCATAACAAGAGCATTAATCGAGATAATTTTCTTATTTGTTATATCACACCCATTTTCAATAATATCCCAACATTTAGTATTAACAGATTTTAAATAAAATTCCATTTTCAATTTCCAATTTAAAAAATCTATTCCATCGAAAATAGAAGGAATAATATTGGAACGACCCTCAAAATTATTATTAAAACATGCCATTTTAAAAATTCAAATTTTTTAAAACAAAAAACGATTTTTGAGACACGAATTTTTTTAAAAAAATTGACTTCTATTCCTAGCTATGATACCACTTGTAGGATCGATTTCACCCTAGAGGGGGGGGTGAATAGGGTGATAGTGTTAATTATAAAAATTAATTGCAGAAGCTTATTATTTCAACACAGATCACAGATTAATAGCAGCATAGAAAAATAGCAGAATAATAAAATGCAGAAACAGAACGACACAGAATTTACCCAGCTTTGGAAAAACCCTACCTACGTGCTGCCCCCAAGGTTTCTACTAGAAATTAGATAGTCAGACGCTTACACACGTAAACTCGCGACACCTACTATCGACTAAACCTAACTCTATGCTCAAAACCCTACCACAACTCAGCCACTGAGTTGCGAATTCTCAAACTACGCCATGTAGTTTGTCCCCTAGTCACACGACTAGAAATTTAAACGGAATAAAAAGAAAATAAAAATTAAAAACAATTTAAAATTAAAATAACCCTAATTAAACAATTAAAAGCCCTTATTAAAATAGCCGGCCCCTTTTGTTTATTATTCGGCCCGTTCTCTTTATTTTGGTTAGTGGCAGCTTCGTTCTCCGATCCAAATTAGGGCGTCGATCCAAATTAGGGTTTTTGAAGCGCCTGCTCTATGTTGATCGATCGCGTGGATAATTCGCGAATAGTTTTGATCGATCTTTTCTCGTTGCTCACTTTGGCTGCTTCGTTGATCGAGTTCTATCTTTGCTTCGGTATGTAATTTATGCTTTTGTGCTTTAATGTTTTCGTACTTGAACTCGATGATCAATTTCCAGTGATGATTCTGCGTTCGATCTCCTTTATTTGCGTTCGTATAAATATATTTGAATTTGTCAATTTCTTTTCTCTGCCGCTTGATGATGCTTGAACGTTTGATGATTTATCTGACTTTGTCAAATTCATATATTTCATGGCTTGATTCCTTGGCTACCACGGTATTTTGAATTTGACTTGTTCATACTTTGATTTCGGTCATTTTGGGTTTCATGAATTTCTCGTTGACTTCGGTATAACTCCACAACTTTGACATTTACATTGTTCATCTCGAAATTGATTTGTGAATTCATGTGCTTGCTCAATAGCTCACGGTTTTGCACTGCAGTTGTCTTCGACTGCAAACTTGATTTTGATAAAGTCACGGCTTTGACTTGACTCTTCTGCATACATGTATTCTTGTGTTCATGCTTGTGACATTCATGTTGTTTGCATTGCATTTGTGTTGACTCTGCTTTTGTTGTAGTCTTCAAGCATTGCCGAGTCACTTGATTTCAATGTGGTGTTTATACTGCTGCATATCACTGCATTTTCTTTACTGTTGTACCACCACTTGTGTCTGCACTTGCTCGATCCAATTTTCACTTTATTTGTGTCACTGGTGTACTTGAGTTAGTGGTTTGCTTCATTATGTACTCTAGTCTAATGCTTGTATCATCACTGTAGCATATGTTACTGTCTACTTGAGTTTTCATGATGAAGAGTTACATTTGGGGCATTGTACTTGTCCTATCCACTGCCCTTTTTCATATTGCTAGTTCATTGATGTTGTTAGGATTGGCTTGTGGTCTTTGTTGTGTTCCCATGTTTCTGGTGCATTCATTGGTCTGTTTGCATATTTCACATGCTTGACCCTTGCACATGCTCTTTGATACATGTTTGAATTGACTGTCATTTGCTCAGTGCATTAGTTTGCACTGTGCAATGAGCATGTCACTTGTATCACTTGAGTTGTTTGGATTTGCTCTACTAGTTCATTGTGCAGTATTTGCCATTCACTGTTGCCTTATTCTCTGTTCATACCAGTATCATGCTTGGCTTTGTGGTCTGGTTTCACTTGGGCTTGTAGTTGATGTTTATAATTGTTCGACCTGGCATTTGGTCTGTAGTTGGTCTTGATTGCTTGATGGCATTTGATCTTGCCTGGTTTTTCCTTTGTTGGTTTGTGATGCACTTGTTTTGTACTTCACTGCACTGCATATTGATCACCATCTTGCTTGCATGCTTGAAGTCGTAGCCTGTACAACTGCCCTGTGTTGAATCCAGCTAATAGCTCGGGTTTGACCTTGTGCGCGTCTCGTGATTTTATTTATATTGCACCTGAGTCGAACCCGGCTATTCATTTGGGTTTGACTTGTGCTCATCTGTCCCTGTAAATCAATCAAGTGTATATCGGTGTGCACGGCCTTGTGGCATGTACAATGATACACCGTGCATGTCACATTGTTCGTGTGTGATGAATTCAAATGCAAATGATGACGAACAACCCAAATAACTGAGGCAAATAATATTTTCAAAATCCATATTTAATTTTATATTGCAAAAATATTTCTTTTTCAATTTTACTGCGTTAGTGAATATTTTTGCAGATTGCTCAGATGTTGGATTCTAACTTGATTGAAGTTGAAGATAAAATACGAATTGAGTGAATGAGTGATGTGTAGTGAGGTTAAATGTAAATATGAAATTATGATGAATTTGTAATCAAAATTGTACATGTATAGTGAGAGCTTGAATTTGTACTATTCAAAATTGTAATAAATATTTGTTTGAATAAAATTTCTGTTTGAATTCAAATTCTGTGTTATTTAATTTTATTCAGCAAATATTTATTTAATCTATGAAAAATAAAATATACATTAACAAATACATTTAAACGGATGTATATATGTTTATTATCATCAAACAAAAATCATATAAGCGCATATTCAACAACAATGCTGATATTAGCCATGAGTCTTCTAATGGTGCATTTGGTGATGATAGTACGTTCCTCATAATTTGATGATCGAAAATATAATGATAGTTTCATCTTAAATGCCAATGCAACTCCCCACCATCTTCCATAAAGGAGGAGAACCTTATCCCACTTTCAGCATATATTTATGGATTTATGGGACCGATCTTAGATGAATTCAGTTTTGTTTGTCTAGGCAATATTTTCATCCGGGATATTGGAATTTCTATCCATCTCCAGACAAAGTATCTACCATTCACATGGGAAAAATCACCCCTATTAGCAAACATCAAGTTCAAGGTCTATGAGGGGGCATTAGTACATACCTACACTTACATGACACTTCACTATGCTCTGTATGCATCATATTTCTATCTTACTAGTGCTAACACATTTTCTTTTTATGTGTATATTTAATAAAGCATGGTAGTATCTATGATACCATTCATAGCCATGGAGCAAGTACAAAAGGCATGCGTCATATGGCAATATTCGTGGCTCGTCTTATGATTCCAACCCAAGTAGGTGCTCTGGCCGAGACCATAAGGGTCGTGAAAGGAGTCGCCGATCTCATAAGTAGTCTTCATGACATAGGTCTCATTCACCCTTGCCACATAGCATGGACAAACATTCTTTGAGGGATGATTATGTCCAATCTACAGATGTTCCGCCCACTCATGTCTCGGTTCGTTTGTCAACACAGCCTACGATATCCTCTCACATGCCTCAATGCTGCAAGTAGTTAAAGGGGCTGGTTACTTTTGATATTTCTCATTCGATGTCTGACAAGCAGCCAATTCAAGCTATTATCACTACTGTAGAAAAAGAGATCGCGTCGAACCCTCAGTTGAAGGCTTGAAGCACAACTACCCAACAATCCTTTTTGATGATGTCATGTTCGTTCCCCACTTGAAGGACATCCATGGGAGGGTTAGATCAGATGTCATGTCCTGTGTGGATGATGTGTACGATCAACATTTAACATAGAGGAAACTTGTTGAGACTATCTTCGACGATGCATATAAAAGGAAGGTGGAGCTTGATGGAATGAAACTAGAGAGAGCAAGATAAACGCATCAACTCTAACCTTGGTCAGGAGGTAGAAAAGCTTAACGAATCACTAGTTGAAGCCAAGAAGAAAATGGAAGAAATAGCCAGGTCATTCGAATTCAAATGTCAAAATCAGCAAAAGCAAGTTGAGGATGCTCATCATCGGAGCCACACTCTAATTTTAGAGAATGGGTGGCTTAAGAAAGAATTTGAGGAGCTAAAAAAGTAGCTAAAAGATGGGAAAAAGAAAAGGATGATGCTCTTTCCCAGGCCTATGGTTTTTGCATGGAGTTACTTGATGCTCGCAGAGCCAGAGACAATGCAAAGGCCCGGGTGGGGGATGCTGAGAAGCAAATCGAAGCCGTAGAGGAATGAGTTATGGATGAGCTTGAGCCCATGCTCATTCATTACAATGTTATTGACATCAACTTTGAAAACTTAAAGAGGCTGGAAGATAGGTATCCCGTGGCTCTAGCTAGAGCGTGGGAGGAGATTATAAATTAAGAGAGGGAGCATTCTAGTAGAGTAGAGGTCAGTGTGGAAAAGTTGAAACCTGGTTTTCTTGATGAAGAGGATCCGAAAGCACTCGAGGCTAGTGAGCTTATTTTACATCTATTATTGGCTATTGGGAGTTCTGGACCTGCTCTTCATGATCCGATAGCGGATGTCACTTCTGGGATCTTAACTGCTTCGGTACTTCCATTGGATGCTCAATACGATCTCGATGAGTCTCAACTTCAAAAACCAACTATTTTATCTCCTATTCTAAAAGGAGGTTCTGGCCAACTCATGTTGAACTCACATCTTCTTAAGGTATATAACTGACCTGGCCTGTATTGGAGAGGGCTCATATGACATCAGTTGATGTCACTAATCTCTACTTCTGCATTTTTCCAATTTCAAGGCAGCTTTCAATTGTCCATCTACCAGTGGAAAGCCTAACACTAGGCACTCATGCTAGTTTGACTGAGTTGGTCAACAAATCTTGCCCAATGCCATTCCAGCTTCCAAAAGCACCGCCCTAGTCCTAATGCTAAAGTGATCCATGCCTTGAATGAAGAAACCGGGGATGAGGTGCATGGGGATTGGGAAGAGGATGAAATCAACATAATCGGAGTTTTTGATCCTCTCTCGAGGCCCACAGTGGAAGAGATGCTCTAAACTCAAGTCTTATTGGCTAAGGATATCAAAAAAGAGAAAGATATTGATATACCTCTTTCTTTTTCCATATCGTTACTCGATAGCCTATCTTTGATGCCATTAGCATCCTTACTTCTAGAGGTGTGCCAAATGTGCCTCCCGAGCACTCGTGAAGCGACCTTCCAAAGGGCCATAAAAAAGATAGAAGTAAAGGGAAACCTGGCGAGTTTGTAGTGCACTCTTTCAAGGAGAAGAAGAAAGATTCAAAGAGGAGGATGAAGACTCAGTTGCATCCTTCCTTGTTTTTGTCATCTTTTATTTTGTTCGAATGCTTAAATCGAATGAAGTTATGCGAATATAGTCCTCATGTTTTGTTTAATCCATATGTTAATGAAAAATTTACTTGTTTTCTTTTCAAGCCTTGTGGCTATATTTTTAAGCATTGAGAAATGGTTTTACTCTAGTATCACATTATCCAGGTTATTCGAGCGACTTGAATGCAAATTATTTCCCTATCATCATCCAGCCAAATTAATAGCCTGTTTCATTATCCTTTAGTTGAGTACTGTTCGACCAATGGCAACATCTGACATTACATTATTCTCAATCTTAGATAATAGTGGCATGAATGCCTACCTTCGGGCATCCTTGCTTGGCCAAGTCTAATTTCAGTTTTGGTCAGTAGTTGCTTAGAGCAGTAGCTTGAACATCCATTTCATGGATATTTTTACCCGATCTTTCCTAACTTTGAGTGTTAACCAGCATTGGTCTTCTAGATTGGTGACCAAAGCATCTATTTCATGGACTTTTTCATCTGATCTCGCCTAACTCCGGGCGTAGATAAGGGTTGATCATGCGAAATGATGGTTAAGGTGTCCATTTCTTGGATACTTGGAGAAAATCTCGCTAAGCTCTGTGTATAGATCTCTGGCTTTACCATTCTCCAGGGAAGGAGTTTGAGCCCCGCAAATTCCAGGAAAAAGCTTTGTTATGGTGCAAATTGTTTAATCTGTCAACTTCGAGCAATGGTTCTAGAGGTGAGCTATCTCATTTGACCCCCTATTTATTTATACTCCAATATCCAAATCACGGGTCAAAGGAATTATTTGGCATCTTCTCCAAATGCCTAGAACAGTCATGTTCATTAGGTTCGATTATGAACCACAAAGTTAGATCGGTGCCTATCTTTGGGTACTTACATACATGTATTATATGAGTATGTATGTTTCATTTATGTTATTATTCACAGCTTAAGGATTAGCAAATGAGAATGCAAACTCATCGTTCCTACTAGCCAATTCATTTCATATCCACAATAATGGAAAATCAGGCCTCTTTACGTTGAAATTAACAAAGTATGTACAAAGATGATTCTAAGAAATATAGCATCACAAACATTTGCTTACCGATGCCTTTGGAAGTGAAGTTCCATCTATAGTTGCTAACTTGAATGTTCTATCTCCAAGCTTATGTTCGATAGGATACAAACCTTCCGAAATCGTCCCCATGTTTGCTAGACTAAGGACGATTTGTTTAAGGACAAGATCACCGATCTCGAAGGTCTAGTCCCTAAAATTTGTTTTGCAATGCCAGGTTACTTTCTTCCAATGAGCGGTAGCTCTCAAATCAGCCTTATCGCGTTTCTCATCGATCATATCGAGGGACTAAAGCAGAAGTTCCTCGTTCATTTTGGGATCATGGTGGATCTTCCTATGAGATTGCACTTATAACTCAATTGGAATCATGGCCTCTGATCTGTAGGCTAAAGCGTATGGAGTGTGACCAGTTGTGGATTTGTAAGTTACTCGATAGGCCCAAATCCCCAGTAGCAATTCATTGACCCACTTTTATTTGGCCTTTGTCAATCCTTTTTCAGAATGGATTAATGATTTTGTTTACTGCTTCCACCTGTCCATTCGTCTACAGATGCGCTGCTGTAGAAAATTGTTTTTCAATCTAGTACTTGATATAGAAGTTGTTGAATTTCATGCTGCTGAATTGTGTCCTGTTATCAAAATTGATTATTTGTGGGATCCTAAAATGATATATAATATGCTTGACTACGAAGTTAATCGCCTTCTTCATGGTGATTATGGCAAGCGGTTCTGCCCACTTCGGATAATAATCAACCACAATAAAAAGTACTTCACCCTGCCCTTCGACATTGGTAGCACTCAAATGATATTGATTCCTCGTACTACAAATAGCCATGGACTGACTAGTTGCATAATTTCGATAGGCGGGCTTTGGGAATTTTAGAAAATCTTTCACGTCGGTCGCACCTCCTAGTGTAATTGGCTGCATCTTTACTGACAGTTATCTAAAAGTATCCATAGCGAAGAACCTTCTTCTCTAACATTTGTCCCTCGGTGGACCGCCACATGCTCCTTTATGAACATCCATGAGGTTCTTTTTGGCTTCTTCATAGGTGACACACCGCAATTGGGCAATAGGGGAACCTCTTATGTATAATTTTCCATCCTGAATAATAAATCGTGAAGCCTGGCGCAATTTTTTCCTTTGTACGCTCCTTCCAGCCGGAAGGGATCCCTTTAGTATGTACTCCTTAGTCAGAGTCATCATGATTCTTTTTCAGGTTCAGCCTCCACGATCAAGTTGGTGTCCATGTAGTCGATGCTTGGATTGATAGTACTTCCACTGGAACTAGACCATGAGTTGCACATCCCCTTAGCTAGCTAGCTTGGCTAGGGATTTGACTTTCGTGTTTTCTTCCTAAGGAATATGTGTTATTGTGCAATATTCAAAATTGTTAAGTAGTTCTAGAACCTTCATCAAACAAGAGGCTAGCCTAGCGACCTTTACCTAGAATTCCTTCCTTACTTGGTAGTTAATTAATTGATAGTCACCGTATATGTGTAAGGTCTTGACTCCTAATTCTTCGCGATCATGAGTCCTGCGGCTAAGACTTCATACTTGGCCTTATTGTTTATTGCGGGGAACTCAAGTTTAAGACATAGCAAACCGAACTTTCCTTAGGGGACACCAAAACTTCTCTTTCCCCGAGCAACACCCTTTAGATGCTCCATCTGTATACAATTTCTATTGAGTACTCCTCCTTTCAATTTCTTTCCTTTCATCGTCTCAAACAATGAAATCAGTAGTAAAATCGGCGAACACTTGGCCTTGGGTCACCGTCTTGGGATGATACGGTATATCGTACGAACTCGGTACGATATTCCACTTCAGTTATTTCCCATAGGTCTTAGGCAGTTGCAGGACTAGTCTTAAGGGTTGATCAATCAACATCTTAGTGGGAGGAACTTGGAAGTCGAGACATAGTTTTCTCAAGGTGATCAAAAAATAATACGCCAATTTTTCTAACTTTAGATTATTACTCTCTGCTCCTGCCAATCATTTGTTGCATAGTATACTGGCCTTTGGATTCTCACTTCTTCACCTACAAGGGTAGCACTCAAAGAATGAATAGATACTGCCAGATAGATGAATAAACCCTTACCTTCCAAAGGCTTTGAAAAGGTAGGCAGCCTGCCTAAGTGGCCGACCAATGCTTGGAAGGCATCCTTGCACTCTTACATTTAAGCAAAGTTTCTTTTCTCCACTTTAAGGAAATTGAAGAACGGTACGCATTTGTTTGTAGCCCTTGATGTGACATCCAACCCTTTATACTCATCCTATCCTAGAGTATATCAATGTAATACTATTAGATAATACAGAGAATAAGGCTAAATAGGGTACACACATGAATATTCCCTTGGAATAATGATGATACATGTTAAAACGTCATATAAATAACTCACATATATGTACACAATATCAGTTCAAGTCAATAAATATGTGTGCCTCCAAAATAGAACAATACATAATATATACAGTAATAACAGGGAACACAAATTCAATCGCAGCGATAACATTTAATATGTATATAATATAAGATATTGTTTAGACACAATTATCTCAATGTAAACTATCTTAATAAAATAAGATAAATAGTCAATGTATAACTTTGTTTCAATTATGCATGGTTAATTCATAATGTATAAATATCGTATAACAATCCCTAATACAATGCCTCTAAATCAAGTAACAGATGTTGATCACGACGTCCCTGTATTTGAAATGTCTTGGATTGAACCGAGCATTACATACATAACACATGGTTCAAACTACATCTAATCAAGGATACGTATACTAAAGATAACATGGTATAAACTGAGAATAACACCATAAATAAACTTTAGAGTATTACATCACTAAAATAACTCAAATCCATAAGAAACAGTCAATATTGATATCTAAAGATGTCATCGCTCATGTAAAACAAATCAGTAAAAACAAGAATACCATATCCAATTGGTGAATCATCCATACAATGAAACATCGTCATAAAAATATAATCATAATGTGGATTGGGCAAACACACACCAATCCTCTATCATAAAATTATATAATCGATAAATAATGTAAGATAGCCCATCAAAAATAGCCGGTACTATACAAACCACAAGATAATCTATCGTAGTCCAAATCACAATCAATAAACAAAGGCTACCTTTAAATTATCAAACACCAAGAGTAGAGATACATGGGGACTGACTACACTTTAGACACGGTCTCTAATATAGTCAATTCAAAATAGGATATGGACATATATGTCAACCCACTACCATACATACACATACCGGAACTAAACGAGAGACTGACAGCACATCTGTCTTCTTCAAAACCCACATGTGGTCCATATGACTTTAATCCTACAGTCATAGGTTACCCTTACCTCCCCTTCTTTCGGTATCTTGACAATGATCCACCATAGACTAGACAATGCATAACCTCTTTAGCTACGACTACCAACACTTGTGCCCTAAGGGAAACTGACTGCTGGTCTATATGACATAAGGGCACCCCACACAATGCTAGCACAGGGCTGACATAACATAAACATGGTGTCACAAATTGGGGGCTCGACACCTCAATCACGTCGCTAGGGTGGATGTTGGCAAATCTGGTTCACTCCCAAAATATAAAGGAAGCTGAACTCAATGTAGATGGAATATAATACACATAACCTGTATCTACTTTTAGCTCTAGACATAGGCTGACACACGGCTCTGTGTAAATCAACACATGACTATGGTATACTAGAGCTCTTACCATTGGCCAACACACAGTTCTCATCATAAGTCAACATATGACTAAGAGGTACCCGCCATAGCGAGTATTATCACTTAAACATGTGAATGTCCTCCTCTTGGTAACATTTACTTACAAAGAATAATCAAAAGAATAACACAATGACATCTCATAACACCGCTTGTTACTCGGATGATTATTCAATGCTTATAAACTACACTAAATATTTATGTACGACAAGTCCAATGAAAAACTGGCAAAGTGTTACCAAAGTCTCATACCTGATGGTATACGAAATCGTTTATTCAAATTTCTCATCACATGGATAATATCATACAAATCCAATATAAAATGCCACAACAAATATAGAAGGATCTCATCACCGTATTATAACAACTCAATAATCAAAATGCCATCAACGGTGAATCATTCAAAACATCGGAATCAATATAGAAAAGATATGAAATCAGGTATCTTAGAAAATTAATATAAGATAAATTATCCTAAAATCAATAAATAAAAATATTAGACAAATCAATAATAAATTCTTCACAACTTCTAATTTTATATATAATAAAGATAAATACTTATTGAATAATAGTAATGTATGTATATATATATATATATATATATATATATATATATATATATATTAGAATTTAAAAGTTAATTAACCAATGTACATATAAAATATAATTAATTTCTTAATTCTTTATAAAATCGATCAATTATTAAATATACATTAACAGTATTGGGAAACCCATTTTAAATTCCTAAAATAACTTAGAAAGCCAAATGTTACATATAAAAAGTATTTCATATGATCCTATACAATAAACAAAAAAAAGAGTTATCAACGTACTAAAATAGATAATTCAAATAAACAAATATGTGTATGCATAAATAAATATATAATAACGAATAATCATAACATATAACTTTAACAAATTTTTATCGGTGCATTGAACAATTTATAGATAAAATATACTTAACTATCAAGTTTCATACTTAGTTACTTTTTGAAATTTACTTCAAATTTAACAAACTTCAAATTATATATATATTCTTGTACAATATATAGTAATTTAATATAGTGCTTAAATATACTTATTATTATATGTATTTATATACAGGATTATTATAAATGTATATTAGTAAATTGCCTACCCTTGTATTTATAATGACATGGCATCATGTGCTTCATTAAACAAATGTTCATATCACGTGAAGACCATATATTGTTTATAAATAAATGTCAGCACACCTAAATCAAAACCAACCAACAAATGAAAAGCCGACTTTCTTTATATTATAAAACATATTACAATATGTGGACAGTAACTAGTCCAGTTATGAACACACAAACAACAAAATGATATAGACACACCATATAAACGCAAGCACACTGATCTACACATATATATAGCCATAAACATGCACCAGCATTTACGTGCACACATTAATTCATGCATATTTACATATCTCCATGGCTTACACATACACATACGCTACATCCACAGACCCAAACGCAGAAAAATACCAATAAGCACACCAGATTACACACGGGTACACACTTCACATCCACAAACATAATCACTGTCTTGCCGTCACACTAACACATCACACAACAACTGCATACCTATATTTGTATCTATATTTGTATCACACACAGCACATTTAATTTAACACAAACACATAACACATTCACACACCACATACGACCGGGCACCCGCTCATTAAATTCTCGTGCAATATATACATAGAGTTTGACGCAGCGCATTAACAAAAACTTGATATGTCGATGGAATTAGCAATCGGTGGATTGAACAATACTGAAAATGCCCAAATCCGTTGATCTCAAGAGATACCGGATTCTAGCTATTCTTAACACGTTGATCGCGCACGATACCGTGATGAAGGGTCTACGATTCTTCGACGTTGATCAAGCGCACTTGATTCCGTGAATCGGCTTCAACGTTCGTTGATTCGAGCGCACTCGAATGCCGAAGTGGAGATAGGAGATTTTCACTGGACTACCAATTTAAAGAAAGCACAAAGCAATCAAATGGAAATTTTATTCAATTTTCAACAACCCTTTACAAATGACACGGTTTGCCTATTTATAGGCTTACAACTCAACAAACGACTTAAAAATTTACAACACAATATGTACACGACTTAAGACTACCTAAAGAAAAGTTCGCGACTTAAAAGAATATGCAGCGACTTAAAAAAAAACAAATGGCACAACTTTGCAACTCAAGTCATAAGTCATTCGCGACTTATGGAACAGACAGTAAGTCGTTCGCGACTTAGAATTCTTCAGCGACTTAAAAAGTTGGATGTTCGCGACTTATTGATGGCGTACTGAAAGTCGTACGCGATTTAATTTTGATTCTTGACACACGACTTTGCGCAAGGAGGCAGGAAATCTCGCGACCTGGATAAGTTGCTCACGGCATATGGAAGAGGGAACTAGGTCGCGCGCTTAGGTTTAGGTCGGAGGGGTTTTAATTCGTGGAGAGGTTGGTTTAGGTCGAAGGAAGTTAGGTCGCGGGGATGTGGATTTAGGTCGTTCACGACCTATGGAATTTGTTAAGTCGCGGCAAGTGGTGGAGGGGTAGGTCGCGGCAAATAAGGTTGGATTTAAGTCGCGGCTATGGGGATTGAGGTTGGTGGTGGAGCTAAGCGAGGTAAGTGTTTCCCCTGTATCATCCTCCCTGGGTACGAAAGAATTCGTCCTCGAATTCGTATTTTCTTGATCATCAGCATAATATGGAATCAAGTGTTTCACATTAAACACATCAGAAGTATGAACCCCTTCCGGCAACCTTAACCGATACGCATTATCATTGACCTTCTTCAAAATTTCTACCGGCCCAATCTTTCGTGCTTTTAACTTGTTGTAAGTTCCAACCGGAAAACGGTCTTTGGTCAATATTGCATATACAAAATCTCCTTTTTTGAAGACAACACTTCTTCGTTTCTTATCCGCCATTTGTTTATACTTCTCATTCGTCTTAAGCAATCGTTCCTGTACAACTTTGTGGCATTCCTGTAACTCATTCACCAAATCACTAGCCCGCTTAACAACTCCTTTCTGATATGGTATTGTCGTTAAATCCAATGGTCCCTTTGGAATGGTTGAATATACAACTTGAAACGGACTGAATCCAGTACTTCGATTGACGGTGTGATTATGCGCAAACTCCGCTTCTTGACACAATTTCATATCCCAGCTTTTCAAATTGTCTTTCACAAGACATCTCAGTAAATTTCCCAACGATCGGTTAACCACCTCTGTTTACCCATCAGTTTGCGGATGATAAGCACTACTAAAATTCAGTTTCGTTCCCACCATCTTCCACAAACTAAGCCAAAAATGACTTAAAAATCAGGTATCCCCGTCTAAAACAATAGACTCCGGCAACCCATGTAAACGATAGATTTCTTTAAAATATAACTGAGCAACACGAACAGCATCTGCCGTTTTCTTACAGGCTATAAAATGTGCCATCTTCGAAAATCTGTCAATCACTACAAATATAGAATCATTACCCCTTTGAGTTCTTGGAAAACCCAAAACAAAGTCCATACTCACATCAACCCATGGTTTAGCGGGTACAGGCAACGGCATATACAACCCAGCATTGGTCGCAGTTCCTTTCGAAAACTGGCAGATATGACATCGCTCCACAAACCTTTCCACTTCTTTCCTCATTGACGGCCAAAAATAAGATTGAGAAATTAACTGCAACGTACGATCTCTACCCACATGGCCTTCTTCATGTAATTCTTTAACAATCTTCATTCTCAAGCTACAGTTGGAATGCATAATCGATTTCCCTTGAACAAGAATCCATCAACCAACACAAATTCATCAGTATCCCCATCCTTAACTTTCTCAACAAACTTTGCAAAATAAGGATCCTCCTCAAACAACTCTGGCAATAATTCGAATCCCGTCACTTCAACCTTCAACATTGTCAACAATTGATTCCTCCTGCTCAAAGCATCCGCTACACGATTTGTTATCCCTGATTTGTGTTTTACAACGAAAGTAAATTGTTGTAGATATGCTATCCACGAAGCATGTCTCGCTGAAATCTTGTCTTGCCCTTGCATATGCTTCAACGCCTCATGATCAGTATAAAGAACAAATTCTTTCTGAAATAGATAGTGTCTCCAATGCTTAACAGCTTGTACCACAGCATAGAATTCGACATCATAAGTGCTATATCTCATCTTTGCTCCCGACAACTTTTCACTGAAATACGCAATAGGACGCCCATTCTGACTCAACACCCCTCCAATTCCAACCTTCGATGCATCAGTATGTAGCTCAAACAATAACCGAAATCCGGCAAAATGAGAATGGGTGCTGTCGTCAAAAGTCCTTTGATCCTCTCAAAAGCAACCCTTGCTTCCTCTGTCCACGAAAACTGTTTTCCCTTCATACAATCAGTAATCGGTGCCATCACGCCACTGAAGTGTGGAATGAATCTTCGGTAGAATGACGCTAGCCCATGAAAACTTCTCACTTCCGTAATTGTCTTTGGCTGTGGCCAATTCCTGACTGCTTCAACTTTATTCTGGTCCACCTGTATACCTTCTCCTGACACAACATATCCCAGAAATAAAACACTATGTATCATGAACGCGCATTTCTTCGTAGCAGCATAAAATTGTTCCTCACGAAGAATAATCAGCACTTCCCTCAAGTGTTGAACATGCTCCTCCATACTCCTGCTATATATCAGAATATCATCAAAATATACAACAACAAACTTTCCAATGTACGGCCTGAAAATTTGGTTCATCACCCTCATAAATGTACTCGGTGCATCCGATAGACCAAATGGCATAACCAGCCATTCATACAATCCTTCCCTTGTCTTGAATGCGGTCTTCACATTCGTCTCCCAGTCTAATTCGGATCTGATGATATTCACTCTTCAAATCAATCTTCGAAAAGATAGTAGCCCCACTCAACTGATCTAGCAAGTCATCCAATCTTGGCATAGGAAATCTGTAGCGAACAGTAATCTTGTTCAAAGCTCTACTATCGGTACACATTCTCCATGTTCCATCCTTCTTCGGCACCAACAAAGCTGGTACTGCACAAGGACTCAAGCTTTCCTGAACACGTCCCTGCTCTAACAACTCTTCCACCTGCCTTCGTAACTCTTCATGTTCCTTCGGACTCATTCGATAATGTGGTCTATGCGGTAATACTGCTCCCGGAACAAGATCGATTTGATGTTGAATGTCTCTCAGTGGCGGTAACTCCTTAGGCAACTCTTCTGGAAATACATCCTCAAATTCTTTCAAAACTGGCTTCGCTTCTTCTGGGATTTCAACCTCTTCACTACAATCTCGTCCAATTAACAGGAATACTTCAGGCTCCTCTTCAATTTTCTTAACAAACTCTTTCAATGATAGCAAAGTTTTTAGCTCTTCAATCTCCTCAGATTTACTCTCTCCCTGTTGTCTCTTCTTTGGAACTAAAATAATCTTAACGTCTTCAAACATAAAACTATAACAATTGGTTTGACCGTCATGCTGCACTGCTCGATCATACTGCCACGGTCTTCTCAAAAGTAAATGACAAACATCCATCTCAACTACATCACACCAGATTTCGTCTTTATATTTCTTCCCAATAGAAAATGGAACCCGAACTCGCTTATCCACCTTCACCTCTCCTCCTTTTCTCAGCCACGCTAACTTATAAGGATTTGGATGTTTTTCCGTTTTCAATTTCAATTTTCTCACTGCTTCTGTAGAAATAATATTGTCACAACTTCCTGCATCAATCACAAATTTACAAACTTTTCCCAATATAGTGCATGTCGACTGAAAGATGTAACTCCTCAACCAACTATCTTCATCTTCTTGCTTTGGTGTTAAATAAGACCTCCTCATCATTAGATTACACCCTTCGTCTCCCGATGCGATATCCTGTTCATTCTCCTCAACTGGACTATCTTCACCATCAACAGCATCCTCACGTTCAACTTCAGTTATCATAGCTCGTTTCTTCGGTTTTGGACACTCATTGCTTTTATGACCCATCTCCTGGCAATTGTAGCATTTGAAACCATTGTTAACTTTCGCCTTCTCACTCTCCTTTACTACGGGTTTACTGACAGGTTTAGAAACATTAGAACTTCCGCTAACACCCTTCACTTGATTGTTGGAATTAGTAAACACACCACCTCCACGTCTTCCCTGCTTCTCCCAAGCCAACGCCTTTTGGTGTGCTTCCACCACAGATCTCGGATCAAACATATTAACCATATCCTGGATCTGCATTCGTAACCCTCCAACAAATCTAGCAGTCAATTGTTCTTCCGTCTCCATTATATCATTCCTGGCAATGAGTTGGTAAAATTCATCGGCGTAATCATTGACTGATTTCGTCCCCTGCCTTAGATTCTGTAATCTCTGGTACATAAGTGATTGATAGTTGTATGGTAAAAATGTAGCTCTCATCAATTTCTTCATTTTCTCCCAATCTACAATCTTCGACTTTCCCATCCGTTCTCGTGTAAGTTTAGTTTGCTGCCACTACGCCAAAGCTCTCCCCCTCAATCTAGTAGCAACCAACTTCACTCGACGATTCTCCGGAATCTCCTTGAAATCAAAAATTTCTTCAACATTTGACAACCAGTCTAAGAACTCCTCAGCAACCATCCCGCCTTTAAATTCTGGAATCTCCATCTTCATTCCCGATTCCCATCGACGATCATCATCTACATCTCGATTCTGACGTCGTGTTTGCTCTCTATCTCGATAATGAACACTTCCCCTATCACCATCAAACTCCTCATCAAAATCTGAAGTATATCGATGTCGATCACGACCTCCAACATCTCTACTACCACTCCTTCGATCAACATTCCTATCACGATTGTCAATACTTCTATGATCTTCTCTTCTCTCTCGATCTGAATGTATCGAAGCTCTACTTCTCCCATGGCTCGATTCAGGTGAAATTCTTCTTCTACTTTGATTCATTTCAAGCATCATTCTCTCTAATCGACCAATTCCTTCGTTCAACTTTTCAGTAAAACTCTCGTGGATTCGTTGCTCCATTTCATCGGCCTCTTCTCTTCCATATAAAGCATTAATATTGCGATGACATTGAGCTCCTCTCGGAGGCATGATTGATCTTCAAACAAATAATTCAACAAATCTCCAAACTTCAACAAATCAAAAATTCAACAAATTTGACTTCAAAAATCTTCAAACAAAACAACTCCAAAACTACAATTCAAATCAACTAGCACGGCTTCAAGTTTGCTTCGAACTTCACTTTGGCGTGCAAACTCTCCCACGCAAATTCAAACACCTTTCCCACATTTTGATCCAAATGATTATGGATCAAACACCCCAAACTTGTTGCAACTTCAATATGAACACGATGAACACCAACTTCAAACTCCAAACTCGGCTTAGCTATGATTGGCTAAGTCTCGCTCTGATACCAAACTGACGCAACGGATTAACAAAAACTTGATATGTCGATGGAATTAGCAAACGGTGGATTGAACAATACTGAAAATGCCCAAATCCGTTGATCTCAAGAGATGCCGGATTCTAGCTATCCTTAACACGTTGATCGCGCACGATACCGTGATGAAGGGTCTACGATTCTTCGACGTTGATCAAGCGCACTTGATTCCGTGAATCGGCTTCAACGTTCGTTGATTCGAGCGCACTCGAATGTCGAAGTGGAGATAGGAGATTTTCACTCGACTACCAATTTAAAGAAAGCACAAAGCAATCAAATGGAAATTTTATTCAATTTTCAACAACCTTTTACAAATGACACGGTTTGCCTATTTATAGGCTTACAACTCAACAAACGACTTAAAAATTTACAACACAATATGTACACGACTTAAGACTACCTAAAGAAAAGTTCGCGACTTAAAAGAATATGCAGCGACTTAAAAAAAAATAACAAATGGCACAAATTTGCAACTCAAGTCATAAGTCGTTCGCGACTTATGGAACAGACAGTAAGTCGTTCGCGACTTAGAATTCTTCAGCGACTTAAAAAGTTGGATGTTCGCGACTTATTGATGGCGTACTGAAAGTCGTACACGATTTAATTTTGATTCTTGACACATGACTTTGCGCAAGGAGGCAGGAAATCTCGCGACTTGGATAAGTTGCTCGCGGCATATGGAAGAGGGAACTAGGTCGCGCGCTTAGGTTTAGGTCGGAGGGGTTTTAATTCGTGGAGAGGTTGGTTTAGGTCGGAGGAAGTTAGGTCGCGGGGATGTGGATTTAGGTCGTTCACGACCTATGGAATTTGCTAAGTCGCGGCAAGTGGTGGAGGGGTAGGTCGCGGCAAATAAGGTTGGATTTAAGTCGTGGCTATGGGGATTGAGGTTGGTGGTGGAGCTAAGCGAGGTAACTGTTTCCCCTGTATCAGAGCTTTACAGGTACACAAATTAACACACGTGCAAATGTTTACATGCGAGCACGTATATATTCTAACTTGCATACATACTCCAGCAGAAAGACAGGGATACCTGTATGAAAATAAATATACAAAGCAATGTTAAAATAAAATAGCGTAAAAATTATCACAACAGGAGATCCACAACTGAAAAATAATGAACACACTCATGAACATTCTCAAACACACAATTCCACCCGCTCAAACCCCAATATGCACACGACACACATAAGTACACAACACCACATAGCATCACCAACACTTGCATATAAACCAACAACGCACGCTACTAACACAACCACAAAGCATAAATATAAAACACATGCATCACACAATATTTACAAACGCGCATCACTTTTGAGCCCACACACTTATGCTAACACACACACAATCGCAAACACTCCCATATGTACCCAGCACACATATTTAACAGCCACACACCAACCCTCTAATATAAGAGATTCGGTTGGGATCTATCATGTTCTATACACAAAGCTTAAAAATGGTCTACTACTTGTATATTTATGTCTTTGAAATATTTTCCCATGTAGCAATATATATCATACCTAGTAGATTTAACAGACTCAAATGCCTTTGATGGAGAAATAGTCCAGACGTTGTACATCCAAAAGAATTTGTATACATTCCTTTAACAGGCGGTTGAAGCAAAGATGGCCTATCAAAAAGCATGCATGAAGTTCCATTGTGATGCGGACAGAAATAATAAATGTTTCCATAACTAGCTCAACATTACGCAAGCCGAGGATATGCTGCACTGTATCATGGATATGCGAGGTCTGATATCACTCCCTCCATTTTCTAGACCTTCCAATGCTTTGTGCAACACATATGCTTGTCCTATCATCATTAACCACATATATTATATGTATATAGCATTCATCTTCTTTCTTCTTTACTCCCAAAAAATGCACGAACCCAGCTATTCAACCCATAAACAAAATCTCAAATTTCTTCTTGCCAGCAGGGTAAATTGATGTTGAAACTGACATATTTGAATTAGGCAATTTTCTTCCACTTTTTTCATATGATTTGTTGTCGATTTTATAAATGGGGGAGTTTTCTAATAATTTCTTTCCAGAAGAAGATTGAAATCACCCATCCAAGTGTGTGTAAAAAAAATTACTTTTCACTAAGGAATGATAGCTTTGGAAATAAAATGGTCTAGAAAATGAATTTAGGACTAATTGTCTTGGCTTTAACTTTAAAATTTGATAATTGAATATATGTGTGTGTGTTTTCTTTTAAATTTTAAAAACAAATTCTATGTAATTCAAATAAATACAAATTCCCATAAAAAAATCACTACTTACCCAAACTAATATTTTTTACAATCACATTTCCTTTATAAAAAATTATTTTCACAATTTAGCTTATTAAAATTAAATATCACATTTTTCACACTTTAAACCTTTTTATTAACAAATTTCTGAAACACATTCTTCAAATCCCAATTTAATTAAATATTACTATTATTAGCTTTAATTAAATACTACTTAAAATTGATTGTTATAGACTTTCCCTTATCAAAATTGTGTCATTGCAATTTCCCATATGGAAAACCTATAACAAATCCATTATACTAAACTTTCTTACAAAATTTCAAAACCCTACACTTAAATAAATTTCTTTTCAAATACATATATATTACATATTTTTTTCTTCCCAAATTTAGCTTTATTCTAATATATTCATAATATGAATTCCAATTTCTCTTTCAACAAATTTAAATTATTTTTGACAAATTTTCTAACTCTCGTCAGCAAAATTTCCCACTAAAACTCCATATTTGTTTTAATGATTCATTTTCAAATGTATTCCATACTTCCAAAACATTCTATTCCAACCTATAATTATTTTCAAGTACGATTTTGCAAACTCGTTTTATAAAATTAAACAAATATTTAACTCTCTTTTAAACGGATATATAAAAAAATTTAAATTTATTATCAAAACTTAACATTGAAAATTAATTCTATATTTCTTACCAAAATAATTTTCAAATAAATAGCAATCCATATTTGGAGATATTATAAATCTTTACTTCTATTGAATACTTTACACACTCAAAACATTTTCAAATTACCTTTAGTTACTATCATGTATACACACACACATTCACACACACACACTCTTTATACTAAACCATTTCATTAAACATTTTATAATATACAATTTCTTACTATAGAATATTAACCAACGCTCCCAAGGGTCAGGGAATTTAGGGCTCATCTAATGCCTTGACTCGTGCCTCTAATATACAATGTATTGTTCTTAACCGACTTTGATATCATTCTATGACATCCCACCTCTATACTCATACTATTTGAGAGTATTCAATATAATGCTGTCAGATAATACGGAGAATCGGTTGAAATTCATATTGAATGAAAATATGCATAAGTCCTACATCGTCAAATATTGCTAAGTTATACTAATATATATGTGGCTTTGCAATGAAGGAGTTGAGGCCTAAGGGCACCCAAATGTCTGCTTCGTTGTGAGGAGGGAGATCATGCACCACCACACACGCGTGCATGCTGCCGTCCATCCGACCAAACCGGGTCGGACTCGGCTTTGGATGATCCTATTTTTACTGCAAAACTGGGTTGGGGTTTCTAATAGTTGCAGCCTATACGAACAGACGTGACTATTCAGATGCGGACGCGGAGTGACTAAGCAAGTGCGACTTTTGAAGCGGGTGCGAACCGTTAGATGCGAACGGGTGCGATCCGACTGAAGAAGTGCGGGCAAACGGAAACAGTGCGACGCGAACGGGTGCGAGGAGCAGGCGGGTGCGACCCATTAACAAACAGTAGCGGTTCAAAAGGCAACGGATGTGACCCGTCAAGCGGACGCGACTGTTTGAAGGGATGCGGACGAAATTATGAATAGGAGAGAATCCTGATCACATTCTCATTCCTTTCCAATTCTAATTTCTTCTGCTTCTTCTTATCTACTGCTCTAGACAATATATCACAGAGTTGACGTACTCATAACAATCTCGTGCGGATTACGTCTGTTGTATCTTGCGAGACTTTAAATAAAGTCTTAAGGAAATTGTTACAATAAGCCTCAGACGGAATTTTCTTCTTCAAACCGATTAGGTTTATAATTGATTTATATATTTATTTATGTATATCATTTTCGTTTCTACGTTGTACTATTTCTTTAAATAGTATAACGTTCAATCTATCGCTATAGTCATTATTACTATAGTTGTTGGTTTGTGGTTGTAATTTAATTACGACATACCTATTGCTTAATTTAGTTAATACAGACTTACAGAGTAGTGGAAATCTGATTGATAAACTTGTGAGACGAGTTTATAATTGGTTGTTCTCTATTTTGGTATACTAGACATATAACAACTTATGACTTTCCTTTTTTGCTAAGACCGAGATGGCAACAGTAGAGCGCTCAACAAAGTCTACTATACACAACAGGCCCGATCCTTTAAAGGAGATGGTGATGACTTTCAAACGTGGCAGAATCAGATGTTATTTTATCTCACTACACTCGGTCTGCAGCGGTATCACGAGGAGGAGGAAACGATTCCTACACCAGGCAAGGAATCAGATGTTGATATGTGGAAGCATTTCGATTGTCTATGCAGAAACTATATTCTGAATTGTTTTGACAAGGTGCAATACAAAGCATATCAGCCTCTAAAGACAGCAAAAGCACTCTAGAATGCACTTGCCATGATGTATAAGACGTAAAATATCAGTCTTAAGAAATTCATTATAGACAAATTCATGGACTACAAGATGATTGACTCCAAACCGTTGACTGCTCAACTGCATGAACTGCAAATCATCATTCATGAGCTCGAAGCAGAAGGTCATAAGGTTGGAGAATCGTTTTTGGTTGAAGCCGTTATGGGAAAACTGCCGCCGTCATGGAGAGATTACCACAATTATATAAAGCATAAGAAGAAGGAAATCTCTTTACAGGATCTCATAGTCCGACTGAAAATTGAGGCAGATAACCATGGAGTTACAAAACAAAGCGAGGAGGCATTTGTGGCTGAAGGTTCAAAGACCAAAAACAAAAAGAGAAGAATTTCCAAAAGAAAAGAAAAGCTCCAAACAACAAACCAAAAGACGACAAATGAACCAAAAAGTTTAATAGTGAGTGTTGGGTTTGTGGAAAGGTTGGACATGCCGCTAGAGATTGCAGACTCAAAAAGAACCGCAACAAAGAGGTAAATATAGTAGACAATATGGAAGTAGACGAGCCCAACTTCTCGGCAGTTGTATCTGAATGCAATATGGTTCAAAATACTAACAAATGGTGGGTAGACACAGGCGCTACTCGTCATGTCTTCTCTGACAAATCCATGTTTTCTACATACCAGAAATTTGATCACGAAGAAAAACTCTATATGAGTAATTCTGCACTATCCATGATCGAAGACGGTGGCACAGTAATCTTCAAGTTTACTTCTGAAAAAACTGTCAAGTTGAATGACGTGCTTCACGTTCTAGACATATGCAAGAATCTCATCTCTGGTGCAGTGCTATCAAAGAAAGGATTCAAAATGGTGTTCGAGTCAGACAAGATGGTTCTATTCAAGGCTGGAATGTATATCGGAATGAGATATTTATGTGATGGCTATTTAAGGCAAATGTAGCCGTTATCGGCAATAAAACTATGTATTTTGATTGTGCTATTAATAAAATTGAAGTTTCTTACTTGCTTGAGCATAAATTTTACTATGGCATGATAGATTGGGACACATAAATTTCGAAAAATGAAAACATTATCAAACTTAGGATTAATTTTGAAATCCCAAGTGGATAAAAACCATAAATGTGAGACATATGTAGAAGCAAAAATGGTTAAAAAAACCATTTCAATCTGTTGATAGAAGCAACGAAACACTGGGTTTAGTTCATACAGATTTATATGATTTAAATCATTACCTACAAGAGGTGGGAAAAAGTGCTTTATCACTTTTATTGATGACTACACACGATATTGCTATATATATCTTTTAAATAGTAAGGATGAAGCAATTACATCGTTTATGAAGTACAAAGCTGAGGTAGAAAATCAGTTAAATAAAAAGATCAAGGTATTGAGATCTGATCGAGGTGGAGAATATGAATCACCATTTGAACTGTTCTGTGCCGAAAATGGTATAATTCAACAAAAAATAGCTCCATATTCCCCACAACAAAATGGTGTAGCCAAGAGGAAAAACAGAACGTTAAAAGACATGATTAATGTCATGCTTTTAACCTCTGGCCTATCGACGAACTTATGGGGGGAAGCCTTAAATATGTCTAATCACATATTAAACAAAGTCCCTCACAATAAAACAGGAACAATTCCATATAAGTTATGGAAAGGACACAAACCAAGTTTTAAATACCTCAAAGTGTGGGGGTGCTTGGAAAAAGTTCCAGTTCCGTCTCCCAAGAAAGTCAAACTTGGACCAAAAACAGTAGATTGTTAGTACTTTTGGCCAGCGCAAAACAGTAGTGCCTACGGATTTTTGGTATTCAAGTCTGATATAGCTGATCATGTAAACACAATCATGGAATGTAGAGATGCCTCATTGTTTGAAGACGTGTTTCCACACAAAAGGAATGAAGGGAATAATGTCCCTAAAAGGACAAGAGAAGAATCAAGCAATTCACAAGAAGATGAAACTCATCAAGAGATTGAGAAAGTTGAAACAAGAAGAAGCGTAAGGGCTAGGACTTCCAAGACATTTGGTTCGGATTTTTTCACATATATGTTAGAACACGAACCTCAAACGTACAAGGAAGCAATGTCATCTTCTAAATCTTTATGTTGGAAAGAAGCAATCTAAAGTGAGATTGATTCAATTCTAAGTAATAAAACTTGGAAAATTGTTGATATTCCACCTGGAATAAAACCTATTAGCTGTAAATGGATTTTCAAGAAGAAAATGAAAGCAGATGGCTCTGTCGACAAGTACAAACCCAGATTGGTAGCCAAAGGATATTGTCAAAAAGAAGGAGTAGACTTCTTTGATACGTATTCGCTGGTAACACGAATAACCTCTATAAGAATGCTAATAGCAATTGCATCGATCTATAATCTAGAAATTCATCAAATGGATGTAAAGACAGCATTCTTAAATGGAGATCTCAATGAGGAGATCTACATGGAGCAACCTGAATGTTTTGTTTCCAAAGGAAATAAAACAAAGTCTGTAGATTAATAAAATCATTATACGGATTAAAACAAGCTCTAAAACAATGGCATGCAAAATTTGATAGTGTCTTGGTGAGAAATGGTTTTCGTATAAAAGAATGCGATAAGTGTGTTTATTATAAACAAATTGGACAATCATATATGATGATTTGTTTATATGTAGACGATATGTTAATATTTGGTCCAAATACTCAGGTAATATAAACCATAAAGAAGATGTTAATTAGCAATTTCGATATGAAAGACTTAGGAGTTGCAGACATTATTTTGGGAATCAAAATAATAAGAACACCTAATGGAATTAAATTATCTCAGTCACACTATGTAGACAAAGCGATTGAAAATTTTTGAAATTTTGGAATTAAAGGAGTAAGAACACCTTTTAGTCCATCAGAAATACTGCATAAAACACTAATGAGAGTGTAATGCAACTGAAATACTCTAGTGTAATAGGATGTCTCATGTATCTCATGAATTGTACAAGATCAGATATAGTTTATGCAGTAAGTCGACTAAGTAGGTATACAAGCAATACAAGAAAGGAACACTGGAAAGCACTAATGAGAGTGCTTGGATATTTAAAAAATACCACAAATTATTTCTTACATTATGAAAAATATCCTACCGTCTTAGAAGGATATAATGATGCAAGTTGGATTGCTGATTCAGAGGAATCAAAATCAACAAGCGGTTATGTCTTTACCTTAGCAGGGGCAGCAGTGTAATGGAAATCCACTAAACAAACATACATAGCTCGATCCACTATGGAATCAGAGTTTATCGCTTTAGATAAAGCAAGCGAAGGAGCAGAATGGCTTCGTCAGTTTTTAGAAGATATCCCATTTTGGCCTAAACCTGTACCGGCCATATGCATACACTGTGATAACAAAGTTACGCTAAGCAGAGCGCACAACTTTGTGTATAATGGAAAGTCACGACACATTCGTCGACGCCATAACACAATTAGACAGTTACTCTTAAATGAGATTATTTCCATAGATTATGTGAGAACAAATGATAACCTAGTGGATCCATTTACTAAAGATTTATCAAAAGAGAAAATTGGCTGCACATCGAGGGGAATGGCTTTATAAGCCTAAACCACCAAGAGTTATCTTATATGAAAACCTATTCTAAGCGACTGGAGATCCCACAGACTAGGATCAATAGGCAAATCAGTTCTGAGTAACTCAAGACGTAATGCATTTGCGTAGACATAGTCCAACTCCATTCCTATGGTGCACAATATAAATGCATACTTACAGAAGTATTTAACGGTTAAAACTATGTTTTTTAATGATGACCATATCTTGGAAATAACAAGTGGGGTATATGTAGGATACTCTTAATGGTTGCGATCACCTACATTAGTGTGAGCTGGGTGGGCTCTATGAGAATATTAAAGGCTTATATTTTCTATAAACACACGTACAATCAAAAATTGTTCAGGACCAAAATGAGCACAACTAAGAGATTGGATGTGAAGGGAATCAATGCTTCGTAAAGCTTATTGTCTGGATATACAATAAAGGCCGATGGTTAAAGATGAAATAATTCACAAATTAGCCAAGTAGATCCGATATGTTTTAACTAGGGACAGTTCAAAGTGAAATATCTACTTAACCACGATAAAGCATTATTCCATATGTATTCCATATGTATTCTATGATATTTCACTTTGTGTGGGGGATATGTATATTATCATTCATGTGGAGGGTTGTTGGAATTCATATTGAATGAAAATAAACATAAGTCCCACAACGTCAAAAATTGCTAAGCTGTACTAGTATATATATGGCTTTGAAATGAAGGGGTTGTGGCCTATGGGCACCCAAATGTATGCTTCGTTGTGAGGAGGGAGATCATGTATCACCACCACACACGCGCGCGTGCTACCGCCGTCGCCGTCCGTTCGACCGAACCGGTTCGGGTTTGGATCTGGATCTAAACGATCATATTTTTACTGCAAAACGGATGCGAACGAACCACACACGCGCGCGCGATGCGAACGGATGCGAGGAGCAGGTGGGTGTGACCCGTTAACGAACAGTAGCGGTTCAAAGGGCAACGGGTGCGACCCCTCAAGCGGACGCAGCTGTTTGAAGGGATGCGGATGAAATTATAAATAGGAGAGAATCCTGATCACATTCTCATTCCATTCCAATTCTCATTTCTTCTGCTTCTTCTTATCGACCGCTCTAGACAATATATCAGAGTTTACAAACTCATTGCAATATCATATAGATTACGTCTGTTGTACCTTGGGAGACTTTAAATAAAATCTTAAGAAAATTGTTACAACAAGCCTCACATGGAATTTCCTTCTTCAAACCAGTTAGGTTTATAATTGATTTATATATTTATTTATATATATCATTTTCGTTTCTACGTTGTACTATTTCTTTAAATAGTATAACGTTTGATCTGTTGCTATAGTTATTATTACTATATTTGTTAGTTTGTGGTTGTAATTTAGTTACAACATACCTATTGCTTAATATAGCTAATACAGACTTCCAGAGTAGTGGAAATCTGATTGATAAACTTGTAAGACGAGTTTATAATTGGTTATTCTCTGTTTTGGTATACTAGACATATAACAGAATCAGGCTATATGGGGTATATACGTGAATATTCCCTTGGACTAAAACTTGTACATATTAAAACATCATATAAATAACACACACACACACATATATATATACAAAGTATCAATTCAAGTCAATAAATAGTGAGAATACAAAGTCAATCGTGGCGATTAAATATAATATAATACATAATATATGATATTGTTTAGATATTGTTATCTCCAACGTCAATTATCTTAATAAAATAAGACAAATATTCAATATACAACTCTATTTAACCTATCTGCGGTAAATTCATAATATAAAATTATCATATAATAATATCTAATAGAACCCCTCTATGTCTAGTAACAGATGTTGGTCAAGTCGTCCCTATACCTGAAATGTCTTGGATTGAACCGAGCATTACATACATAACGCATTGTTCAGACAAAGTCAAATCAATGATATCTATACTAAAGATAACATTGTATAAATTAACATGGAATAATACCATAAATAATCTTTAAAGTACTACATCACTCAAAGCTCAATCCATAAGAAATTGTCAAACTTTATATCAAAAGATGTCATCACTAGTGTAAAACAAATTAATAGAAATCAAGAATACCATACCCAATGGATGAATCATCCATATAATAAAACATCATCATAAAAAATGAAATCATCGTATGGACTGGGCAAACACACAACCATCCTCTATCACAAAATTATATAATCGATAAATAATGTAAGATAGCCCGTCAAAAACAACCAGTGCTATACATACCACAAAGATAATCTATCATAATCCAAATCCCAATCAGTAAACGAAGTCTGTCTATAAATTACCAAACATCAGGAGTATGGATATACGGGGATTGACTACACTTTAGACACAATCTCTAGTATAGTCAACTCGCCATAGGATATGGACATATGTGCCAATCCACTACCAAACATGCACATATCGAAACCAGACGAGAGACCGACAACACGTTTGCTTGCTTTAAAAGCCACACAAGATTCATATAACACAACTCTTATAATCATCGATTACCAATACCTTTCCCTCACTTAGTATTTCGATAATGGTCCACCATAGACTAGACAACGCATAGCCTCTTCGCCCTCAACGACCGTGACTTGTTCCTTAAGAGTAACTGACTTACTGGCTAATGTAACACCTCCACACAATGCTCACATAAGGCTAACATAACATAAATAAGTTGCCACAATTTGGGCCGCCAGGATGGATATTGGCCAATTTGGTTCGCTCTCGAAATACAACGGAATCCGAACTCAATGTGGACGACATATAGTACACATAATCTATATCTACTCATAGCTGTAGACATAGGCTGATACACGGCTCTGTATAAATCAACACATGATATACTTGAACTCTTACCACTAGCCGACACACGGTTCTCATCGTAAGTCAACATATGACTAAGAGATACCCACCATAGCGAGTATTACCACTTATATATGAGAATATCCTCGTTTGAGTAACATTTACTTACAAAGAATAGTCAAATGAATAACATAACGACATCTCATTCCACCTCATGTTAATCGGATAATTATTCAATATTCATAAACTACACTAGTCTACACTAAATATTTATATATGACAAGTCAAATGAGAAACTGGCAAAGTGTTGCCGAAAGTCCTATACCAGACGGTACCACGAAATCATTTATTCAAATTTCTCGTCACACGGATAAAATCATAAGAATCTAATATAAAATGCTAACCACATATAAAAGGATGTCAACGACGTATTATAACAAGCCAGTAATCAAAATAGCGTCAACGGTGAATCATTCAAGATATTGGAATCAATATAGAAAAGATATGAAATCAGATATCTTAGAAAATTAACGTAAGATAGATTATCCTAAAATAAATAAATAAAAATATTAGACAAATCAATGATTAATAAAAAAATCTTCACAACTTCTAATCTTATATATAGTAAAGATAAATACTTAGGACTGAATAATAGTAGTATATATATATATACACACATCTTTTGGAATTCAAAAGCTAATTAACTAATGTGCATATAAAATATAATTAATTTTGTAATTCTTTATAAAAACAGTCAATTATTAAATATACATTAATAAAATTAGGAAACCCATTTTAAGTTCCTAAAATAACTTAGAAAGCCAAATGTTACATATAAAAAGTATATTATATAATCATATACAATAAACAAAAAAGAGTTATCAGAATAGAAAAATAGATAATTAAAATAAATAAATATGAGTATGTACAAATAAATATATAATTATGATTTATGAATCATCACAACATATAACTTTAACAAATTTGTATCGGTACATCGAATTATTTATTGATAAATTTATTTATCTATCAAGTTTCATACTTAATTACTGTATTAAATTCACTTCATATTTAACAAACTTCAAATTATGTTTATATTCTTCCACAATATATAGTAATTTAATATAGTGCTTAAATATACTTATTATATGAATTTACATACAAGATTATTATAAACGTACATTAGTAAATTGCCTACCCTTGCATTTATATTAACGTGGCATCAAGTGTTTCATTAAACAAATGTTCATATCACGTGAAGACCATATATTGTTTGTAAAAATGTTCAGCACACCTAAATCTAAACCAACCTACAAATGAAAAGCTGACTTTCTTTATATTATAAAACATATCACAATATGTGGACAACATCTAGTCCAGTTATGAACACACAAACAACAAAATGATATAGACACACCATATAAACGCAAGCACACGGATCTACACATATATATAGCCATAAACACGCACCAGCATTTACATGCACACATTAATTCCTGCAACTTTACACATCTCCATGGCGTACAAATACACATACGCTACATCCACAATCTCAACCGTAGAAAAATACCCATGAGCACACCAGATTACAAACGCATACACCCTTCACATCCACAAACATAATCGTCATGCCCTCACACTAACCCAGCATACATCAACTGCATGCCTATATTTGTATCACACACAGCACATTTACTTTAACACAAACACTTAACACAATCACACACCACACACAATAGGGCACCCGCTGATTAAATTCTCACGTAATGTATGCATAGAGCTTTATGGGTACACAAATTAACACACATACAAATGCTTACATGCTAACAAACATATATTTTAACTTGCATACATACTCCAGCATGAAGACAGGGATACTTATACGAAAATAAATATACAGAGCAATATTAAAATAAAATAATGCAAAAATTATCACAATAGGGGATCCATAGCTGAAAAATAATGTGTTTGCGTCAAAATTGGTCGCAAACATCCAATTGTCGATGAAAGCACCCGTTTATAATCACAGATCACAGATAAAAAGTATGTAGAGAATATAAATATAAAAAACACTCAAAATTTAAAAAGAAAACGGCAGAAACACATGATTTATAGTAGTTCAGCGTTGTAGACTACGTCTACTTTGAAGAGTTGCTGTTTTATTGATTATCGCTCGCTGGTTACAAGAGTATATATGATAGTAATCAAGTTACAATGGAGTTCTGTAGAGTAATGACATAGAAGAACCAAAATGTCCCTTTCTCTGAAGCTCTTGGTCTGTTATTTATAGGTGTAGGCTGCAAATATCTTACCCAGATCTCGGAAGACTCCTTCTCTCACGTGGATAGGCCCGTGTGATCGATCCCCTAACATTTCGACTCGATCCATGATCGATACAAACCAAATTCTTATCGATCCATAACCGCTCGTTTTGGGTTGGGATCGATCATGGACATTCTTGAGGTCGTACGCAAGCTGCTCTGTAAATTTAGTAGCATTTGGACTTGTAGATCTTGAGTTATGATCGACGCAAATTTGTGCTTGTAGCATGTTGCCGAATTCGTATCGCTTCCTTTCGAATCGCTTTACTTCATATCAATGGAATGCACGTGCTAACCAGATGACGTGGCGCTAACTTCTAGGATCGATCCACTTTTTATGATGAGTGACCGAGTCCAACTCTCTTCTAGGCTTCATTCATATCCGTTGGTGTCACCTCGTTCGTATCCTTCTAGTGTGCATCATTTCGTATCGATTGTCTGAAGGCATTTTTGTATCCATACCCATGTATCATTTCGTATCGATCAATGCTGGTACATGTATTGCCCTGAAATGCTTCATTTAGTATCGATCAATGCTGGTACATGTATTGCCCTGGAATGCTTCATTTCGTATCGATGATCCAGAGGCTGCTTCGTATCGATATATAACTATCCTCTTCGTATCAATCTGTGGCCATTGTTTCGTATCGACCATTCGCCTGATCGATATGAAATACACAGGGATGGAATCGATACGTAGCAAGCAATTTAGTGTACCTCACATCGGTGCCTTAGGAGCTGTTTCGTATCGATCACCCCACACACCCCTTGTACCTATTGTTTTTGGCATGCTTTGTATCCATCGCTGGCCGATCGATATGAACCAAGTTGATAAGGAGCGATACGATGTACGTATATACGAGATCGATATGAAGCGTTTCTTGTTGATGGATACGAAGCAAAGTGGTCATGATGGATATGAAGTAAAATGAGCAAAGATAGATACGAACTGGATCAAACATAATGGACACGAAATGAAGCAGTCATTGATGGATCCAAACTGATTGCTTTTCACTTGATTTTGATCGACCCATATCTCGAGAATACAAACTTTGATTGACTTGAAATTTGAAATGTTGACTTTTATAGATTTTCTCGTCGTACCATATCAATTGTAACTCGATTCAGGCTTGGGAAAAAATTGTCAGTATCCATAGAGAACCTGTGTATAACTGATCTTCAGGACTTATTATCTTCGGTTTTCAATCAATTCTTTGGTATCACGGCCTTGCCCAAAAGTGGGATAACACTTGCCCCCCAAAACACGCCTTGCGATAGGAAGGTGTGTTTTGTAGTTCGATAAGCTTGATGTTTATATCCTGATAATTTCCTGTAAAGAGGTTGATAATCTTACCTGACTATGAATAGTGACCATTCGTGATTGTATGCCATTCGGGGTGGTATGTGACTGTTCGAAGTCGGATGCAATTCGAGACGAGTTGTGATGGTTCGAGTCGGGGCGCCGTTCATGGCGAATGGTGACCGTTCGCGGTCGGGTGCCATTCGAGATGATTTGTAACTGTTTGAGGTCAGGTGCCGTTCGAGGCGAATTGTGACCGTTCGAGGTCGGGTGCTATTCGAGGTGAATTATGACTGTTTGAGGTCAGGTGCCATTCGAGGCGAATTATGTGTGCCCGGAGGGGGAGGGACTTAGAATCATTAATGTTCGATTTCATCTTCGAGTGAGTTTCCGAATTGTTTGTTATGGTGATTTATCGCCATCTCAAAGCATGTCTGAGGACCATTTGTGATTTCATACATGTGTAAATGACATAGCCACTATTGAATTACAAATACCAGATTTACATTCAACATGAGTCTTACAACCAAAATGTCCAACCAAATCAAGTCCAGATGCAAAAAATAGAAAACAAAAGCAAAACAGAGACGTCAAAGTAAGAAACCCATACTAATGCGGTTGGTAGTCGTCTCAGGGCACGCCTAAGGACCGTTCGTGATCTGGTACATGTGTAAACGATTTAACCACATTAGTGTGGATTTTATGACTTATTCGTCATTATTTCAATCAGTTGATGAAAAGCTGATTCCTCCATCCTAACCTGTCTCCAGTTGATGTAGATGGTGGTCGTTCTTGCTCCATCGTTGCTGCTCGCCTCCTCAAGTATTGTAACAGCATGCCATTTCGGATATGCCCTTCTATCTCATCCCTCAAGTGCCTACAATCATTTGTAATATGGCCGCTTAGTTCATGGAATAAGCAATACTTGTCTGACTTCCTTCATTGTTAGTCGGATCCCTTCTCATTGGCCTCCGGTAGGGAACATGCCCCTAGTGCCTTGGTGAATTCGTTCCAAAATTTCGTTCAACTCCGCGTAAGAGGTGAATCTCGGTTACTTTCGCGGCCGCTTTGGTTCATCACCGCTATTATCTGCCTTTCGCTTCCCTTTATCTTCGCATGAATCCTTTCCGGGCGGGTCTCCACTTTTGACTGCATAAACATCAACTCTCTCCTTCTTCTCTCTTAGCGTTTGCATCCTCTTGTCGCAAAACATTTCTGCCTCATGGTAAAACTCTCCTAGATCCATGAGTGGATCCTTCATCAATGAGTTCTTGAATTCTGTACCATCAGCTATACCAGATATAGCTGCCATCAAAACCAAGGATGGATCTAGCCGATCCACTGATGTCGCTACTGCATTGAATCGTGTTAAGAAGTTCCTCAAAGACTCTCTAGTATTCTGCTTCAGTGTTGTCAGACTCATCACATTATTGGGCCTCGAGATGTGAACCTTGAACTGTCTCATAAACTTTTCAGTTAACTCGGTCCACGTTCCACTTGAACTGCTCTTCAATTGTCTAAACCATAATGTTGCAATGTCCGTTAGATATAGTGGGAAACATTGGGCCATGATCTCCTCTGATGCCCCAAGTACCTCCATGTGTCTCATATATCTCGTCAGATGAACAATAGGATCAGTCATTCCATCGTACGTCTCCGGTGTTGGTAGCTTGAATTCTGGAAGATTCCTAGCCTGCCTAATTGTGGGAGCGAAAGGGCTGCTGTTAACATCTTCCAGATCTCTATTAACTAATCTGCCTCTCATGGCTCATCTGACCATCTCCACCAATCTGTCACTGCCGTCAAGCTGTAGTCCTTATCTGTTGCCTTCGACCTGCCCCTCGAGTTTACGAGTGAATCCCGAAATCTGCTCTCCTAGACGGGCATCCATTTCTCTATCAATATTGTGTTGAACAGCTCCACCTACTATCCTTCCTGAGGTTGGATCAACATGCTCCTGGGGAGTGCCCCTAGCTCTAAGGCTGCTCCCAATGGTCCCGCTCTGTTCTGGGTTCTGATTTCTCCATGCTCCTAACCTCTACTCCAACACTTCCTACCATAGAATTTCCTCGATTTTGCATTCTAGCTTGTCCAATTTTCTAGAGTAGGTTCTACATCATCTCTTCTTGCCTTTTCAGCATTCCTTCCCGCATGGCTTCCATCATCATCTCCATCTCATCTCGAGTGATGAAGACTGAGGCCTGATTAGCTCCTGAGAATGCTTCTTGGCTTCCTTCATGTTGACTTCTCTCCGCTCTTTGTCTCCTTATTGATTTCTTCGTCATAGCTTAAGCCTTCAGATCCAAAGTCCAAGTTGTAGAATCCCTGAATGTTAGGCGTTTCAGTGAAAGCACCAAAATATTTGCGTCAAAATCGGTCGCAAACACCTAATTGTCAACGAAAGCACCCCTTTACAATCACATATCATAGATAGCAAGTATGTAGAGAATATAAACGTAAAGAACACTCAAAATTTAAAAAGAAAGCGGTAGAAACACACGGTTTACAATGGTTCACCATTGAAGCCTACGTCCACTTTGAAGAGTTGTTGTTTTATTGATTATCGCTCGCTGTTTACAAGAGTATAAATGATAGTAATTAAGTTACAATGGAGTTATGTAGAGTAACGGCGTAGAAGAACAAAAAGGTCCCTTTTCCTAAAGCTCTTGGACAGCTATTTATAGGCATAGGCTGCAAATATCTTTTCCAGATCTCAAAAGACTCCTTCTCTCACGTGGATGGGCTCACGTGATCGATCCCTTGACATTTCGACTCGATCCATAATCGATACAAACCAAATTCGTACCAATCCAAAACTGCTCCTTTTAGGTTGGGATCGATCACGGACATTTTTGAGATTGTACGCAAGCTCCTGTGAAAATTTGGTAGCATTTGGACTTGTAGATCTTGAGTTATCATCAATACAAGTTTATGTTTGTAGCATGTTGCGGGATTCGTATCGCTTCCTTTCGAATCGCTTTACTTCATATCGATGGAATGCACGTGCTAACCAGATGACGTGGCGCTATCTTCTAGGATCGATCCACTTTTTATGCTGAGCGACCGAGTCAAACTCTCTAGGCTTCATTCGTATCCATTGGTGTCACCCCGTTCGTATCCATCTAGTGTGCATCATTTTGTATCGATTGTCTAGAGGCATTTTCGTATTCATACCCATGGACCGTTTCGTATCGATCAATGTTGGCACATGTATTGTCCTGGAATGCTTCATTTCATATCGATGATCCAGAGGCTGCTTCGTATCGGTATATGACTATCCTCTTTCTATCGATCTGTTGCCATTGTTTCATATCGATCATTCGACTGATCGATACGAAATACACAGGGATAGAATCGATATGTAGCAAGCAATTCAGTGTACCTTGCATCGATGCCTAAGGAGCCGTTTTGTATCGATCACCCTACACACCCCTTGTATCGATTGTTTTTGGCATGCTTCGTATCGATCGTTGACCACGATACGATGTACGTATGGATGAGATCAATACAAAGTGTTGCTTGTTGATGGATACGAAGCAAAACGGTCATGATGGATATGAAGTAAAATGAGCAGGATGGATACAAACTGGATCAAATATGATGGATACGAAATGGAGCAGTCATCCATGGATACGAACTGATGGCTTTTCACTTGATTTTCATCAACCCATATCTCAAGAATACGAACTTCGATTGACTTGAAATTTGTAATGTTGACTTTTATAATTTTTCTCATCGTGCCATATCAATTGTAGCTCGATCCGAACTTGGGCAAAAATTGTCAGTATCAATAGCGAACCTGTGTATAATTGATCTTCAGGACTGATTATTATTGAATATTTTATTCAATTCTTTGGTATCACAGCCTTGCCAAAAGGTGGGATAACATAATGCAAACACGCATGAAAATTCTCATGCATATAACTCTAGCCGCTCATACCCCAATATGCACACAACAGCACATAAGTACCCAACACTACACAACAACACCAACACTTGCTTATAAACCTACAATGCACGCTACTAACACAACCACAAAGCATAAATTCAAAACACATGCAACACATACTATTTACACACGCACACCACTCATGAGCCCACACAATTATGCTAACATACACACGATCATATACACTCTCATATGTACCCAGCACACACATTTCACAGCCATACACACTTATAACCACACACACGCCACCCTCCCATATAAGAGATTCGGTTGGAATCTATCATTTTCTATACACAAGCTTAAAAATGGTCCATTGCTTGTATATTTGTGTCTTTGAAATATTTTCCCATGTAGCAATATGTATCATACCTAATAGATTTAGTAGACCCAAATGCCTTTGATGGAGAAATAGTCCAGACGTTGTACATCCAAAAGAATTTGCATACATTCCTTCAACAGCCGGTTGAAGCCGAGATGGCCCATCAAAAAGCATGCATAAGTTCCACTGTGATGCTGACCGAAACAACAAATATTTCCATAACTAGCTAAAGATTAAGCAAGCCATGGATATGCTGCACTGTATCATGGATATGCGAGGTTCTGATATCGCTCCCTCCATTTTCTAGACCTTCCAATGATTTGTGCAACACTTATTCTTGTCCCATCATCATTAGAAACATATATTATATGTATATGGCATTCATCTTCTTTCTTCTTTACTCCCAAAAATGCACGCACCCAGCTATTCAATCCAAAAAATAATTTCAAATTTCTTCTTGCCAATTGTGTAAATTGATGTTGGAACTAACATATTTGGATTAGGGAATTTTCCTCCTCATTTTTTTTCATATGATTTGTTGTCGATTTTGTAAATGGGAGTTTTTCAAATAATTTGCTTCTAGAAGAAGCACGAAATCACCCACCCAAGCTTGTGTAAAAAAATTACTTCTTACTGAGGAATGATAAATTTGGAAATAAAATGGCCTAGAAAATGAATTTAGGACTAATTGTTTTGGCTCGGCCTTTAAAATTTGATAATTGAATATATACATATATATATATTCTTTTAAATTTTAAAAGAAAATACTAATAAATAAAAATTTCCATAAAGAAATCACTACTCTCCCAAACCAGTATTATATTACAATTACATTTCCTTTATAATTTTTTTTTCACAATTTAGCTTATTCAAATTAATATCACATTTTCACACTTTAAACCTTTTTATTAACTAATTTCTGAAACCCATTCTTCAAATCCCAATTTAATTAAATATTACTATTATTAGCTTTAATTAAGTACTACTTAAAATCGATAGTTACAGACTTCCCCTTATCAAAATTGTGTCATTACATTTTCTGATATGGAAAATCTACAACAAATCCACTATACTAAACTTTCTTATAAAATCTCAAAACCCCCCACTTAAATAAATTTCTTTTCAAATACACATACATTACATAAATATTTTTCCCAAAATTTAGCTTTATTCTAAAATAAAAACATAGTATCAATTCAGATTTCTCTTTAAACAAATATAAATTATTTTTAACAAATTTTCTAACTCTCATCCACAAAATTTCCCACTAAAACTCAATATTCGTTTTAATGAATCATTTTCTAATGTATTCCACAATTTCAAAACATTCTATTCCAACCTAAAATTATTTTCAAGTATGATTTTAAAAACTCACTTTATAAAATTAAAAAAAAAATATAACTCTCTTTTAAACTGATGTATAAAACCAGTTTAAACTTATTACCAGACCTTAACATTTCAAATTAATTCTATATTTCTCACCAAAATAATATCCAAATAAATAATAATCGATATTTGAAAAAATTATAAATATACTTCTATTGAATACTTTACGCATTAATTTTTTTTTCAAATTACCATTAGTTATTATCACGTATATGTACATACACACACACACACACTTTACACTAAAACATTTCAATAAACATTTTATAATATACGATTTCTTATTATAGAAAATTAACCAACGCTCCCAAGGGCTAGGGACTTTAGGTCTCATCTAACGCCTTGACTCATGTCTCTAATATACAATGTATTGTTCTTAACCTACTTTTACAATTCTATGACATCCCACCTCTATACCTATAGTATTCAAGAGTATTTCAATATGATACTGCCAAATAATATAGAGAATGAGGTTTTATGGGTATATACATGAATATTCCCTTGAAAAAAAACTAGTATATATTAAAACATCAAATAAATAACACAGATACACACACACACACACACACAAAGTATCGGTTCAATTTAATAAACACATGTGCCTTCAGGAAAGAACAATACATTATTTATAGTAATAACAGAGAACACAAAGTCAATCATAGCGATAACATATAATCTAATATATAATATATGAAATTGTTTAGATACAGTTATCTCCAGTGTCAACTATCTAAGTAAAATAAGACAAAAATTCAATATATAACTCTGTTTAACCCGTCTATAGTAAATTCATAACATAAAAAATATCATATAACAATTCCTAATAGAACTTCTCTAAGTCTAGTAACAGATGTCAGTCAAGTCATCCCTATACCTGAAATGTCTTGGATTGAACCGAGCATTACATACATTACGCATGGTCCAGACTAAGTCAAACTTGTATCTAAAGATAGCATTGTATAAATTAACATAGAATAATTTCATAAATAATCTTTAAAGTACTACATCAGTCAAAACTCAAATCCATAAGGAACAACCAAATTTGATATCAAAAGATGTCATCATCTATGTAAAACAAATCAATAGAAATCAAGAATAGCATACCCAATGGGTGAATCATCCATATAATAAAACCTCATCACAGAAATGAAATCATCAGGTGGATCGGGCAAACACACAACAATCCTCTATCATAAAATTATATAATCGATAAATAATGTAAGATAGCCCATCGAAAACAACCGGTACTACACAAACCACAAAGATTATCTATCATAATGCAAATCATAATCAGTAAACAAAGGTTATCTATAAATTAACAAACATCAAGAGTAAGGATATAAAGGGACTGACTGCACTTTCGACACACAGTCTCTAGTATAGTCAACTCATGATAGGATATGGACATATATGCCAATCTATTACCACACATACATATATCGAAACCAGATGGGAGACTGACAGCATGTTTGCTTTCTTTAGGAGCCACACAAGGTCCATATGACATAACCCCTGTAGTCATCGGTTACCCATACCTTTTCCTCTCTCGGTATCCTAGCACTGATCCACCATAGACTAGACAACGCATTGCCTCTTCAACCTCGATTACTGACACTTGTACCCCAAGGGTAACTGACTTACCGGCACATAGCGGCACCATATAAAATGCTCGCACAAGGCTAATATGACAAAACAAGTTGCCACAAATTGGGGACGAGGCCCCTCAATCGGGCCACCAAAGTGGATACTGGCTAATCTAGTTTACTCCTGAAATATAAAGGGAGCCGAACCCAATGTGGACTTATTATAGTACAACTAACTATATCCACTCAAAGCTCTAGACGTAGGCCGACACACTGCTACTTGTAAGTCAACACATGACTATGGTATATTAGAACTCTTACGACTGGCCGACACATGGCTCTCATCATAAGTCAATAAACGACTAAGAGATACCCACCGTTGTGAGTATCACCACTTACACATAAGTATATTCTCCTTTAAGTGACATTTACTTACAATGAATAATAAAACGAACAACATAATGGCGTCCTCTACCGCCGCGTGTTACTTAGGTAATTGTCCAATGCTCATACACTTAGTCCTACCTAAATATTTCTTTTGACTAGTCCAACGAATAACCGACGAAGTGTTACCATAAGTCTCATACTAGACAGTATCACTAAACCGTTTATTCAAATTTCTTATCACGTGGAAATAAAATTATACAATTCCAATATAAAATGTCACAACACATATAGAAGGATGTCAACACCATTTTATAACAACTGAGTAATCAAAATATCATCAACGTTGAATCTTTCATATCATTGGAATCGGTGTAGAAAAGATATGAAACCAGAAATCTTAGAAAACTAATATAAGATAGATTATTCTAAAATAAATAAATATATTACACAAGTCATTATTTAATTAAAATTCTTCACAACATCTAATCTTATCTAATAAAGATAAATATTTAGGAGTGAATAATAGTAATATATATGTTGAATTTAATATAAAGATAAATAAATAAATAAATAAATATATATATATATTCTAGAATTTTATAAATAAAAACTGAATTAAAATATAATGTACTCAATATAAAATGTGATAAATTTCTTAATTATTATAAAATTAGTCAATTATTAAATTTACATTAACGGGGTTTTTAGGCTAAAGGAAAAAGTTGAAGAAATATTTAGTTTTAGAGACAAGAAGTTTGCTTTTTAGGCTGAAGGACACTTTCTAGTGTAAATTACAGAATGATAGTTGTAACTATCATTTTCTGTTTACACTAAAAGATGTCCTTCAGACTAAAAGTCAAATCTTTTGTCCTTTAGACTAAATTTTTTTGCAACTTCTTCTCTGTGTCTATTTTCCTCTTTCATATAATCATATACAATAAACTAGAAAAGTGTTATTGGAATAGTAAAATAGATAATTCAAATAAACAAATATGTGTATGTACAAATAAATATATAATAATGAATCATCAGAACATATAACTTTAACAAATTTGTAGCGGTACATTAAATAATTTATAGATAAAATTTACTAATCCATCAAGTTTCTTATTTAATTATTATTTCAATTCATATTTTACAGAATTCAAATAATTATATTTAAATTCTTTTACAATATATAGTAATTTAATATAGTGCTTAAGTATACTTATTATGCATATTTATATAATGGATTATTGTGCATTTTAATTTATATCAATGTATATTAGTAAATTACCTACACTTGCATTTATAATAAAATGGCATCAAGGGTTTTATAAAACAAATGTTCATATCACGTGAAGACCATATAATGTTTATTAAAACGTCGGCATACCTAAATCTAAACCAACCTACAAATGAAAAGCTAACTTTCTTTATATCATAAAACATATTACAATATGTGGACTGCATCTAGTCTAGTTATGAACATACAACACAAACGATCTACACACCCTATATAAACGCAAGCACATAGATTCACATATACATATAGCCATAAACACATACCAGTACTTATATGCACACACTAATTCATCCAAGTTTACATATCCTCATGGCTTGCACATGCATCCACAGACCCAAAAGCGGAAAAATACCCATTAGCACAACAGATTACACATGCGTACACACTTCACATCCACATACATAATCGCTATCATTCCCTCACACTAAGCATACTATAACTGCATACCTATATCTATATCACACATCACATTTACATTAATACAAACACAAAGTACATTCACACACTAACACAACAGGGTACGCACTTATTAAATTCTCACACGACATATACATAGAGCTTCACAAGTACACAAATTAACAAACACCCAAATGGTTGCAAGCCAACACACATATATTCTAACCAGTATACATACTGCAACAAAAAGACAGTGATACCCATATGAACGTAAATATACAAAACAATGTTAAAATCAAATAGTGTAAAGAATTATCGCAAGGAGGATGCATAGTTGAAAAATAATGCACACACTCATGAACATTCGCCCACACACAATTCAACCCGCTCATACCCTAAAATGCACACAACACACATAAGTATACAATGCAACATAGCAACACCAACACACGTATATAAACCAACGACGCACGCTACTCACACAGCCACAAAGCATAAATTTAAAACACATGTAGCACAATTTACACACACAGCACTCATGAACCCACACACTTATGCTAACACACACACACAGAAAATCACAAACACTCCCATATGTACCTAACACACATTCAAGTATTCAACAGCCACAAACTTATAACCACACACTCACCAACCCTTTACTATAAGAGATTCAGTTGTGATTTAACCTGTTCTATAACAAAAGTGTAAAAATGGTCCATTAATTACTTGTATATTTGTGTCTTTGAAATATTTTGCTAAGTGGCAATATATATCATACCTAATATATTTAGCAGACCCAAATGCCATACTTCGATGGAGAAATTGTCCAAACGTTGTACATCCAAAAGAATTTGCATACATTCCTCCAGCAAGCAATTGAACCAGAGATAAGCGCACTGTGATGCTGATAGAAACAATAAATATTTCAATAACTCTCTTAAGATTAGCAGGCCAACGATATATTACACTGTATCATGGATATGCGAGATTCTGATATATATCGGTTCCCTCTATTTTCCCAACCTTCCAATGCTTTCTACAACACATATGCTTGTCCCAACATCACTAATCACATATATTATCTGTCTATGGTGTTCATCTTCGTTCTCCTTTACTTCTAAAGCACGCATGCACCCAACTATTCAACCCATCAACAAAATCTCAAATTTCATCTTGCCAGTAGTGTAAATTGATATTGAAAATAACATATTTGAATTAGGCAATTTTTTTTCTTTTTTTTCGTACGATTTGTTGTCAATTTCATAGGCGGGAGAGTTCTCACATAATTTACTTGCGGAAGAAGCTTGAAATCTCCTCCCTAAGTTTGCGTAAAAGAATATTTTTCATTGAGGAAGGATAACTCTAGAAATAGAATGGTCTAGAAAATAAATTTGGGCTTAATTTCCTTGGATTGGGCGTTAAAATTTGATATACGTGGATGTATGTATTCTTTTAAATTTTAAAGCCAAATTCTATTTAATTTAAATAAATAAAAATTCCCAGAAAAAATCACTTCTTTCATAAACCATTATTTTATTATAATCACATCCCCTTTAAAAAAAATTACTTTCAAAATTTAGCTTATTCAAATTTAAATATCACGTTTTCGTAGTTTAAAACTTTTTATTAATTAATTTCCAAAACCCATTCTTCAAATACTAATTTAAATAAATAAGTTCCTATTACGAGCTTTAATTAATTACTACTTAAAATCGGATTGTTACATTTGCAATGAATCTGCTTAATGCAGTTACTTTCCCGTTTAGACTCTGTACCTCTTTAGTTGTCTTTAGGGCCTTCATATTCCTCAAGGCTTCAATCTTCTTCAAATTTGCTTTGATTCCTCTCGAGTTCATAATGAAACCTAAGAACTTCGTGGACACGACACTGAATGATTTTTAGTAGGTTAAAATTCATTCCATATATCTAGAGCACGCAAAACATTTTTGAAAAATCCTCCAGACAATCATCTAGACTTCACTAACATATCGTCCATGTGGACCTCCATTGACCATCCAATCCGATATCTGATCATCGAACTCACCAGTCTTTAGTAGGTGGCTCCTGCATTTTTTAGGTCGAACGACATGCCAAAGTAACTGTAACGCCCCATCCCGAGACCCACCTTAGCAAAAAGAATTAACAAGTAATTCTATCTACTAAAGCGGAGAATAGGGTTGGCTAAGGGAGACCATCTATAATTTTGTCTTAAACATCTATTGAAAACGTCGATAAATGCAATATAATTTTTCAACTCATGTGGATCGATATACCCAGTAAATGCTTAATCCAAAACTATAGGTGGCTAACGGATCTATCAGAACAAAATACAATAACTAAATGTAAAGCACATCACAGAACAGTAATCAATATCATATATATACATATACACTGATATATGTTTAGTACAATACAATATGAATACAATAAAGGTGGTGCTCGATCACACTATGTACATCGAATTAAATGTAACTACATCAGAATATGAGAAAGAACAGAAACTACTCAAGAGAAAGAAAAGCTGATATCCAACATCAAATTCAAGCTAAGCCCAATAGATGATACCTAAAACAACTCGGTCTGACTCGAGTGAAAACACACGGGTCGGGCTAGCTAGAACTTATCATTGGTAAAGGTGATGATAATAGATAAGGGAAAAACCATTCCATAGTTACCAATGGAATGATATAGGTCATCAAGTTATCTCTAGAGTGATACATCAATGGTTCATCATGATTGCATAGAGGAATACAATATGTATATTAGATAGACATGGTTCATCTAATTATATACATAATTAAAACTTCAAGAATCCATCATAAATAAAACTCATCTAATAGAAACTTCTTAATTATTATACCTCGTCTCATCGGTACAAATATAAATACATCTCAAATCCATCATTAAACTCATTATAAAGGAATCTCCATAGTCATTTATACCCCATATCATTGGTATAAATATAAATATATCTTAAATCTATTATCAACACTCATCATAAAAGCATTACCATAATTTATACTCATCTCATTGGTATAAATATATATGATGTCTCAAATCCATCTTAATAGAACCCGGAAAGAATCCAAAACATCATATTCGAAATCACAAATAAAACCATGTATGTCAATAAGCCTTTTTCTTACATAAGGCTATGCTAAAGCATCATCATCAAAATAGTAAAATCAAAACACCTAAAACCTCATGGAAAACAGCATGTGCATTTACATCTTGACTAGTACTATCATTATTTGGTACCATTCATCGTGATGACTTCGAGTCACATAACATCGTGATCATCTTGATTGACTATAGTCGGAAACATCTTGATGACACCTAGTCACAAAAACCCGAGTAATAACATCGTGATGATTTGAGTCGAGTAATAACTTCGTAAATATCGTGATGATTCCAATCGAGTACTCGATCTGTAGCACTAGTAACATCGTGAATGTGTCTCAACTTCTCGAATAGGAACCCAATAGGCATCAACGTACATCCTATACCATACGTTCGTACCTATTTGTTTACTAATCATTAGTCGATGCCACATTAGAAAACCATCATAAAACATCATCAAATAAACACTGCCGCATCTCATCGGCGAGTGTAAGATACCTAACTCATCTTATCTCTTACTTGGACGAGTTTTAAGTGACATCGAGACTTGTCTCATTTCATGTACAAGTAAAAATTCATCATAAATATCGAAATCATCATCAATCCATCATAACAACTTGCCTCATCTCTTAGGCAAGTAAAAGAACATCGTGATGGTTATTTCTAACCATAGTTGCAAATTAAAACTTAACATCAATATTGCCTCATTTCTTCGGCCATCATAAAATGCATCTAGATTGGTTCGTCGTCGAATGTACTCAAAGAGGAATTCTCAAACCAATAATCTTCACCAAAATTTGGTAACTTCTAAATCAACTCAAAATAACACTTCAAATTGGTTTCGATCTTACAAGTCTGATATTAAGCAATAAAGCAAAAATACATGTCCCGTACCATGTATTTTTTTTACTAAATCGTTTAATTTACTTCCTCATACGTCCGAAAAAGCATCAAAGTAATTAAAATAAACAAAATTAATTATAATAGATTTTACTTGAGAAACCGGGTTATAAAACAAATTTTAGAAATTTATCTAAAAGATTGTGAGAGAAAACCCATCATTAAAAAGGATTTTAATAATTTTTAAAAGCCTTAAAAATAAAGAATAATTGATTTAAAACCTCTAAAAATACATAAAAACATTTATTACTCCAACCATGATGTTAGAAGATTTTCTGGAATTTATTGGGATTTTTTCCTAAACTCAAGAAAACATCAATTTGCAATTTTAATAGGCCTAAACCGATATTCAAATTTAAATCGAATTTAAATTAATTTAAATTCGAATCTCATCCTAACTTGATTAGTCCATTGCTGGACAAAATGATCAAATATTAGCATCAAATTTCATATAAAAAAATTGCAAAAGAATGCAAATGAAATCGTCCAAATCAGACAAATATATAAACATTGTGGCTGTCAATGACAGGCCAGAAGTAAAAACGTCAATTTTCCACGATTTAACCTTTAAAATTTAACAAAACTCAAAACATGAAACTTGTAGCCTGCATCATAAGGTTTCCAGAATATCAACCATTTTGATATTTCGATCAGTAACGAATATGTTATGAACGAAATATTACTTCGAAAAATTTATGTGCAGTGGTTATCAACACACGCCAACGACAAAAAAGTCAGTTATTCACTATGTAAACCTCAAAATCATTCAAAACCGAAAACAGAAAAGTTGTGGCATATTTCACAAGGATTTCAGAACATGTAAAATTTCTAAATTCCGATTTGATTCAAGAAAGTTATAATCAAATTACTAAAACAATATCAAACTCAGCCTAAACTTATGCATTTACAGGACAACGACAAACAATTGCAATTTTAGCATAGATAACTTCAAAATCAGGCAAAACGAAAAAAATAAAAGTTGTAGCTTAGTTTCGCTTTCGGAATGACCAGGATCATCAAAATCGGTTTCTATGCATTCCGGAATGACCAAGATCATCAAAATTGGTTACGAAATGAAGTAGTTATGGTCAAATTCCTTTCAGCTTCAACGAAAGAGCAAATATTGGTTTTGCTCTCGGGTTTGCAGTAGAAAATTAAATTTTGACATAGCTAAATTCAAAAATACAAAAACCCAAAAAAGGAAAGTTGAAGCACATGAATTAAGCTTTCCGTAACATCCAAAATTATCAAAATCAGATTAAAAACGAGAAAGTTATGCCTAAATATGTTTCAGCTTCAGTAATTCACTGATTATAACATTTTAATCATATAAAGAGCTAGGATTTGTGAGTTTTACACTCTCCATGCCTTCATGAAGATTGAATTATGATTTAGATGCCAAAGGTTGATGCTTTTAGCCAAGAATAGAGCATCCAAACCAGTAAAACTAAGAACAGGTATATGCAAATAAGGAGAGAAGCAAATCAACAATTATCATTACAAAAAAAGATTTTTTGATGAAGAGAAGGGTTTTAAAAATCGATTATCTGAGTTTGTCTCTTGCTTTAACCTTTTAAATCATTAATTTTTCTTTTAACTTTATGGATTTAGCATAGATTGAAGGAGGAAAGAAGGTTTCGGCGATTAGCATGCTTCTGGAGGCTAGACGAAGAAGTGAGAAATAGATACATATAGGTTTTCTTTTTCTCATTTCTCAGGCCAAGTTGGGATTAGATTGATGGGCTAAGGTCCAATTTAAAAGAAAATTATCTTAAGATAATATTCATTCACTTATTTAAACACTTAACCATGTATATTAACAAATAAAATCACAATAATACAAGTTTTTCTTCTAAAAAATTATGAACTTCATACTCTTGATGAATAAAATGTTTAAACTCAAAATAAAATATTATTTATATATTTAAAACATTCTATTATCATATTTCTCTATTTTAAATAAAGAAGCAAATTTACGTCTTAATTACAAAACTCATTGTAACTAACATTATAAATTACACAAAAATCATATTTTTGTATAATAAAATTCTATAACTCATTTCAAATATAATTTTATGCTCAAATTATTTTTTAAACTCGATTCCATCATTTTATTAAAGATATCCCATTTTAAAATTAATTACTTGTTTTAAAAATTATTAAAAGAAGTAAATAGGAATAGTTAGCAAAATTATTGCTTTAACTCTAAATAAAACACCTTTCCTTAATCTTTTAACTCAAACCATGTTAATAAAGTTTCCAAAATTATATTTTCTCATTTTACACTCAAATATATTGTTTATTTCCAATAAACAATTTAAATTCCTCTTTAATTATTAATTTACACTATTAAATTATAACTGCCGTTATAATTTAATATTCTCAGGTAATCGCTAAAACCTGGGTTGTTACAGACTCCCCGCTTACAAAAATTGCGTCCCCGCAATTTTATAGAAAAAGAGACGTAAATAACATAAAAGATAAAATCATCGAAGGATAAAGACAAGCTCGAATTCCAAACCATTCATACTCTCAATATAGAATGGTAGAAAGAAACAAAGAAAACTCACTTGGTTAATTCAATGGCCCATCATATGCTAATATAGTGATTAGCAAACCATCGAATTTTCCAAGCAACTCGAATGAATTTAGAAGATCTCCGTTCTTGAATTAGAAATCAATAAAATGCTCAACAAATAATCAATCAAAAATGATTGATTACTCAAAATTCTATGAATAGAGTTGGGACTAAACTCACTCAAACCCCATCTCTAAGCAATAAAGAAGATCAACAACAAGATTTTCCACACAGTAATATGGAAAGAACATCCTTACAAAAAAGATAGACACAATAGACAAGATAGATAAATCACAAGATGGCTTCTCACAAGGCAACCAAACTCGAACGACTACGAAATATGCATGTCGTTGATATTAGCTCAGGAATAGAATATACTCAAGAAACAAGGATATAAGCTAAAATTACTTTTCAATCCAAGATATTTACAATTTATAAATCTCAACATCTTTTAAATTTTCAACTTCAATTTTCAACATTTGAAAATTTTCATACTCTTTACTATATTACTTAGTAAGTAATTTAAAACTCAAATTAAAAGTCCAAATTTCTTCTCTTACTTCAAAATTAAATTCTAAAGAAATTTGTAAATCCATAATAGTATTCCTCAAAATAAATTAAGGGTTTTAATTCTCTTTACTCTTTTTATTAAGCCACTTAAATAGTTTAAAAACAATCTTCAATTTCTCTTATAACTCTTCTTTTAAAACACCCAATGTATATAATATGGATTCTAAAATCTCAAAATATACTTCAATAAAGCACCGCTCAAAATAATCTCATTTATATTCTCATCTTTATAATTTGAAAATAAATAAATGGCATTGCCTCGGCATTGAGTCTCTAATAAATAAATATATCTGTTGGTTGCAGAGTTGACCGAACGATCAAAACTGCCACGCCACTCTATTACTCATCTCTAAAATCAATGGCTACAATTACCATTTGAAATAAATTTAATATTTAATCTCAAAATGTTATTTTCAAAATCTCAATTTTTAAACACAAACCATCGTATCTGATTGCCTCATCATAGCATTTAGGAGATTCCTATCGATAATGTTGATCAGACGTATCGACTAGAACTCTTAACTACTCGATGGACGACCCAACACTCACAAATTATTTCTATAAAAGAAATATTACTCTTGTAAATACATTCTCAAAATATTCTTTATTTTGTTTTTAAATGTCTCAAAGCTCAAATTTCTCTTTAAAACTCATATTTACATAGCTTCAAAACTTAAACCGAAGAACATTAAGAGAATGCATCAAGATATTCCTAGAATACTCGATTCTCAAAATCAACAGAAGGAGATAGAGTGTTCGTCAACCTTACGGTATCATGAGCCACTCCAAAAAAACATCAAGATACAAGATAAGCAGGATATTCTTCTCAAAGGAGAAGAAGCACACATCCACAAATCACTACTTTAAACGGAGTAATGCTACAAAGGATAAAATTTATAGAGCGTCTGAAAAGAACACTCAAACGAAGCTGAATGATAAACTCAACAAAACTTGAACAATTTAGAAAATCACCTCATTCCTCAGTAGATATCGTCATGGAAGGATAACCGAAGAGCTAAGAGCCAGGAATAAGGTTACCTCAACACTCGATTGCTCGATTGGACATCAAATCCAAACGGACTCAAAAAACTCAACAAAGTCACTATGATTGGAATTTGAGATATATCATCAACATATCAATACTCAAGAGTGAATACAAAAACTTCAGAATCGTCATTAACATTCCAAAATGATAGAAATAATAAACCAATCAAACTAGGATGCCTAAATAAATATTGGATCCAATAACAACAAAAGGATCAGACTTTACATAAAATAAGTCAATCCATCTCAAATCAGATACATCTCAAGATAGTGAGTAATAAACAAATACTCACTAAAGCAGCATCAAATAAAAATCTCAGAATGCAAACAATGAGCCAGTCGTCGTGGATCCCTTCAATAGGATCCACAACTCCTAAAGGAATGCAACCAGAATGCTCAAAAAAATCAATCATCTCCATCGATCCGAACTCACTGGTATCGACAAAAATAAGAATAGAATAATCCCAAATAAGATTTTATATACGATGAGATGACATCAAACTCTATTATGAATACTACGGAATACAATATATCAATATTTCTAGATATATTCCATCTCAAGAAACCCAAAACTCGAAAAAAAATCAAGACTCTATTCGAAAACAAGCTTGAATAAAGGACAATTATTCATCGGTATTGTACTTCGATGTATCATGATATACATATAGTTCTGTGTTTATTCTACTTTGTTCTGACCACAGCTCTGATACCAAGCTGTAGCCCCCCCACCCCGAGACCCACCTTAGCAAAGAGAATTAACAAGTAATTCTATCTACTAAAGCGGAGAATAGGGCTGGTTAAGGGCGACCATCTATAATTTTGTCTTAAACATCTATTGAATACGTCGATAAATGAAATATAATTTTTCAACTCATGCGGATCGACATACCCAGTAAATGCTTAATCCAAAACTATAGGTGGCTAACGAATCTATCAGAACAAAATACAATAACTAAATGTAAAGCACATCACAGAAAAGTAATCAACATCATATATATACACATACACTAATACATGTTTAGTACAATACAATATGAATACAATAAAGGTGGTGCTCGATCACACTATATACATCAAATTAAATATAACTACATCAGAGTATGGGAAAGAACATAAACTACTCAAGAGAAAGAAGAGATGATATCCAACATCAAATTCAAGCTAAGCCCAATAGTTGATACTTGAAACAACTCGGTCTGACCTGAGTGAAAACACATGGGTCAGGCTAGCTAGAACTTATCATTGGTAAAGGTGTTGATAATAGATAAGGGGAAAACTATTCCATCGTTACCAATGGAATGATACAGGTCATCAAGTTATCTCTAGAGTGACACATCAATGGTTCATCGTGATGGCATAAAGGAATACAATATGTATATTAGATAGACATGGTTCATCTAATTATATACATAACCGAATGAAATGAGCGAGGATATCGACCATAAAGTAAATCTTCAAAAGATAGTTAAAACTTCAAGAATCCATCATAAATAAAACTAATCTAATAGAAACTTCTTAATTATTATACCTCATCTCATCGGTATAAATATAAATACATCTCAAATCCATCATTAAACTCATTATAAAGGAATCTCCATAATCATTTATACCTCATATCATTGGTATAAATATAAATATATCTTAAATCTATTATCAACACTCATCATAAAAGCATTACCATAATTTATACCTCATCTCATTAGTATAAATATATATAATGTCTCAAATCCATCTTGATAGAACTCAAAAAGAATCCAAAGCATCATATTCGAAATCACAAATAAAACCATGTATGTCAATAAGCCTTTTTCTTACATAAGGCTATACTAAAGCATCATCATCAAAATAGTGAAATTGAAACACCTAAAACCTCATGGAAAACAACACGTGCATTTACATCTTGACTAGTACTACCATTATTTGGTACCATTCATCGTTATGACTTGGGGTCACATAACATCATAACATCGTGATCATTTTGATTGACTATAGTCGAAAACATCTTGATGACACCCAATCACAAAAACCCGAGTAATAACATCGTGATGATTGGAGTCGAGTAATAACTTCGTGAACATCGTGATGACTCCAATCGAGTACTCGGTCTGTAGCACTAGTAACATCGTGAATGTGTCTCAACTTCTCGAATAGGAACCCAATAGGCGTCAACGTACGTCCCATACCATATGTTCGTACCTATTGGTTCACTAATCGTTAGTCGATGCCACATTAGAAAACCATCATAAAAATCATCAAATAAACACTGCCTCATCTCATCGGCGAGTGTAAGATACCTAACTCGTCTTATCTCTTACTTGGACGAGTTTTAAGTGACATCAAGACTCGTCTCGTTTCATCGACAAGTAAAAATTCATCATAAATATCGAAATCATCATCAATCCATCATAACAAATTGTCTCGTCTCCTAGGCAAGTAAAAGAACATCGTGATGGTTATTTCTAACCATGGTTGCAAATTTAAACTTAACATCAATATTGCCTCATTTCATCGGCCATCACAAAATGCATCTAGATTGGTTTGTCGTCGAATGCACTCAAAGAGTAATTCTCAAACCAATAATCTTCACCAAAATATGGTAACTTCTAAATCAACTCAAAATAACACTTCAAATTGGTTTCGATCATACAAGTACGATATTAAGCGATAAAGCAAAAATACATGTCTCATACCACGTATTTTTTTACTAAATCATTTAATTTACTTCCTCATACAACCGAAAAAGCATCAAAGTAATTAAAATAAACAAAATTAATTATAAAAGATTTTACACGAGAAACCGGGTTATAAAACAAATTTTAGAAATTTGTCTAAAAGATTGTGAGAGAAAACGCATCATTAAAAAGGATTTAATAATTTTTAAATGGCTTAAAAATAAAGAATAATTGATTAAAAACCTCTAAAAATACATAAAAACATTTATTATTCCAACCATGATGTTAAAAAATTTTCTGGAATTTATTCGGATTTTTTTTAAAACTCAAGAAAACATCAGTTTGCAATTTTAATTGCCTAAACCGATATTCAAATTTCAATAGAATTTAATTTAATTTAAATTCAAATCTCATCCTAACTTGATTAATCCATTTATGGACAAAATGATCAAATATTAGCATCAAATTTCGTATAAAAAAATTGCAAAAAAATGCAAATGAAATCATCGAAATCAGACAAATATATAAATATTGTGGCTGCCAATGACAGGCCAGAAGTAAAAACGTCAATTTTCCGCCATTTAAACTTCGAAATTTTACAAAAATCAAAACACCAAAGTTGTAGACTACATCATAAAGTTATCAAACATCAAACATTTTGATATTTCGATTAGTAATGAATAATTTATGCACGAAATACTACTTGGAAAAATTTATGTGCGCTGGCTATCAACACAGGCCAGCGACAAAAAAGTCAGTTATTCACTATGTAAACCTCAAAATCATTCAAAACTGAAAACAGAAAATTTGTGGCATATTTCACAAGGATTTCAGAACATCTAAAATTTCTATATTTTGATTTGAAATAAGAAAGTTATGATCAAATTACTAAAAAAAAAAAAAAAAATCAAACTCAGCCTGAACTTATGTATTTACAAGAGAGCGAAAAATAATTGCAATTTTAGCATAAATAACTTCGAAATTAAGAAAAACAAATAAAATGAAAGTTGTAGCATAGTTTCTAAGCTTTCCGGAATGATCAAGATCATCAAAATCAGTTAAGAAATGAAGTAGTTACGGTCAAATTCGTTTCAGCTTCAATGAAAGAGCAAATATTGGTTTTGCTCTCGAGTTTGCAGTAGAAAATTAAATTTTAACACAGATAAATTCAAAAATACAAAAAACTCAAAACAGTAAAGTTGAAACACATGAATTAAGCTTTCCGGAACATCCAAAATTATCAAAATTGGATCAAAAACGAGAAAGTTATGCCTAAATATGTTTCAGCTTCAGTAATTCACTGATTATAACATTTTGATCATATAAAGAGCTAGGGTTTGTGAGTTTTACACTCACCTTGCCTTCATGAAGATTGAATTATGATTTAGATGCCAAAGGTTGATGCTTTTAGCCAAGAATAGAGCATCCAAACAAGTAAAACTAAGAGCAGGTATATGCAAACAAGGAGAGAAGCAAATCAACAATTATCATTGCAAAAATAGATTTTTTGATGAAGAGAAGGGTTTTAAAAACCGATTATCTGAGTTTAGCTCTTGCTTTAACCTTTTGAATCATCAATTTTTCTTTTAATTTTATTGATTTAGCATAGATTGAAGGAGGAAAGAAGGGTTCAGCCATTAGCATGCTTCTGGAGGCTGGAGGAAGAAGTGAGAAAAAGATACGTACATTTTTTCTTTTTCTCATTTCTTACAGGCCAAGTTAGGATTAGGTTGATGGGCTAATGTCCAATTTAAAAGAAAATTTGTTTAAGATAATATTCATTCACTAATTTAAACACTTAACCATGTATGTTAACAAATAAAATCACAATAATACAAGTTTTTCTTCTTTAAAAATTATGAACTTCATACTCTTGATGAGTAAAATGTTTTACACTCAAAATAAAAGATTATTATATAGTTAAAACATTCTATTATCATATTTCTCTATTTTAAATAAAAAAGAAAAATTTACATCTTTAATTACAAAACTCATTGTAACTAACATTATAAATTACACAAAAATCACATTTTTGTGTAATAAAATCTATAACTCATTTCAAATATAGTTTTATGCTTAAATTATTTTTAAACTCAATTCCATCATTTTATTAAAGATATCCCATTTTAAAAATTAACTACTTCTTTTAAAAATTATTAAAAGAAGTAAATATCAATAATTAACAAAATTATTGCTTTAATTGTAAATAAAACACCTTTCGTCAATCTTTTAATTCAAACCATCTTAATAAAGTTTCCAAAATTCTATTTTCTCATTTTATACTCAAATATATTGTTTATTTCCAATAAACACTTTAAATTCCTCTTTAATTATTAATTTACACTATTAAATTATAACTGCCGTTATAATTTAATATTCTCAGGTAATCGCTAAAACCTGGGCTGTTACAATAACAATACAGTCCCAAGGCAGTTATGAAGCTCATATGTTCCTGATCTGAGATGTGCATCAGAATTTGATTATAGCTAGAGTATGCATCCATGAATATAGAAATTCGTGGTTGACGGTTGAATATACCAATTGGTCGACCTTTGGTAGTGGTAAACAATCCTTTGGGGATGCTTTACCCAGATCCGAATAATGGATGCACATCCTCCATTTCCCATTGGACTTCTTTACCAAGACCAGATTGGACACCCACTCCGAATATAGGGCGTTGAAAATGAAGTCATTGTCTTTAGCTTATCCACCTATTCTTTCAACGTAGCGCATCGCTCCAGACCCGAACTACGTCGATTCTGTTTTATTGGGAGACGCCTAGGGCTTACATTCAGTACATGGTACGTTACCTCTAGTGAAATTCCATACATGTCAAAATGTATCTAGGAAAACACATCTAGGTTTGCTTGGAGAAACTTGTCAATTACTTCCTCATCTGCATGCCAAGTCGAGATCCGATTTTTAGGACCATGTAGAGATATCCTAATTGACTAGGATGTAAATTGTCAAGTCAGCAGTGGTTGCCCTTGCATCCTCTCTCACTTCCCTATGATCCATAGCTATGTGGAATTTGCTATGCCAATCGAGCCAACGCTTGGGCGATGGTTTCTATGTATCCATGTCTTGACGTAGAGAATCTTTTTTACTTCCTTTACTTTCTCGTGTCATTCTGCTTCCTTCAACTCCACGATGTCACATTCATATCCAACATACTAGTATCCTTAAATGACCCTAACCCGTTCTCCATAAGAAATTTCATTATTAAGCACCATGGGGTAAGGGCCACTCGAAAGCTAGCTAGGGTCGGTCGACCCAAGAAAGTGTTGTAGGTAGAAAAGACGTCCATCACCATGAAGGTCATAACCTACACTCTCTTGTGGTCATCTTAACCTTGAAAAACTAGTAAATCCACACAACCTACAGGCTATATTTCCATTCCATTAAATCCATGAATTTTGGACTCACACGGCTTCAGATTCATGCCACCCATTGGCATCTTATCGTAAGCTTTCTAAAATGAAATGTTTATCAAACTACCACAATCAAATAACACCTTCCTCATAGTTGCCGACCAAATTGTGTCTGATATCACCAGGGGATCCAGCGTAGATGCTTTGACTCCATCAGCATCCCTATTTCTAAATACAATATAATCAAACTTGATCTATAGTTGCTTTCCTAAAGCCTGGTCTTTGTCAGCGAAACAACTTTCACTCACAACATGCTTCAAAGAACTTGAGTATCTCTTCATTTCATTCCATCTCTTCACAACCTGATGGGGTCCCCTAAAAATCGCTTTAATAACCAATTTTTCCCAAGCTTCCTAGGCTTTTCATCCAGTCCTAGCTTGACACCTTTGGAGTATTTCCCCTAGGGTTGAACATTCCCTTGCCTGCTATCTGTGGGGCTTCCACGTACGACTGAAGCTTCCTTTTATGAAACAGATCCTCAATCACATCTTATAAGTGCATACACTCATTCATGCTATGATTGTGGGTCTCATGGAAGTAACAAAACTTCCTAGATCATTTTTCTCTCTCGACCGACTCTTTGTAAGCCGGTTTCTTATAATGCTTGGTACCTCACATAGTAAGGTATATGTTCTCAACTAAAAAATTTCAACGGTGTATAATTTTCATATTTCGGACGTCTCTTGAAATAAGACTTCCTACCTCCATCACCTTGATTATTTTTCTTCTGGTTATTGCCTTTATTTCCCATATTCACAGCTATATTTCTGGAAATTTCACTAAATTTCTTCACAGCGATATTACTCTGTATCATTTTAGCCGATTGGTCACCATTGGCCTTCTTGGCCATCGTACTTTCCTCTTTCAAATGAAAGACTTAAGTTGCCTTCCTGTAGAAAACATCTGTCATCGGTGGGGTCTCATATTCAACCACCTTCCAAAATCTGTATCAGGATGTATCCCACTTATCAAAACCATTAACGCAAAGTCCTCCTTTGCATTACTCAGCCCCATCATTGATATATTGAACATGCTCAAAAAATCCTCCAGTGACTCTTTCGCTCCCTGGAAGAGGTTCGATAATGATATCATGTCATTGGAACGGGTTGTGTGGAAACAGAATTTTTCAATAAACTTCATTGCCAGCTGGTCGAAAGATGATATGGACTTTGACGGAAGTCGAGTGAACCACATCATTGCTATACCTTTAAGAGAGATCGGGAAACATCTACATCTCGTAGCTCCCGTCGCCTTTGCCATGTCCATGTACCACTCATATATTAACAAATGCTGCCTTGGATCCATCATTCATTGTAGGATGGCATCGTCAGCATTGCGAACGTTGGGGGATACAAGTCACGTAGTATCTCCTCAATAAATGGGTTACTGCTATGAGATAAGACCCACCAATCGTTACTTCTGTGCTAGTTTTCGCTCACTAATTTCTTTACCATATTCGTTAGTGACTCTGGTTTAACTTGATCTACTGGATGGTGATAATCATTATCTGCCCGAAGGGCCTTGTTTTGTACCATGATACTTGGGTTCTTTATTCTTGGGGAGAACTATTCATCCAGTTAAAACATTCGTTCATTTTTTACGAGGTAGATCGACAGCAGTAGCCTAAACTTCCACATTCTAATCATCAGCAACATGACCAACATCACCAACTAAATCAACAGCACACTCACTGCCCAAGTCCAGAGCGTAAAGGTTCGATATCGATCCTTGAATGCGGTTTGCTATTGATCCATGATCCTTTTTTGAGCACCGTCCAATCTATTCTTCAAAGTTCGTATTTCTTTTCGCTTCATTTTCTATTTTCCATCTCGATGTTTTTTAGCAGACAACGAAGAATTGTCTTCCTAGTCAGAAGGTGGTAAATCTCTCTTACTCCTTCTACGACTACGGGTTAACTGATTCAGTGGGTCAAGAATCTCTTTCATTTTCCTCCTTAATTCATCCTGATTTTCTTGCACATCATCGTTTATTTGCTTCATCATCCTATCCATTTTAACTTACATTATCACATCTAAGATATTCTGAATTTACGAGTTAAGCGATTTCTTCAACATTTTGAGAACCAGCGTTTTTAATATCCAGCAAGTTTGGAAGCAGCAGAACGTTCCATTCGGACCATGACTTCATTTAATCCTATGATAGAATCAATGGAAACTTGAGTATGCATGGATTATAGCAACAAAACAGATGGAACTACTTCGTGGATTTGAATAACCCAATAATAGGAAATATATCCTAATAACCTAAAATCATTACATTCTCAATGAAAGCACTAAAAAGTTTATGCCCAAAGTTAGAACAAAAAACCAGAGATTAAAAGTAGAGAAAAAAATGAATAAAATAACTTACAAATAAAGAAAACAAGAACACACAACAATTATAGTGGTTCGGCTAATCAAATGCCCATCTCCACTTAAATTTGTTGAGAACTTCTAATGATTTTTTAAAAAAATGTTCCTATAGATCGTTGAAGATCCCTAAAATTATAAGAAAAACATAAGAATTGTTCAACTACTAAAAAGATCCCTCAAGCAAAGCCCATCCTCGTCTATTTATAGCTTCGGGTCATTAGAAAGCCTCACCCACGTTTACCGCATATAGGAGAGATTAACTGATGAGATTGTACCAACATCGTCAATAATCAGGGATCAGTATTGATCCACATTCAATGATTAGTACCGATCCATTACTTTGCCCCATGGACAAAGATTTCCTTCTTCTAATTGTTTGGTTTGCTTGCGTCATTGCTTCATTTGCATTGTTATGGGCTTGGATTTTATTTAATATCTTAGTTTAGAGGCTAGGCATGAGTGTTCGAGTTGTTTATTGATTGCTTGAATTGAGACATGTAATCAAACCATCCCAAGCCAGTATAGAGAACTTGTGGCCGCTTCGCTTTATCATAGCAAGAGAAGTATGCTGGTTTAAGGGAGTTTCTAGGGATCGGTACAGATCCCTGTTCAGGGTTTGGTACCGATCCAATATTTCTCTTGAATGGTAAAGTTATGAGTTTGGTGATATTTCAGGAGGTGTGTTAGCCTTCATTTGAACATTCAATGCTATCTCTGGATTCCATTCCTCGGTCTCATTTAACACTTGAGTTTTGCGATTTTTTCTCTGGATTCTTACTTGATAGCTTCTCAGTTTAACGACCTGATTAATCCGAATATTTCTGGTCACAAGGCTGTATAACACTTGGTATCCGTGTTCAATAAGAATGATGGGCTTCACATCCAAGTCAAAGGGTTATAGATTCAGATGATGGATGAGTTGTTCGGTGGGATCCTACATATCTCTGTAGTAGGAGAAGACCTAGAGGACATCAAGACCACCGATCCTGCTATACTTGAGTAGATCTTTCATGGAGGGGCGGATATTCGGCAGACAAAGAACTTGCTGGCCCAAGCTCGTCTGGTCACCAGCATAGTCCAACACAACATCGTCCCTAAGACGGGGAACTGTAACCAGATTTATCCCCTTATCCAAAAGGCCACTTATGCCATTAAAAGTGATATTTAGGAGAATTATGCCAAGGTGATCATGGCCCATTATGTGAACCCATGAGTAAGGATCGAGAGGAGCTACCTCCCATACTCTAATCTTTTCACTTTCATCTTCTAATAGTTTGGAGTTGGCTTTCGACGGGAGCCGATGCAGACTTGGATACATCCGCCAATGGATAGATCCTCCCTTAAGAGGACGAGGATAGAGGCACTACTTATGGATTTTGGAGCATGCCGGTAGCATGAGTTAGGGAAGGTGTATGGATGAGATCAGCAGCAGGAGGTAGGCCAGGCATATGGAGTAGGCTCCTCGGCCAAATTAATAAGCTATGGGGCAACAGCAGCAAGCACAATACTTAAGAGCGATCCAAGATACTTAGATCCGGATCGAGGAGGGCTCTAGGAGATATGAGAGGAGATACTTTGCTAAGGTCATAAGCATAGGTGCATAGCATCCATGCTCTAATTCTTTAGTCGGAGCCGTAGTTCTAACCCTCATAGAGGAACATCTCCTAGCCCGCATGTAGTAGTAGTCAGTAGTAGTCGTATTTCCTTTCATCATTTGTTTTTCTTTTAGTTTGGGTCTGATTGTGTAAAATGTATATAATATGAATGGAAATGTTTCTTTTTGTTTATTTTCTGTGTTGGCCATTGTATTATTCAAAAAACAGTAAAACAAGGCTATTTCTAGAAAGACACTTAACTAATGCAATAGAAATGAAAATAAGGAAATCTGGAAGTTACAAAACAAGTTAGGAATATTTATTTAATTAGCTACTATAAAAGAAATTAGGATTTAAGTCCCAACAAGTAGAGAATTTTCGAAAGGTAAATTTTAACAAGCGAAGGAAAGAGAAAGGTTGTTGCAAAATCATAGGTCACAATTCCTAAGCCTTAAAAACCTGAAATTTATAAATGAACCTGTGTGCTAGTTGTTATTTTAAGATTAAAAAAATTGAAATTAGAATGTTTTACCATATTGTAGGATAGAGTCCACTAGGGACGTTAAACTATTGGCTAAATCCCAACTGCATAGGATGAGGTATAAGTTGTTTTGAAAAAATAAATTAAATTTTAAAGATTTTCCAAATGTTTCAAAATTTTAGTTCAAAAGGATTTTGAACGAAAAAAGTAGAGAAAATTTATTTTTGAAATGCCACATGCTTAATACAGAGAAGAAGTTGATGGATTAGGAAGCGTGAATTTTACTATATAGCATAAGTGACAATAAATAAATAGTTAGTGATAAGGGAAGAAGCTATTTTAGCTATGGAATCTAATTCTCCGTACCTTGTCGAGAAGTAGAAATAACTAGCCTTAAAATAGTTCCGTATTGAAATTTTTAATAGTTTTAATAAAATTCACCTATGTGAACTATACTTGAAAAAGTTGGAAGAAGATATCTGGGCATAAAAGAAGGTTCCAAGGTAATGTGGAAGAACGGTACATGAGAGAAGAATGAAAATATGAAATTTTCCATCTAAACTCTTTTTTCAGCATGAAGAATAAGGTTTAGAAAATTGAATTTTTGAAAATTTTAGATGTTAGTAATGGTATGTTAGGATTTTGGATGGTAGGGATCGGATGAAAAACGGTTGAATTACACTTCTATCCTTAGAAGTGTAGGAAATTTTGAATGCAAAAACAATGTTTTGATTTCTCAAAAATTTGCGCATATAAAACTGCTAGTATATATAGGTTGTTTGCATTAAATTTTCAAAATTATTTCAAAAGAATGCATTCATATAAGAGGCGCTAATTAGAATTATACTGCATACATATCATGCTTACCATGGTACACCATGCACTTGTACACAACTGGTTGCAAAATAGATTGCTTACTTATTGATTGGTCGGTTTAGTATGGTTGTGTGTAATGTTACATGATTTAGCCCTTGAGAAATTTTAGGTTTAAAATTCTTTTAAGGGAGGAGAATATAACACCTCATATTTTTTACAGTAATTAATTAAAAAGTTAGTTAACTAATAATAACACCCAAAAATAGGAATTTTAATGTTAGAATTTCGCTATGAAAGTTTTACTATGATCAATTTTCATATATAAAGTTTTCCAATCGAAATTCAAGCGATAGAGTTATAACGTTTGAATTTTCCGAATTGGAAATAATTATTTGTGCAATCAACGAAATAAAATATGATTAACCAAAATAAATTAACATTAATTGATGAAAACATTTACTTAATTTTAAGAAAGTGAACATAGAAAGATATAGTCTCGGTCGGTTGTATAAGGAAATAAACCAATGAAATTAAACGACGATAATTAATTAACATAATTAGTATCGGCCAGTCGACCCCTAGCCTGGGCCGGTCGACCGCAAGTGATCGACCAGTAGGGAATGATGGTTGACGGATTCAGTTATCGAATATGAGATTTTGACATAGTCGAACGACCTAATTTATAATAATTTAATCCATTGGTTGATATTGGTTTGAATCCCTATAAATACAGATCTAACCCCTCACTTTCTTCTCATATTTCCTAGAGGATGATGAAGCTCTACCATTTTCTCCTCTTCGAAAAATTCTTAATTCTAAAAATAGTTATAGTTTATATATGTATATACAAGTGGAGAATAGCAGAGGATAATTGATAGTAAGAGTATGAACGAATTAAACCGTCAAATCCACGATAAATTATAAATCTGGATCTAAAATATAAATTAAGTCAAAATCTTTTCTTTAATCTAGATTTCTGATAGATATATGTATGCTTGCGATTTATGTATTCAAGTAGGAAGAAAATGGAGTCAAACTGGAATAATAGAATTAGATCAAGATTTTTGGAAAGCTAAAGAGATGAGTGAGAAATTATGTATTTTTATACAATAATAAATTTATATCATTGTAAATCTGTTCATGTAAGCATAAATGTAAACTTGGAGTTGTAGGCTAAAATTATGTACATGAATGAATTTAAATCATGCCTACTATCCAGCCTTTTGGCCTGGCTATATTCGAACTGACTAGACAAGTTAGACTCGACTGTCATTAAGATCAACAAGTCATATTAACAATCACGAAGCCTAGAGAATATGCACAAATGACAGTATGAAGCAGTGGCGAAGTGAAAGCAGAAGACGGACTCAATAGAATGGTAAAAATGTAAAAGTAAACCATTTACCGAAAATTGATTGGTACAATCCATATTCACCAATTATGGATAGTACCATATCGATATTATAGTTCAACTCAGCACAAAATGATCCATACCCCAAAATCTACAAGTCAACTACATATGAAACTTTTGGAACATCAGTATATTAAAGAGCGAAGCTCGTCATATCAAATCCAAAAGGAGCTCATAAAATGATAGGTTCCGTCGTTATTATGAATGATGTGGGACCCTTAATCAATATTGTGACTTCTTCTGGATTTGGAGACTCCGATGTTGAAATTTCAAGAAGATATTTCACCATCTGTAACAACCTTGGTTGGGGGATTACCTTTTAATATTGAATTATAATGATAATCATAATTAAATTTGTATATTCTACATAAAATACACATTTTTGCACTCTTCGAGCATATGAGAAAGAGAATTAAACGATTTAGTAAAACATGCGGTATGGGTTCTTACTGAGCTATTGGGTTCTTATTGGGCTGTTGGGTCAATTCTTTCATTGGGCTGTTGGGTCCATACTTTCGTTAGGCTGTTGGGTCCATACTTGAGATATGGGTTTATCATCTTTGGCCTTTTTATATGAGATTTATAATCTCCTTCTTGGATAAGGGAAGTGACTTGGACAAAAAGAAACGAAGTGACTTAGACAAATCTTGTTTGTCGATAGCCTCGGACCAACCAATCAAATATCTTCTTTTTCAAGCGGCCACACTTTAATGTGTCTCCTAATAAACCTCATTTCGAAAAATAGGCGCCAATATCTTAATTACCATTATAAACATGGGCGACCAACGGAAGGGCGGTTAAGTAGACTGGGCAATAGTAGATCGCACGCAGAATTGTCTTTTGAAAAAAGAATAGATTGTACTTGAAAATTTACTCAAAGGAAGTACATCGAGCATTCGTTGAATTCCCAAATTCATAGAAACCATGGAACTAAAAATGGGCAATCCCCAAATAACGATAGATATGTCAAAAGCAGGTCCGATTACGCCTATTCCTAATCCTAAATAGAATGTAACGATGTAGGGATCCATATGGAAACATACATGCATACACACACACACACACACACACACACACACACACATATATATATTGATGAGTTTACCATTTGGCGTATTTTAAGTTTTGAGATCATTTTATTTTGAGTCTGCAATTGTGTTTTCCATTTATGGTGTTTCTTGAGTTTTGAATTTGAGACTTCTCCTTTTTAGGGGATATGGTTCATTGAAACAATTACAGATGCTTGGGGACGTCGTCGATGATATGAGGCATTTATTTCTATATGTGAGTGTTATTGTTGAGTTACTTCTTTAGAGGTCTTTCATGACTTTAGTAGACCAATGCCCAACCGAGCTAAGTCATTGGATCGCCATCGACCTAGAATCTATGGATCGCTAGCAATCCATAGCCTATGGATCACTGGTGATCCATCAATTTAGCTTAGTTCATGATGCTTTTTGCAATGCATCTTCCTATGGTGATTTGAAAGCATCTAGCAAGAAGGCCTAGCCCAACAGCTCTCCAACCTCTATAAATACTCACTTACTTGCAACTAGAGATGGATCTTTTTCCAAAAAAGAGCGGCCATTACTCTACCGAAATTCCTTTACTTTTTCATCTTTCTTCTCCCTCATAACAATCATCAAGGGGGTTACTGTGATTCTCCAATTAAAATTTGTACTCGTGACTTATTCTTACTCATTGTAACTTAGATCTCGAAACTATCTAGTTGATATCCAGAGAGATTCAACTAGTATAATCATAAAAAGATTGATTAAAGTGGATGTAGTCCAGAGTCAACCGAACCACTATAAAAATCCTTTGTCTCTTTTCTTACTTCTGCTGTTTATTTGTTGTTTATGTAAGATTTGTGTTGCTGATTATCTGCATTAAAGCTTTCACACTTGATCCAGGGCGTTGATCCATTTTTTAGGTAAATAGATCACGAAGATTTGTATATCTACTTGGCTATGTCGATACACGCTATAAGTGTCGCACTGCTTCATGAGGAGAATCGAATCCAAAGAATGGTCTGTTATGTTAGCAAGCGATTGACAATGGCTGAAATGAACTATCCAACGATATAGAAATCGGCATATTTCTCGTTGATTTCTTTATGAAAGCTCAGCCCCTATTTTCAGGCTCATCCCATCAATGTTTACACCGAGCCATTACAATAGGTCTTACATCGACCCTAGATGTCTAGAAAGTTAATGAAGTGGAACATCGAACCAAACCTATATAACATCACTTATATCTCTCATAGAGCCATCCAAGGATAGACACTAGCGGACTTTATAGCAGAATTCACTATACAGGATGACCTCCCAGAGTGCGGTAGAGCCTATACCATTTGGTGGACAATTATACGATAGAGCACCCAATGATCGTTTTTTTGGAGCACGAGTCGTGCCAGTGACTCTAGAGGATCGATCAATTTTCTATGCTTTGAAACTTGACTTTCCTGCAACAAACAACGAAGCCAAGTATGAAGCTCTAGTTGTTGGACCCAAACTTGCCAGAGAACTGAAAATAAAATCCCTTGAAATCATTTTCGATTCCCAGTTGGTGGTATACCAAGTCAAGGGAGATTACCTGGCTAAAGGACAAAAAATCGTTCCATACCTTATTCAAGTTTAGGAGTTACTGATAGACTTTGAGTATTATGGCATCACGCACATTCGTCGAGATCAAAACAAAGAGGACGGCTCATTGGCAAAGTTTGCTAGCACTTGGGAGGAATAATAAATGGGCTTGGTTCCAGTCTGAGTACTAGACGCTCCAAGCATAAATTAGAAGGAAATCGACATAGTACTAGAGATAGAGCCTGAGGGGGAGCCGTGGATGACTCTGATTAAAGATTATTTTCTATAGGGAGTCCTTCTCGAATGGAGGAATAAAAGACAAAAGATCCTCCGCAAATCCTCACAATATACCATTCAAGAAGGAGTTAAGTATAGAAAGGGGTTTTTCGTTCCTCTGCTCTGGTTTATCGTTCATGATGAAATAAAACAAGTCCTAAGAGAAGTTCATAAAGGGGGATGTGGAAATTATGTTGGATGACAAACCATAGCAAAGAAAATACTCCAGTATGTGTATTACTGACCAACTGTCAACCGTGATGCTGATTATTATGCTATGCGATGTGATAAATGTCACATGTATGCAAAAGTTCCGAGAGCTCCACCGATGGAAATTACACAAATGTCTGTCCATTGCCATTTTCCACATGAGGCAGAAATATTATCGGTCATTACCAATCTCTAAAGGTGGTGTGAAGTATGCCATTGTAGATTTTATTACTTCACCGAATATGTCGAAACATAACCTTTAGCCACAATTACAACGAAGAAAATAATCAACTTCATTGTATGGAACATCATCTATCGTTTGGCCTACCATGACCATTATAACTGGTAATGGAACTCATTTCAATGACACTAAACTCGAATACTTTACCGTTGGTATCATATTGAATGGAGAATTGTGGAAGTTATTCACTCTTAAGCAAATGGAAAAGTGGAACCTATAAACAAAATCATAAAGTACATTATGAATAAAAATTTGGAAAAGGCTAGAGGCAAGTGGGTCGATGAACATCCAACAGCATTATGGGCTTACAAAACCACCCACAAGTCCACGACTACCCATATTCCCTTCACCCTTGCTTGTAGCTCCAAAGCCATCATTCCTATTGAACTCAAAGTCTCTTCTAATCGAGTGACCTACTATGACCCAAATATGAATAGAGATCTCCTCTTAGAATCACTAGATTTGGTAGATGAGAAGCTGAAGTAGCTGATGTGAGGGTAGCTGCACATTGATATCGAGTCGCCAAATACTACAATATTAAGGTCCGACCAAGCACCTTTAAAATCAATGAACTCATCTTGAAACGGGTTATTCTTGATGTCATTGAACAAAGGCTTGAAGAAGGAACTTTCAAGCTAGCAGCTGTTGAGGGCGTCACACTCCAAAGAGCATGGAATAGTGAGTGTTTACGACTCTATTTCTCTTAGTTTATTTCTTTTTCATTCAATCATATTTAATTTCCAAATTTGCTTTACCATTTGATTTTTGAGATATGTAATAAGACAAATTATGTCATTTCTTTCCATTTGGCAAATAAAGTTTGAAATTTCCTTCATATCCGTGATTGCTGCAGCATTATATATTAGTTGTGATAACCAACTAGCTAATATTGATATATACGAGAAAGTTCCTATAGTTTGGAGCCAACCGGTTACACAAAGTTCGAGATTAAACCAAACAAAACGAACATAGTACGTTTGTTCGTTCGATGATTCTCGCTCACAACCCTATGAATGAAGTACCTAACTGGAAATGGGTGTGACTTGACCATGTGATAAATTAAATTAATCCTACTAAGCAATGGGACAGACGTGTATCAAAAAACGATCTTAACACGACCGATCGCTATCCAAGTTACACCCCAGCCTTAGGGACAAGTTAATCAATCAAGGAAAATACGGTTTGACTATTTTTCAAAATAATTCTAAATCTCAAAGAGCATGGGCTGGAGTATAAACACAAGTTGGGTACAATCCGATCATCCACCAACGATCTCTTATCCTCGGAGTGCATATATGAGTATAAATATGTAGATGAGTGTGATTCGACCAATCACTATTCCATTAACTCAGACCTAAAATCAACTGCAGGAGAATAAATTCGCTAAAGATGGAACTTGACCATCCACTATCTAACTCTTTTGACTTAGAACGGGGGTAGGAGTATAACCACTTAAACCATTGAATCCAATAACGCAACACTAGCGCTTGAGCCCAATGTCTAGTGACATGAGGGCATGATCATATGGAGGCCTTGGGATAAAATTAACGTATTATGGTCTGAATCAACGAGCGACGAATCACAAGTATACTGAATGGAAAATGTAATAGCTCGACTACTTATGCAAATTCACACAAAAGTTTGACAAAAGTAAAAGAACTTTATTTACGTAACCTTGGAAAGTCAATTACAAGTATTCATTGTAAAAGAATAAAAAAACTGAGGCTGATGTCATAAAAATTCGACCAACAGAACCTAATAGACTTGGGAGTATGAGTACACACAAAGACTCACTTCCTCCTTAGCTTCCCCTTCGTCTTCTTGGAATCGGGGGAGATTTCACTTAGAATTTACCCACTCCTCTTCTCCTCTTTTCTTGCTTCCGCGGCCTTTCACCGGAGTAGGTGCATCTTGAGCAGGTTTTGACCGAGGAGTGGAAGTATCCACAGTTTATCTAGGAAAAACAATGGAGATGGAAAGGGGAACGATCTCCATTTTCTCCTGCTTGACTTTCGTCTCAAAGGCAATGTCCACCCTAAGCTTCTATGCCATTTCTTGCATAAAGGGGCCTTATAAGGATTGGAAAGATCTAATAATCACAGCATCATCATCAACAGGAATCTCTTGACGTGGATCTCTTTCTTCCCTTAACAAAGCGTCCACCTGTGCTTATTGATCATAAAAGCTTCCTCTTCCGAGAAATCTTGGGTTGTTGCCAATGCCGTGACAATAACGAACTTCATTGTTGGAACCCGGGGTCCTTGTTGAGATTCTTAAGGAAGAGGTGGAACTACAGCCGACAGATCTAAAGCGAAGGAGATATAACTAATGACATTTGATATATCGACCAGAGTCACTCCAGATTTTTGAAGAATAGGTGAGTTTAATAAAATAACTCATCCAGATTGGTCCTGCATGTGAGCCTGAGTGCCATCAGAACCTCTTTCCATAATTAGGGAGAGCCCATTAGATATAGCAATATGCAGCTTCTTCGGATTAAAACCAGGCTCGATAGAAGAATCCACAGTGGTGATGGAAATAGCTTGGGTCATCAGATTCTGGTCATCAGCCACATTGTGTGAAACAAATCCGGAACCTTCACTAGCTTCATGTTGATTGGTTATAGCGTGCTCCTTTTGGAGTATATAATGGGTTTCATGTAGAACCCTGGGTTCGTCACCCAGTAGAATTTCACCTTCCATCCTCATTATATCGATTTTTTGATGCCAAGAGCCTTTTTCTCCTCCTGAATAAGATGCTCTCATGCAAATACCAGATGATAAGGGCAGTCACCCCACATCCAATCCAAGTTTCTATGCTTTAGAACCTGGCATTGTAAAGAATAAGCAGTGAATCTAGTTCTTCCATGACCTCCACCTAGCCTTTTCTTTCGCAGCCTCCACTTCTCGTTTAAGAAGGGAATCAATGTCTCTGGCCTTTCCAACAGCCGTGTCTCTTTCAAGCCAGATAGTAACCAATTCATCATAAGCATCCTGACATATTTTCTATGCTTCCTCTTTATCTTCGGAATTGCGCTCAAACTTTGTTTGAACTCGGCTGTGCTTCTTTGGGCCACATCCCTTTCAAATACCAGTTTATGGTTTCGATGATGAAGCGCTTCAACCTAGGCTAAGCACTTGGCTTTCTCATTCTTGAGTGCCTTAGTGGCCATTTCTGCTTTTCTCTCAGCTTTTGTCAATGAGTTCCTTAAAGATTCTAACTCATGGTTAGAGTTTCGATGATCCGCTTGTCTTGGGCCTCTTAGCATTTAAACTTATCAATCTTCGCGCACCCCTCCAAGATACTTTAGAAATCCCCTCCGTCGCTCTCACCCACTCATTATACATCTTATGGATATCATTCACATAACCCATGGTCATTTGCTGGATTTTGTCAAGAACTTTCTTAAGACTATGTACAAAGAAAAGTCCATCGAGACATACATTTGGAAAATCCGACTTAGTTGGGCTCTACGAGCGGCGACATCGAATTGTTGAGCTTCAACGAAAACTTATATGTCTGCGCTTTCTTCGACTAGCCTTTATTACTGAATATCATGCTCATTATGACATTGATAATCACTGGATCACTGAGGATGAGACAAAACAACAGACTATGAAGAAACTGAAGTGGAAAGGGGACCATGAGAGGTGTCAATAGGAGGAACATCGTCGCAGTGATCTTATTGCCTTTCGGAATCTTTAGGAGGAGGAGATTTAGACATGTATTGATATTTATCATAGGAATATCTATCTCTATCACCTCTATTCTGGTAATCCCGAAACACACTGGAGCGATAGTTCCGGTCATATTCATGACCGCTACCTTGGCTGTACGAGCCCGAGCGAGAACCAGGATTCTGGCATGATCTTTCTATAGAGATTGAAACATGTGATTCTTCCCTGCTATTGTTTCTTCAAAGAAAGACAAAGAATGAATCAGCTCTAAGTATTAAGGGACAAGAGATAAGTGCAATGCAATATTGTGAAGTGTGTGTCCCCGTGTTCCCCCTATCGAACCAATTATTAAAGCTTTACTGTCAGGAGTAATCTCTTCGCTGGTAGTAGGAGGGATTCCATCCCCAACTGTGGAAGGAGATTCTTATCCATCGACGCTCATGTCAGTAAAATGAAAGGTATCAACGTCATCTAGTATTAGAAGATTAGATAATGAATCAAATGTTTCATCTAAGTGCTTTGAAGGTTGAGAAGTAGACTGATTCAGAATAACTTAAGGAGTGATTGATAGCTTAGGCATTTTGAAGAGGTGACTCATGAGGAAGCTACAAACGAGTTACTTCCTTTTTCCTTTATCGAGAATGGGTGGTTGTGAGGTTTGCGAGGATCCGACCGCAGCCTTAAAACTAGAACCCACATCATCGCCACCGAGGTCGTCACACTTATCCCTTGCTACATCTTTATCGGTAGCTTCCTGAGCACTCTTAACTGGGGGCACGATAGCATTAGCTTGAAAACCTTCATCATCATCCATATCCCGGTGCTCAGTCACTATAACTCCAGCAGTGACTTGTAGCCCTATGTTACGAGCCTTTTCCATCAGGCGGTATGTAACAAGGCATTTATCGATAAGAAGATTCTTAATGTCTCTATCTTTCGATGGAACCCTTTTGAGTGCCAAGACCATGTCTATATTTTATTTTGGTTCATGGGTAATAACCTGCACAAACCAGGAAAATTGCTTAATTTAGGATACGACCTGGATACAAGCACCCAAGATATTAAACAAGGAGTAATACTTACATCCTTCCAATTAATGTCTAGCAAAGCCAGGCGGGTAGCAAATATAGGACCACTCACTTTTGAAAGTGCTCAACTTGTTTCACGTACATTCAAGATCTAGCACTTCTTGGCTGACTCGAGAAATGTGAATGAAAGACTTCCCTTTCATTGCCTGATTGTGAGAAGAAACCAAATGTCTTCAGGAGTTGGAAGACGGAATAAAAACTCCATAAACTCCACGTACGTACAGTTAAGAAAGGCATAGCCATTTGGATGTAATTGTGCCTGTGCTAACCTCATATGATATAAAATATCTTAAATAAATGAATTGAAGGGTGGGATGCACCCTGCCCAACACATGGATTTATTGCATGCAACAAACCCCTCAGGAGGATATGAGGTCTAACATTCTGAGTCAGGACTCACACGTCATCAAACGGAATCGCATGCCCGTAAAGAGAGGCTTTATTAATTTCAAAGCCACGGAATCCTCCGGATCTTCAAAAAATATAGCATCTTATAGAGTTTCAGGAGTAGGATCTATCATTTCTGCTGGAAGGATGGGAACAATAGAGAAAAGGTCGAGTAATGGATAGTAACTTTCCAGTTGTTCATCTTAATGTCCGGAGGAGAGTTTATAGGAAGCAGTTGCGGATATTGACTCGACACTTATATTGTTGTGTTGTGAAGGCTGTCCCGAAGGCAAGGTAACTAAATGCTCCGAGCATCTAGAACCCATGACAACTAAACTCAATAGATAATCATCATTTCAAAAAGAATAACCCGCTTTCCCCATTCAAAGTGTGTGTTAGTGCAAAGTTGTATAGTGTCATGCAATGTAATGAAAAATAGTTCAAAATTAAAGATAACAATTGTGAGAGACTTAGGGATTATATCAGAGTGACCATCATTGTTGACTGTCTCAACCGATTCCCTACGTTACTGAACAAAAATTCAGTCAAAACTTCGTGATCAGTTGTTCGCATTTTAAAGTCCGGCTTGTGTGTTTGAAAGTGGATGAGCTTCGAAAATTTGTTCAAGACATGTGCAACAAATGTAAATATGCAGGAGATTAGTTAAGTTTATCCCATAGTTTGATTGTTATATACATTTGAATATGCAGTCCACTTCATATAAAAGTCATGTACATCCATTCAAGCGTTCAAGCCAAAAGCTCAACACCAAGTTCTAATTAAGATTTGAGGAATTTAAGCAAGTTTGTAAAATTTAAACCAACAACCGATGCAAAATTATTATACATCCGATCTATCCTAATATGAATAACCGATTGGTTCTGCACGATCATTTCACAACCGATCATTCTAGCAACTCCAACCGATCATTATCCATATGACCGTTACAATCATCCAACCTTCAGATTCGGTTCCTCACTTCACTTCAATCCAAATCAAAAATATCCAAACACCGATCCAAAAAAAGATCGGCCAAAACTCTACCAAAAAACGACCAGCCGTAATTCTCTTTATTTTTTTCTCAAATGCTAATCCATCATAATGATTGGTCAAACTCCATTTCATTCCTTTATATTAACAACTTTACCACATCAATTTCTTTAGAAACGATTAGTAATAGTCCAAAGTTTAGAACTCCAAGAACGACCAGATAAATCCGATCTTCCAATTTCGACCTCAAACAAGCTAATTTCATCCCATCTCAACACATGTCACGATCTCCCCTTATGCCATGGCCTGAATGATGCAAACTAGAATGAAATCCCATCAACTAGTCACTAAATACAAGTAAGAGCAGTACAACCTACCTATGGTAGAAATTGAAAAGTGGATGATGGAGGCGGTTTTGTTTTGGCTGCAAAGAAAATTGATGGATCTAAGGATGGGATCTATAGGAGATGGCGTTGGTGATGGTTGATGTTGCAAGGAGTTAGATCACCTTATGAAGAAGGTTATGAGAAAAGTATGGAATTGGATTGGAAAGCTCGATAGATCGATGGTGAAGGAGAAGATAAAGATGGGGTTTTATTTTTGGTTTAGGTTGCAACGATAGAAAATGAATTAAAGTGGGGGAAATAATCTAAGTATCAAAGTATATATATGAAGAAAACAATACAAACCATCGAAGTTTGTAGTTCAACGGAGAATCCAACCAATAAAGGATTGGAAATGATCGTTTTCCGATGACCTTGTACCGATCCATCATTCTTAATCTACAGTTCAATTAAATGACCAAACCAAGAAACGATTGGTTGGATCTTTCTATGATGGATGTATATCGATCCTTCTCTTTGATAGGTAGTGTAATTGGTTCGTTCAATATATACTTGGATCATATATGATCCAAAACTAATGGCTTTGGAATGATCCATCACTTTCTATAAAAATAATAATCGAACATGACCCAACACCAACGGGTTTGACCCGATCCATAGGAAATGGATACAGTATGATCCACTATTGAAGGATTCGTGACGATCCATCTAAAATATGCAAGAAATTAACAACGACCCATGAATATGCAATTGTGATCAAGAATTAGGGATAGATACGTATAGTTGTAAGTGTACATCCTAAAAAATTTGATTTCTTGAAATTGATAAAATTCTTACCTAGGTTAATTAGTGGAAAATTTAAACTAGTCAGTTGAGGCATACTAATTCACAGAATCAAAGACTTAAATGATCACCACCATAATGTGAACCAGAATTTGTACTATTGGAAATCAACAAATCATCATGTCAAATAGAAAGAGTTTCTACTCTTCAAGGAAAACAATTCATCGAAGGTATAACTACTGTATAGAGAACTAGATGGATCCCTTTCCGATGACACAAAACTTGCATCAGTTCAAAGCAAGACATGTTGAAACAAGACGTATATTAGAGATATGTGGTATCTAGCCTTTTGACCCGGCTATGTTTAAACCGACTGGACAAGTTAGGCTCGACTGCCATCGGGAATAACAAGTTAGATTAACAATCGCAAAGCCTAGAGATCATGTACATATGATAGTATGATGCAATGGCAAAGCAAAAGCAGAAGACAAACTCAATAGAATGATAAAAATATGAATACCGTTTACTGAAAAATGGATCGAGTACGATCCATATTCACAAATTATGGATCGCACCGTATCGGTATTACAGTTCAACTTAGCACAAAACGATAGTATCTCAAAATCTACAAGCCCACCACACAAGAAATTTTGGAAACATCGGTATATTGATGAGCGGAGCCTATTATATCAATCGCATGCCAAAAGGGGCTCATAGAATGAACGATGCCGATCATTATTATGAATGATGTGGGACTTGCGATCGATATAGTGACTTCTTCTGGAGCTGGAGACTCCACTATTGAAATTTCAGGAAGATATTTCACCATCATCCCCTATAAATATAGACTTGATTGTTCATTTTTTGAATCTTTACGCTACTGTTTCCTTGGTACTCCATTGTAACTATTGATCATACCCGATCCATCCCTTTGTACTTGGTGGTTCAAGTGATTAATAAAGTTATTTCTCCAAAGTGGACATAGGCTTTCAACATCGAACCACTATTAATTGGTGTATTCATGTTAATTTTTATTTTATGTTCTTTAATTACTTGTCTCCTCCATGTTCATTTATTATTCTTCATTTATTTATCTATCCTTATTGAGTGTTTATGCCAATTTTTGTGCAAACAATGCCAACATATTCTGTGATTGATAACTTACTTTCAATATTGCATGTATGTGAATCTTGAAAGTATTGGGTGATTTTAGTCCTTATAAACGATAATTAGGTGCTAATTCCAAATTTGTAGATTTGAATGACTTATGCAAGAAAAATGTAAATTAGAGTTATCATAATAAATTATAGGGATATAAGTAGTATTTTAATTCATTAGAATGTATAGTGTTGCAATGTAAATTTTTTTAGATTATCAAGTACATATTTATAAGTAGAAGTGTGACGTTTAAAATAACAAGAAATATACCTAAAAGAAAGAGAAATATAAAATAGGGGTATTTAACATATTTTATACTGTCTTTTTCAATAAATATGAAAAAGATTATTCCTTATAATTCTAAATGTAACACAAATTTATAGTGTTAACCTTTTCTATCGAAAGAGATAAATTTCCAATGCATTAAAATGTGGAAATCCCTAAGGATTAATTAAAGAATTGTAAATGTAATGATAATATCAGTTTAAGCAAAGAATTAATATATACGCAATAGAAGCAAGATAGTAATCGAAAAATACACAATAAAAAGGTAGGTCATTAATTAATGTAAATAAAAAGGACATGGAAAGTCTACTAAACAAGGGAGGGTAGTAAAGGTTAAAAAGGAATAGAAATGGAAATTCAATAAGTCATGAAAAAGTGAATAGGAAAAAATATTTAGATCTTTTAATAAAAGCATTAAATGACCTTAAATTCATACAAGTGGAATAAAAAGTAAAAGCATGAAAAAGTAAGGGAATATTACAAATAGTTGAACATTGGAGGTTAATAATTAAATAAGTATGAATATATATACGTATAAATATACATATGTATACGCATAGATATGTGTGTGTGTGTGTATACACGTAACCTTAGATGCATTTATGATGGGTATGAATTATCATGTTAGTAAATAACTAAGGTAGGATAAGAATGACATAGTCATTAAAATGGGTTGGAATGCAAGGTCAATAGTACTACACAATAGAACTCTACCCAACGCAAGGTGCTACCGACAGTTTTGTATAAATTATAGTGGTGTGAGACGTACCCAACTATAGGACCCGTAGAATTATATACATTTGCGTATAGATCAGGCGTACCCAAGTAAGGAGGTTCTCCTTCGTCGGAGTGTCAATGGACAAGTAGAGTTTGCTTCAATCTTTTAAGGACTATTAAGTAACAAGTTGGTATTACCTTGATTGCATTGGGCAATCTAAATAGGACGGTAAGCAAGGCTCAGTGCTATGTTTTTGTGTGTGTGTGTGTTTCGTATCATCTTAAGGTGTATGAGCTGCACATATGCTGGGAATGTCATTTGTCTTGAGTGGTCAGCGGAAAGATAAGGGTTGCACCTAAATAACTATAACGCCTACTAGTGCAGATCATGTTTAGGTCATACACTGTCATTGTTATTCGCTAGATTGTTTATTAGGGGCAAGGATAGAAAACCTTTTATAGAAATCCTTCAAAATGGATAGAATACAGCAAACAATTATGACATTGTTATTAGGGAATTCAAGAGTTCCTTGGTATACACTATGACAAGGACTTGATGCTGTGTTGATGATGGATCGTGACGAGGTGTTGAGTTATGGATATTAGCGGTGATATTATCTTGGTACAAAGTGGGACTGCAGTACTTAAATACATACATATATACATATATCGTTTTCAAAAAGGATATACATACATATACATATACATATATGTAGTTATTGTTTACTTAGGGTAGATGAAGCGAACCGTACGCGTACGAGGAGTCAACATGAAGTAAAAATAAGATGAGGGACATAACATGTAATGGATGGTAATCGAAATGAACTAGTGTTATTTATAAAATATGTAATTTACCAGTCACCAGAACATTTTTTTGATCTCATCTTCATTACAATCCAATGGGTAGCTTTAAAGGGATAGGTACAGTGTAAGGTGGGAATGGTGAAAGGATAGGTCTCCTTATGCATGCTCATCACAGATAAGGACACTTGATCTCAGAATTGTCAACCATGTTCAGTCACTATATGTTTTATTATACATTACTATTCCGCTGCGATTTTATATAAATAGTGATGTGATATGTATTTATTTATTTATTTCTAAGATACCTAAGCATCGATCTATACTTTGATGGACTTGATTTTTCGCTTTAGCTAAAACTCAAGCCTACTAGGGTGCGGGTTGCCACAATATATTTATTTATCAAAATATATTTAAAATTTAAATTTTTTTAATAATCTATAGCTAAATTATGTTCGGGAGCATGCATCAAACTAAATGCATATATGGACAATCGTCTAAAACCTTGGTTACTAATTGTTTCCTTCCTAAAATTTTTATTCTTTTTCCTTGACAATGGGATGCATCTCCCTCTATAAGGCATCATCTATGATCAGCAATGGATGCTGGGATTAGGATTTGGTTCATTGTAAAGAGTGAATGAAAGAATCGGCTATGATTGGCAACAGATGCCAGGATTAGGGTTTGGTTCATTGTAAAGAGAATGAATTTGGCGGTCATTTATGGCTAACTAGATCACAAATTTCTGGCCCCTTTTCGCTCTATCCTTAAACATTAGGTCTCTAGCTTCACTTGCATTACTTTGACCGACATATTATAGTTTGGGATTTCATATTTTGGACCAAATTGACCCAACCTTAAATCAATTATTTAATTAATTAATTTAAGCATACTTCCTAAGTAAATCAACATATACATTTTATACATCGTTTAGTTAATTTTTAGACTTCGAATAAATGATTAGATTGTCTAAAAAATTTAACACAACATTTTCAATAATTTTATTATTAATAAATAACATTTGTAAATTAATTTTGTATTGGTATTTTTCGAAATTAACCAATAACAAGAATGTGTTGATTCTCAGTATGCATATGGTCCTCGCACAATATTTCAATAATTTAAATACAGAATTTTGTATAGACTTCACTGAAGTTTACAATATCGGGCAGTTGAAATGCTTATAGATCATTTAGGCAAAATCTAATTTCTAATCTTTATTAAGCTGCACCTAATAATGACATTTTCTACACATGTTTTCTTTGTCAATATTGTATCACTAAGGTATCTATTAATATACATAGTTAATGACATAGACTACATAAAAGTCCTTGATTAAATCTGATAACATTTTTCGATTAACTGAATTACTATGGTAAAAAATTTGACTTTACGTCGAACACTAATTACACTGATACTGCCATTGTACAACAAAGCAGATGAACCCAATCTTGAGTACTATTTCACTTCAAATAGTTCAACGTATACCATATTATGGACATAGCATGGTCATTATGTCATGTTCTTTACTATATTCAAAGTACAATATAATGGGTTAAGATCGAAAATACCTTCAATACGAAGACTACTACACGCCATTACCATAAGATCTTCTATTTTGACTTAGTCGTATTAACGTATTAAAGACTCTCGTTGAGTCATTCTATGATTGTTCCAAACAACCTTAACTACATGAACCCTTGGTGCTCTAAACAAGCATGAGTAATACACCTTCCATCGTATAGAGAGTATTACATACACTAGTCTAACTAGTTGTATAGATATCCTTCTTCTTAATGCATCTTAAGTACAAACTTTTAATAAGTATTTAGATATCGATTCAATACATATGGTTACAAACATATTCGTAACAACAATCGATAAAATACTTCTCCAAAGGATTTCTACTTATGCATCTTTAATTTATTTATTTCATTACATATTTCTCTATACAACTTCGCATGTAAAAGATACAAAACCAAAAGCATAATTTATTTTGAATAAGATTATTTATAGAATTAAGTTTTATAATTATATACATAATTGTCCTTAAGGAATAACTTTACTCTATCATACTACACACTATAACGTGAAATCTTTTATTTGACTATTAACCCATCGAAGGCTCTCGACGAGTTTCCTTATAATTATACCAAATAATTAAACATACATAACCTCTTAGAACTCATGACAATCACTAATAATTCAATGCCCATTATATGGAGAGTACTAGCTACACCAATTTCAATGGATATATTAGGATCTCATTCTCGATACATCTTGACTAGGAATATATAAGGGCAAGTATTAATTAACTCGATGCAATACTTATGATTACGAACACATGCGTAACTAAAATTAATTAAATAATTTTCTTAAGTAGTGTCTACTTGCATTTATCCTCAATATAACAATACATACATGTAACGCCCCACTCCGAGACCCACTCTAGTAAAGAGTATTACGGAGTAATACCGTCTACTAGAACGGAGAATAGAGTATAATGGAAGCGACCATATGTAATCAAGCTATAACTATCTACTGAATACGTCGAATAGGTGGTTTTCTTTTCTCAAGTGGTTCGACATATCCAATAGATATTTATAACGAAACTACAATGGCTAAGGAAAATAGGTTCAGAACAAACATAATACTAAATGATAACATCATCATCACAGAACAGTCACATAACAGTCACAGAACATAGGTACAATATATCGTCAATACAGATCCAAGTATCAAAAGGTGGGTACAAAGCCACCGCTCACACATGTGAGTCAAAAATATGTACATAAGAGTCTGAAATAACAGAGTAGCTGAATAGTGGACAAATAAAAGAGCTATCTATCAGCATAACAGATAATGTCCAAGCGGAAGCACAGAAAGCTAAGTCCAGAGACCTAACCTGAAACAACTCGGTCTGACCCGAGCGAAAACACTCGGGTCAGGCTAGCTAAACAATCAGTAATAACTGAGATATATATATAATAATGCAGTACATAAGTAAAACAATACTTCTCCAAAGAGAAGAGTAATATGGACTACATGAATATAATGACGATCCCTAATCATCAATAAACAGTAAAAATCTCCAAAGAGAATACAAACACCAAAGTGTGGAATAAATAAAATCGCCTCATATCATCGGCGTAGCCAAAGCTAGATAAAGTTGCCCATAGGCAATTATCCCAAGAGTGACCAGAGTCAGTAATCAATGCCCAAGTAAAGATCGATGCTCCAAAGAGCAATAGGGATATACTGAAAAGTAAATGAAATCAAACACTGAAAAGCAGTGTCCAGAGACACTGTGAATCCATAAGGTAATCGCACTTACATCGTATGGTTCCATAGAACCAACACCGAATGGCAATACTCGAATGGATATAAAATCATCAGATAATACAAATATTGCACGTGCACCGACCAGAGTCGTTGTTGCCAAGTACTGTAGAGTTGTGATCGATCACTCGCACAGATGCGGAACGCGCGAAACGGCGAGATCCTTCCCAGAAGGATAAAGGCCCAGAGGCGCACGCCGAAAAGTAAACTGCTCCATAGAGCAGGTGTCCAGAGACGGTTGCCCAGAGGCGTGGTGACCCAGAGGTCCAGTACTGGACGCCCAGAGGCTAATGTGCCACTAACTTCTTGGAGAGGAACCCGTAAAGTGTTAACAATGAGTCCCATACCCCCACGTTCGCACTAAACGGTTTCCTAACCAATAGCAAGCTCACACTCCAAACAATAAAAAGTCCACCTCATATCATCGGTAGACTAGACCCAAAGGTCAAAACGATCAATCGAATAGGTCGGGGATTAACCGGAAAGAAAATACACACGGTTTTCATAGGCCGGATATTTCCTAACCGTTTAAGCACCTTTCCACTTCGCTCGACGTGCTAAAAGTGAGTGTGAGATTTTTATTATAGAAATAATGGTGTAAACGGATTTTAATTGATTTTGAAATCACTTTAAAACGGTCTTTTGAACAGTCTCCTATTATAGAGTAATTAATTTAATAATTAAAAATAATATTATATAATAATTTTCAAAAGTTATTTTGGAGTGAAAAATCCTTTTAAATCCTTTTTATAAAGCCCGTGTACGAAATCCAGGGACAATTCTCAAAGAAATCGACGAAAACCAGAAAATCATCAAAAATATTCCAAGTGTTTGAAACCATTCAAAAACTGCTGCGAACCCAAGTTCGGCAATTTATTTGGACAAGCAAACTGTGTCCAAATGGCATGAAAACTGGTAGGCATGTAGTCCGACATCCCTACTTTAAGATGCAAAAAGAATTTCTTGATTCCGAGTTGAGACGAAGTGGCAGCGACGTCTCAAAGTTGAACCCAGAAAAAGATTCACACTGTTTTCCAACAGCGAACAGAGTCTAACTTTGGCACGAAAATCGAAGTACCAAACGAAATCCAATGTTGCCCAAATTTTTCAGAGATGGAGTTCGGAACTCCACCTTTCCAACGAGACCAAAAATGTCAAATTCCGACTTCCGATGCGAACGTGGCGGCATCGCGAAGTGGCACTCAAAAGCTGGAACAGAGGTGAGGTTTGATTTTTTTTTTGTGGGCCCCAGTCCGCTTGGGCTGGGGGTACTTGGGCCCTCCCCCAGCCCGCTGCGGGCTGGAGGTCCGTGGCCCGGCCCAGCCCGCTGCGGGCTGGGGGTGCCTGGCCCGCCCCAGCCCGCTGCGGGCTGGGGACCTGGGCCGCCCCAGCCCGCTGCGGGCTGGGGGTAAAGGGGCCGCCCAGCCCGCTGCGGGCTGGGGACCTGGGCCGCCCCAGCCTGCTGCGGGCTGGGGACCTGGCCCGCCCCCAGCCCGGGTGGGCTGGGGGCCTGTGCGCGCCTGGGCTGCGCCCGGGCTGGGGCCTGTCCTGGTGCACCCAAAGCCCATTTTTCAGGCTGATTTCAGCCTGCATATTTCCAGCAAGCTATTTTTTGCATTTTTTGATGATTTAGGGGTGTTTTTCTCAATTTTTGGCATCAAAAATCACTAATAACCATCACTAATCACCATATAATTATTATAACACTAAATTAAAGGAAACCAAGGTCAAAGCTTAGCTTTACAACTAGCAATAATTACTAATCAATAGTAATTACCTCAATTAAGCAAAGGATCAAATGGTTTTAGTGCACAATATCAAGCAAGCCAAACTCCTCAACCCCAAAACAAAGATCAAGAGGCTTCAAGGACCCAAAATCAACAAAGAAAACAAAATAATGATTACTACAAGATGATAGAGATAAATGGGGATTAAGAAAGAGGATTAGAGCATAGGAGAGACATTACCTTTCTTCTTCTCTTTTCTTTTTCTTCTAGGATTAAACTAATTTATGAAGAGAAGGAGATGGAGCTTCTAAATGGAGGCCATTAATTTTGTTTAGATTTAGGTTTTAGGAATTTATGAAGAGGAGGAGGGTTAGGGTTTATGGGAGGGGTTTGAGATATTAAATAGGAGTGGGTTGGTTAATGGGTCATGGTAAGAGGTTTTAAAACCCATTAGGACTTAGTTTATTTTCCTAAGGTTATCATGTGAACAAAATTCTAAGAAGCATCCTAGTTTTAAATAAAACCATATAATTGCCCATTTGGCCCATTAACCTATAATCACATAAAAAAATTCCCCATTTCAACCCAAAAATATTTTAATTTGCGAACCAATTGCAAATTTAAATTCCCAAAAATTTGTTTAGCTCCCTTTTTAACTTAAAATCATAATTTTAATTCATTATTCGGTAATTGCAATCTCAGGGTTGTTACAGACTCCCCCCTTAAGAAAATTGCGTCCCCGCAATTCCTTAAATATAAAAGTCGTCTATAACATCTAATCCACAAAAGGAATACATAAGATAAAATATAGATGCTCACCCATGCCGGAAGATGAAAGAAAACCAGGATAAGTACGCTCGATAAATTCTCTGGTCTCCCAAGTGCAGTCCTTAGGATTAGACGACCATTGAATCTTCACAAGCGGAACCTCTTTGTTTCGAAGACGTCTGACCTCCGAATCAAGCACAAGAAGAGGTTGTTGTTCTAGAGATAGATCGGGTGAGATCTCCAAATCAGGTACGATATGAGGCTCGATAATAGAATCAGGTTTGCGGACACACTTGCGAAGCTGGGAAACATGGAACACGTTGTGTATTCCTGAGAAGTGAGCAGGTAGAGCCACACGATAAGCAACGGGGCCGATGCGTTCCGTAATAGGAAATGGTCCAATATAGCGAGGAGCCAATTTCTCTGTGGAGCTGAAACGCACAACCCCCTTCATGGGAGAAACCCGAATAAAGACAGAATCGCCAATGGAGAACTCAAGTGGCTTCCTACGGTTGTCCGCGTAGGATTTCTGGCGGTCCTGTGCCTCTTTCATTCTCTGACGGATAAGAACAATCTTTTCATAAGATTGCCGAACTGAATCTGGACCAAGAATAAGCTTCTCGCCAGATTCTAACCAACAAGCGGGAGAGCGACATGACCTTCCGTATAGAGCCTCGAAAGGTGCCATGCCAATACTAGACTGATAGCTGTTGTTGTAGGAGAACTCTACAAGCGGTAAGTGATCCTCCCAACTACCTCCGAAATCCAGAATACAACAGCGCAAAAGATCCTCCAAAACACGATTCACCCTCTCCGTCTGACCGTCGGCCTGAGGATGATAAGCAGTCGAGAGATTCAGCTTTGTGCCCAAAATTGACCGTAGGCACTTCCAGAAGTGACTAGTAAAGATAGTGTCTCGATCACAGATGATAGAGCTAGGAATGCCATGAAGTCGAACGACTTCCTTCACATATAGCTTGGCAAGCTGAGGAGCAGTCCGAGTGGACCTAATCGGAATGAAATGAGCCGATTTGGTCAAGCGATCAACAATAACCCAGATAGAAGTATGGCCTGACCTCGATCGAGGCAGACCGTCAATAAAATCTATGGATATCTGATCCCATTTCCATAATGGAATCTCTAGCGGCTGAAGAAGACCAGATGGACGCTGATGCTCGGTTTTGATCTGTTGACAAGTCATGCAACGGCTTACATAACTTGCAACATCTCTCTTCAAACCCTCCCAATAATATAGCCGGCACATATCGGCATACATCTTACTCGAACCGGGATGAATAGTGTACTTAGAGCGATGACACTCGTCTAGAATGTCACGCCTAAGTGATAAATCAGATGGTACAACAATACGGTTCTTCCTACGAAAACACCGATGATAATCAAGAGAATAATCCAGCAATGTCTCATCACTGGATCCCGACTCGAGAAGGTGAATAAGATGCAATAAGTCTGGATTCTGCCGCTGAGCATGGGCAATGCGATCCAATAAGATAGGACGAGCTTCCAAGCTAAATAATAAGACAGGAGCATCAGAAGATGGACCTCGATCTCTAATATCACATAAAGATAGAGTCTCAAGAACATCTCACTCGGCAATCATCATAGAAACTACCGCCGAGTGCTTGCGACTGAGCGCATCTGCAACACGATTACCCTTGCCAGGGGTATACTGAATATCTAAATAATATGAGGCGAGAAACTCAAGCCATCGCTGCCGCCTCATATTGAGATCCCTCTGACTGAAAAGATACTTCAGAGACTTATGATCGGTGTAAAGAGTGAAGCGCTCGCCTAATAGAAAGTGACGCCACGTCTTCAAGGCAAAGACGATAGCTGCCAACTCAAGATCATGAGTCGGATAGCGAACCTCATTCGGACGCAGTTGCCTGGAAGCATAAGCAACTAGCCGATCCTTCTGCATAAGCACAGCACCGAGCCCGCTACCACAAGCATCGGTGTAAACAACCAGATCCTGATTACTTTCAGGAACCACGAGAATAGGAGCATGAGTGAGAAGTTCCTTCAGTCGCTGAAAGGAAGCTTCACACTTATCAGACCAAATAAAGCGAACACCCTTACGAGTCAGCGTCGTAAGGGGAAGTGCAACTCGAGAGAAATCCTTGACAAACCGACGGTAATAACCCGCCAGACCAAGAAAGCTGCGAATATCATGAACGTTCTCGGGCTGCTTTCAATTCTGAATAGCTTCGATCTTGGCAGGATCGACAGAAACACCCTCAGATGATACAATATGGCCCAAGAACTTGACCTTACTCTCCCAAAAATGGCACTTGGAGAGCTTGGCCTTAAGCTGATGCTGACGAAGAGTATCCAATACGATCCGCAAATGATGAGCATGCTCTGCCTCGGATCTAGAGTAAATAAGAATATCGTCGATGAAAACCAGAACGAATCTATCAATATATTCCCGGAATACTCGATTCATAAGATCGACGAAGAAAGCCGGTGCGTTCGTGAAGCCAAATGGCATGACCAACCACTCAAAAGAACCATAGCGAGTGCGGAAAGCGGTAAGAGGAATGCTATCTTCCGCAACTCGGAGCTGATGAAATCCGGTGGCAAGGTCGAGCTGTGAAAAGACCTTCGCACCTCTCAACTGATCAAACATATCGTCTATCCGTGGCAATGGATAACGATTTCTGATGGTCAACTCATTAAGCTTGCGATAGTCAACGCAAAGCCTAAGAGAGCCATCGGGCTTCTTAACGAAGACCACAGCAGCACCCCATAGCGAAGAACTAGACCGAATGAACTGCTTCGCCTCAAGCTCCACTAACGGCTTCCTGAGTTCCTCATTCTCTTTAGTAGACATCCTCGTGGGAGGACGCCCAACTGGGTGGGAGCCTGGAATGAGATCAATGCGGAACTCAATGGCCCGCTTTGGCGGCAGGCCAGATACTGGCTCGAATACGTCGGGGAAATGCCGAACAAAAGGAATACGAGATAAGTCCAAATCCTCATCTTGTGAATCAAGAGAAAATATAGTAACATCAGAAATCCCAACATCTTGAAGAACAATAGCTAACGGAGAGGACGAATCAGGGTGATGAATGAATAATATCCGCTCCGAACAAATAATTTTGGCGTCGTGCTGAGCGAGCCAATCCATGCCAAGAATCATATCAAATCCCAAATACTCCATAACGTGCAGATTCGCACGGAAAGAAAATCCACAAAGATCGATATCTATATTCTCACAAAGCAAGCCGAGAGTCGTGAATCCGCCGATGGGATTCACAATTCTTAGTGAAGAAACCAGACAAGTAACATTCAAGGATAAAGCATCTACTAGCTCCTTTGATACAAATGAGTGAGAGGCACCCGTATCAAAGAGAACTCTACAAGATCTACCATGAAATAAAATAGAACCTTCGAGAATGGAAGGATGCGTACCTCGAGGCCGAGCTGAAGATGCAGGAGCCTTGGCAGCATTAAGCTTGCCAGGCTTGGCACTAGCTGGAGCGATAGGACAAGTGGAGATCCTGTGTCCCTCCTTCTTGCAGACGGTGCAATAGAGAGGTTTGGGGCACTCTCGAATAAAGTGATCTGGAGAACCGCAGTTGAAGCATTTCCTCGGAGGACGGGTTCCACTAGGCTGTGACTGAATCTGAGGCTGAGCCTGGACAGCAGAACTGCCAGTCTTCTTCTTCTTGTTCCAAGGCTTGTTCTTCTGAAATGGACCCCTCTTTTGGTTGGGGTTTTTGGAACCCCCACCACCATCATCACTATGCTCCATCTCGACTGACTCAAGATGTAGGGCTGCATCGACTAGCTTCTCGAATGAGAGCTCAAGCTGTAGCATAAGATGCCTCTTCAGATATTTCGTCAAGCCCTCAACAAATTTGAGGTTCCTCTTATAAGGAGTAGCAATAAACTCAAGGCCGTACTTGGACAGGGCCTCGAAGGAAGAGACATAGTCGGATACGGAGGACTTCCCCTGCTTGAGATCAAGAAAGCGGCGAGCAAGGGAGTTCTTCTCTGACTCTGGGATGAATTTGAGCTCAAATCTCTGACGAAACTGAGCCCAAGTAAGTGTGGTCTCATCGACCTCGGCAATAAGTAGTTCGTACCAATCCAGGGCACGACTCAGAAGCTGACTAGAAGCAATAAGAACACGGTCATGATCCGGGATATCCATACGAGTGAAAATGCGCTCGCATATCCGAATCCAAGCCTGGACCTCTAAGACATTCTCGGAGCCACTGAACGGCTTCCCTCCGAGATGGGTAAAATCACTGCAGAGACGCGCAAAAACAGACATGCGCGGAGCATCAGCAACTGGGGCTGGAGACTGGGAATGAGACTGAGAATTCCGAACCAGCTCCATGATCTGGTCGGTAGTCATGAACACGCCCTCTGGATGAGTGTTGCTGGACTGCCCAGCAGCACTAGTCTGACGTGTGGTTCTCCCTCTTCCCCTTCCAGACATACTGAAAGTCAAACGGGAATTAGAGTTAGACATGATTCAATGATTGATACTTAATTAAGGAATACTACGGAATATAATAAATTCCTACACATATTCCTAACTTATCTATCAATAAGCATAAGGAAGGGATTTGATTTAATTCGGATCCAATTAAAATGTATTGTACTAGGTGTATCCGTTCTGTGTTTGTTATGCTTAATTCTGAACCTTGCTCTGATACCAAGATGTAACGCCCCACTCCGAGACCCACTCTAGTAAAGAGTATTACGGAGTAATACCGTCTACTAGAACGGAGAATAGAGTATAATGGAAGCGACCATATGTAATCAAGCTATAACTATCTACTGAATACGTCGAATAGGTGGTTTTCTTTTCTCAAGTGGTTCGACATATCCAATAGATATTTATAACGAAACTACAATGGCTAAGGAAAATAGGTTCAGAACAAACATAATACTAAATGATAACATCATCATCACAGAACAGTCACATAACAGTCACAGAACATAGGTACAATATATCGTCAATACAGATCCAAGTATCAAAAGGTGGGTACAAAGCCACCGCTCACACATGTGAGTCAAAAATATGTACATAAGAGTCTGAAATAACAGAGTAGCTGAATAGTGGACAAATAAAAGAGCTATCTATCAGCATAACAGATAATGTCCAAGCGGAAGCACAGAAAGCTAAGTCCAGAGACCTAACCTGAAACAACTCGGTCTGACCCGAGCGAAAACACTCGGGTCAGGCTAGCTAAAAAATCAGTAATACCTGAGATATATATAATAATGCAGTACATAAGTAAAACAGTACTTCTCCAAAGAGAAGAGTAATATGGACTACATGAATATAATGACGATCCCTAATCATCAATAAACAGTAAAAATCTCCAAAGAGAATACAAACACCAAAGTGTGGAATAAATAAAATCGCCTCATATCATCGGCGTAGCCAAAGCTAGATAAAGTTGCCCATAGGCAATTATCCCAAGAGTGACCAGAGTCAGTAATCAATGCCCAAGCAAAGATCGATGCTCCAAAGAGCAATAGGGATATACTGAAAAGTAAATGAAATCAAACACTGAAAAGCAGTGTCCAGAGACACTGTGAATCCATAAGGTAATCGCACTTACATCGTATGGTTCCATAGAACCAACACCGAATGGCAATACTCGAATGGATATAAATTCATCAGATAATACAAATATTGCACGTGCACCGACCAGAGTCGTTGTTGCCAAGTACTGTAGAGTTGTGATCGATCACTCGCACAGATGCGGAACGCGCGAAACGGCGAGATCCTTCCCAGAAGGATAAAGGCCCAGAGGCGCACGCCGAAAAGTAAACTGCTCCATAGAGCACGTGTCCAGAGACGGTTGCCTAGAGGCGTGGTGACCCAGAGGTCCAGTACTGGCCGCCCAGAGGCTAATGTGCCACTAACTTCTTGGAGAGGAACCCGTAAAGTGTTAACAATGAGTCCCATACCCCACGTTCGCACTAAACGGTTTCCTAGCCAATAGCAAGCTCACACTCCAAACAATAAAAAATCCACCTCATATCATCGATAGACTAGACCCAAAGGTCAAAACGATCAATCGAATAGGTCGGGGATTAACCGGAAAGAAAATACACACGGTTTTCATAGGCCGGATATTTCCTAACCGTTTAAGCACCTTTCCACTTCGCTCGACGTGCTAAAAGTGAGTGTGAGATTTTTATTATAGAAAATAATGGTGTAAACGGATTTTAATTGATTTTGAAATCACTTTAAAACGGTCTTTTGAAAAGTCTCCTATTATGGAGTAATTAATTTAATAATTAAAAATAATATTATATAATAATTTTCAAAAGTCATTTTGGAGTGAAAAATCCTTTTAAATCCTTTTTATAAAGCCCGTGTACGAAATCCAGGGACAATTCTCAAAGAAATCGACGAAAACCAGAAAATCATCAAAAATATTCTAAGTGTTTGAAACCATTCAAAAACTGCTGCGAACCCAAGTTCGGCAATTTATTTGGACAAGCAAACTGCGTCCAAATGGCATGGAAACTGGTAGGCATGTAGTCCGACATCCCTACTTTAAGATTCAAAAAGAATTTCTGGATTCCGAGTTGAGACGAAGTGGCAGCGACGTCTCAAAGTTGAACCCAGAAAAAGATTCACACTGTTTTCCAACAGCGACCAGAGTCTAACTTTGGCACGAAAATCGAAGTACCAAACGAACTCCAATGTTGCCCAAATTTTTCAGAGATGGAGTTCGGAACTCCACCTTTCCAATGAGACTAAAAATGTCAAATTCCGACTTCCGATGCGAACGTCGCGGCATCGCGAAGTGGCACTCAAAAGCTGGAACAGAGGTGAGCTTTGATTATTTTTTTTTTGTGGGCCCCCAGCCCGCTTGGGCTGGGGGTACTTGGGCCCTCCCCCAGCCCGCTGCGGGCTAGGGGTGCCTGGCCCGCCGCAGCCCACTGCGGGCTGGGGGTAAAGGGGCCGCCCAGCCCGCTGCGGGCTGGGGACCTGGGCCGCCCCAGCCTGCTGCGGGCTGGGGACCTGGCCCGCCCCCAGCCCGGGTGGGCTGGGGGCCTGTGCACGCCCGGGCTGCGCCCGGGCTGGGGCCTGGGTGCAACCCAGGCCTGTCCTGGTGCACCCAGAGCCCATTTTTCAGGCTGATTTCAGCCTGCATATTTCCAGCAAGCCGTTTTTTTGCATTTTTTGATGATTTAGGGGTGTTTTTCTCAATTTTTGGCATCAAAAATCACTAATAACCATCACTAATCACCATATAATTACTATAACACTAAATTAAAGGAAATCAAGGTCAAAGCTTAGCTTTACAACTAGCAATAATTACTAATCAATAGTAATTACCTCAATTAAGCAAAGGATCAAATGGTTTTAGTGCACAATATCAAGCAAGCGAAACTCCTCAACCCCAAAGCAAAAATCAAGAGGCTTGAAGGACCCAAAATCAAAAAAGAAAACAAAATAATGATTACTACAAGATGATAGAGATAAATGGGGATTAAGAAAGAGGATTAGAGAATAGGAGAGATTGCATTGCCTTTTTCTTCTCTTTTCTTTTTCTTCTAGGATTAAACTAATTTATGAAGAGAAGGAGATGGAGCTTCTAAATGGAGGCCATTAATTTTGTTTAGATTTAGGTTTTAGGAATTTATGAAGAGGAGGAGGGTTAGGGTTTATGGGAGGGGTTTGAGATATTAAATAGGAGTGGGTTGGTTAATGGGTCATGGTAAGAGGTTTTAAAACCCATTAGGACTTAGTTTATTTTCCTAAGGTTATCATGTGAACAAAATTCTAAGAAGCATCCTAGTTTTAAATAAAACCATATAATTGCTCATTTGGCCCACTAACCTATAATCACATAAAAAAAATTCCCCATTTCAACCTAAAAATATTTTAATTTGCGAACCAATTGCAAATTTAAATTCCCAAAAATTTGTTTAGCTCCCTTTTTAACTTAAAATCATAATTTTAATTCATTATTCGGTAATTGCAATCTCAGGGTTGTTACAATACAATAGACAAAAAATTACTTATTTTGAACAAGATTCGTTATAAAAATTAATTCATATAATCAAATTGCATATTTCAACTTAGGGTATACCCTTAATTTTACCAATCACAAACATAACATTAACATTGATTAAGCAATTTCATATCGGTATCTTTAAAAACTTAATTAAAATCATACTATTAAGGATATTAGCGATCTAATATGCATTTATCTTAAACATACATAAGATACTAATGTATTAGAATTGTAATAAAATTAAAAAATTTAAATAAAATATAGTGTCACTCTTATTCTCATTTAAAACCATAAAATATAGTAAAAAATGACTTTGAATCCACTTACATATTCGATCGGTTACCATCAAATTACGGTTTGAATAACGAGATTTAGTCCCCAAACACTTCAGACCCAAAAATAATACCTTTAATTTGCAGATTTGATAGTTTTTACGTGTTCCCTTTGGACTCTGTTGTCTTTTATGTTGTATATTCAACTTTTAATTTATGTTCTTATCTCTCTATCACTAACTTCATTTTAAATTTATTTGTATCCATTTTCCATCTACAAAATTAGTCTTATGATTAATATGAGAAATAGATTTAGATTCCTAACATAATAAAGTTACCTTCAAAATTCATTTTATACTATTTATCATTTAATTATCCCACTTACGGTATATACATTTAATTATGGATCATTCCATTGCTTGAATACTATTTTATCAATCGTATAGCATATAACATTCTTTCGAAGGATTGTAAATAAATTATATAATTACTCTCTTGATACTAGTTATTCCATTATTTTTAGTACGAGTACGTTATGCTCACCCGCTAGATCAATGAGAATGATGTTAATTAGGATGCTATTTAGTCAAACCTACTTTTTTGCATTATATATTGGTCTTGCTTGTACTCAGCGTAGGTATACGCACAATCTCCTTTTTGTGATAGGTGATACAATATACACTAGCCAAAACAGCTCTCTTACCTACCACTTATGATGTCCAATAGAATATTTCACACACTCAAATCTAGCCAACCTCAAAATTACGGTTAAAAAGTGATACTAGTAAAGGTTACTTACTAATATCTTTGACTAAAATTTAAAACAAGGAAATAAAGTGCATAAAAAGTAAAGAGATAAGATTAAGAGTGGTTCGATCTAAATTGATCGATGTCCACTATGATGAATTTCTCATTACTTTTGTTCCTTTACAGCAGCTTAGATTATAAGAGATAACAACGAGAAAGTAAATGCCTAAAAGCTTTAATTTTTTAACCCTTATAAGAGTGCATGCTTTGGTCTATTATAGCCACTGGAATTAGTGCTTGAATGACTGAGATCACAATGCTAAGGCCTAAACATAGCTCTAAGCCATTGGTAGGCATACATGATTGATGTGCATGCCAGCTACGATCCTAAATAGCTTGTGTGGTGTAGATAACAACAACAACCGAACTGTACAGTGAGTGTTATCCGGCCTTTTGACCCGGCTATATTCAGATTGATTGGATAATTTACCTTTGATGATAGACAAGTCAAGTAGCATAGAGAAGTGATTAAAGAGTCTAGACATCAAGCACGGACAATAGTATGAAGCTACGATCAAGTGAAACCAAGAGATGAACTCTCTAGAATGTTCTAAGTATAGATTAGTCTCCCCTAGGAGGGGATTGGTACATATCGCTTCCCTTGACAAGGGATCAGATTGTATTACCTCCCTAGGTAGGGGATCAGATCATATTACTTTTCTAGGTAGGGGATTAGATCTTATTACTACCCTAGAAAGGGGCTTGGATCATTTAATTTCCTAAGTGGGGCATCTGTAACATTCCCATTTTTAAATCAAATTTAAATTGGTAAAAAATTTAATTTTTGACATTAAATTGTGAATTAGTTTGGTATTTTCCAAATTTGAATAGATATTTGTTTGTTTATTAATATATATATATACACATATATGATTTTAACTAGGATTCTAATTGGAAATTCATAAATAAATATTTTGAATAATAGATTAATTATAAATTGGATTGTGGATTTATTTGAAAATTTTGAATAATTATATATACATTGAAAGTTAAATTGTAAATATAATTTTGATTTTGGAAAAAAAATTCAAAATGTAAATATTTATAAATATACTGGATTTGGAAATTCTAAAAAATTTAATTCTAATAGGAAAATTTGTTTTGTATTTATAACAAAATAAGTTTAAAATAAGATTTGAACATTTTATTTTAAAAATATAGTTTGTAAATATATAAAAGTATAAAAATAAGACTTAGTAAAAGTTTAAATTATACCTATCTTTTGGAAATCAATAAGAATATATATATATATATATATATATATATATATGTTTAAAATTGGTTTATAAAGATATAAAATTAAGTAAATTATAAGATAAAAGGGGCTAAAACATAATTTTATCACAAAAGACATTTGTAAATAAAGATTATAAGATTTAACAAGTGTAAAATTTTGATGATGAGAATTAAACAAGTGTTAGCCCATTTTACAAGTAGCAAGATCATTTTTTTTCTTTTGAATATTAATTTTGTATAAAAAAAGATTTTGTTGAACTTGGCTATTCTCAGTTTTGTAAAACCTAAGGACAAAGAAAAGCAAATGAAAACAAACCTGAAAACAAAAATCTCAAAACTAGGAAAAAGGGAATAAAAAGCAAAAAACAAAAATCAGATTCAGCTTAATAATCATTAAAGTAAAGAAACAAATCATCAACAATCAAGTAAGGGTTAGATTCAAACAAATCTAAAAGCAAGTTTCAGATCCAAATACAAAGGCCTATAAAATCTGAAGCCTGGAAAGAAATAAAAAAAAAATCATCAGCGTGAAGCATGCAATCCAACTTGGTCTTAACAGCAAGCAAAACAAAATCAGAGAAATAAAACAAAAGTAAGATGAATTAAAATCCAAGTCCAGATCATTTGTAAAGGGCTTAAGCAATTTCTCTGTTCCTCTCTGTCTTCATCCTCAGGTGAGCAAACCTCTATTTTAAACCTGAGTTTGTTTATTAACTTTAGATATGTGAAGTAAAATAATGAAAATATACTGCATATCTATGTGAATATGGGAATATGTTTGTGCGTGCTTGTGTGTATATGCATGTTGATGTTCTGTATAGGTTACAGGTTTTAAACTCTGATGAAAATTCAAAATCCAAGCCTATAATCTCTTAGGCTTTGATATTCGAATAGAATGCGTTTGAATTTACACAACCTTAAATTTGAAAATATTTCTAGGTAAAACTGATGAACGCATTTTTTTTGGAAATTAAAAATACAGTGGAAAAAACTTAAAACATTCCAAAATTCGATTTTTAAGATTTCTCGATTTGATTATATAACTCTAATCGTCTTCATAAATGAGAATTTTTAAGACAAAAATCAAGATTTTTAGAGCTATATTGAATGGGAATTTCAGGGTTGAACGAAAACCATGTTTCGGGTAAATTCCATTTACCGACGATGATGGGGGAGTCGTGGTCGTTCCTGGAGGAGGTAAGCGGAAGATAGATCATCGAAAAAATAGCCGTGCTATTTATTTTTCGCCGTAGAGGTGGTGAGTTGTCAATTTAGAGTTAAGTAGCAGTTTTTTTTATCGATGTTGGAGTATCTATTTTGAGGACTTCTGAAGATATTATCTTTTGAAGTTATCTCTTTCCACTACTGTATCTTGTCTCTGCTATTTGTATCAATATCTCAATTGTATAAACATTGTATCATATGTTGTGTATCAATGATATCATTCGTTTTCTTCCACTGTGTTGTTGTACTTAATGTGTTATAAGCTCCGACGAATCGGATTCGAACGTTTGAATCTGCGGCATTCGAATACGAGCGAAGTATGGATGTCGATTTTCGAACGCGAAAATTCGGGTCGTCGCATTTGGTATGAGAGCTAAAGGTTGAATTTTAGCTTTTGGAGTATAACACATTAAGTGACTCATTAGAGATAGGGTGAAGTATACCCTAGAATGAGTATATTCCTAAGATATCCGTACGTATGACTCTGTAAATTTCCTTACTATCCACTAATAGTAAGTATGAGTGCAAGAAGAGGACGAGGTAGGGGACAGGAGAGTACCACTTCATATAGTTGATGCCCTGTAACAACAAGGAAACAATTTTCTCTATCAAATTTCCTTTGTTCATCATCCAGTTTGGATTCTTTGATGGCTTCATGGCAGCTCAAGGGAGAAGCTTCGCCGTGGTGATGGCCCTGCGAACCGTTTCTATTTTGTATTCTCTTCATCAGTTACCTATCAGGTTTTCAATTTTAACTCTAATAAATTCGCAAATTTATTTGAAATAAATTGGTAAACAAGAATATAAAGCTGAATTGGGTTGTATCGATAAAATGATTTCGATTAGAACTAAATTTGAAATTTTATTGTAATTTCTTGTGAGGATCAAAGTCCGAAGATGGACAAGTTAGTGTATATTTTGGAATATTCCAATTTGAATTGAGTATCCATTGTTTGTTCTGTTGGGTCCAGATATATTCTACGAGTGGTTAGTTATTCCTTCGAACTAACCAGTGCTCTGCATATTTCGTAGATCTGGGTTACCCGGATGTTTTATAAAAATATCGAATGAGTTCATTCTCATAATTATTGACGATATTCTGATCTGGTAAGCCAATTGCAGAATAGATATTCAGTTTGATCAGGAAAGCTGTCTCCCTATCTTTGTGTATCCGTCCTTTGTTGTCTCCCTAACAAATTTCAAGACGGAATTTTCTTAAGGGGGGAATTTGGAACATTCCCATTTTTAAATCAAATTTAAATTGGTAACTAATTTAATTTTTAAAATTGAATTGCGAATAAATTTGGTATTTTCCAAATTTAAATATATATTTGTTTGTTTATTAATATAAATATAAATATATATAAATATGATTTTAAATAGGATTTCTAATTGAAATTTCAAAAATAAATATTTTGACTAATATATTAATTATAAATTTGATTGTGGATTTATTTGCAAATTTTGAATAAGTATGTATGGATTGAAAGTTAAATTGTAAATAAAATTTTGATTTTGGAAAAATTCAAAATGTAAATATTTATAAATATATTGGATTTGGAAACTCTAAAAAATTAATTCTAATAGGAAAATTGTTTTGTATTTATGATAAAATAAGTTTAAAATATGATTTGAACATTTTCTTTTAAAAATATAGTTTGTAAATATATAAAAGTATAAAAATAAGAAATAATAAAAGTTTATATTATAGGTATCTTTTGGAAATCAATAAGAAAAAATATATATGTTTAAAATTGGTTTGTGAAGATATAAAATTAAGTAAATTATAAGACAAAAGGGGTTAAAGCATAATTTTATCACAAAAGACATTTGTAAAATTGAGATTATAAGATTTAACATGTGTAAAATTTTAATAATGAGAATTAAATAAGTGTTAGCCCATTTTACAAGTGGCAAGATCATTTTTTCTTTGGACTACGAATTTTATACAAATAAAGAATTTGTTGAACTAGGCTATTCTCAGTTTTGTAAAACCTGAGAACAAAGAAAAGAAAATGCAAACAAACGTGAAAACAAAAATTTCAAAACTAGAAAAAAGGAAATCAAAAGAAAAAACAAAAATCAGATTCAACTTAATATTCATAAAAGAAAAGAAATAAATCATCGACAATCAAGTTATGGTCAGATTCAAACAAATCAGAAAGCAAGTTTCAGATCCAAATACAAAAGCCTTTAAAATCTGAAACCTGGAAAAAAATTAAAACAAAAAAATATAATTAAGTAAATTATAAGATAAAAGGGGCTAAAACATAATTTTATCACAAAAGACATTTGTAAATAAAGATTATAAGATTTAACAAGTGTAAAATTTTGATGATGAGAATTAAACAAGTGTTAGCCCATTTCACAAGTAGCAAGATCATTTTTTTTTCTTTTGAATATTAATTTTGTACAAAAAAAGATTTTGTTGAACTAGGCTATTCTCAGTTTTGTAAAACCCGAGGACAAAGAAAAGCAAATGAAAACAAACCTGAAAACAAAAATCTCAAAACTAGAAAAAAGGGAATCAAAAGCAAAAAACAAAAATCAGATTCAGCTTAATAATCATCAAAGTAAAGAAACAAATCATCAACAATCAAGTAAGGGTTAGATTCAAACAAATCTGAAAGCAAGTTTCAGATCCAAATACAAAGGCCTATAAAATCTGAAGCCTGGAAAGAAATCAAAAAAAAAAATCATCAGCGTGAAGCATGCAATCCAACTTGGTCTTAACAGCAAGCAAAACAAAATCAGAGAAATAAAACAAAAGTAAGATGAATTAAAATCCAAGTCCAAATCATTTGAAAAGGGCTTAAGCAGTTTCTCTGTTCCCCATTGTCTTCATCCCTCGAGTGAGCAAACCTCTATTTTAAACCTGACTTTGTTTATTAACTTTAGATACGTGAAGTGAAATAATGAAAATATACTGCATATCTATATGAATATGGGAATATGTCTGTGCATGCTTGTGTGTATATGCATGTTGATGTTCTGTATAGGTTACATGTTTTAAACCCTGATGAAAATTCAAAATCCAAGCCTCTAATCTCTTAGGCTTTGATATTCGAATAAAATGTGTTTGAATTAACACAACCTTAAATTTAAAAATATTTCTAGATAAAATTGATGAAAGCATCTTTCTGGAAATTGAAAATACAGTGGAAAAAACTCAAAACATTCCAAAATCCGATTTTTATGATTTCTTGATTTGATTATATAACTCTAATCATCTTCAAAAATGAGGATTTTTAAGAAATATATATATTTTTAGAGCTATATTGAATGGGAATTCCGGGGTTGAATGAAAATCATGTTTTGGGTAAATTCCATTGATCGACGATGATGGGGGAGTCATGGACATTCCTGGAGGGTGTGGCGGAAGATAGATCATCGGAAAAATGGCAGTGCTATTTATTTTTCACCGTGGAGGTGGTGAGTTGTCCATTTAGGGTTAAGTAGCAGTTTTTTATCGATGTTGGAGTATCTATTTTGAGGACTTTTGAAGATATTATCTTTTGAAGTTATCTCTTTCCGCTGCTGTATCTTGTCTCTGATATTTGTATCGATATCTTAATTTTATAAATATTGTGCCAGATGTTGTGTGTCCATGATATCATTCATTTTCTTCTGCTATGTTGTTGTGCTTAATGTGTTATAAGATCCGGCGAATCGGATTTGAACGTTTGAATCTACGACATTCGAATACTAGTGAAGTATGGATGTGATTTTCGAACGCGAAAATTCGGGTCGTCATCACATCGGATCGTATTACTTCCCTAGAAAGGGGATCGGATCATATTACATCCCTGGGCAAGGGATCGAATCATATCATCCCAGCGGTTCAACTCATCAAAGATTCATCAATAGCTCCAAAAAACATGTAGGTGACTATGCAAACATACTTCAAAAACACGAAGCCAATATCAAGACGGACCTACTGGTGCGATTGCATGCACCATATGGCCATATCAAGCAATCGACGCCTATGGCATATACTTGGGAGTTAGGCTACAAATTTTTTTTTTGACCTCATCTTCATTGTGAGATTCTACCTATGAAATTTCAGGAAGATATTTAGTCGTATTCCTTTATAAATTTAGCATTAACTCTTCATAAGAGGAATCTTTTTTTCGGCTGTCGAGGCTCAACCATTACTATTCTTTATTCTTGTAATACCAGATCCCAGCTGATCTAAACATTCTTATTATCATAATCAAGTGCGAGATCAATAAAAAGATAAAGTGGTCGTAGGCCCAGATTGCCAAACCACTATAAAAATCTGTGTCTGATTTATGTTTTCTACTCTATTTTAATGTTATTCTTCATTTAACCTCTAATAAAACTCTATTTGGTGTTTGTGACCAATTTTGGTACAAACTTTTTGGTGCTTTCATTGAGAAAGTGATTTTCAGCATCATTCGGTCCCTACTACTGTTGGATTGTGTCAATCCGAGGAAGGGATCTAGATTCATCTTCACAAAGCTTCCTATTCTACTTAGACTTCGAAAAGCCTACCAAGAAGCAATCTACAATGCCTTCTAGGAAGGAAAAGGCCATTGCTACCTCCTCACAACCTGCCGGTGAAGCAGCAGAGAATACATACACTCATCCAGATGATGGAGCGCAACAAGAAGTCTCTGGTATGTAGGCCCTTTGTATGTGAACACTAATAGTGATATAGAGAGACTACAGAGGGAGCTCTATGAGACTCATGCAAAATCATAGAAACAAATCCAAGAGAACAAGGACCTTATAACTCACCTCTAACAGTCCCCTCGATTTGACATGTTGTCACCTATTCTGCCACTCGAGGTATAGCTATCGTCATCAAAGCCATACTTCCCATCATGGAGCTCCCATCATTGAATCATGAGTGGTCGTCATCGAAAATCGTCAAAATAGGCATCGAAACTCACATCAGTGTTGACCCAAAGTTAGACTTGAAGTAAGCACCTATGTGACTCGAAGCAATCACCTATGTGACTCGAAGCAAACTCTGGAAATACTGGCTCAAAGTTAGACCTAGGTAAAACCAAGATTTTCCCCGCGCAAACTCTAGAATCAGTACTGATCCCTAACTTGGTGTATTTTTCTTTCCTTGAAAATCCCCCAAATCAGACTCAGATTTTGGCAAAGTGATCCAAAGTCGAACCTGAAACAATCTTTGGAAATTATAGCTCGAAGTCAGGCTCAAGTAAAACCAAGATTTTGTTCAAGAAAACTCCAATTTGACTCCAAGTAGCGTTCATCGTCGAACCGTACCCATGGTTTGTACTAAACCCCAAGCAAACATGCAAATGACTCCAAGCATTGTTCATCATAGACCCAACCTTCAAATTTCTATAACTCCAAGCGAACTATGTGTTGACTCAAAGTAAATAGCGAATTTTCTCAGGTCGGACTCCAAGTTAATTGCTACTGACCCATTAACACCGATTTATCTTTTTTTGCTCATAACAAGAGCATACAAACCCCAAATGACTTGAAATTTGAAATTTAGCCTTATGAGGCCTTCCTTTTCATCTATATCGATCTCACCTAGTTTGGGGGAAAATTGGGGATTGGAACTGATCCCTCTAATTGGGAATGTCCCTTCCTGCATCACGATGATATGCAACTCCCACGTTCTGCATTCGGAACGCAGCTTAAAGATGGTGCATTCTCTCTACTCCCCGTGACTGACTAGGGTGCCAGGAACCAAGCGGCAGCTGCTGATTTGCTGCCATGGAATGAATCAGGAACTGTTACTCAAATGGTACTCTTAGAAGTTGTAGAACCAAAGTGATATGGAACAATCGATATGGATTACCGGGCTAAGCTTTCGAGGTGGATGATGACTACTCCCAACCGACCAGCTTCTACACACCCGACTTAGCGGCCATGGTAGTACAGCTCATGAGAAAAAGCCAAAGGCAAACGAATGATGACTGGGGAGAGTCCTGGAGCCATAATCATTTTACTAAGGCCATTAAGTGTGTAAAGTATCCTCCTAGATTCAACATTCCAACAATACTGGCATAATTAGGGAAAACCGACCCTAGACTATGTCTAATGAAATAAAATGGCACATTGATTCTGCTAGAGTGACGGATTCAATCAGATACAGATGTTTTCCCATCTTTCTTGAAGGACCGACAAACATGTGGTTTACGCGATTGCCACCAAGGTCCATCTCCTCATTCGCCAAAAAGCACAAAAGTTCGTTGAGCAATTCTAAATACAAGAAACTTGCCCCCAGGATGCGATGTAATTATCCAACTCATTCCAGGCATCAAGTGAGCTATTCAAAGAATTTTCGCAAAGGTTTAATATCACGATAACCGAAGCGAGCGATACCAGCGTGAATATCATACTCGTAACGTTGATAGGGAGAATCGACCCTGAGATAGATTTTTGTGGCTGGTTAGCTGGAAAGCCCCTTAGCACATTGGGTCATTTTTTGCAAGGACGAGGCGAAGCTGACTAGGAAAACGAACAGTGCAAGCCTGTCTGTCAAAAGGGTTCAAAATAAAAGCAATGATGGTGCACTTGATGAGAACTTGGATTCTAGGAGACGACCGAGGATCTTGAAATTCAACTCATATACTACTTTAAATGATTCAATTGAAAATATCTACTTAGAGACTCATAACTCAGAGTAGCAAAGGAAGCCAGTCTTGAGAGATTTCATCAAACCCAAAAGAAATTTGAGAAATATTGCATATTCCATGAGATATACGACCATAACATTGGCTATTGCAGACACCTCTGAGATGTGATCAAAGCTCTTATTCGGAAATAAAAGCTTCAACAGTATTTTCAAGCCCCGCAGGATGGCGGGCAAGAAACATCCGACTGTCACCAATAAAGACCTTTAGTTGTCAACTAACGCACCGACGGTCGACTTCCTACTGAGAAGGGATGAGCAAAATGTAATAGAGAGTTTCATCAGGATGAGAGCGAGTTGACCGCTCATCATCTATCATACAACCTTGAATTTGAGGAAAGAACTCAAAAGGGAAAGTGGGGTGACTTGACCATCCACCTCCTATTCAATGGTTCAATTCTAATAGAACATCTATGCCTAGCTCAAAGCCTCGGAAGATCAAGCTCCAGTACAAACTGGATTCGACTGACCATCCGCTCATCAACCTCCACAGTTGACATAGGGACCAAAAAAGAAAGAAGAAAGACTTAGAGTGGATGTGACCCGACCATCCACTCCCTAACTCGTACTTGAAGTTCACCAAGATGCTTATGCCTCTCTCGAAGCTCAGTAAGGCCAGGATTGAAATAGAAGTGGACATGACTTAGCCGTCCATACATCGACCCTTGCCCTAGCCACAGGGACTAGTTTGGGAGCTCGACCTAAAGTAGGCATGACTGACCATCTACTCATCAACCATTGCCTCGATAGGAGGGTACGATTCTTGCTTGAGATGGAGGAGGCCTGGCCATCCACCCAGCGACTCTCTCCACGACTTGCCGAAACATGACATGATCGTCCAACGAAACATGGATGTGATCCAGTCATTCATCGTTTACTCCCTTCCTTGACACGATAAGAGGAGCTACAATCAACAAGTAGATGTGAATCGATCGTCTACTCACCAACTTCCATCTTCAGCCTTGGGGAGGAGAATTGCATTCCATGAATGAACGTGACTCAACTCGACCGTTCATTCAAAAACTCCTGCATGGATTCACTAGTTGGAATATAAACTCATAAAAATAGGTATGGCTGACCACCCATTGTATAACTCTAGTTTCCAGAGTGTGGACTGTAGTATAAACACCAACAGACGTACATGATTCGACCATCCATCGATCAACTCTGGTCCCTAGGGAGTGGACATGAGTGTAAACAAAAGATGTGTAAACGCCACCCGTCGAATAACTCTGGTGCCCGGTGCGCAAATAAAGTGTAAAATAGAGATGGATATGGCCCGACGTCCATCTGATAACTCTGCTCCCCATAGCGTGGATAGGAGAATCAACCATGAAGGAATTTGACTTGACCATTCATTCTCCGGTGCTCTCCTTCGATCCGTCAGGAGGAGTATGAAACCAATGAGCATGACTCAACAGTTTGCTCTGAACCACTTGCCCTAGAATTGGGGGCAAAGACATGACTCAAACTTGATGCGGTCCAACAATCCACTCCCTTCTCAGGCTCAAAGTTCTCCGGAACTATCATCTTACTCCCAAGGCTCGGTAGAAATAGGATCCAAATGGAAGTGGACACGGTATGACCGTCCACGTGTCAGCTCTTGCCTTAGATGTAGGGCATTTTAAGAGCCCACGCTTAAATTGGACATAATTTAACCATCCAATTCAAGAAAGATGGGACCATCCATCCACGACCTTACTCGTACCTTAAATGTCGAAAACTATTCAGCCTTGCCCAAACATTAGGAAGCCCAAAATCCAAACCAAAAATCAGATGTGGTTTAAATGTCCATCACCAACTCTGGTTCCCTAGCGCAGACTGGCGTATAAACATAACATAGGCATGGTTCGACTGTCCATCCATTAACTCTGGTCCCCTGTCATGGACTGGTGTATGAACTCTAGATGGGCATGGTTCTATTGCCTGTCTAGAAACTCTGTTCCCCAAATATGGACCAGAGTATAAGAAAAAAAAATTGGATGCAACCCAATTATCCGTTATAAACCGGACGTGACATAACCATTCGTGTGTCAACTCTCATCCTCGGCATGGGACACATATCATAAATTCATGCGGATGTGCTCTGAGCATACATCACTAAATTTCTTCCTTGACTCCATAGGAAGAGCTAGATATACAAAACGGACATTACTGGCTGTTTGATTCTGAATAAATGTGAGTACATGTCCAATCGAAAATGAAAATCACTTGACCATTCATTTGCCAACTCCAATCTTTACCTTTACAGATGGATTATAAACTTACCAAGTTGACATGGTTCAACCATCCACTAACGGACTCTTACTCTTGGTTCGATAGAGGGAGCTTATATTAAAAATGGATATGGTTTGGTCATCCATCGATAACTCTAGTTCGTGGAGCATGAAATGCAATATATACACCAAATAAGTGCGACTACTTGCCGTCGACAAACTTTGGTTTCGAGAGCATGGATAGGAGCATAAACAGTGAATGAATGTGACTTAACCATTCATTCAACAACTCCGGCTTGAACCCGGTAGAAGCTATATAAGCTCAAAAGGTGTGACTTGACTATCCAAGAAGTAGCTTAGTTAACCCAAGGCAAAGTGAAGGAGTATAAACTACTAAAAGCTGAAAATGACAACTCAGTATAGCTCCAACTTAGTGTCCTTCACAACTTAAGGAAACGAATGCAAGGAGGCCTAATACAAAACCAATCGGAGCGACATTAGTAGCTACTAGCAACAGACTATATCGTATCATCAAATTGATGGGCAATATCGATCCGAACCTTCAATATTGTGCCATCGGATCGACAGTTAAAACTGATCCACACTAACCATAAATGGATGTGATCAGATCATCCATCACGTGGTCCTTTTTCTTGATTGGACAAGGGAGGCATGAATTAAAGAATGGATGTGACCCAATCAACCATTCATCAGTTCCTGCAAAGAGTATGGCGATTCTGTACCAAAGTGGATGTGATTGACTGTCTAATATCCATTTCATGCTTGAAATTCATCAGAGCATCGAAGTCTTCCCCTGGGAACAAAAAACAAGAATACAATACAGAATATGCATGACTTAGCCTTCCATCAACTAACTCTGACCTTATATTCGACAAAAAGACTATACAACTAAAGCGAACATAACTTACCCGTCCACTTGTAGACATTTTCTCCTGACTTGGGGCCACGAGTGAGGATCCAGATGAATGTTACCCAATCATTAATCAATCAATTTTAAGTCTATGGAGCTTAGGTGGGAGTATAAACACAACTAAAACACGACTCGACCGTCCATGCAGTACATCTATCAACCCAATACTAGGGGTAGAAATGTGATCATCCAAAAGCTGATCGCAATAGATCAATACCGTGGCTCATGCCTAGTGTTTGTAATCACTCGAGGTTACAACCGAAAGGATGCCTAGAGATAATCGTCGGACCGATTCCTAGGCTCATGAGTGATTGACTATCATTCCAACACGAACGAAAAGCTACAGGTCGCGATTACATTGAATGGATAGCACGTTTGTAACATTCCATACCTGGAGGCCAAAAGCTAAGCGCTATAGATGGTGCAATCATCCATGGTACTAAGTTTTGGTGATGAAATATGGTTATGCTAATGATAATGGTATCCATAATATCCACTTGGATATGAACAAAATCACATATTTCCAAAAATAACATTTTACTGATTACATTTAAAAAAAAATTCATATCCAAGTTACATAATCTCATATCGTTTCCCCGTTAAAGACTAATTATAATCATTACAAAATATGCCAAGAGCGACATGTGACGATGCCTCCTTGTTTGAGCAAAATAATGTAGTCATATCTGACTTAATGGACAACAGAAAGAAAAATAATAATATGTAATTCCTAATTAGCTATCCATCATCCACCTGCTCGTCTCTAGAAGCTTTATTCTCCAAAATTTCTAAACCTGAAAACCTTAGCTCTCAACCTACTTGAATCAATTTTGAGTACATATGAGTTTAAAGGGAAACAAAAACTTCGAGTCAGACATAAAGCCTGATGTGAATAATTCTGTTACGTATCGATTTATTGATATTAAGTGAGACTACGGCGCTTAGCGGAACGGGTTTCCTCTCACTAATATTCTCTTTAAAACATATATTTTGCAAATGCTTTCCTCTGACCAAACTGGTTAATCAATCTAATTATATCAAAATAGCAATATCCTTTATGCTAATAAATGGAATATTTGTCTACAAAATTGGTAATAAGTGGACTATCTGTCCACATCACAATAGCAAAGTCCATTACGCTAACAAATGGACTATCTATCCATAAAACTATGCTGACTGCTCGCAAACTAGATTATCCGTCCAGATCAAAATGGACTAAATGTCCAAACATTTCTTAGGTTACTACACTTCATCATTTTCCTTGAAAAACTTTTCAAAATGATTTAGCCTTGTAAATCATACTTATACAAGGAAAACATATTCTTAGCTTTACTCTAAGCTATTTTGCCATGATATATATACTTTACTCAAAATAAAGTTGATGGATTTTTATAAGGAATGGCTATCCTTCCAAAACAAGTTAAAACCATTTTAATTTGAAAATACTTAGGCTATATTTCCTATTTAATACATTCGAAACCTTTGTTTAAAACATTTAAACAACCATTTTGAAACCATTGAAGGTAACCCTTTTGAAACCATTGAAAGACCCTTTCGAAACCATTTAATGTTGCCTTTCAAAAACAAGCCTTTCTTTTCTTTTTTCCAAAAGCTTCAAAATATTAGACATCCTTCTTTAAAACCTTTAAATAATGCCTTTCAAAAACCTAAGAAAAACATTTCGACCCTTTCAAAACCTTAGGGAACCACCTCTTTCGAAACCATTTACTAAAACCTTTCAAAACAGTCAAAACTTAATCCTTTCGAAAGAACTTTGGGTTCAATTTAAAATATGTGGAAACCATTTGAAAAAATTCAAAATTTCACCCCTTCGAAACCTTTGAAAATCATCTCGATCAAAACCATTTGGATTCTGCCTTCAAGTAGAGCAAAAGGATCAGAAACCCATTAAAGTCGAAAGCATATGTGTTGAAACAATTTAAAACTATCTCTTTCGAAACCATTTGGGAGTTACTTCAATTATGAAAAAGGGTTTTATAAAATTTAAGTCGAAAGCATCTATTGCGAAACATTTCCTAAGTAAAGAAGTGATGGTGTTGAAACCGTCCCTTTTGAAAGCATTCAAGAAGTAGCCATATTTTAAAACAAAGAAAGCCTTTCAAAACCATCTGGGTCGAAAGGTAGAAAACAACAGTAAAATGGCTTCGACTTAGTCAAAATTTTCTCATTTAAAACAAAAGCGCAACCCAATCGAGACCATTTCCTTAAATCCAGTAAACGTAGATAAAAGCTAATTGAGTCGAAAGCTACTCAATCAAAAGCCATTTTAGCCGAATGCAAGCAGGTGCAATTTTAATTAAAAAAACATAGTAATTCCTCAACTCCTCCGCCTACACCAAATTCACTACGTACCAATTCCCTAATACCATGTGCATTAGTTTTGACTGTGTCAGAAGTGAAGATGAGGAGGCGGAACTTGGTGCCGAAAGCATTGAAACAGGAAAAACATGTAGCAAATAGTTCATTTCACCTAGCCTACTTTAAGTGTCTAATTTTGACTGGTTGACTCTTTCTTTACCTATAAAAAATACTACAATTTCAGAACTAATCGTTTTGAATTGTTATTTGCAAAAGGCCCTTCTCCTTCATTTATTATATAAAATATTTAAGTCCTGTACCTCAAATAATTTTGTATACCGGTTAAAACACTTAGGAAACATCTATAAAATTCCAAAAAATCTCTTTTAATATGTTTTCCAACGTATAAAATTTTAAGACCCAAATCTTTTATTACTTAATCGTAAATAATTATTAACCCAAATTAATGTTTTCTTTACTAGAAAATTCATATAAATTCCACCATTATTCAGAAAATTATGAAAATTAAAACCCATCTCTAATATATTAATTCTTCATAAAAATTCGCAAGGCATTTGGATGTCATTTTATAAGGTTTTGACCTTAAAACATATCATTAATTCAATATGAACAACTATAATTTATCAACAAGTATATATAATCATTCCATCATTCAAAAACTTGGCAAATCAATGCAGAATACTCGAAAAATCGAAAATAATAAAAATTTAAGATGTAAAAATTATTCACTTTAGCTTTAGAAATTAAAGAGATTGAGATGTGAATGGATTTGATTTGAATTAGCTTCTTCCATAGCTTTTCTTTTATCTTCTTTCCCTTTCTGTTGTTAATGGTGGCCAACCTTAGTTTTAAATTTTTTGATAAAATGAAATGGATGTGTATGGGGCACATGGCCAAGGGTTTATGGTATAAGAATAGCCTCTTTCCTATTTTACCTCTCCTCTATTTCAATTTAACTCTTACTTTGATTCATTGTTTAAATGGCAAGGCTGCCCTTTAATTGAATCAAATCTTAATCCCCTAATCAACGCATTATTTTATTTAATTTAACTACTTAATTATCCTAAATAATGTTATCAAGAATATGGGGTGTTACAAATTCCCCTCCTCAAATAATTTCATCCTCGAAATTACGATAATGCATGCAACAAATCAAACAAGAAGGTAAAACATACCATCAAACACGCTAGGATAAGTATCTCAAATCCGCTCTCATTCTCTCAAGTACAGTCCCTGTCATCATCGCTCTACTGGACTTTGACTAATATAGCCATCTTGGTTCTAAGTCTCTTCTCATCTCTCGCAACAATACGAATAGGCTTCCTCACTATGGTCAAATCTAGTTCTACTACAAAGTCATCTAGCAAAGTCGGTGCAATAGCAGTCTCCGGGTCTCTAACACACTTTTTGAGATGAGAAACATGGAAAACATCACAGACTTCCCTGAAACTGCTTGGTAACTCAATTCTATATGCGAGTTTCCCGATCCTCTCAACAATAGGAAAAGGTTCAACGAATCTTGATGCCAAATTCCCCGATTTTCCAAACCTAATCACCCCCTTCATCAGTGATGCTTCGACGAAAACCTGATCTCTAACTGAGAACTCTAGATCTTTCCGTCTCTTATCTACATAACTTTTTTGCCTAGACCGAGCCTCCTTCAGTCTAGCCCGAATGACCTCAATCTTTTCTACAGCTTCTCTAACCAAATCTGTACCAAGAATCAACCTATCCCGGTCTCTAACTAATATATGAGAGATTTGCATGGCCTTTAATATAAAGCTTCAAACGGTGCCATCCCAATACTAGTATGATAACTATTGTTATACGACAACTCGACTAAATGAAGATGGTCTTCCCATGATTCTCGAAAATCTAGAACATAAGCTCTTAACAAATCCTCCAAGATTTTGTTAACCCTTTCCGTTTACCTATCTGTCTATGGATGGTAAGCGTTATTCATCTTTAGCTTGGTTCCCAAAACTCCCTTTAGACTCTTCTAGAACTCGCTAGTGAATAACGGATCTCTATCACTCACCATGCTACTACGATTTCCATGCAGTTTAACCAGATTCTTCCTAAACAACTTTGCCTAAATAAGTGTCGTTCTGATTGACTTAAATGGAATGAAATGGGCACTCTTGGTCAATCTGTCTACTATGACCCATACACTATCATTTCCCCTATTCAATCTTGGAAACATATCAACAAAATCCGTAGAAATAGAATCCCATTTCCATAATGGAATATCCAATGGTTGAAGCAACCTGCTTGGCTTCTGGGTTCGGCCTTTGTCTATTGGAAAATCTAGCACTGCTTTACCCATAAATCAATATCTTGCTTCATACCTTCCCAGAAGAAACTTCTTTTCATATTCTGATACATCTTAGTAACTCCGGGATGAATAGAGAACTTCGAACAATGGCATTCCTCTAAGAATTCTTTCTTTATGTTTCCTACACCCAGAACACATAATCTTCCTTTCTTTCTCAATCTCCCATTCTAGTCAATACTGAAATCTTTCAAGTCATCGCTTTCGGTTCCATTTCTTAACTTCCAGGTCCGTTCAGCTAACACTACGGTTTCTCCACTAGACCCAATCTCAGATTTCCACTACACTTTGCAATCTGCTAATGCTTTTAAATCTTCCCACTCAGCGATCATCGCCAATACTACATTCTGATGTTTTCTTCTAAGTGCATCCGCAACCTTGTTGCCTTTACCTGGTGCGTACTTAATTCCAAAATCATAAGCAACAATAAACTCTAACCACCTCTGCTGTCTCATGTTTAGCTTTTTCCGAGGGAACAAATACTTCAGCGACTTATGATCTGTATATAACCCAAACCTCTCTCCCAAGAGGTAATGTCTCTACACCTTTAATGTAAAAATCACTGCAGCCAATTCCAAATCATGCATCAGATATCTGACCTCATGCAGTCTAAGCTATCTAGAAGCATATGTAATCACTTTACCTCTCTACATTGGAACAACCAAAGCTGGTGCATAGGTCAATAAGTTTTTTAACTCTAGAATGCTTCCTCACACTTATCGATCCACAAAAACTTTACGTCCTTTCTCGTTATCTTCGTTATTGGTGCCGCTATCCATGAAAATTCCTTAATGAACCTCCGATAATAAGCAGCCGACCCAAGGAAACTCTTTATCTCCATCACTATCTCGGGTCTCTTCCAACTATTCACCACTTAAATCTTAGTCGAATCTACTAACAACGCTTCCTCTGAGACTACATGGACAAGAAACTTTACTTCCTTCTTCCAGAAATGACACTTCCAAAACTTCTCCTTCAGCTGATACTGCCTCAACGTCTCAAGCACCATTCTAAGATGAACTTTGTGCTCTCTTTCATCCTTAGTATATATCTAAATATCATCTATTAAAACCAATACAAACCTATCCAAATGCTCTCGAAAAACTCTGTTCATCAATTCCACAAAGAAAGCTGGTAGATTAGTCAGTCCAAACGGCATAACTAACCATTCGTACGACCCATATCTGGTCCTAAATGCCGTCAAAGGTGTACTATCCTCTACTACTCTAAGCTAATGGAAACCTATCGTTAAATCCAACTACGAAAATTCCTTGGCTCCACTCAACTAGTCAAACAAATCGTCAACCTCGAGAATGGATATCGATTCTTTATATTCCTCTCATTTAACATACGGTAATCGATACTTAGCTTTAACGATCCATCCGGCTTCTTAGCAAACACTACAGCTGCTCCCTAAGAGAACTGCTTGGCTTGATAAACTCTTGCCTTCCAATTCCACCAAGGACACCTTCAACTCCCTCTTCTCTGTAGGGTTCATCATACTCAAAGGCCTACTCATTGGTTCTGCTCCTAGAATCAAATCTATATAAAATTCAATGGCTCGTTTCGGTAGTAATCCAACCATTGGGTCAAAAACATCTTTTAATTCTCTAACCATGAAGATTCGACTCAACTCATCTACCAATTCCATAACACCCAACAAAGCATTCACCTCATTATTAGAACCTTCTACGACATAAACAATCCAATCACTACAATCTGGGTGTCTAAGTAATATTTTCCTATCCTGCCAAAATATCCTACCATTATACTCACTTAACCAATCCATCCTAAGAATAATCCAGAACCATATAGAATCAAACACATGCAAACTACAATTAAAAGTATGACCTAAAAGTTCAAACTCTAACTGGCCACATCTCAACCCTAGAGTTGCATACCCTCCTAATGGATTTGCAACCCATAAGAAAGTTACTAAATAGGCGGGTTCAGGTCAAGCTTATCTATCAATTATCTAGATATAAAAGAATGCAATGCACCAGTATCAATTAGAATGCTAGCAAACATACCATGAATCTGAAGTGTACCTCTGCCTTTCCTTTTGCCTAAGCTGTTGGCTTCGAAGCAGCAGGCTCCAATGCATACACTTTGTCCTTTCCATACCTAGCGGGATCCTTGCACTGGCTCTTATAATGCCAATTTGGTCACAGTTGAAGCACCTGACATTCTTCTTTCCAGCCACTACCTTAGCCTTTCCAGCATGATACTCATTAGCAAAGTGCCCTTCTTTTCGCTCTTGAAGCATATTATCTCAAACTTCCCTTTCTTAGCTGCTCTACCCCTCTGACGACCTTTCTTAGGAAAGAACTTCTTATTCTGATTCTGCCCAACCTGGAATTTTTTAGCCTTACTCTTCTTTAGAGAATCAGGAATCTCCTTATGCCTTAAGACCATCTCCACAACAAAGTCGAAAGGATATCTAATGTGAAGTATTGTAGGCCTGACTAACTTAGGCTTCAACCCTTGATGAACTTCACATTCCTCTTCATCACTGTATCCACTAAAGCATAACCATATCTGGCCAACTCCTCAAACTTCCTCGCATACTAAAGGATAGACATCTCTCGCTGCTCTAACTCAGCAAATTTTCTGATCAGAGATGACTGTACCATTGTAGACATAAAACTCTCCTGGAACCTTCCCTTGAAATCTGCCTCTGACAAAGTTCCCTCATCCACACCGGCCATCACATTGTTCCACCGAAACAAAGCACCTCCCTGAAGCTATCTAGATGCCAACCTCCTCTTCTTCTCATCGTTGAGCCCTAAGTCTGCAAAGATTCTCTTATGGTGCAACAACCAATTTTCCACCTCTATAACATCCTCTGTCCCTATAAAAGGTTTCCCTCCCCCCCAGCTTAACGTAATCTCTGCTTGGCTTAGCATTATGGTTAACTACCATAACTTTCGAAACTTTTGCCCCTGCAGCATTTCCTTCTAACACTCCAGCTGCAACTTTCTCTTGCATCATATTCATGAAAAACTGATACATAGTTTCCATTCCAACTTGTGGATATCCATCACCTACATTCTCTACTTGTGTATGACCTTAGGTCCTCCTTGTACTAGGTTTGGCATTCCCATCGGGGCTTTTCCCTCCTAGGTTAACTCTTTCTCTTCTACCTTCCGTGTCTATATTCAAACATTACGAGACACAGAAAAATAATCTAACAAGGATATGGGACTAGAGATAAAGTGTATACTTATATATTACAAATACAAGTACGTTACTATAGTGTTATCCCATACCCAAATCTTACTCTAATTCCTTAGGATTATGTTTTTAAAACCATTTTTAATTTAATGTTTTTCACAAACCATGCTCTAAGATAAGTTGTAGCACCCCGTATCTGGAGGCCAAAAGATAAGCGCTACAGATGCTGCAGTCATCTATAGTAATAACTTCTACTGACAAATATGGTAATGATAATGGTATCCATATTATCAGAAGCAATTGAATATGAAAAAAAATCATAGATTTTCAAAAACAACATTTTACTGATTGCATTTCAAAACAAATTTACATCCAAGTTACATAATTCCATATCATTTCCTAGGTAAAGATTGATTATAATTATTACAAAATAAGCCAAGAGCAATATATAAGGATGCCCCCTTAGATGATCAAAGCAAAATAGTCATATCTGACTTAATACACAGCGAAAAGAAACAAAACAATCTAAAATCCTAGTTAGCTATCCGTCAGTCACCTGCTCGTCTCCGAAAGCTTTATTCGCAAAAATTTATAAACTTGAAAACCTTAACCCACAGCCTACTCAAATCAATTTTGAGCACCCAAGAGTTTAAGGGGAAAAAACTTCGAGTCAGACATAAAGCCTTGTGTAAATAATTTTGCTACATGTTGGTTTACTGATATTAAATGAGACCATGCAGCTTAGTGGAACAGCTTTCCCCTTACTAATATCCTCTTTAAAACATATATTTTGCAAATCCTTTTCGGCAACCAAACTAGTTAATTGAGCTGATTATATCAAAATAGCAATATCCTTTATGCTAATAAATGGACTATCTGTCCATAAAAGAGGTAATAAGTGGACTATTTGTCCACAACATAATAGCAAGATTTGTTATGCTAACAAATGGACTATCTATCCATAAAACTGGGCTGACTGTCCACAAACTGACTATCAATACAGATCAAAATAAACTAACTGTTCGAATCATTTTCTTAGAGTTAACTACCATTCATCTTTTTTCTTGAAAATCTTTTCAAAATGATTTAGCCTTTTAAATCATACTTATAAAAAGAAAAGATATTCTCACCTTTACTCTATACTATTTTGCCATGATATATATACTTTACTCAAAATAATGTTGATGGATTTTTATGAGGATTAGCTATACTTTCAAAATAAGTTAAAACCCTTTTTAACTTGAAAATACTTAGGCTATATTTCCTTAATGCATTTGAAACCTTTTTTTAAAACCTTTAAACAACTGTTTTGAAACCATTGATGGTTTCCTCTTTGACACAATTGAAAGTCACATTCGAAACCATTAAATATTGCCTTTCGAAAACATTAAAAAAACAACCTTTCCTTTCTTTTCTCCGAAGACTTCAAAACATTAAACATCCTTCTCTAAAACCTTTAAATATTGCCTTTTGGAAACATAGGAAAAACCTTTCCTTTCAACCCTTTTGGAATCCTGGGGAACCACCCCTTTCGAAACCGTTCATTAAATCCTTTCGAAACAGTGAAAATTCAATCCTTTCAAAAGCACTTTGGGTTCAATTTAAAATATGTGGAAAACTTTCGAAGCCATTTAAAATTTCACCTCTTTGTAACCTTTGGAAATCATTTTGATCGAAACCATTTGAATTTCGCCTTCAAGTAGAGAAAAGCATCTATTCTGAAACCATTTGAAACCATCTCCTTCGAAACCATTTGGGTGTTACTTCAATTGTAGAAAAAGGGTCTTAAAACAATCAAGTCGAAAGTGTCTGTTTCGAAACCATTTCCTAAGAAAAGAAGTGATGGTGTTAAACCATCCCTTTCAAAAGCATTGGAGAAGTGGCCATATTTTAAAATAAAGAAATCCTTTCGAAACAATCTGGGTCAAAAGGTAGAAAACAGCGGTAAAAAGGCTTCGCCTTAGTCGAAAGCACTCATTTAAAACAAAAGGTGCAACCCAATCGAAACGATTTCCTTAAATCCATTAAATCCAGTCGACAGCTAACTGAGTCAAAAGTTACTCAGTGGAAAGTCATTTTTATCGAAAGTAAGCACACACACATTTCTAATTTAAAAAACATGGTAATGCCTCAACCTATTCAGAACCCCTGTTTTTAACCCCATACTTTCCACCTACATCCAATTCACTATGTATCAATTCCCTGATACCATGCGCATTGGTTTCGACTGCATCGGAAGCGAAGATGAGGAGCCGAAACCTAGTGCCGAAAGCATCGAAACGGGGAAAAACATGTAGCAGATAGTTCTTTTCACCTAAGTTGCTTTACATGTATAATTTTAATTCGTTGCCTCTTTCTTTACTAATAAAAAGTACTGCAAATTTAGAACTAATCTTTTTGAATTATTACTTGCAATAAGCCTATTCTCCTTCATTTACTATATAAAACATTTAAGTTCCATACATTAAATAATTTTATACACCTATGGAAACAATTAGGAAAAATCTACAAAAATTCCAGAAAATCTCTTTTCATATGTTTTCCTACATATAAAATTTTCAGTCCCAAATCTTTTGTTATTTAATTGTAAATAATTGTTAACCCAAATTAAAGTTTTCTTTACTTGAAAGTTCATATACATTCCATGATTATTCAAAAAATTCTGAAAATTAATACCCATCTCTAAAATATTATTTAGGATTTTTCTAAAAATTTGCAAGACATTTGGATGTCATTTTATAGGGTTTTCACCTTAAAACATATCATTAATTCAATATGAACAATTATAATTTATCACCAAGTATATATAATCATTCCATCATCCAAAAAACATGTCAAATCAATGCAAAATATTTGGAATTCATCTTAAAACCTAAAATAATAGAAATTTGAGATGTAAACTTTATTCATCTTAGGTTTAGAAATTAAAGAGATTGCGATATTAATGGATTTGACTTGAATTAGCTTCTTCCCTAGCTTTTCTTCTATCTTCTTCCTCTTTCTCTTCTTAATGCTGGTCGGCCTTACTTTTAAATTTTTTGATAAAATAAAATGGATGTGTAGGGGGTACACAACCAAGGGTTTAGGGTATGAGAATTGTCACTTTCCTATTTTACACCTCCTCTATTTCAATTTAACTCTTACTTTGATTCATTGTTTAAATGGCATGGCTGCTGCTTGATTAAATCAAATCTCAGTCTCCTAATAAACACATTATTTTATTTTATTTAACTAATTTAATATCCTAAATAGTGTTATCAAAAATATGAGGTGTTACAGCGTTACTTGAATATGCTAGTAGGTTCAAAATTAAAGCAAAAGCTTGTCATCACAATTAAACGTTTGGAGACTCGAAACCCATAATCATCAAATTCAACAAATAGTCATTTTTAAATGGATTAACCTGTCCCACACGCTAGGAGTAATCTATTGCAGTGTTGTGTTGTGCAGTGTTACACAGTTCAATATTATATAAGAGTTAGGTGAAACTCGAGGGTTCGATCGGAGTGACCGTCGTCACTGATCATCCCAACCGGATTTCATATTGATGGTTACATGTAACAGTTACATTCAAATTTAGGGATCTCTATTGGAAAATAAAATCATGTCATTAACATTCAGGCCATATGCATACATCCGAATTCACGTCAAAACAAGAAAGTGTGTGCATCCAAATTTATGCATTCAAATCCAAATTCATGCATACAAATTCAAGTTCAAACTAAAATTACAAATGGGTGTGAATTCCCATGTGTTCATAATGTCCAAGAGCATAAGGCAAAAATATGCCTAATATGGGATCGGTGCTAATATAGACTACGTTTGCAAATTTATGCGTTAATTTAAGCAGAGGATCAATGCTACAATGTCACCCCAAATTCAGAACAAACTACTATGAATCTCATATGTATGCACTGTCTTATCCAAAACATAAACCGGTACTAATTCTTATATGTGTTGTCTTACGCTATTGTGTCCATGCGTGGACGAAAAAATGGATCAGCCTAGTGTGAAGCACACTGTATTTTCATTTGGATCGGCTTCAGCTCCTTTCAAAGTTAGCAGAAACTCAAAGAATAACACCGTTACGACCCCAGTTTTAAGTCAAATTTAAATTAGTAATTAATTTGATTCTTGGATTAAATTAAGAATTAATTTGGTAATTAATACGAAATTTTGGATTAAATTGTGATTTTAATTGTGAAATTAATTTGAAAATGTGGGAATAATAATATATATATATATATATATATAATTTTTTAAATAACGAATTTGATTTGAAAATAAATATATTTTATAATTATATTATAATTTGGAATTTGAAATTGAAATTAAAATACATATATGTTGGAAATAAATATTTGAATTTTTTATAGATTATGAATGAACAAAATATATATATTTGTAAAAAGATATTGTTTGTTTATTCATTTATAAATACAAATTTATTGTATATCAATTTTTGAATTTGAAATTTAAAAATAATGTTTTGAATAACATATTGGATTTGAAACTCAAATACAAGTATCTTTAAAATAAATTGGATTTAAACTTTATATTTTGAAATTTATAGAAACTTGTTTTCTAATTATAATAAATGTAAATATATGTGTTTTGAAAATTTTATTTGAATTTAATATAGTAAATTTTTAAAAGTTATTTGAGAGTTAAACTTTATAATTTAATACTAATAGAAAAAAATTGTTTTATATTTATAATATGATGATTTGAAAGTTATATTTTGAAATCAATATAATATTTAAAATAAGAAAAATATAAACCATATATATATATATTTAAACTAAATTGAAATTATGAAGTAAAAAAATGATTCATAAATTAGAATAAAGTAAGGGTTTAACATATAAATTGCAAATTAAATAAAATAAGGGTTTTAACATAAAAAATACAAATTAAGACATTTGTAAATATATAAAGACATGCAAAATAAATTTGTAAAAGTATTAATACAAGCAAATGACAAGTGTTAGCTTAGTTAACAAGTGGCTTAATTTCTTAAAAAATAAATAAAATGAAACAAAGTATACTTATATACATCTATCTCCTTTCTTCTTATTCCTTTTTTGCATTCAAAATCAAAACCGAACTTGAGAAAACATAGACCAGAAAATTTAAAACCAGTACAACAAACAAATCTGAAAAGTAAACTGGAAAATACAAAGCAATGGATCATGTTTCAGCCTGTGATGAACAACTCAGGAAATTCAAGCAATTCAATGATCAGTTTCAAAGAAGAATAAATAACAATCAAACAACCTCATGCATTATTAATCTAAAGAAAATTCAAAGATTTTCAAAATCTGGAAAATCAACAGCTCAAACAAATTCAGATTCCAGCCTTCAAAATCAAAAGGGATTCAAACCTGGTAATCAATTAAGATCAAACAAAAGCTTCAGCTCATTAGCAATCAAATTCAGATCAACAAGCAACTGATTCAACTCAAAGTCATCAAATAATAGATCAAACTCAAAAGCATTTCCAGTCCAAAAAATTTCCAGACTTAAAACATAAAAGAATGTTCTTTGCTCTGTCAAACTCTCAGGTGAGCAAACTTTTTTTTAGATCCTAAACTTGTTTATCTTGATGATCTTTTGAAGTATGATATGAAGTGTATTTAAATGATGGTGTGGATTTGCTTGCATGTTACATATGTACAAACGTTTGAGTATATGTATGTGTGTATGAAATGGGGCTCTATTCTTAGTTGCAGACTTTAAAAATCAAGATCAAAATTCCAATCCTCTTCCGCATGATTTCTTTTAACCTATGATGTTTAAAAGAAATTTGTTTGTGTTAATATATAAAATTTTAAAAATAAAAACTAGTGAAATTATTAAGTAATTTATCTGGGAAATTGGAATTACAGTAAATATATTCAAACAGGTAAAAAATCAATGTTTACGAATTCAAGTTTGGATTTCAAAATTTGATTTGTGGTAGGAAATGATGAATTTAAGTAATAAAATCATAATTTTAAGCTTGGGAACATTGAGATAATTCGAGTTAAACAGAAAATACATCCTAATCAATTTTCGACGAACAACAAAGTTTGGGGAGTCGTGATCCTTGGCGAAGATAGCTGGAGCATCGAGGAACTTAGGAAAATATTGATTTAATTTATAAAATGCCGCGGCGACCGGATTTTGTCGATCTAGGGTTTTATGGGGCTGTTTTCTTATTGAAATTTGAAGGTTAAGCTCGCGATGGATGGCGAATCGGAGCAGTTCGGTCCAGTGGGAAATTATGCTTAAGGGTGTGATGAAGTTTTGGTGAAGATGGCATGGATGATCATAGACGAGATCGTCGGCGATGATAGTTTTTTTCCAATTGGGTTGGTTCCTGTTTCGAGTCAAAAAGCTCGATGTTGATCTACGTGGAGTTTATGGGATCTGGGTGCTTGCGATGGCTAAGGGCGTCATCGACGACTTGTGGACAATGGCATGGTTAATCGAAGTGGCTCCGACGATCAGTGCACGTGCACGGTGCACTTGTGTGCCTTAGTGGTTCTGATGCCTGGAAGAAGAAGTTGACTCGGGGAGTAGCTCGGGTAGATGGGTAGTTGGCTCGGGGTGATTCCCAGTTGGGTTCGCGTTAGTGTGACAATAGTTTTTTTAAAAAAAAAGTAAACAAAGTTTTAAACAGAAAAATAGGTAATTCGAAGCCGGTTTCAGGGAGAACATGCATTGACTCGAGTAAAGACCCGAAGTCATCTCGGGTTAGTAAAATAATGATTTTCAAAGTTTTAGAATTTTAACAAATCAAGTTTTAATTTGAATAATTTTTCTTAACCCATTTCTTTTAAATTAATAAATGTTTTATTTAAATTAGGGGTAGGTTAAAAGTTTTTTTAAATAAATTCTTTAAAAATTAACTTAAGCCTAAAATATTTTATCATGTATCCTTTAATTAATTTAAAGGTTTATTTAAATAATTTTTGATAATGTGATTAAGTAATTTACAAAGATAAATGGTTTATCTTTTAAAAATTAATTAAAGGCCTTAAGTTAATCTATGGGTTAATAAATGAATTTATTTCATGGGTTATCTTTAATTAATTAGAGTTTTGATTAATTAATCATTAATTAATTTTAAGTTAATTAATTAATGCAATTAATTAAAGGATAATTAATTGAATAAGAGCTGATTAATTAATATAATTAATTAAAGTTTAATTAAATGTAAGTAATTAAAGGGTAATTAATTACATAAAGGTAAATTGCTTAATGAAAGTAATTAATGATAATTAATTAATGATTAAGGATTGATAAATCAAGTGATTAAGGGTAATTAATGGATAATTAAATTCATGATTAAGAGTAATTAATTTTTGATTAAAAGTTAATTAATTAATTAAAGATGAATTAATTATTAATTATTGATTAATTAATAATTGAGGATTAATTAATTTATAATTAAAGAAAATTTATCATTGATTAAGGATAATTAATGAAAGAAATTATGTGATTTGTTAATTGTAAATGACTGTAATTTCTTAATAATAATTGAACAGGGTTAGATAATTCATTACTGTCAGATAATTTATTAATCTTGCTTATGGATGTATGAATTGTACGAATTCCTTAAGTTGATCCATAATGATTTTGTGATGTGGATTGTTTTGATTAAGTTGTGTGCATGTTATTTATCTGTAATGTATTTACATATTTATCTATGACACCTTTACATATCTATCTATGAATAATGGTAAGCGTTATATGATTATACCGCTTATCAAATATTATTGTGCTTGAATCTGTGATGATTGACGATGTTGCAATATTGTGTAAAACCCCTAGACTACACTATACAAATATGGATTTAACGGGAAATCTGCTAAGTCATAGATGTTTTGAATTAAGATATTATTTCTTTAAAAAGTTGAATTTTAAATCCAAATGGTTATGGATATGTAATTGGGTTGAATATGGAAAGATTTTCGAAAGGAAGTCTGAAATTAAAATTTAGTTTGAATAAGATTACATCTTGTTAAGTTTTGAAATTGTTTTGGGAATTTGGTTTGAAAAGTTTATACAAGTTATATAATATATATTCGGATTTTAAAACATCTTTAAACTATGGTGAATATATTATTTTGAAAATTTAAATTCAACCCAAGTTTATACTTGAAAGGATTTAACTTGAGCAAATGTAAATGGATTTTCTCGAAATGAAAACTCTTAGTTTTCAAATAATAATAGCTTTCAAAGAAAGAAAGGATTTCCAATATTGCTAAAAAGGTGTTTCAAATTTGAAAGGGGATTGTTTTTGAAAGCTATAACTGAATCTTTGTGAACGATGGTTGAACCTTTTTTGGAATTGAAGAGAATCTTAAAGGTGTATCTTTTATATAAGAGATTTGGAATTGTAAATAGTTTTGAAAACTAGAATTGAATCTTTATGAAAGATTGGTGAACTTTGTGAAGTAGATCTTTTTGTTTTAAATATTTGAAAATGGTAATTTGTTTAAACCATTCGAATAAAGGTTTTGGGCTTTAATGTGACTTAACTAAGATCCCAAATATCCATGTGTTTTAAATATTGCGCTCACTATTCGATTTAGCCGAGAGAGGACTTTGTGTCATATAACCCATTCCGAATAGTGATACGATGAAATGGAAAGCATTTGAAGAAGGTGGTGAAGATCGGGTGTCTTCGAGAATGATAGGATAACCCGCCGAATGACTTTGCACTGAGTTGCTCCAGTATAGAGATCTCTATATGTGATGGGGAGTCCGATTGGGATTGTGGATGCCCTGATTGCAAGGGCTTCTTTGGAAGTGCCTTCGGTTCTATTCGAACCCGGAATAGACTTATATGGATGTGTGTCTGACATTAAACATTGAGATGTAAAACTGGTTTCTATCAAATACATTTCTGTTTGGTGGCGGAGAATTTATTCTCTTAGCTTAATACCCTTCTCTGAGACGTACAAGCTCAGAGATTATGTAGTTGATTGTTACTAGTGATATATTCCCAATTTGGTAATGTGACATATGAAGTGCTATTGATGATTTGTTGATCAAAGCATGGATTTTGTGTAATTGTATTTTTGTGGACGAGACTTCATCGAACCTCACACCCGGTAATTGTCGAAACAGGAATCGTTGCAGCAAGGTTATTTGGGGGGGCACCCCCTAAGGGTATGTCCATTTCCTTCTGGATAAAAGGTGGTATCATGGTATGGAGCCCAGATATTTAACCTACGTGGTTGCTGCAAACTTATTTCTTTGTTGTTGTTGGTGTAGAGGTAACTCGGATAAGGGTTGGTAACGACCTGGGGATGGCATGCCCGTGTTAGTAGTTACCTAATTACAGAGGTAACCCAGCCTTGTGTTGGCAGAGATCCGGTTAGGTTCTTGGCGTTGTCCCTCCAGAGGCGTTCCATTTGGTGTGGGAAGTTCCTTTGCCTGACCATTGTTGGAAATTCAATCGTCCAATACGTGCCCTGTAGGTTTTAGTGGTATAACCTGCCATTTACTTATGGTGGTCACCACAGTTTAGATGGTAGCTATAGTAGGCATAGTTCGAAATGTCTATGCTGGTTAAGATTAATATTATACTTTCGAAAAGTTTTCTACACGATGCATTAATAATAATATCAAAAAGATTTTGCATAGTAAGCATGTTTGACTATCATAAGCAGAAATCTCCTCCCATTCTGCATTTGCATTGTGTGTGCGGCGGGAGAACTTATGGTAGTTTCATTTTCCAAAAGGCATAGCGGGTTTCCTTTTTTATTTCTTTTTTTGTTTGTTTTTTAAAAGATAAAACTTTTTTGTTTGCTCACACCAATCCCAAGACTGACATGGAGTTTATTGTTCCCTTTCTAAACTCTGGGTGCCCATAATTTTCCGAACGGGCAGTCTAGAGTTGGATTTTTTAGATAATCGAATAGTTGGAGTATATTCGATAGCATGCAGCCTTTGGTTTTGGCGATAGCACTTATTTCTCCTCAACATTCCAGACTGACCTTGCTTAATGCATTGTGATGGTGGTTTGAGCTTGTGGTTTGGATATAACTGCTTTTGGATTGGAGTCCTTGGAGTATTAGAGGTGGAGTGCAATATTGGATTCTCAAGGTCCCTCTCTTTCTATTGAAGTTAGTGTTGGTGTTCCTCTGTCGAAGTTTTTTCTTTCCGCTGTTGTGTATCTCTGATAAAATGTTGATGATCATTGTATCACTGTTGTATTGAATATTGTGTATCAATGATATTATCATTTTCTTCCGTTGTGTTTTTGTACTTAATGTATTATAAGCTCGGACGACCCAGATTCGACGTTTAGATCTGCGGCATTCGAATAAGGGTGTTGTATTCATTGTCGATTTTCGAAGGTCGAGTCAGGGTCGCTATAAGTGTTACCGGAGCTGAAGGTTGAACTCTAGCTCAGTAGTATAACACATTAGGTAACTCATTAGAGATAGAGTGAAGTATACCCTAGAATGAGTATAACCCTAAGATATCTTGTTCGTATGCCTCAGTAAATTCTCTTACTATGCACTGATAGTGAGTATGAGTGCAAGAAGAAAATGAGATAGGGGACAGGGGAGTACCACTACGAATGTTCGATACCCTGCAATAATGGAAATAACTTTTCTCTATCGATCTCTTTTGATCATCGTCGAATTTCAATTCTCTAATGTCTTCGTGGCAGCTTTGGGTGGAAGCTTTGGTGTAGTGCTAGCCCTGCGAATTGTTGTAGAGAACATACTTGTATCTTCATCAGTTTCTTATCAATCTTCCCGTTTTTAACTTTAATGAATTTAAAATTTGAAATTGAAATAAACTAGTTACGAAATTATGAAGATTTGTATCGATAAAACAATTTCGATTAAAACCAAATTTGATTTTTTTTGTGATTTCTTGTAAGGATCAAAGTCCGAAGAGGGACAAGATGGTGTAAACTTTGGGATATTCCAACCTGGATTGAGTATCCATTATTTTTTCTGTTGGGTCCAGATGTTCTACGAATGGTTAGTTATTCCTTCAGACTAACCAATGCCTCCGTATATTTCGTAGAATTGATGACCCGAGTGTCTTTGGTGGTATTGAATAAGTCCTTTCTCATAATTATTGATGATATTCTGATTTGGTAAGCCAAATTTAGAATAGATATTCAGTTTGACCTGGCAAGATATTTCTCTGTCTTTCATCTGTTCTTTTGTTGTCTCCCTATCTTGCAAATTTTGAGGATGAAATTTCCTTAAGCGGGGAATTTATAACGACCCCGGCTTTGAGTCGAATTTAAATTAGTAATTAATTAGATTCTTAGATTAAATTAAGAATTAATTTAGTAATTAATATGAAATTTTGGATTAAATTGTGAATTTAATTGTGAAATAAATTTGAAAATGTCGGAATATATATATATATATATATATATATATGTATATATATATGAGTTTTTAAATAAAGAATTTGATTTGGAAATCTAAATATTTTATAACTAGATTATAATTTGGAATTTGAATTTGAAATTCAAACACATATATGTTGGAAATAAATATTTGAAAATATATATTTATAGAATGTGAATGAATAAAATATATATTTATAAAAAGATATTGTTTATTTATTCATTTATAAATACAAATTGATTGTATATTAATTTTTGAATTTGAAATTTAAAAAGAATGTTTTAAATTACATATTGGATTTGAAACTAAAATAAGTATTTTTAAAATAAATTGGATTTAAAACTTTATATTTTGAAATTTATAGAAACTTGTTTTCTAATTATAATAAATATAAATATATGTATTCTGAAAATTTTATTTGAATTTATTATAGTAAATTTTTAAAAGTTATTTGAAAGTTAAATTCTATAATTTAATACTAATAGAAAAAAATTGTTTTGTATTTATTTTATGATGATTTGAAAGTTATATTTTGAAATCAACATAATATTTAAAATAAGAAAAATATAAACCATATATATTTAAGCTAAACTGAAATTATGAAGTAAAAAATGATTCATAAATTAGAATAAGTAAGGGTTTAACATATAAATTGCAAATTAAATGAAATAAGGGTTTTAACATAATTAAGACATTTGTAAGTATACAAAGACATGCAAAATACATTTGCAAAAATATTAATACAAACAAATGACAAGTGTTAGCTTAGTTAACAAGTGCTTAATTTCTTTAAAAAAATAAATAAAATGAAACAAAGTATACTTATATACATCCATCTCCTTTCTTCTTATTCTTTGTTGCATTCAAAAGCAAAACCAAACTTGAGAAAACTTAGACCAAAAAATTTAAAACCAATAAAACAAACAAATTTGAAAATTAAACCAGAAAATACAAAGCAATGGATCAAGTTTCTGCCTATGATGATCAACTCAGGAAATTCAAGCAATTCAAAGATCAGTATCAAAGCAGAACAAATAACAGTCTAACAACCTCATGCATTTTTAATCTGAAGCAAATTCATAGATTTTCAAAACCTGGAAAATCAAAAACTCAAATAAATTCATATTCCAGTCTTCAAAATCAAAAGGGATTCAAAACCTGGTAATCAAATTAAGATTAAACAAAAGCTTCAGCTCATAAGCAATCAAATTCAGATCAACAAGCAACTGATTCAACTAAAAGTCATCAAATAACAGATCAAACTCAAAAGCATTTCCAGTCCAAACAATTCCCAGACTTAAAACACAAAAGCATGTTCTTTGGTCTGTCAAATTCTCAGGTAAGCAAACTTTTTTTTATATCCTAAACCTGTTTATCTTGATGATCTTATGTAGTATGATATGAAGTGTGTTTAAATGATGGTGTGGATTTGCTCGCATGTTATATATGTACAAATGTCTGAGTATATATGTATGTGTTTATGAAATAGGGCTCTGTTCTTAGTTGTAGACTTTAAAAATCAAGTTCAAAATTCCATTCCTTTTCCTCTGACTTCTTTTAACCTATGATGTTTAAAAGAAATTTGTTTGTGTTGATATAATACAAACATTAAAAATAAAAACACGTGAAATTATTAAGTAATTTATTTGGGAAATTGGAATTACAGTAAATATATTCAAACAGGAAAAAAATCAATGTTTACAAATTCAAGTTTGGATTTCAAAATTTGATTTGTGGTAGGAAATGATGAAATTAGGTAATAAAATCATAATTTTTAAGCTTGGGAACATTGAGATAATTCGAGTTGAACAGAAAATACATCCTAATCAATTTCCGACGAACGACAAATTTTGAGGAGTCGAGATCCTTGGCGAAGAGAGCCAGTGCATCAGGGAACTTAGGAAATTATTGATTTATTTATAAAATGCTGCGGTGATAGGAGTTCGTCGATCTAGGGTTTTACGGGGCTTTTTGTTTATCGAAGTTCGAAGGGTCAGATCGCCGTCGATGGCGAATGGAGCAGTTCAGTCCAGTGGGAAATTATGCGTAAGGGCATGACGAAGTTTTGATCAAGATAGCGTGAATGATCATGGACGAGATCGTCGACGATGATAGTTTTTTTTTCAATCGTGTTAGTTCATGTTTCGAGTCGAAAAGCTCGATGTCGATATAACGTCCCGGAAATTTTCGACTTTCGAAAATTCAACATCGATACTCACTTTATTGACTGCCGAGAAATCGAAGGCCAAAAACCCGAAATGTTATGGTTTAAGAAAAAAGAAGAGAGAAGAGGAGAGAAAAGATAGAAAAATAGAGAGAATAGAGAATAGAACGGAATAGAAAACAACAGCAGACAATATCAGAATCTCACAATTCGCAGCGGAACAACATATAATAATAAATGAATAATCTTTAAACAAAGAACTATATCAGTTATTACATTACATCACATTTCATTACATCATATCATCAGAGTGTACAACATCAAACAACAACAAACAGTGGAAAAGAAATACTATATACTAGTAATACGCCATGCCATCCAGCTTGCATCCAGCAACTCCAGAATATCCAGAATATCCTGATAAACCTAACTCTTGACTGCCCGTGTGGAAATTGGTAGGCACCCAGAGTTTAGGAAGGAAAACAATAAACTCCGAGTCAGTCATGTGACTGGTGTGAGAACTCAAAACAGTTTATTTATCTTTAAAATCAAAATAGAGGAATATTTTTAAAGTCAATTCGCAATGCTTTTAAAAATGAGACTACCATAAGGCCTCCCGCACACACACACAATGCAAACGCAGAATCGGAGGAGATTTCTCCTTATGATAGTCAAAGATGCTTGATACGCATTTAAAAGAACATTTGATATTATTACTAGTGCATAGTGTAGGAAAATATTTCGAAAGTAGAATATAAATCTTAGCCAACATACGACCATTATCGTATGCCTACTATAGCTAACTATGTTCAATAGCAGGTTACCGCCACATTCCATAGCAGGTTATACAACTGAAACCGTACAAGTTTCGTATTGTTTCTTTGGATTTCCAACGAATGATCAGGCCAAGGAACTTTCCATTGCCACATGAGAATGCCTCTGGATGGACATCCCCGAGAACCAAACCGGATCTCTACCAACACAAGGCCGGGTTACCCCTAACTGAGTAACAACTGACCGAATATGCCATCCCCCGGTCCTTTGGGACCTTTTCACCGAGCGCTCGCAATCAATTCACACAATCATAAAGTGTTTTCAACATGAGTAAGTATCTGGGCTCCATACCATGATACCACCCTTTTCCAGAAGGAAATGCACATATCCTAAAGGGTGCTACCCCTCATAACCTTGCTGCTTCTTTCCTGTTTTGACCATTCACGGGGTGTGAGGCTCGACGAAGTCACGTCCACAAAAACATACTTTATACAAAAGCCATGCTTTGGGTCAACAAATGATCATAGAGATGATCACCAAGATAGACGATCAAATAAACGATCCTATCACAAATAATCAACACAATGATCATTTACAGCAACACTCAGCATGTCACATTACCAAATTGGGATATATCGCTGATAACATTTCAACTACATAACCTCTGAGCTCATACGTCTCAGAGAAGGGTGTTAAGCTAAAAGAATAAATTCTCCGCCACCAACAGAAATATATTTGAAAGAAATCTGCTTTATATCTCAATTTGTAATGTCAGACATACAGTCCATACAAGTCTGTTCCGGGCTCGAACAAAACCGAAGGCACTTACAAAGAAGTCCTTGCAATCCGGATATTCACAATCCTGATCGGATTCACCATCACATATGGAGAACTCTATACCGTAGCTACTCGGTGCAGAGTCAATCGACAGGTCATCCTATCGCTCTCGCAAATACCGGGTCTTCAACACCGATCTTTAATGCAATTCACAATGACGTATCACATATTCGGAATGGGTTATATGACCCCATGGTCCTTCCCCGGTTAACCCGAATAGTGGGCGCTTATTCAAAAATAAGTGTGGCATTCAAATTCAATCAAATCACATCAAATACCCATTCAAAGGGAGATATTGATAGTCGGTTATTGAACTATCAATGGATATGCACAACATCACCAGATTCCAAATAATTTTCCAAATAATTTATTTTCCAAAAATATCTTTACTAGATATATAATTTCACACTTCAAAAATAAATCAATATTTATTTTTAGACAAATTCCTCTTTCCTTTATAAATTCCATAGTGAATTTATATTTCACAATATCCATGCATATACGATTTCAATTATTCATTTCAATTTATCTTCAAAAAGATAAATTCTCAAAATATTCACTTTATATTGGAAAACATTTCCATACTTATTAAATAAGTAATTCACGAATCTATTTATTTTCAACACTTGGAAAATATTCAATATACTTGAATCGAAATTAAGCATATATTTCATTCTTTAAGGAAATCGTTCTCTTAAACATATTTATTTGGGCCAAAACGAATGTTACGTAAAACATCGTTACGACAACCCAAAATCACTAGTATAGGGATTCGAAATTAAAATAGATATATAAATCCCAATACTATACAAAACATTTCCTTTCGGAAATCATTTACAATAACAATAGTGTTATAGTCCACCATTTCCTCTTATTTCTCGAAAACGTCTATTTCAACAATAAATGTTGAAATCTATGATTTCGAATCTTAACACATTTTAAAACATCGTTAGATCGTTTTAATTCTATTTAAAACATCACATTCAAAACAATTTCTTTAACATATTATTCATTATTCAAAAACGTGAATATCCTATGTTAACAATTTCATCCTTTCTATACAATTTATTTTAAAGGATTATTCACAGTCAAAAATGTGAATATAACTCCATTAATAAATTATAACAATTTACTTATCAACATAAGTTGTTTGTGAATTTATAAAACAACGTTTATAAATTCCATTTCTATTTATTTATAACAACTTCCTTTTTATACATCTCCTTAATTAACCTATTTTATTTATAACTCCATTATAAACCAAAAGTTCACATTATAAGTTAATGCTTATAAAACGATTATTTTACAAAATCGTTTCTTTGAACTTCATAATTATAAATCTTATAACTTATAAGATTCAATTATTCATCCAAATATATTCTTTAATAATTTCACAAAATTTATAAATCTTACTATTTATAAATTTCATTTATAACTTCACCATTTATAATTTTATAAATTCCATTCATTTACAAAATTCATTTCCACTTCATTCAAACACTTATAAAAAAACTCGTTTTATAATGTCAATATTTCAATTTATAAATATCCATTTATAAATCTCTTAATATAAGTCAATTTATATTATTCTTTTAAAACGTATTTAATCTCCTTTATAATTTCACCATTTTGATTTATAAAATAATTAAATTTTATAAATCCTATATTTTCAACTTTTATAATAAATTCAAAAATCCTGATTTAATCATTTTATAAAATCATTAGCATCATATTCTCAAAAATCAGTTTTTAACTATATTTCTTAAAAATCATGATTTTTATAACATTAAAAATTATACGTTTATTTATTTAAAATGGATCAATTCCAAAAAATATTTTATAAACGTATTCTTTCAAAAATCACTTTAAAAATCATTTTAAAATTCCAAATTTGGTCCAATGATGCTACATACCAAATAGTCAATCACGACAACAACGACATCATATATCGATATGATAGTCCATCAAATATCAAATTATCTGAAATCAAAAATAAATACTGTTGAGGAATCCAGTTGGATCCCTCCAACCTGTTTCCTGCATCACAAACATTAGCACAGTACCAATTCCGCTCCAGTACAAAATTATCGCGGTATATGGGATTTAAAATATTATCCGCTTAATAGACGGCGCAATAGGGTCTCATCCGCTAAACAAATACGGGAAATCAATAACTCCAATATATACATATGCCAATATATATATATTGCTATTATATATAATACCAATTTCACTGTTTATGAAATATTCGCGGTATATGTTTTTAATAAATAACATCCGCTTACTAACGGCGCATAATGTCTAATTTAACAATCAATAGATAACAATCATCATTCAAACATGCATTCAAATATTTTAAATCTAACTATTTAAAATAAAATCGAAACTGATTCGATTGAGTGAGAAATTCTCACCTTGATTTCAATTTCGTTTTAGCGATTTATTTCGAATAAAATTAAACGGACGTTTAATTTTACCCAAAATTCTCACTAACTCCAAACGACTCCAATCCAATTCCATCGCGTAGTGCTCGTCCATACGATTCCAACGCAACTGGTTTCGCGCGTTTTCGACCTCGTATGAAAAAGTTACACATTTTTAAAGTTTACACACATTTAAATAAAATAAATTTACATATCTCTTTTCTAATTTTACACCCTATAGCATCTGGACCGTCCACCATTTCATCCTCACATCTCAGCCGTGCGCAACCCCCTTTTCTTCCTTCACGCAAATCATCTCCAGGTTGTAACAAGCTCGGCCGAACCCACTTTAGAATTTAGGGTTAAATTTTTCACCCAATACGAACCACTTCGACTCGATCAACCACCACCACCACGCAAGCCTTACTTCCCTCCACGTTCGGCCAGAGCACGGTGGCACTCGGCCCCACCTAGTACCAGAAAACGCGTGCGCAACCATCAACTGTCGGCCCCCTTTTTCTCCCACTACGCGACGCTAATCTCCATCATATCCGTATGGATTTAAAGATCTCGACGAGTGCTACAACTTTCATGTTGGAGGTATCACGAATTGTTGCTTGGATTTAGAGAGATTAAGGAATGAAAATCGACAATTTCTGGCGTTCCATTTGATAACTGGCGGCTACAACTAAATTAGGGTTTTAGTTTTTTTTTTTCTAAAGAGAGTGAAGGCTATTTATAGAGAATTTTCGAACACTATTCATCCCGATTTTCCAAACTCCGATTTACACGCCGAAACCAGCGTTTCTAGGGTTTACCCCGCGTTTCGGACACAATGGAACAGGTTTCGAAAGCTAATTCGGATATCTGTGCGAGTTATGGCTACAAACGTTCAATTTAAATTAAACCGATTTAAACGATTTTCTAGGCGTTTTAATTTGTACCGGACAAACGGTAAATCCAATTGACACGAAATTTGAAACCTTACAATAATATCACATTACGGATCCGATGAAACTGGTTTCATCGAAATCCGAGACTTTTTGAAAAATGGCTATTTTAACTCGCCAAATTAAAAATTAAAAAATAATTCGATGCGTTTCGAGCTGCCACGATCAAACGATAGCTCCGATTGGCACGAAAATTGAAATCCGTTAATAACTAACTATTACTGATCCAATGGAATTAGTTTCGTTCAATTCCGAGACTGTTCAAAAATTGACTATTTTCACAAGTCGATTTTAAATATTAAAATATTCAATTTTCACAAATTAACTTTTAATTCGATTTTAAAAGTTCTAAAATATCATTCTAACTTCAATATGATAAAATAAAATTTTACAAATCATTTTCAATCATATTTAACTCAATTTTCAATTATTTCCATAATTTAACGTATAAAATTATCGATTTAATTATTCAATTAAATCCAATTATTCGAAATAAAATTCATTCGACTTATAAATTCACTTCTTAATATCTAAAATTAATTAAATATTCAAATTTTAATTATCAAAAATTCTGGGTCGTTACAATCTTCCCTCCTTAAAAGAATTTCGTCCTCGAAATTAACAAGTAAGAAAAGTTACGGAATCTATTAACTTTCCAAAATCCATAGTTAAACTTCTTATAATACTTTACTAAGTTTTCAAATCATACTTAGTTATCTTTTCAAAAACAATTACTATTGTTTAACTTTCAACTTCAAATCAAAATTAAAGTTTTCAAAAATTTTCAATTTTCCCAAATTTTTCTAACGCCTTAAATTTTCGAAAAAATTCGCCATAGCCTCCTTTGCGCGGCTCGATCCGAAAAAAAATGACAGTATATATATATCACAAATATACATCTCATCAAGTAATGAGGCATCCCGAAGGGAAAAAAGTATAAAAGTACGGTATGTAATCTGAGATATGTACCTTATATTTTATTAGCAAGCATATACGGCTAATATAGCGCGAAAGCGAGCTCCAAATGCGAAGCAAACGCGATCCGCACCTACTAATCACTCAACAAACAACATGAGAATCATGCATATAGACAATAGTATCGATATACAACATATAGCAACATAATAACTATACATGTCAACATATCAAATGAAATAAAAGCAATATATTCAACCATCAACCAACTATCATCCAACAAATTCATAACCAATATATATTCATTCATATTCTCATTAATATTCAATGAAATAGGTTTTCAATTTAATCACATTTGATTCATTAACAGTGGATGATCTTTCTAACATTCATTTTCAATTAGTTTATATTCACTAATTCATATTCAAGTTGGTTCACTTCCAAATCAAATTCAATTCTATTTAAGATTCACTTAACATCCAATTGGATTTCAATTACTTTAGCTTCCAATTTCATCAATACTTAATGAATTATATACAATCAATCAACTAACAATCGTATATCAACCAATGTTTATAAATTGCAACAAAATTCCTTTGCTTATATTCATTCAATTTGGTTTAATTAAATTGATTTTCATTCAATTATTCAACTTTCAATAACTTTAGATTTTAATGAATTAACACTTACATTCATTATTCCATACCAACAAAATTTACATTTAATTGATTTACATTCAATCCATTCATTCAATTCAATTACAAAAGTTGAATTTCACTTACATAACTTAAATTCCTACTTATAAAGAAATTCAGATTTCAATTCTAAAGTAAATTTCCATTTAACTTTAAATTCATTTTTATTTCAACTCATATTCATATAGTTTCAATTCTTATATATATAAGTTTATTTCACAATTGTAACTCACTTTAATTATAATTCAATTCTTATAATTCATTTGCTTATACAATTATTCTTTAATTTAGATTATTCAAACAACTAAACAATCAACTTATATACACTTTAATAATTCTGAAAAATTATTTCTTGATATATAAAAATATACTCAAGGTAAAATTATTTCGTTTACCCAATTTAAAACAATACTATGTCGAATTGTTCTATTCAAGTGTTTATAAACCCCTTCGGCATAGTTTTGCAGACCGTGCTGAGGAAAGTTCATATGCCACTCAATAAACCAATCATCACAATATAAAACAATTTATATATTCACTAACAAATACACTCTCATAGCTATTATTACACTCAAACTCATTCTAGAGTACTACTGACTCTATCTCTAATGAGTAATACCCAACAGAACCATGGTTGTCGCTTAACCATAAGCTCTGATACCAAATGTAACGTCCCGGAAATTTTCGACTTTCGAAAATTCAACATCGATACTCACTTTATCGACTGCCGAGAAATCGAAGGCCAAAAACCCGAAATGTTATGGTTTAAGAAAAAAGAAGAGAGAAGAGGAGAGAAAAGATAGAAAAATAGAGAGAATAGAGAATAGAACGGAATAGAAAACAAGAGCAGACAATATCGGAATCTCATAATTCGCAGCGGAGCAACATATAATAATAAATGAATAATCTTTAAACAAAGAACTATATCAGTTATTACATTACATCACATTTCATTACATCATATCATCAGAGTGTACAACATCAAACAACAACAAACAGTGGAAAAGAAAACTATATACTAGTAATACGCCATGCCATCCAGCTTGCATCCAACAACTCCAGAATATCCAGAATATCCTGATAAACCTAACTCTTGACTGCCCGTGTGGAAATTGGTGGGCACCCAGAGTTTAGGAAGGAAAACAATAAACTCCGAGTCAGTCATGTGACTGGTGTGAGAACTCAAAATAGTTTATTTATCTTTAAAATCAAAATAGAGGAATATTTTTAAAATCAATTCGCAATGCTTTTAAAAATGAGACTACCATAAGGCCTCCCGCACACACACACAATGCAAACGCAGAATCGGAGGAGATTTCTCCTTATGATAGTCAAAGATGCTTGATACGCATTTAAAAGAACATTTGATATTATTACTAGTGCATAGTGTAGGAAAATATTTCGAAAGTAGAATATAAATCTTAGCCAACATACGACCATTATCGTATGCCTACTATAGCTAACTATGTTTAATAGCAGGTTACCGCCACATTCCATAGCAGGTTATACAACTAAAACCGTACAAGTTTCGTATTGTTTCTTTGGATTTACAACGAATGATCAGGCCAAGGAACTTCCCATTGCCACATGAGAATGCCTCAGGATGGACATCCTCGAGAACCAAACCGGATCTCTACCAACACAAGGCCGGGTTACCCCTAACTGAGTAACAACTGACCGAATATGCCATCCCCCAGTCCTTTGGGACCTTTTCACCGAGCGCTCGCAATCAATTCACACAATCATAAAGTGTTTTCAACATGAGTAAGTATCTGGGCTCCATACCATGATACCACCCTTTTCCAGAAGGAAATGCACATATCCTAAAGGGCGCTACCCCTCATAACCTTGCTGCTTCTTTCCTGTTTTGACCATTCACGGGGTGTGAGGCTCGACGAAGTCACGTCCACAAAAACATACTTTATACAAAAGCCATGCTTTGGGTCAACAAATGATCATAGAGATGATCACCAAGATAGACGATCAAATAAACGATCTTATCACAAATAATCAACACAATGATCATTTACAGCAACACTCAGCATGTCACATTACCAAATTGGGATATATCGCTGATAACATTTCAACTACATAACCACTGAGCTCATACGTCTCAGAGAAGGGTGTTAAGCTAAAAGAATAAATTCTCCGCCACCAACAGAAATATATTTGAAAGAAATCTGCTTTATATCTCAATTTGTAATGTCAGACATACAGTCCATAAAAGTCTGTTCCGGGCTCGAACAAAACCGAAGGCACTTACAAAGAAGTCCTTGCAATCCGGATATTCACAATCCTGATCAGATTCACCATCACATATGGAGAACTCTATACCGTAGCTACTCGGTGCAGAGTCAATCGACAGGTCATCCTATTGCTCTCGCAAATACCGGGTCTTCAACACCGATCTTCAATGCAATTCACAACGACGTATCACTTATTCGGAATGGGTTATACGACCCCATGGTCCTTTCCCGGTTAACCCGAATAGTGAGCGCTTATTCAAATATAAGTGTGGCATTCAAATTCAATCAAATCACATCAAATACCCATTCAAAGGGAAATATTGATAGTCGGTTATTGAACTATCAATGGATGTGCACAACATCACCAGATTCCAAATAATTTTCCAAATTATTTATTTTCCAAAAATATCTTTACTAGATATATAATTTCACACTTCAAAAATAAATCAATATTTATTTTTAGACAAATTCCTCTTTCCTTTATAAATTCCATAGTGAATTTATATTTCACAATATCCATGCATATACGATTTCAATTATTCATTTCAATTTATCTTCAAAAAGATAAATTCTCAAAATATTCACTTTATATTGGAAAACATTTCCATACTTATTAAATAAGTAATTCACGAATCTATTTATTTTCAACACTTGGAAAATATTCAATATACTTGAATCGAAATTAAGCATATATTTCATTCTTTAATGAAATCGTTCTCTTAAATATATTTATTTGGGCCAAAACGAATGTTACGTAAAACATCGTTACGACAACCCAAAATCACTAGTATAGGGATTCGAAATTAAAATAGATATATAGATCCCAATACTATACAAAACATTTCCTTTCGGAAATCATTTACTATAACAATAGTGTTATAGTCCACCATTTCCTCTTATTTCTCGAAAACGTCTATTTCAACAATAAATGTTGAAATCTATGATTTCGAATCTTAACACATTTTAAAACATCGTTAGATCGTTTTAATTCTGTTTAAAACATCACATTCAAAACAATTTCTTTAACATACTATTCATTATTCAAAAACGTGAATATCCTACGTTAACAATTTCATCCTTTCTATACAATTTATTTTAAAGGATTATTCACAGTCAAAAATGTGAATATAACTCCATTAATAAATTATAACAATTTACTTATCAACATAAGTTGTTTGTGAATTTATAAAACAACGTTTATAAATTCCATTTCTATTTATTTATAACAACTTCCTTTTTATACATCTCCTTAATTAACCTATTTGATTTATAACTCCATTATAAACCAAAAGTTCACATTATAAGTTAATGCTTATAAAACGATTATTTTACAAAATCGTTTCTTTGAACTTCATAATTATAAATCTTATAACTTATAAGATTCAATTATTCATCCAAATATATTCTTTAATAATTTCACAAAATTTATAAATCTTACTATTTATAAATTTCATTTATAACTTCACTATTTATAATTTTATAAATTCCATTCATTTACAAAATTCATTTCCACTTCATTCAAACACTTATAAAAAAACTCGTTTTATAATGTCAATATTTCAATTTATAAATATCCACTTATAAATCTCTTAATATAAGTCAATTTATATTATTCTTTTAAAACGTATTTAATCTCCTTTATAATTTCACCATTTTGATTTATAAAATAATTAAATTTTATAAATCCTATATTTTCAACTTTTATAATAAATTCAAAAATCCTGATTTAATCATTTTATAAAATCATTAGCATCATATTCTCAAAAATCAGTTTTTAACTATATTTCTTAAAAATCATGATTTTTATAACATTAAAAATTATACGTTTATTTATTTAAAATGGATCAATTCCAAAAAATATTTTATAAACGTATTCTTTCAAAAATCATTTTAAAATTCCAAATTTGGTCCAATGATGCTACATACCAAATAGTCAATCACGGCAACAACGACATCATATATCGATATGATAGTCCATCAAATATCATAATATCTGAAATCAAAAATAAATACTGTTGAGGAATCCAGTTGGATCCCTCCAACCTGTTTCCTGCATCACAAACATTAGCACAATACCAATTCCGCTCCAGTACGAAATTATCGCGGTATATGGGATTTAAAATATTATCCGCTTAATAGACGGCGCAATAGGGTCTCATCCGCTAAACAAATGCGGGAAATCAATAACTCCAATATATACATATGCCAATATATATATATATTGCTATTATATATAATACCAATTTCACTGTTTATGAAATATTCGCGGTATATGTTTTTAATAAATAACATCCGCTTACTAACGGCGCATAATGTCTAATTTAACAATCAATAGATAACAATCATCATTCAAACATGCATTCAAATATTTTAAATCTAACTATTTAAAATAAAATCGAAACTGATTCGATTGAGTGAGAAATTCTCACCTTGATTTCAATTTCGTTTTAGCGATTTATTTCGAATACGTTTAATTTTACCCAAAATTCTCACTAACTCCAAATGACTCCAATCCAATTCCATCGCGTAGTGCTCGTCCATATGATTCCAACGCAACTGGTTTCGCGCGTTTTCGACCTCGTATGAAAAAGTTACACATTTTTAAAGTTTACACACATTTAAATAAAATAAATTTACATATCTCTTTTCTAATTTTATACCCTATAGCATCTGGACCGTCCACCATTTCATCCTCACATCTCAGCCGTGCGCAACTCCCCCCCCTTTCTTCCTTCACGCAAATCATCTCCAGGTTGTAACAAGCTCGGCCGAACCCACTTTAGAATTTAGGGTTAAAATTTTCACCCAATACGAACCACTTCGACTCGATCAACCACCACCACCACGCGCGCCTTGCTTCCCTCCACGTTCGGCCAGAGCACGGTGGCACTCCGCCCCACCTAGTACCAGAAAACGTGTGCGCAACCATCAACTGTCGGCCCCCATTTTCTCCCACTACGCGACGCTAATCTCCATCATATCCGTATGGATTTAAAGATCTCGACGAGTGCTACAACTTTCATGTTGGAGGTATCACGAATTGTTGCTTGGATTTAGAGAGATTAAGGAATGAAAATCGACAATTTCTGGCCTTCCATTTGATAACTGGCGGCTACAACTAAATTAGGGTTTTAGTTTTATTTTATTTTTTCTAAAGAGAGTGAAGGCTATTTATAGAGAATTTTCGAACACTATTCATCCCAATTTTCCAAACTCCGATTTACACGCCGAAACCATCGTTTCTAGGGTTTACCCCATGTTCCGGACACAATGGAACAGGTTTTGAAAGGTAATTCGGACATCTGTGCGAGTTATGGCTACAAACGTTCAATTTAAATTAAACCGATTTAAACGATTTTCTAGGCGTTTTAATTTGTACCGGACAAACGGTAAATCCAATTGACACGAAATTTGAAACCTTACAATAATATCACATTACGGATCCGATGAAACTAGTTTCATCGAAATCCGAGACTTTTTGAAAAATGGCTATTTTAACTCGCCAAATTAAAAATTAAAAAATAATTCGATGCGTTTCGAGCTGCCACGATCAAACGATAGCTCCGATTGACACGAAAATTGAAATCCTGTAATAACTAACTATAACGGATCCAATGGAACTAGTTTCGTTCAATTCTGAGACTGTTCAAAAATTGACTATTTTCACTAGTCGATTTTAAATATTAAAATATTCAATTTTCACAAATTAACTTTTAATTCGATTTTAAAAGTTCTAAAATATCATTCTAACTTCAATATGATAAAATAAAATTTTACAAATCATTTTCAATCATATTTAACTCAATTTTCAATTATTTCCATAATTTAACGTATAAAATTATCGATTTAATTATTCAATTAAATCCAATTATTCGAAATAAAATTCATTCGACTTATAAATTCACTTCTTAATATCTAAAATTAATTAAATATTCAAATTTTAATTATCAAAAATTCTGGGTCGTTACAGTCGATCTGCGTGGAGTTTGTGGGATTTGGGTGTTTGCGATGGCTAAGCGCATCGTCGACGACTTATTGACGATATCGTGGTTGATCGGAGTGGCTCCGACAATCAGTGCACGTGCACGGTGCACTTGTTTGCCTAGATGGTACTGATGCTTGGAAGAAGAAGTTGACTCGGGGGGTAGCTCGGGTAGATGGGTAGTTGGCTTGAGGGTATTTCCCAGTTGGGTTCGCGTTAGTGTGACAACAGTTTTTTTTTATAAAAATATTAAACAAAGTTTTGAACAAAAAAAAGGTAACTCGAAGAAGGTTTCAGGGAGAAAATGCATTGACATGAGAAAAGACCCGAAGTCATCTCGGGTCAGTAAAATAATGTTTTTCAAAGTTTTAGAATTTTAACAAATCAAGTTTTAGTTTGAATAATTTTTCTTAACCCATTTCTTTTAAATTAGTAAATGTTTTATTTAAATTATGGGTTGGTTAAAAGTATTTTTTAAATAAATTCTTTAAAAATAACTGTAACAACCCGCATATTTATCGAGTTTGTATTTAAATATTATATTTAAATATTAACTCGTTAATCGGATTTTGGTCCGAAAAGCTACTTTTTGCAAACGGTCAAATTAGGACTCGAGACCACTTCCATTGAGTTCGAAATGTCATTTACAACTTTTTTAAGTATAAACATCGATAGGTTTGGAGTTAGTGAAATTTCACTAACTTTTCCCGCTTTGGACTTTGGGTTAGTTTAGCCTATTAAGCCCAAGTTCCAACCCTCTTCTCCTCACTCTTCATAAATTTCCTAACTAATCAAGCTTTGGCATTAATGGTGGAGGGAATGGGAAATTAAAATTCCAAAACTCAAATTCAATTGCAATCCATCTTTCTACTCCAAATTCAAGAAGAAGACATCGGGTTCAAGCTTGTGGTTGCTTCTCCATTTGCCTTCAAGCTTTGTTCTTCATTTTCATTGGGTTTTGGAGCAAATGTGAGATTTTTATCTCACAAATCTAGTCTATAACTATATTGGACTGTTGGGAATGATTCCCTATCACTTTTTCATGCACATTTGCATTTGGTTTGGATTGGATTGGCGAAAAACTCTAATTTTTAGTGTTTTTGGTGAAAAACTGCTCTTAGGTCGTTCTGTCTTCATTAGATCGCTCGGGGTGGAAAAGTCACGGCCTTCGTATTTGACTCACTCGGTTTTAGGTCGTAGGTCGCAAGCCTTTTAGGTCGTAGGTCGCAAGCCTTTTAGGTCGTAGGTCGTATGGTCGTTAGGTCGCTCTGCTTTGACTCTGGCCATTTTTGCTCACTCGCAGTTAGGTCGCTCACGACCTAGGACTTAGGTCGCTCGCGAGTTAGTGCCTTAGGTCGTTGGGTCATATAACCCATTAAGTCGGGCTCCTTTAGGTCGGACCTCTTTTAGGTCGCGCCTCTTTTAAGTCGCCCTTCTCTGGACCTTGTTAGGTCGCTCAACATTGACCTCGTTAGGTCGCTCAACACACCGTGTCGCTAGGTCGCTCGACTCTGGACCTCATTAGCTCGCTCAACCGTCTACCTTTATAGGTCGTAGGTCGTCTCCGACCTTAAACCACTCGGCCGCATTAGGTCGCGTACCTTTTAGGTCGCGTGTTGCACTAGGTCGTATGACCTTAGGTCGTTAGGTCGTATGGCTTTAGGTCGCTAGGTCGTATGGCTTTAGGTCGCTAGGTCGTATGACCTTAGGTCGCTAGGTCGTTGGGCCTCGTTTCTTCTTAGGTCGCTGCTTCTTATAGGTCGCTCGGCTCCTTAATTTCTTTAGGTCGTTTGAGTGTTAGGTCGCGAACCCATTTTAGGTCGCATGACCTATACCCTTTAGGTCGCTGGACCACTAGGTCGTGCCCCTTAGACCCCTAGGTCGCAACCATTAGGTCGCTCGACCCTATCCCTCTTAGGTCGTTAGACCTCATTTTGTCTTCACTAAGTCGTACCGTTTTGCACGGGGCGCTGCCCCCTGGACCCCCACGACCTGACCGGGCAGGTCGAACACCGTAAGCGGTGGCGTTGCCCCCGCACCCCCACCTTGGGGGGTTGCCACCCCCCTGGCCCCCCCTCCGTAGGGCATCTTATCTGAAAATTATTCAACAGAACTTGCTGAGCTGATTTCCTTGGATTTTTATCACATCTTCAAATGTGACCTTTGTGATTGATTGTTTCTACAATCGCTTCTGTGATTTGTCACTTTAAAATATAAAGGTTTCAAAACTAGTAGTAAATATCAAAACTCTTTCAACAAAATGATTTCAACTCTATTTTTAATAACAAAGCTCTTTTCTTAAACCGTTTTCCAATCTATTAGTATATACAAGCCTTTACCTCACTCGGATGAGAAATCTAATTAAACGACTTAGTAAAACAAGTGGTATGAAACGCTTGCGTTCACTTCGTCGGTTAATTCTTGGACTTGTTCGATGGAACCTCTTGTGACAATTTTATTAGTGAAGATTTACAGTTTGTTCGTAAATATTTAAGTTAAGCAAGTGGTTATGGGACATGAAGCTAAACTTCTATATTTACTAGCTTAGTGTAATTGACACTTCTCGTTGATCTTGATGATCGCTTTATGAATTAGACTAGCAATTGCGCGATGTCTCTTTCATTGCAAGGTTAGACTAGACACCACTTTGTGATTCCATTCACACATACCTTTCTGCTTTTTGGCTAGTCTTGACCTCAATCTGTGTGATTCCATTCACACATGCGGGGTAGCTCCCCTTGGTCTTCGGACCGTCATGTGATAGGCCTCTTTCCCTTTTTATGATTTCTGGATTTCTTGTGTTGATTTCTGGAATTTATCTCTTTGACTTGTCATGAGTACAAGTTTAGGGTATGATGCCCACTTTGGATCTTTGAGAAGATTCTTGTGATATTGATATATCTCTTATCGGTTGATCTCCTGTTGATCATTATTTGCATACTTATAGTAGTATGTCAGTATGGATATTTTATGTTTATGCCATATCCTTTATTTTATATCATGTCATCTGATATTTATAGCTAGACTGATCCGTTTATTATTTTCTTATAAATAATACTCGGGTCAGACCGAGATGTTACAGGTGCTACTGCTTGACTCCTCCCCCAGTGATTCACTACTCAGACTTTTGGCTACTTGTTTAGATTAGCAGCTTTTGTTGTTTACACTTGAGATATAGACTCATAGTTGCATTCTTTTGTATAGCACGCGTTGCTATTCTTTTGTATTATCGTGGATCTTTTTAGACCACTACTCTGATGTACACTTTTATGTGATATATATTCATATCTCTTTCCGCCTTTGTGATATGGATATCTGTGATTGATTCGCATGTTATGCTTACTTCTATATTTGTTTCCGAAGATTATTTTATAGCCACCGTGTGATAAGAAATTACATGGATGGTCGTTCCTCAACAGCCTTATTCTCCACGCTAGTTGACAGCACTACACCGTAGTGTTCTTGGCTAGCGTGGGTATAGAGGTGGGGCGTCATAATAACTTAAGCCTAAAATATTTTATCATGCATCCTTTAATTAATTTAAAGGTTTATTTAAATAATTTTTGATAATGTGATTAAGTGATTTATAAAGATAAATGGTTTATCTTTTAAAACTTAATTACAAGCCCTAAGTTAATTTAAGGGTTAATAAATGAATTTATTTCATGAGTTATCATTAATTAATTAGAATTTTAATTAATTAATCATTAATCAATTTTAAGATAATTAATTAAATCAATTAACGTATAATTAATTGATTAAGAGCTAATTAATTAATATAATTTTGGAGGTTAATTAAATGTAAGTAATTAAAGGGTAATTAATTACTTAAAGGTAAATTACTTAATGAAAGAAAATAATGATAACTAATTAATGATTGATTATTCAAGGTATTAAGGGTAACTAATTAAAGGATAATTAATTACAAGGTTAAGAGTAATTAATTTTTGATTAAGAGTTAATTAATTAATTAAAGACGAATTAATTATTAATCAATAATTGAGGATTAATTAATTTATAATTAAAGAAAATTTATCATTGATTAAGGATAATTAATGAAAGTAATTATGTGATTGATTAATTGTAAATGACTATAATTTCTTAATAATAATTGAACAGGGTTAGATAATTCATTTCAGTCAAATAATTTATTAATCTTGCTTATGGATGTATGAATTGTATGAATGCCTTGAGTTGATCCGTAATGATTCTATGATGTGGATTGTTTTGATTGTTTGTGTGTATATTATTTATCTGTAATGTATTTACATATTTATCTGTGATACATTTACATATCTATCTGCGAATCTGTGAACGATGGTAAGCGTTGTAAGATTATACCGCTTATCAAATATTATTGTGCTTGAATCTGGGATGATTAATGATGTTGCACTATTGTGTAAAACCCCTAGACTACACTATACACACACAAATATGGATTTCATGGAAAATCGGTTAAGTCACAGATGTTTTAAATTAAGATATTATTATTTAAAAAGTTGAATTTTGAATCCAAATGGTTTTGGAAATGTAATTGGGTTAAATATGGAAAGCTTTTGAAAGGAAGTTTGAAATTAAATTTTAGTTTGAATAAGACTATATCTTGTTAAGTTTTGAAATTTGTCTTGGGAATTTGGTTTGAAAGGTTTATATAAGTAATATAATTATATATACGGGTTTTAAAACCATCTTTAAACTATGTTGAATATATTATTTTGAAAATTTAAATTAATATATTATTTTGAATATATATATACAAGTTATATAATATATATACATATACGGGTTTTAAATGTAATTTGTCTTGGAAAGTTTATACTTGAAAGGCTTTAACTTAAGCAAATGTAATTGGATTTTCCCGAAACGAAAACTCTTAGTTTTCAAATAATAATAGCGGTTAAAGAAAGAAAGGATTTCATGTTTTGTTAAAAAGGGGTTCCAAATTTGAAAGGGAATTGTTTTTGAAAGATCTAATTTAATCATTGTGAAAGATGGTTGAACCTTGTTTTGGAAATTGAAGAGGATCTTAAAGGTGTATCTTTTATATAAGAGATTTGGAATTGTAAATAGCTTTGAAAACTATAATTGAATCTTTGTGAAAGATTGGTGAACTTTGCGAGTAAATCCTTTTGTTTTAAAGATTTGAAAATGGTAATTTGTATAAACCATTTGAAGAAAGGTTTTGGGCTTTAAGTAGTGACTTAACTAAGATACCAAACATCCATGTGTTTTAAATATTGCGCTCACTATTTGGTTTAGTCGGAAGAGGACTTTTGGTCATATAACCCATTCCAAATAGTGATACGACGAAATAGAAAGCATTTGAAGATGGTGGTGAAGACCGGGTGTCTTCGAGAACGATAGATAACCTGTCGAATGACCCTGTATTGAGTTGCTCCGGTATACAGATCTCCATATGTGATGGGGAGTCTAATTGGGATTATGGATTCCCGGATTGCAATGGCTTCTTTGGAAGTGCCTTCGGTCCTGTTCGAACCCGAAACAGACTTGTATGGATGTGTGTCTGACATTACACTTTGAGGTGTAAAACTGGTTTCGATCAAATACATTTCTGTTTGGTGGCGGAGAATTTATTCTCTTAGCTTAACAACGTTCTCTGAGACGTACGAGCTCAGAGGTTATGTAGTTGATGGTTACTAGTGATACATTCCCAATTTGGTATTGTGGCATATGAAGTGCCGCTGATCATTTTTTGGTCGAAGCATGGCTTTTGTCTAAAGCGTAGCTTTGTGGATGAGATTTCGTCGAGCCTCACAACCCGGTAATGGTCGAAACACGAATCGTTGCAGCAAGGTTATTTAGGGGTAGCGCCCCCTGATGGTGTGTCCATTTCCTTCTGGATAAAGGTGTTATCATGGAATGGAGCCTAGATATTTAACCTCTGTGATTACTACAAACTTATTGCTTTGTGGTTGTTGGTGTAGAGGTACCTGGAATAAAGGTTGGTAACGACCTGAGGATGGCATGCTCGTGTCAGTAGTTACCTAGTTACAGAGGTAACCCGACCTTGTGTTGACAAAGATCCGGTTAGATTCTCGGGGGCATCCCTCCAGACGCGTTCCATTCGATGTGGGAAGCTCCTTTGCCTGACCATTGTTGGAAATCCAATCATCCAATATGCCCTGTACGGTTTTAGTTGTATAACCGACCATTTACTTATGGTGGTCACTACTGTTTAGATGGTAGCTATAGTAGGCATAGTTTGAAATGTCTATGCTGGCTAAGATTAATATTATATTTTCGAAAAGTTCTCTACACTACGCACTAATAATAATATCGAAAGGATTTTGCATAGTAAGCATGTTTGACTATCATAAGGAGAAATCTCCTCCAATTCTGCGTTTGCATCGTGTGTGCGGCGGGATGCCTTATGGTAGTTTCATTTTCCAAAAGGCAGATTTCCTTTTTATTTCTTTTGCTATTTGTTTTTTAAAAGATAAAACTTTTTTTCTTTGCTCACACCAGTCCTATGACTAACCTGGAATTTTTTGTTCCCTTTGTAAACTCTAGGTGCCCATGATTTTCCACAAAGGCAGTCTAGAGTTGGATTTTTCAGATAGTTAAATAGTAGGAGTAGATTCGATAGCGTCCAGCCTTTGGTTTTGGTGATAGCACTTGTTTCTCTTCAATATTCTGGACTGACCTTGCTTAATGCATCGTGATGGTGGTTCGAGCTTGTGGTTTGGATATAACTGCTTTTGGATTGGAGTCCTTGGAGTATTGGAGGTAGAGATGCAATATTGGATTCTCAAGCTCCTCTCTTTCTATTGAAGTTACTGTTGGTGTTCCTCTGTCGAAGTTTTTTCTTTCCACTGTTGTGTCTCTCTGATAAAATGTTTATATTCATTGTATCACCGTTGTATCGAATATTGTGTATCAATGATATTATCATTTTCTTCCACTGTGTTGTCGTACTTAATGCGTCATAATCCCCGGCGAACCAGATTCGACGTTTGGATCTGCGACATTCTAATAAGGGTGATGTATTTGGTGCCGATTTTCGAAGGTCGAGTCAGGGTCGTTATAAGTGGTACCAGAGCTTAAGGTTGAACTTTAGCTCAGTAGTATAACGCGTTAGGTAACTCATTAGAGATAGGGTGAAGTATACCCCATAATGAGTATATCCCTAAGATATCTTGTTCGTATGTCTCAGCAAATTCTCTTACAATCCACTGAGAGTGAGTATGAGTGCAAGAAGAGGACGAGATAGGGGACAGGGAAGTACCACTACGAATGGTCGATACCCTACAACAACGGAAATAACTTTTCTCCATCGATCGCTTTTGATCGTCGTCCAATTTCAATTCTCTGATGTCTTCGTGGCAGCTTCGGAAGGAAGCTTTGGTGTAGTGCTGGCTCTACGAATCGTTGTAGAAAATCCTTACTTTGTATCTTCATAGATTTCTTATCAATCTTCCTGTTTTTAACTTTAATGAATTTGAAATTTGAAATTGAAATAAATTGGTTAAGAAAATATGAAGATTTGTATCGATAAAACAGCTTCGATTCAAACCAAGTTTGAAATTTTTGTTGTGATTTCTTGTAAAGATCAAAGTCCAAGAGGGACAAGCTAGTGTAAACTTTGGGATATTCCAACCTGGATTGAGTATCCATTATTTGTTCTGTTGGGTCCAGATGTTCTACGAATGGTTAGTTATTCCTTCAGACTAACCAATGCCCCTATATATTTCGTAGAATGGATGACCAGGGTATCTTGGGAAGTATTGAGTAAGATCGTTCTCATAATTATTGATGATATTCTGATTTGGTAAGCTAAATGCAGAATAAATATTCAGTTTGATTAGGAAAGATATTTCTCTATCTTTCATTTGTTCTTTTGTTGTCTCCCTGTGTTGCAAATTTCGAGGACGAAATTTTCTTAAGGGGGGAATTTGCAACGTCCCCGGTTTTAAGTCGAATTTAAATTAGAAGTTAATTTGATTCTTGGATTAAATTAGGATTTAATTTGGTAATTAATATGAAATTTTGGATTAAATTGTGAATTTAATTTTGAAATTAATTTGAAAATGTGGGAATAATATATATGTGTGTGTATATATATATATATATATATATTAGTTTTTAAATAAAGAATTTGTTGGAAATCAAAATATTTTATAAATAGATTATAATTTGGAATTTGAAATTGAAATTCAAATACATATATATTGAAAATGAATATTTGAAAAAATATATTAATAGATTGTGAATGTATAAAATATATATTTATAAAAAGATATTGTTTGTTTATGCATTTATAAATACAAATTGATTGTATATTAATTTTTGAATTTGAAATTTAAAAATAATGTTTTGAATAACATATTGGATTTGAAACTCAAAATATAAGTGTTTTTAAAATAAATTGGATTTAAAACTTTATATTTTGAAATTTATAGAAACTTGTTTTCTAATTATAATAAATATAAATATATGTATTTTGAAAATTTTATTTGAATTTAATATAGTAAATTTTTAAAAGTTATTTGAAAGTTAATCTCTATAATTTAATACTAATAGAATAAAATTATTTTATATTTATAATAAGATGATTTGAAAGTTATATTTCGAAAACAATATAATATTTAAAATGAGAAAAATATAAACCATATATATATTTAAACTAAACGGAAATTATGAAGTAAAATTAGAATAAAGTAAGGGTTTAACATATAAATTGCAAATTAAATGAAATAATGGTTTTAACATAAAAATACAAATTAAGACATTTGTAAATATATAAATACATGCAAAATACATTTGTAAAAATATTAATACAAGCAAATGACAAGTGTTAGCTTAGTTAACAAGTGGCTTATTTTCTTAAAATAAATAAATAAAATGAAACAAAGTATACTTATATACATCTATCTCCTTTCTTCTTATTCTTTGTTGCATTCAAAATCAAAACCAAACTTACGAGAAAACTTAGACCAGAAAATTTAAAACCAATAAAACAAACAATTCCAAAAATTAAACCAGAAAATACAAAGAGATGGATCAAGTTTCAGCCTGTGATGATCAACTCAGGAAATTCAAGCAATTCAATGATCAGTATCAAAGCAGAACAAATAATAATCAAACAACCTCATGCATTTTTAATCTGAAGTAAATTCAAAGATTTTCAAAACCTGGAAAATAAACAACTCAAACAAATTCATATTCCAGTCTTCAAAATCAAAAGGGATTCAAAACCTGGTAATCAAATTAAGATCAAACAAAAGCTTCAGCTCATTAGCAATCAAATTCAGATCGATAAGCAACTGATTCAACTCGAAGTCATCAAATAATAGATCAAACTCAAAAGAATTTCCAGATTAAATAATTTCCAGACCTAAAACACAAAAGCCTGTTCTTTGCTCTGTCAAACTCTCGGTGAGCAATCTTTTTGTTAGATCCTAAACCTGTTTATCCTGATGATCTTTTGAAGTATGATATGAAGTGTGTTTAAATGACGGTGTCGATTTTCTTGCATGTTGTATATGTACAATTGTGTGAGTATATATGTAATTGTGTATGAAATAGGGCTCTGTTCTTAGTTGCAGACTTTAAAAATCAAGTTCAAAATTCTAATCCTCTTCCTCTGATTTCTTTTAACCTATGACGTTTAAAAGCAATTTGTGTGTTTTGATATAATACAAATTTTAAAAATAAAAACAAGTGAAATTATTAAGTAATTTATCTGGGAAATTGGAACTACAGTAGATATATTCAAACATGAAAAAAAATCAATGTTTATGAATTCAAGTTTGGATTTCAAAATTTGACTTGTATTAGGAAATGATGAAGTTAGGTAATAAATTCATAATTTTTAAGCTTGGGAACATTGAGATAATTCGAGTTGAATAGAAAACACATCCTAATCAATTTCTGGCGAATAATAAAGTTTGGGGAGTCGTGATCCTTGGCGAAGATTGCTGGAGCATCAGGAAACTTAGGAAAGATATTGTTTTAATTTATAAAATGCTGTGGCGACAGGAGTTCGTCGATCTAGGGTTCTATGGGGAAGTTTGCCTATCGAAGTTTGAAGGGGTAGCTAGCCGTCGATGGCGAATCAGAGCAGTTCGGTCCAGTGCGAAATTATGCGTAAGGGTATGACGAAATTTGGGTCAAGATGGCATGGATGATCATGGACAAGATCGTCAACGATGATAGTTTTTTCCAATCGCGTTAGTTCCTGTTTCGAGTCAAAAAGCTCGATGTCGATCTACATGGAGTTTGTGGGATCTGGGTGTTTGCGATGGCTAAGTGCAACGTCGACGACTTGTCGACGATGGCGTGTTTGATTGGAGTGGCTCCGACGATCAGTGCACGTGCACGGTGCACTTGTGTGCCTGGGTGGTTCTGTTGCTTGGAAGAAGAAGTTGACTCGGGGAGTAGCTCTGGTAGATGGGTAGTTGGCTCGAGGAAATTCCCAATTGGGTTCGTGTTAGTGTGCCAACAGTTTTTTCTTAAAAAATATTAAACAATGTTTTGAACAGAATAAAAATAGGTAACTTGAAGCAGGTTTCGGGGAGAACATGTATTGACTCGAGTAAAGACCTGAAGTCATCTCGGGTCAGTAAGATGATGTTTTTCTAAGTTTTAAAATTTTAACAAATCAAGTTTTAATTTGAATAATTTTTCTTATACCATTTCTTTTAAATTAATAAATGTTTTATTTAAATTAGGGGTTGGTTAAATGTTTTTTTAAATAAATTCTTTAAAAATTAACTTAAGCCTAAAATATTTTATCATGTATCCTTTAATTAATTTAAAGGTTTATTTAAATAATTTTTGATAATGTGATTAAGTGATTTATAAAGATAAGCGGTTTATCTTTTAAAAATTAATTAAAAGCTTATGTTAATCTATGAGTTAATAAATGAATTTATTTCATAAGTTATCTTTAATCAATTAGAGTTTTGATTAATTAATCATTAATTAATTTTAAGGTAATTAATTAATGCAATTAATTAAAGGATAATTAATGATTAAGAGTTGAGTAATTAATTAGAGGTTAATTAAATGTAAGTAATTAAAGGGTAATTAATTACTTAAAGGTACATTACTTAATGAAAGTAATTAATGATAATTAATTAATGATTAAGGATTGGTTAATCAAGTGATTAAGGGTAATTAATTAAAGGATAATTATTTACATGATTAAGAGTAATTAATTTTTGATTAAAAGTTAATTAATTAATTGAAGATGAATTAATTATTAATCATTGATTAATTAATAATTGAGGATTAATAAATATATAATTAAAGAAAATTTATCATTGATTAAGGATAATTAACGAATGTAATTATGTGATCAATTAATTGTAAATGACTGTAATTTCTTAAAAATAATTGAACATGGTTAGATAATTCATTACAGCCAGATAATTTATTAATCTTGCTTATGGATGTATGAATTGTACGAATGCCTTGAGTTGATCCATAACGATTCTGTGATGTGTTTTGATTGAGTTGTGTGTATATTATTTATCTGTAATGTAGTTACATATTTATCTATGATACATTTACATATCTATATGCGAATCTATGAATGATGGTAAGCGTTATAGGATTATACTGCTTATCAAATATTATTGTGCTTGAGTATGTGATGATTGATGATGTTGCACTATTGTGTAAAACCCTTGGACTACACCATACACACACAAATATGGATTTCATGGAAAATCGGTTAAGTCACATATGTTTTGGATTAAGATATTATTTGTTTTAAAAGTTGAATTTTGAATCCAAATGGTTTTGGAAATGTAATTGGTTTGACTATGGAAAGCTTTTTGAAAGGAAGTTTGAAATTAAAATTTGGTTTGAATAAGACTATATCTTGTTAAGTTTTGAAATTGTTTAGGAATTTGGTTTGAAAGGTTTGTACAAGTTATAATATATATACGGATTTTAAAACCATCTTTAAACTATGTTGAATATATTATTTTGAAAATTTAAATTCAACCCAAGTTTGTACTTGAAAGGCTTTAACTTGAGAAAATGTAATTGATTTTCCCGAAACGAAAACTGCTAGTTTTCAAAAAATAATAGCTTTCAAAGAAAGAAAGGATTTCCAGTTTTGTTAACAGGGGGTTTCAAATTTGAAAGGGGATTGCTTTTGAAACCTATAATTGAATCTTTGTGAAATATGGTTGAACCTTCTTTTGGAAATTGAAGAAGATCTTAAAGGTGTATCTTTTATATAAGATATTTGGAATTGTAAATAGTTTTGAAAACTATAATTAAATCTTTGTGAAAGATTGGTGAACTCTATGAAGTAAATCTTTTTGTTTTAAAGATTTGAAAATGATAATTTGTTTAAACCATTTGAAGAAAGGTTTTGGGCTTTAAGTTGTGACTTAACTAAGATCCCAAATATCCATGTGTTTTAAATATTGCGCTCACTATTCGGTTTAGCCGGGAGAGGATTTTGTGTCATGTAACTCATTCCGAATAGTGATATGATAAAATGGAAAGCATTTTAAGATGGCGGTGAAGACCGGGTGTCTTCGAGAACGATAGGATAACCTGTCGAATGATTCTGCACTGAGTTGGTCCGGTATAGAGATCTCCATATGTGATGGGGAGTCCGATTGGGATTGTGGATGCCCGGATTACAAGGGCTTCTTTGGAAGTGCCTTCTGTTCTCTTTGAAACCAGAACAGACTGTATGGATGAGTGTCTGACATTACACTTTGATATGTAAAACTAGTTTCTATCAAATATATTTCTGTTTGGTGGCGGAGAATTTATTCTTTTAGCTTAACACCCTTCTCCGAGACGTACGAGCTCAGAGGTTACGTTGTTGATGGTTACTAGTGATACATTTCTAATTTGGTAATGTGGCATATGAAGTGCTGCCGATCATTTGTTGATCGAAGCACGGTTTTTGTGTAAAGCATTGCTTTGTGGACGAGGCTTCATCGAGCCTCACAACCCGGTAATGGTCGAAACAGGAATCGTTGCAGCAAGGTTATTTAAGGGTAGCCCCCCCTTGAGGGTATGTCCATTTCCTTCTGGATAAAAGGTGGTATCATGGTATGGAGCTCAGATATTTAACCTATGTGGCTGTTGGTGTAGAGGTACCTTGGATAAAGGTTGGTAACGACTGGGGGATTGCATGCTCGTGTCAGTAGTTATCTAGTTTCAAAGGTAACCCGGCCTTGTGTTGGTAGAGATCCGGTTAGGTTCTTGGGGGCATCCCTCTAGAGGCGTTCTACTCGGTATGGAATGTTCCTTTGCCTGACCATTGATGGAAATCCAGTCATCCAATACGAGCCCTGTAAGGTTTTTGTTGTATAACCTGCCATTTACTTATGGTGGTTACCACTATTTAGATGGTGGCTATAGTACGCATAGTTCGAAATATCTACGCTGGCTAAGATTAATATTATACTTTCAAAAAGTTTTCTGCACTATACACTAATAATAATATCAAAAGGATTTTGCGTAGTAACCATGTTTGACTACCATAAGGAGAAATCCCCTCCAATTCTGCGTTTACATTGTATGTGCGGCGGGAGGCCTTATGGTAGTTTCATTTTCCAGAAAGCATAGCGGATTTCCTTTTTATTTCCTTTGTTGATTGTTGTTTAAAAGATAAAAATATTTTTGTTTGCTCACACCAGTCCCATGACTGGCCTGGAGTTTATTGTTCCCTTTCTAAACTTCGGGTGCCCACAATATTCCACACGGGCAGCCTAGAGTTGGATTTTTGAGATAATCAAATATTAGGAGTAGATTCGATAGCATCCAGCCTTTGGTTTTGGCGATAGCATTTGTTTCTCTTCAACATTCCGGACTGACCTTGCTTAATCCATGGTGATGGTGGTTCGAACTTGTGGTTTGGATATAACTGCTTTTGGATTGGAGTCCTTGGAGGATTGGAGGTGAGATGCAAAATTGGATTCTCAAGCTCCCTCTCTTCCTATTGAAGTTAGTGTTGGTTTTCCTCTGTCGAAGTTTTTTCTTTCCGCTGTTGTGTATCTCTGATAAAATGTTGATATTCATTGTATCACTGTTGTATCGAATATTGTGTATCAATGATAATTATCATTTTCTTCTGCTGTGTTGTTTTACTTAATGTGTTATAAGCTCCAGCGAAACAGATTCGACGTTTGGATCCACGACATTCGAATACGGGTGATGTATTCAGTGCTGATTTTCGAAGGTCGAGTCAGGGTCGTTATTTATACCATGATTCCTCAGTCCTATAAGAGAACTAAATTTGTTGAGCCTTCATCAACTTCTTTTGAATCGACGAAATTCAGGAATCAAAATACTGTTAAATGTATCAATGGTGCTGATGCAACTGGTCAGGGTAAAAATTGTCCTTTAGTAATTCAATCTAAAGTTAATGTTAAGAAAAGGGAAGGTTTTTTGTCATCAAGAAGTTCTTTATCTCAAAAATAAGAAGGCAACATATAGGAAATTTTCTCAACAACTGATCCCTTATTGTAACGACCCAATTTTGGATACATAAAAATTGAACCATTAGGGTTAAAGAAGAAGAATGTTGAAGAAGAAATAGAAAAAATATCAGAATCTTACCAACGCAGCGGAATAAAATATAATAGATAATCATTGATCTTTACACAAAAGAAACTATACTTTTTTATACGTACATCATCAGATTACAGCATCAGAGTTCAACAATATCTATAATACACAACAGGACAGTTATATTAACTTGTCCTCACCAAACTGACAGTACAATTTACAACACAGCGGAATAATAATCAAGTACGAAAGTACGTCTCGCCATCCAGCTCGTCTCCTGAGCTCCTCAGCAGTCCATCCAAAATCTGTACTCTATAATACTCGGTCTGACCCGAGCATTATAGTTAAATAACACTCGAGTCAGTCTGGAAAACCAGCATGAGAAAACACACATTATTGGATTATTAATGTTTTCAAAATCCTTTTAAATCAAAGGTATCACGTGAGACCATGACACAAATAAACATGCCGGCTTTTTACCTTACGATAACCAAAACATTTCTTGTGAAATCCTACGATATTATAATAATGTCTACATAAAAATACTTATTCAAATAGCCGAAATTGTTACATTATTAAATTCCGTTACTAGCTACAAAGTGGGTTCTACAAACAAAAATCGTAAAAGGCGCGTAGGGAGAATGGATTTCCATCAATGGCCGGGCTACCGGGGTAACGCCCGTCACAGTACGTGGCCTAGATCACCGTACTAAAGATCACTCCCAATCCCCTGCAACACAAAGCCAGAGCTACCCCTAACTGGATAGTCCGAATAAGTTAACCCCACAGTTGGGATCAGCAACCTCCACACAGTCGAATATATAAAGGGACATCTACAAAGGTGTGACCTTATCCTAATTGGTTGCTAGCCACTTAGCCTTGTGTGCACCTCCCCTGTTTTAGCCATTCTCGGTTTATGAGGTTCGAGGCTATGCCTTACCTTTTTAGCACACAATCACCTAGAATGCTCATCGTCCTATGACGATTTTCTGAAAGCTTTCGTCCATACATTTCGTTCCGGCTTCGAACGGAACCGAAGGCACTACTCATACTACATATATTTTGGAATCACCCTTAGGATTAATAGCGACTAGCCCTTGTATTTCACTGCTCCATCTTAGACTCCAAACTTTTTTCTTCCCCCTCAAACCGGATCGAAGTGGTTTTCGGAAAATCAATCCTGATCCCGATCTCTCTGAAACGATCAGCGCATTGGCCAATATTGATAGTCGATTATTTAACTATCAAATAAAATTCACAAACAAGCATCAAGCAGAAATAATTTCTCCCAAATTATTTATATTTTAATTATCTTTGCAAGATATTTTTCTACATTTCAATCCCTTGAAAATAGTTTTCAAATCACTTTTTTCTCTCTTGTGGAAAGAAATTTCCACCCAATTGTTTTATTTCAACTAAATTATAAAACTAATTTTTAACATAAAAGTTAAGCCAAACTAAATTTTAAAATAAGAGCTACAAAATTCTATAAAATTTTAACCAAATTATTTAAAATAAAACTATTTTATAAAATGTAAACATTAATAGTATCCTTTTTAAACATAATACTAACTAACCTTTAAAATAATTACTACCATAACAAATTCAGATAGATGTTAAACAACTTAAATAATAATTTCTTAAAAACATTCCTTTGAACAAACTTTAAAACTTTTAATCTATGCTTAAAAATCTACTTTGTAAATGTGCTTGGCTTTTCAGGGAAATACACTTCTCTCTCATACCTTTAAAAATAAATCCCTATTTATTTTTAAAACAAATTCTCATTCCTTTATAAATTCCCACCGAAGTATGTACTTCCAAATATCCACTGATATCCATTTCACTTTATAAACCCGGTTTGTAAATCTTATAGTCTCATATCGCTTTTAAAACAAAATTTTAAATACTAAATCAATTTGCAAAATTTACTCCATTTAAAATAAATTCCTTTACTTATCCAAATTTATTTTCAAAACCCAAATATCCATATTCACCTTTGTTTATGATTTAAATTCTTACTTAAATCGGAAATACCAATTTTATACTTTATTTTAAATTCTTCTTTTATTTTTTCAAACTAACTTCAAATCTTAGAATTTAAAAATTAAATATGTTTCTTCATACATACAAAACAATATTGCTTTAGTCCTTAATTCATATTTATATATTTTTCTTAGAAAAATCCTTTTTCCATTTATTCAAAAGCTCTATTCCCATTCTTAAATTTATTATATAGGGCTTTAAAATCAACCCTTTATTTCTTTGCCAAATTCATTTATTTAATTTATTTGAATTCACTATATTATTTACTTAAAATTTTCCTTTTATTTCTTTTAAAAAAAATCCAAGCTTATATTTTTTCCATTTTCTCAAATACCCATATATTCAACCAAGCCATAGCGTTTCATAATTCAATTCCAAATCTGATCAATATGGTCATCACAGATTATAATATAATTCACATCGTGGAATATATAAAACAAATTCAACGTTTTGCGGATCCAATTGGATCCCTCCAACCTGTTTCCCTGCATCCACAGATGTTAGCACAATATAAAATACCAATTCCACTCCGAGGTGGAATATCGCCGTATATGGGTTATATTTATATCATCCGCTATTATGCGGTGCATAGGGTCTCATCCGCTATATAATGCGGGAATCAATCACTCCAATATATATATACTACTATATAATATACCGCATCCAATCAATTCAATCATTCAACTAAGTATTTTAAATTTACTTATTTAAAATTTATTAGTACCCAGATGAGTGAGATTAACTCACCTTTGCTTTTATCTGCAATCCACTTCAATATTGCCTTAGTTTTCTTGTTTTGTTGACCTTGAATACACAATTTATATGTTTTTTATTAATATACGAATAAATCAAACATCTAAATCCTTATTTGAAAATTTTAATTAACCCATGATTTTATTTAAACTAATAATTTAAATTTAAACTAATTTCCTTTTAACAAAATATTTTTAGCAACTAAATAATTAAATAAGTTAATTAGAACAATTTAATCTCCAAATCCGTTATTATTTTAAAATTTAAACCAGTTAATTTAAAAATCTAATTTTTATAAAATCTTTCAAACATTTTAAAATTAAATTAACTAATGATTTAGTCACCTTATTTATCTTTTTAAAATTTAAATTATGAGTTTAAAATCATGCACACATTTTTCTCTTTAGTAAATAACAAAAATAAGAATTTATTTTATCGTTCTATATATATATATATATATATATATATATATATATATATAGCCGATTCTATTTTTAAACGAAACTGTTTTGAAATAATAAAAATTTAAAACTTACTGTTTCACAAAAAACAAATTAAAAATAATATTAATATACCTTTCTACAATATATATCTCAATCTATACATATATATATTTAGCTAAGTTAAATTGAAAAATAAATCGAATGCCTCTGAGATGTCACTGCACTCATAAGATCGAACGATCAAATCACCGCCGCTCTGCGTTCTTCGCCTTGTCGCTGCGCCTTCCACTGTCTTGCGTGTGCACGAAGTACAGCCTGCCGCTATCGAACCCCCCAAGTATCGTCGACTCCCCGTTAAGGTGCCTCGACTACGGAAGTCGCTTCTCGAAAAAGCATCTTCAATCGCGAGCATGCCTCCCTCCTCGTCCTGCGCTGTCTCAAATCGAGTACAAGGATCGGCTGGAGATCCAACCTCCCTTAACGATCGAAAATCCCTCTCTCCTTCCAGATATGAAATTTGGATCTAATAGATTAATTCCTTGCAGCGTGAAACCCTCTTACTTAAAGAACTAAATCGTGAATTTAAATTGGAAGAGACGACCAATATTAATTTTAAAGTTTTTGTTTCGATTTGTTTTGAAGCAAAACAAGGCTCAGTTGAACGATTAGTTTATCGTTTTATTATTTATTATTATTTTTAGAAAGAACATGTGTTGAGATGAAGGACACGTTTGGAAAAGATCTGCTATCGTGACATTTGGAACGATGGAAAAAATCCCTTATGAAAAAACGTAAATTGGCCAAAATTATAAATATTTTAAATTTTAAATTCAAATTGCTTCAATAAACGCAACTCAGAATCTTAACCTCCTATCGAGGTATGCCGCTAGGCGTTCATAAGGTTATACCCCTATTCCGAACGCAACAAAAATGGTTTCGAGTCCTAATTCGATTGTATGGAGAAGCTTTTGGACTCATTTGTTTATACTTAATTTTTGATTTAATTTCTGTGCGTTTACTTATCGTACGGCCAAATGATCACTCCAAACATTACGAAAATTGAAATTCGATAATAATACATTATTATAGATCCAATGGAACTAGTTTCATCGAAATCCGAGACTGTGCCTCGGAAGGCTATTTTTAAATCCAATTTAAACTATGCAATTTCAAAACTTAACAAAACACTTCCAAATTCAAGTTTAACATTTTTACTATCTTCAGTGCTATCAATATACATTTTACAAGCCTTAGAAATATTTTTATCCAGCTTAAAATCCAAGATTCACTATTTAAACCAATTTCATATTATTAAATTCAAAAATTTAATTATCAAACAAATATTGATATCTAAAATTCAAGTTAAATTACCTTTCAAATATTTAAATAAATTAAATATTTTAATTCCAAATATCTAGAAACTTTGGGTCGCCACATTCCTCCTTCATTGAAATAATTTCATCCCCGAAATTACTAGTTAAGAGGAATGGTCCATAACCCATTAAGTTTTAATCCCACAACCAAACAGTTTTTAACACTACCCAAACAATCCTTTCATTAAAGACACTATCACACTTACTAACTTCCTAAACTCATCCACAGGTTCCAAACAATACCGCTTACTCAACTTATTCAAATTTAAATTCGAAACCAAATTTAAATTATCAAAATTTCCTCAAAATTTTTCTAAATCTCTAAGTTTCTAGAAAATTTCGCCAGCGTCTCCTTTACGCGGCTAGCTCGGTACGACTACAAAATGCCTCTACGGTCCCCCATATTTCAAAAGAAAAATAAAAAGCCAAGCGGCTAGATCAGAAACTCATCAAATTTCATATAGAAATTTAAATACATACCTTTTGTTGCAATTCCATTTACCTACTAAAAAAATTCCAATTTTCCTTTTGCTTTTAAATATCTGTATCCCACTAAGCAATAATGTTCAATTACAACATTCAAAATTGCTTTACACATTTCTTTACAGAAGTTTCCATACCTATTTCATTCACATCCGTACGATGCACCTATATCATTCGTATGCCAATTCGATCGCTCACTCGACCACAAAATTTCACTTCCGAACTAGTATCGTCCAACCGACTTCCTAGTGCGGACTCAGATCTGATTTCTTGATCAGAAACCTTCATTCTCCTTGCATAGCCAAAAACTATGATAGAGAATTTCAAGAATCAATCAATAATCCATATCCAGGGTTCGCCATTGAAAATCAAGTGAAAAATCCCGACTCGAAATGATGTAAATATCTCGAAATTCTATGCTCGAAACTGGATCAAATCGCTATGTGAATAAAGTAATATACGTACATCCTACGTATTCGCCCTAATTGATTATTAGCTATGTCAATTCTCTTTTTTATTCACATCTATATTGATTTCCTTTCACTTATTAACAACCACCGCATTTCCCAACTTCAAGTTTAAATTTCATCCAATTATTAACTTAGTATATTTTAGTACCAAATTTACTTAAGAACTTTCACCCTTAACTTTTCTTAAGTTTAATATAAATTTTTTATCTACCTCTTATAACTATTTTTACTTCACCACTTTTGTTAATCTATTCTTTTACTCAAATTCTCGTTTTCAAATTCGTTTGAATTCAATTTCTCTTTAATCTTAAATATTGAATTCTATTTACATTATCTCAAACCCTACTTAATTAACCATTTCTCTAATTAGTTCCACTTACTAATTTATTCCTATCTCAAACCATTTTTACTTCCAACATTTATTATTTTAGTTCACTTAGAACTAGATCTACGACTTCATTTTACACAATTAAATTTTAAATTTTGATATTTAGTTCTCAATTTCATTCAGTTACAACCAAATAAATTTCCAAATCTCAATTCTTTTATTTAAATTTCTATTTTCAATTCCACTTGAATCAAATTTTCCTTCCTTCCACCCATTTATTCCTAAGCAATTTTAATACTTCATTTAATACAACAAGATTCAAATCTCATTCCAGATCATTCTCTTACCTAGTTAAATTAATTAGTTTACTCACTAATTTTATTTCAGTCATTTATTTTATTTAGCCAAATCTTCACTAACTTCCATTACACACAATTCAAATTAATTCCCAATATTTAGTTTAAATCCTATTTACATACAAATGCAAGTTCATTTGTCTATCCACAATTTTAGTCCCATTCCATTTACCAACCTTCTTTAATTAGCCTATCTTTTAACTTTATCCTCTAATCATACTTACATGTATTTGACCCTTTCAAGTTGAATCTTATTCCACAAATTTCAAATTCCAATAAAAAGTTTATTTCTAAACTTTTACTTCCTTTAGTTCCTTTAAACAAAATTTACAATTCACTTTTCTTGACATAATTTAAATTGATTCCATTATTCAACTTTAATTCTAGTTCTATTACTTACAAATTTAAATAAATTTGTTCTCCTATAAATTTTCCAATAAAATAATTTTTTTTACTTTTTTTTACTAGATTCAATTACATTCCATATTCACTCAAAAAAATTTAACTTCTATAAGTTTTCCATCATATTTAATCAATTACTCAACTTTCAAAATCATTTTTGAAATCGATTATATCCAAACCAAAATATTCCTTTGCATTACAAAGTTAAACTCAATTTTACAACAAGTACCAATTCAATATTCCTTTGTATTTTAAAATCAAAATGGTTTTACCAAACCAAAACTACAATATTTCAAAAATCATTTTTGAAATCCATAATTCAATTGCATATCCAATTATTCCTTGAATTTTTAAAACCAACCCAGTTTTGCAAACAACTCCAAATTAAATCATCGGGTAGCAATCCCTCTCTTGGAAACTCGAAAATGAACATCGAGGATGCTGCAGTCATCACCGAAGTTATTTTTCGGTGACCGAAAAGAGTTCAATGCTTTTATCTCTTTAAAACCACTTCAAATATTTTTAAATTCCAAATCTCATAAAATTTCAAATCCAATTCAAAATTTTTCTCAATAATTTCACTATTATTTCTCCAGAATCTTTGAAAGTCATTTTCAAACCCAAAGAAATTTAAACTTTCTAACTTTTAAATTTCAAATCCTTTCAATTCATATTGAAATATTACTTTATAATTTTTATTTCATTTGCAATTATAAATTTCATTTATAATTCACATTTATAAAAGTCATTTTTTGATATAAATTTATTCCTTAACCTTTGGTTAAAATTTTAATCCTTTATTCAATTTTTACTTGACAATGATAAGAATTTAACATTATCATTTCCTAACAACCAAGCGACCATATATATCTATAATAATTTACGAAAAATTATTTATTTCATATACAAAAATAACTTGGGGTAAAATTATTTCATTTACCATATCTTAAAACAATACTTTGTCGGTTTCTTATTAAGAGTTAAGAAATTCCTATCGATCACATGGCGTCCCACATATCGACCAAAATTCATAAACACTTAACCTGTAACGTCCCGCTTTTTCGCACACTTTAAATCGACACACGTGCCAATTCAAACCACACGGAAGGGTGGATTGTTATGGGGTAAATAAGAAAAAACAGAGAAGAAAAAAAAACTAAACAGAATCCCACAGCGGAAGGATAAAATATAATAATCAAATATACAATTTATAAATCTGTTTACAAAACCATTTATATAATACATATCAGAGTTACACATACCAATAACAATGCAGCGGAACAATGTGTAGTGCACTAGTATAAATAATAATAATATAAATCTTCGTCTTCGTCCTCCAGAGCTAAATCTTGCAATCCTGAAACGCTCGGACTGACCCGAGCGAATTTGAAAAGACAAAAACACTCGAGTCAGAACTGAAAGATCTTATGTGAGTTAAATTAACAGAAATAAATATGAGTGCAGTAACTCAAGAGGTGCTCGGGATTTACATCTCCTAAGGATCCGTTAAATTATTTACTATGTAGTATATTGTGCTATTATAATAGTGTCTAATTGTAAAATAAACTTACTTTTAAATAGCATTAAGGCTTTACATTTTCCACCTTAACACGTAATAGTCCCAGTAGTTCATCCAATATCATAGTCCCTCCTGATCGGGAAGCCACCAGAGGATACCACACGGGCTACGATAGAAATCCAAACTCGTACAAGGCTCGATAGGGTAGGTGACACGGCACAACTAGGCAATGCCAGGGTAGATATACCAATTGCTATCCGGGCTGGTGGAAACGCGCAGTGCGCAGCTGCCGCCCACCTCGAACAAACTCCCCCAAAATCAAAAATAAAGGTGGCCACCGAATCAATCCAAAGTCAAAGTATAGTATCGAAGAGGAGGGTCCGATCAGAGGAATGACCTCATTGGCCCGAGAATCGCTCCTATTTTAGCCACCTTATGCCAACTCACGGGAGTTGGGTCCACGTATTTACCTTACAGGAAACGCCGCCACCAACCTACTTCATTCTGGAATCTCTACCGCGTACACGGTTAGTCAAAGTGGTTTTCGGTATCGACAGAGAGTATGTCCATATCCGATCCCGGTCTCTTTGCCAACCAATCGTTATTATTACACCGCGGTCATTTAAAAATAATTATTCTTTTAAAACCAAAATAAAATATCCATTTCAAAACCATATAATATGATATCATTTCCTTTTAAAACCCAAAACAATATGATATCATCTTTATTTTCCAATATATTCTTTTCCAAAATCATAGGATTTTCAAAGTAAAATATTTAGAAATCAAAACTCTTGAATATAATCTTTTCAAATTATACTATCTTGAAAATCATAACTTTGAAACAAGTTCCATTTCTCAAATGGTTAAATATTAAATTTCCTTTATAAGCCAAAATAGCTTCTTTAGATTTCACAAATCACTTTCAAATATCGATTTAAACTACCAAATACCATTTCAATTCTTATGTTTCAAAGCTTTAGATATTTCACCATTTCAAAAACAAACTCATTTGACAAACCCATATATATCAAAATCAATTACCTATTATTCAGACTTGAAGTGTTTACTTAATGAATTCAATATAATTTAAGTAAAACCGTTAACTTCACATAATTGGCAAATCTTTCAATTTATTAAACTTGATATATACATTTAAATAAACCTGATATTCATTTAAATCACTTTACACAAAAATCAAGTTATAAAAATCATATCCTTTAAAAATTTTAATTTTTATTAAATTTCAATTTAACTTAATATTCATCTTCCAAATCTTATTCTCATTTAAGTCATAAAAACTCCAGAAATTAGATTTTAAATAAATGCTTAATCGTATTTGATCTTAAAAATCAAACTTTATTTTATACTTCAAATCAAATTTATACAAAGCTTAAACCTGAAAATTACTACATATATAAATAACTAATTCAATATCCCATAAACCATATATATATAGCTTTACAAAACCATAAAAACATTCCAAAATATATTTTATATATATACCGCGGTGCCTGTATAAAATTTTCTACCCTATGGTCAAGTGATACGGATGTTTATCATTTCAATCCGTAATTTAAAATAAAATGCGGTTGTATATCATTTCGAACCGCAATCTCGAATGAATGAAATGCATAGCAACTTGCAATTAATAAAATAAATCATCCATTCGTCCATCAAATCATACATCCATTTATAACAGTCATCATCCAATTTCAAACAATCATCAATATATAACAGGTGCTAAATAATGGTATCAATTATCAGTTTATACTCAAAATAAATTTAATAACTGTTAATTGGCAGTTTATATGCAAAAATAAACGTAAACTTAACTGGCAGTTAATATGAAATAAAATTTAACATAACTATGCCTGGCAGTTAATATGAAATATATAAATTCTAACTGTCAAATTTATATGCAATAAATAAATAAATTCACAGTTATATTAAATAAATACGTTTAAACAGAAATAGTGAATAAAACATGCCAAATAGTCATAAAAAAATTTCTACTCATATCTAAAGTCAAATTAACAAACATAAGAAATTTTATAAGTTGTGAGTGGGTTAAAACACTCACCTTTTGAATTTAAATCGAATTTAAATCCGATTTAAACCCAAAAATTCGACGGTCTCCAAATCTGTCCAAACAAGTGTCAAAAGATCTGGAATTTTATTACGATCCTAACAAAAAAAATCTCACGTGAAACGGAGTTCGTAGGAGAAAGTTATACGCATTAATGGTGATTGAAATTTCAAAAAAAAAGAAAAAGAATAGAAATAAAAGAACACCTTCAAGCGCCACGTCATACCCCTTTCTTTCCCTCTCTCCCTCATGCGTTTTGCTTCCAGATTTTTCTGAGAAGTTTGAATTTTAGCTTTTGATTTGGTTTGGAATTTTTATTTGGATCTAGGAATTGTTTGTCTGCCATTGAGGAGGAGAAGGAGCTGATGAAATTTTACGCGCAGACAAATGAGAATAGGCGGAGGCTAGGGTTTAGCGGGGTATTTATAGATGAAGTTGGAATAGACAGATGGATCTGAATTTAAATGAATTCACAATTTGTCAATTTTAAATTCCAATAATCCATTTATTTGATTTTTAGATCTTATTATGAATAAATGGTCAACTTACCATTCCTATCATTTCTGATTGCAATTAGCTTCAAATTTATTAACCAAACCTCCATATCAAATAAAGATTTATTGCAAAAAATTTAGTGTTTACCTTTAATTAAAGTAAATTCAATAAATTATAAAATCTTATTTCAAATGAAATTTTGTACCATTCGTATTCAATTCTCTTTAATAAATTAATCATCTTATGTATGTATTTAACATTAGTATATATCAATTTACCCCAATTAAATAAAATTTTATTCCCAAATTGATTTACAGCCTAATATAACATTTGAATTTTATTCCCAATTCATAAATTACTACCTTAACTAAATTTTACGTTTCCCATTTAATTTACATTTTCACCTTACGTTACTACATTAATTATCCTTAAAGTAACGTCTATTATTAATAACAATATTATAATTACTTGCCATTTTATTTCATAAATTAATCCATTTATAAATATATGCACATCTACAAATTAAGATTCTAAATCCAATTTCTTATTCCATCTAGGTTCCATTCCTTCACTTTATGAATAACTAGCATTTCCTATTCATTTGTTACATCTACTTATATTCACTTTATGAATAGTTTGATATTCCATTTATTACCAACTTTAATTATTGCAATTTATTATCTACATACAATTTGAATCTATTCATTTAATATAACAAATCAAATTTCCATTCACACCTTATTATCAACTCACAATTTATTGCAATTCATTATCTTAGATAGATTTTATACAATTAATATCAACTTCACATTAAATTTCTATCCAATGAATACTTATTCATCAATCAATTATATATTTACTTTTCTTTCCCTCTATTTGATACTTAACCTAGTATACATTTAATGGGTAAACATAACATTGAATTATAATGCATTTCTCATGCATGCTTCATTTCATATAAATTCCTCTTTATTAACTAAGTCACATTAACAAAACAAAATATTTTTTTTTATTTCAGTCGATTACCAGTCTAGACTTAATATATTAAATAAACGGTTAACCTAAAACGATTTTTACCCCTTTAGCATTCAAGTTCACTTACGACTATTATTAACACAATGTTGCCATTTGATTTATATATATTTAAATAAATTATATGAATGGGTAAAACTTTAAAAATTATCTTACCTGCAAATTTACTCATAAACATCCTAAATTACCAACTTGCAATTTATTTTTAATTACTAAATTTGCATTGATTATATCAAGTTGAGATTTAATACGTATTATTTCCTCAATAAATAAATCTTTGGATTTAAATTCCCAAAACCATAAATTATGTCCTACCATAAATCTATGCTTTTATTATTTTACGTTCACACTGCCGTTACTCTATAATAAATCACCAAGTAACGATATCCTAAACTAACATTAATTTATATATCAATCCTTATAACTCAATAAATTTGTCACATATGAATAACCTTAACAATACTTACACATATTATCTTACTTACAATAATGTAATAATAAACGTTGAATTTCATTTATTTTGCAATACTTCAATTCAATTAATAAATACTGCTCCTATACTTAAATCTATATTAACAAATCGTCAGATTTGGATTGATAGAAATCGGTTTACCAAAGCTTACATACACATTACGTAAATGAACAACTATATAAATTTTCCACCTATTAGCTCTAAATTTTATTCTTAAGTTTGTTACCTATCAATTTAGATTATACTTCCATCTATAGTGCAAATCTAAATCTCCTCTAACTGCATAAATTAGAGCAATTTATTGCAATTGATTTCCCATTAAACATCATAAATTAACAAATTGAAACCTAAATAAAAACGTTTATTTATTTAAAAATCTTGTTGTTTAATTGAATTGACCATTCACGGATATAATTTACATTGTTCTCCAATTATTACTTAAATACATCACACAACGTTAAATCTATATTTAATACAATTTGTTACCAAAATTAATTTAACGAAAACAGTTACGCCCTTAAAATTTCTCTTCATTCATTAATTGCTAATTGTTATTCAATTAAACCCATTCATTTGATTTCCCTATTATGCATCAGTTATAAACCCATCATCTTAAAGGTGATGTCTACATTTTATACTATTAATTTACCCCTTTATATTCCAATATCAATGAATGCTCACATACAAATTTAGATCTTAACTCCAATTAATTATTCCATTTAATCCATTAATTACTAACTTTAATTATTGAAATTTGATTGTCTAACATACAATTTGAACCTATTTCCAAATTTTCATAATTAATTAACCCTTACAATAGTTTACAAATAAAAGGGATTGTATTAAATAAATTATTTATTGTCCTGCATTTCTTTATTTCACCCATCTACATTCAATACCCATAATCAATATTTTATTTCATTGTTAAATCCAATACTTTCATTACTTTACTTATTCTAACTTATATCCAATGCAACAATTTCCACTATTTCTATTAATTACAATATATAGTTAAATTTGTAAATTCTAATTTCCCTTCGTACATCAAATTTCACATACTCTTTCATATAAATAACTAAGATTTTTATTCCTTTCTAAATTTAAATTAAAAATCCTATTAATTATATTCATTTTAAACATAGAATTTACATGGGTCGTTACACTCTCCCCCACTCAAAACTTTTCGTCCCCGAAAAGTAAAAGAAGGAAAAGAAGAATTAAATACAATACATCTTATTCAAAATATTTCACTTATAAACGATTAAATTTACAAAATTAATTACTTTAAATAAGATATCCTAATTTATAACTATTTAATCCTTTATATTTAGATTATTAAAGTTTGGAAAAGCATTTTCAAAATATTTCTAAGATACTGCAATTTCTTATATAATCCAAAGGGTTACAATTTATATAAAGTGAAATATTTAAGTGGTTTCAATCCTAACAACAAATCAATACAACAACCATCAGTTCAACAAACAGCATACACACACATACAAAACAACCATTAAATCAAACAAACAAATAGTTGTTCGGGTTCAAAACTTTTAAATTGTTCGGAATGAAGAATAACTACTAGCGTATCATTTACTCAACAGTCTTAGATAAAACCAAATAGATTATTCATTCACCCCAAATCAAATTTTAAAGTACCCTTGCCCAAACAACCATCAACAACAAATTCAAACAACAATCAACTTAACTTATTAATAATTTCATCTCATACCTTTGTTATTTGATTTTCTCTTTTTATTTAAACCACATAAATTTTCCTTTTATAATTTATATTTATTTCTAACAAACTTTAAATTTTATTTTCTCATTCAGTGGTTGTTTCCTTTATTTCTACTTATTACTTACAATTATTCATTTTCATTTATTCGGGTCATGTAAGTTTCTTTTATTTGTATTATATTTAATGCACTTCTCAATTTCAATCATTTATATAATGCTTACATTTCTATTATAATTAGTTATAGTAACCCTTTTTTAATTACACTTAAATTCTTAACCTTATAATATCCATTCTCATAAGTAAAGGATTTTATTAATTCATTCACTAACGTTTTGCAGTCATTTATTTTTCTTTTTACTTAAAATTTCTCAATTCCATTAAATAAGGTCATGCCAGTTTCCCCCCTTTTCACTATAATTATTCGTTTATTTATTATCGCATGATCTCATTTAGTTACCCTTTAATTACTTAAGTTTAAATCATCTATTTGTCATACTTACCTTTAATTATATTTACTTGGTAAAATTTCAATTAATACTTAAGTTTAAACATTAATTTCTCATTTATAATAGCAAATTCATTGAATACTTCATTACCTACTTTTAATTGTATAATTTTCATTACATTCCCTATTAAACATTTCATCTTTTAATATTTGGTAAGTTATATATGTTTTTAAAGAATATCGTGAAAGTTATACAAGTTTCTCATTTCCTATGGTAAATTTAACATTTAATAATAATATTCTTTATTTCATAGGTTATAATTTCAACTTTCATTTAAGACCATTTTTAACCTATCATTAAATCTCTTATTCCCTTTAGAGGTTTTAATTTATTAATTACCTATGTTTCGATTCACTACAATAATTGAAACAATTAATTAATGGAAATTTAAGAATTTAATACCGGGTTATATTTTCACTTTATTTTAAAACAATAGATAAATATATTCTTACAACTTATATATCTTTAATTATTTTAAAACAATTTAAAATTTAGATATTTTAAAAATGAATCTGTAGTAGTACTACAGTGACCTTTCCCCTTCAAAACTCGAAAATGAAAGTCGATGATGCGGCCGCCATCACCGAAATTATTTTCCAACGACAAAGAGGAAAGTACAAAACTTTTTCTTCAAAATCTTCTTTAAAACAATTCTTCCGAATTATATCGAAATATTTATATCAGAAAATACTTATAACAATATTATTATATTCCAAATCATCTGAAAGAAATTTTCAAAAACTCCGGAACTTAAGTTCTAAATTCCCAAATTACATTTATTTATTTTTAATCTTATTTACCTATTATTTATAAATTTTATTCCTAACAACCAATATATTGCAACCAAATATAGATATCATTTGAAAATTTTATTTTATATATAGAAAATATAATAGGCAAAATTATTTCATTCACCTATATTAAAAACAAGTATTATGTCGGTATGTCCTATTAAGTGTTTAGAAATTCCTATTGATGTCACAGCGTCCCATGCACCAACCAGAATTTATAAATACCAAACGGAACAAATTAACACAATATTAAAACCTTTTATAACACTAACAAATACACTCTCTCATATATATACACTCAGCGACTCCCATAGGGTATTACTACCCTATTAGTAAAGAGTCAAACCCCACAAAGCTAAGGTTTATCGCTAAACTAAAGCTCTGATACCAAATGTAACGTCCCGCTTTTTCGCACACTTTAAATTGACACACGTGCCAATTCAAACCACACGGAAGGGCGGATTGTTATGGGGTAAATATGAAAAAACAGAGAAGAAAAAAAAACTAAACAGAATCTCACAGCGGAAGGATAAAATATAATAATCAAATATACAGTTTATAAATCTGTTTACAAAACCATTTATATAATACATATCAGAGTTACACATACCAATAACAATGCAGCGGAACAGTGTGTAGTGCACTAGTATAAATAATAATAATATAAATCTTCGTCTTCGTCCTCCAGAGCTAAATCTTGCAATCCTGAAACGCTCGGACTGACCCGAGCGAATTTGAAAAGACAAAAAGACTCGAGTCAGAACTAAAAGATCTTATGTGAGTTAAATTAACAGAAATAAATATGAGTGCAGTAACTCAAGAGGTGCTCGGGATTTACATCTCCTAAGGATCCGTTAAACTATTTACTATGTAGTATATTATGCTATTATAATAGTGTCTAATTGTAAAATAAATTTACTTTTAAATAGCATTAAGGCTTTACATTTTCCACCTTAACACGTAATAGTCCCAGTAGTCCATCCAATATCATAGTCCCTCCTGATCGGGAAGCCACCAGGGGATACCACACAGGCTACCGGAGAAATCCAAACTCGTACAAGGCTCGATAGGGTAGGTGACATGGCACAACTAGGCAATGCCAGGGTAGATATATCAATTGCTATCCGGGCTGGTGGAAACGCGCAGCGCGCAGCTACCGCCCACCTCGAACAAACTCCCCCAAAATCAAAAATAAAGGTGGCCACCGAATCAATCCAAAGTCAAAGTATAGTATCGAAGAGGAGTGTCCGATCAGAGGAATGATCTCATTGGCCCGAGAATCGCTCCTGTTTTAGCCACCTTATGCCAACTCACGGGAGTTGGGTCCACGTATTTACCTTATAGGAAACGCCGCCACCAACCTACTTCATTCTGGAATCTCCACCGCGTACACGGTTAGTCAAAGTGGTTTTCGGTATCGACAGAGAGTATGTCCATATCCGATCCCGGTCTCTTTGCCAACCAATCGTTATTATAACACCGCGGTCATTTAAAAATAATTATTCTTTTAAAACCAAAATAAAATATCCATTTCAAAACCATATAATATGATATCATTTCCTTTTAAAACCCAAAACAATATGATATCATCTTTATTTTCCAACATATTTTTTTCCAAAATCATAGGATTTTCAAAGTAAAATATTTAGAAATCAAAACTCTTGAATATAATATTTTCAAATTATACTATCTTGAAAATCATAACTTTGAAACAAGTTCCATTTCTCAAATGGTTAAATATTAAATTTCCTTTATAAACCAAAATAGCTTCTTTAGATTTCACAAATCAATTTCAAATATCGATTTAAACTACCAAATACCATTTCAATTCTTATGCTTCAAAGCTTTAGATATTTCACCATTTCAAAAACAAACTCATTTGACAAACCCATATATATCAAATTCAATTACTTATTATTCAGACTTGAAATGTTTACTTAATGAATTCAATATAATTTAAGTAAAACCGTTAACTTCACATAATTGGAAAATCTTTCAATTTATTAAACTTGATATATTCATTTAAATCAACCTGATATTCATTTAAATCACTTAACACAAAAATCAAGTTATAAAAATCATATCCTTTAAAAAATTTAATTTTTATTAAATTTCAATTTAACTTAATATTCATCTTCCAAATCTTATTCTCATTTAAGTCATAAAAACTCCAGAAATTAGATTTTAAATAAATGCTTAATCGTATTTGATCTTAAAAATCAAACTTTATTTTATACTTCAAATCAAATTTATACAAAGCTTAAACCCGAAAATTACTATGTATATATAAATAACTAATTCAATATCCCATAAACCATATATATATATATCTTTACAAAACCATAAAAACATTCCAAAATATATTATATATATATACCGCGGTGCCTGTATAAAATTTTCTACCCTATGGTCAAGTGATACGGATGTTTATCATTTCAATCCGCAATTTAAAATAAAATGCAGTTGTATATCATTTCGAACCGCAATCCCGAATGAATGAAATGCATAGCAACTTGCAATTAATAAAATAAATCATCCATTCATCCATCAAATCATACATCCATTTATAACAGTCATCATCCGATTTCAAACAATCATCAATATATAACAGGTGATAAATAATGGGATCAATTATCAGTTTATACTCAAAATAAATTTAATAACTGTTAATTGGCAGTTTATATGCAAAAATAAACGCAAACTTAACTGGCAGTTAATATGAAATAAAATTTAACATAACTATGCCTGGCAGTTAATATGAAATAAATAAATTCTAACTGTCAAATTTATATGCAATAAATAAATAAATTCACAGTTATATTAAATAAATGCGTTTAAACAGAAATAGTGAATAAAACATGCCAAACAGTCATAAAAAAATTTCTACTCATATCTAAAGTCAAATTAACAAACATAAGAAATTTTATAAGTTGTGAGTGGGTTAAAACACTCATCTTTTGAATTTAAATCGAATTTAAATCCGATTTAAACCCAAAAATTCGACGGTCTCCAAATCTGTCCAAACCAATGTCAAAAGATTTGGAATTTTATTACGATCCTAACAAAAAAAAATCTCGCGTGAAACGGAGTTCGTAGGAGTAAGTTATACGCATTAATGGTGATTGAAATTTCAAAAGAAAAGAAAAAAGAATAGAAATAAAAGAACACCTTCAAGCGCCACATCATCCCCCTTTCTTTCCCTCTCTCCCTCATGCGTTTTGCTTCCATATTTTTCTGAGAAGTTTGAATTTTATCTTTTGATTTGGTTTTGGAATTTTTATTTGGATCTAGGATTTGTTTGTCTGCCATTGAGGAGGAGAAGGAGCTGATGAAATTTTACGCGCAGACAAATGAGAATAGGCGGAGGCTAGGGTTTAGCAGGGTATTTATAGATGAAGTTGGAATAGACAGATGGATCCGAATTTAAATGAATTCACAATTTGTCAAATTTAAATTCCAATAATCCATTTATTTGATTTTTAGATCTTATTATGAATAAATGGTCAACTTACCATTCCTATCATTTCTGATTGCAATTAGCTTCAAATTTATTAACCAAACCTCCATATCAAATAAAGATTTATTGCAAAAATTTTTGTGTTTACCTTTAATTAAAGTAAATTCAATAAATTATAAAATCTTATTTCAAATGAAATTTTATACCATTCGTATTCAATTCTCATTAATAAATCAATCATCATCTTATGTATATATTTAACATTAGTATATATCAATTTACCCTAATTAAATAAAATTTTATTCCCAAATTGATTTACAGCCTAATATAACATTTGAATTTTATTCCCAATTCGTAAATTACTACCTTAACTAAATTTTACGTTTCCCTTTTAATTTACATTTCACCTTACGTTACTACATTAATTATCCTTAAAGTAACGTCTATTATTAATAACAATATTATTATTACTTACCATTTTATTTCATAAATTAATCCATTTATAAATATATGCACATCTACAAATTAAGATTCTAAATCCAATTTCTTATTCCATCTAGGTTCCATTCCTTCACTTTATGAATAACTAGCATTTCCTATTCAGTTGTTACATCTACTTATATTCACTTTATGAATAGTTTGATATTCCATTTATTACCAACTTTAATTATTGCAATTTATTATCTACATACAATTTGAATCTATTCATTTAATATAACAAATCAAATTTCCATTCACACCTTATTATCAACCCATAATTTATTGCAATTCATTATCTTAGATAGATTTTATACAATTAATAGCAGCTTTACATTAAATTCCTATCCAATGAATACTTATTCATCAATCAATTCAATATTTACTTTTCTTTCCCTCTATTTGATACTTAACCTAGTATACATTTAATGGGTAAACATAACATTGAATTATAATGCATTTCTCATGCATGCTTCATTTCATATAAATTCCTCTTTATTAACTAAGTCACATTAACAAAACAAAATAATTTTTTTTATTTCAGTCGATTACCAGTCTAGACTTAATATATTAAATAAACGGTTAACCTAAAACGATTGTTACCCCTTTAGCATTCAAATTCACTTACGACTATTATTAACACAATGTTGCCATTTGATTTATATATATTTAAATAAATTATATGAGTAGGTAAAAGTTTAAAAATTATCTTACCTGCAAATTTACTCACAAACAGCCTAAATTACCAACTTGCAATTTATTTTTAATTACTAAATTTGCATTGATTATATCAAGTTGAGATTTAATACGTATTATTTCCTCAAATAAATAAATCTTTGGATTTAAATTCCCAAAACCATAAATTATGTCCTACCATAAATCTATGCTTTTATTATTTTACGTTCACACTCCTGTTACTCTATAATAAATCAACAAGTAACGATATCCTAAACTAACATTAATTTATATATCAATCCTTATAACTCAATAAATTTGTCAAATATGAATAACCTTAACAATACTTACACATATTATCTTACTTACAATAATGTAATATTAAACGTTGAATTTCATTTATTTTGCAATACTTCAATTCAATTAATAAATACTGCTCCTATACTTAAATCTATATTAACAAATCGTTAGATTTGGATTGATAGAAATCGGTTTGCCAAAGCTTACATACATATTACGTAAATAAACAACTATATAAATTTTCCACCTATTAGCTCTAAATTTTGTTCTTAAGTTTGTTACCTATCAATTTAGATTATACTTCCATCTATAGTGCAAATCTAAATCTCCTCTAACTGCATAAATTAGAGCAATTTATTGCAATTGATTTCCCATTAAACATCATAAATTAACAAATTGAAACCTAAATAAAAACGTTTATTTATTTAAAAATCTTGTTGTTTAATTGAATTGACCATTCACGGATATAATTTACATTGTTCTCCAATTATTACTTAAATACATCACACAACGTTAAATCTATATTCAATACAATTTGTTACCAAAATTAATTTAACGAAAACAGTTACGCCCTTAAAATTTCTCTTCATTCATTAATTGCTAATTGTTATTCAATTAAACCCATTCATTTGATTTCCCTATTATGCATTAATTATAAACCCATCATCTTAAAGGTGATGTCTACATTTTATACTATAAATTTACCCCTTTATATTCCAATATCAATGAATGCTCACATACAAATTTAGATCTTAACTCCAATTAATTATTCCATTTAATTCATTAATTACTAACTTTAATTATTGAAATTTGATTGTCTAACATACAATTTGAACCTATTTCCAAATTTTCATAATTAATTAACCCTTACAATAGTTTACAAATAAAAGGGATTGTATTAAATAAATTATTTATTGTCCTGCATTTCTTTATTTCACCCATCTACATTCAATACCCATAATCAATATTTTATTTCATTGTTAAATCCAATATTTGCATTACTTTACTTATTCTAACTTATATCCAATGCAACAATTTCCACTATTTCTATTAATTACAATATATAGTTAAATTTGTAAATTCTAATTTCCCTTGGTACATCAAATTTCACATACTCTTTCATATAAATAACTAAGATTTTTATTCCTTTCTAAATTTAAATTAAAAATCCTACTAATTATATTCATTTTAAACATCGAATTTACATGGGTCGTTACATAACCGATAGATCAACATAATATAAAACGATTTTATATCTGTTATCATATATGTGCTCATATCTATTAATACACTCAGACTCATTCTAGAGTACTACGGGCTCTATTTTAAATGAATAATCCCCACCAGAGCCAAGGTTCTCGCTTAACTTCAGCTCTGATACCAAATGTAATGACCTGATTTCAATACCCGAAAATCGAGCCATTAGGGTTAAAGAAAAAGAATGTAGAAGAAGAAATAGAAACAATATTAGAATCTTACCAACGCAGCGGAATAAAATATAATAGATAATCACTGATTCCTACACAAAAGAAACTATATCTGTTTATGCATACATCATCAGATTACGACATCAGAGTTCAACAATATTTATAACACAGAACTGGACAGTTATATTAACTTGTCCTCACCAAACCAACAATAAAATTTACAACACAGCAGAATAATAATCAAGTATGGAAGTACGTCTCTCCATCCAGCTCGTCTCTTGAGCTCCTCAACAATCCATCCAAAATCTATACTCTATAATACTTGGTCTGACCAGAGCATTATAGTTAAATAACACACGAGTCCGTCTAGAAAACCAGCGTGAGAAAACACACTCAACTGGAATATTAAGGTTTTCAAAATCCTTTGAAATCAAAGGTATCTCGTAAGACCACACCACAAATAAACATGCCGGGTTTTCACCTTACGATAACCAAAACAGTTCTTATAAAATCCTCTGATACTATAATAATGTCTATATACAAATACTTATTCAAATAGCCGAAATTGTTACATTATTAAATTCCAAGTACTAGCCACATAGTGGGTTCTAGAAACAAAAACCGTAAAAGGGAAGTAGGGAGAATGGATTTCCATCAATGGCAAGGCCACTGGGGTACCGCCCGTCACAGTACGTGGCCTAGATCACCGTACCGAGGAACACTCCCAATCCCCTGCAACACAAATCCGGAGCTACCCATTACTGGATAGTCCGAATAAGTTCAACCTGCGGTTGCGACTAGTAACCGCCACACAGTCGAATATATAAAGTGATGCAGCTCAGACCAAGGTCGAACAATTGCAAGCCATTAGCATGAGTCGTTAACGACTTAAGATGGAACCTATAAGTCATTTCCGACCTAAGGAGTCACGGGGGAAAGGCGTACGAGTTAATGAAGAAGTCCTAAGTCATTTCCGACCTAGCATGGGTTTAAGTCATTTTAGGCTTTTAAGTCGTGTACGGTCTAACGCTACAGGAGGAGCATCACGGGTTAACAACACCTTAAGTCGTGTGGAGGAAGCCTCGGATTTAAGTCGGCCATGAGTTAACAACGAGTTAAATAACCCGGAGCATGTTTTGGGTCGGCCGCGACCTAAGGAGCCAAGTGAAAATGCGCCACGACTTAATGAAGCCTCAAGTCACTCGGAGAAGTTAAGGCGCTAGGAGTTGAGTCGCTTGGAAGATAAGTCGTATACGGGTTAAGTGTGTATTCTGTTAAGTCGTATGTCGTGGGTTTTCTTAAGTCGGTATGTAGTTGAGTCGGGTGAGTCGCTGTGTGATGTAGTTGCTATGAGTCGTGAATGTTGTGGTATGTTAGGTCGGTAACGACCTTGCCTAAGTCATTTGCATTGTGTTCGGTTGTAAAGGGGTTGAGTCGCTTGTGTTAAGTCGGTGCCGACTTAAGATGGGTCGTAAGTCGTATACGACTTAAGGGACAGTTGTGAAAAACACTATAAATAGGGAGTGTGTTGTAACATTTGAGGTGGTTGATTTTTGAATAAAATTTCTTGTTGATTGCTGTGTGCTTTCATCTTAAATTGATAGTTGAGTGTAATCTCCTATCTCCTCTTTCGGTTAATCGAGTGCGCTCGATTCAACGATCGTAGAAGCCGATTCACGGTATCTAGTGCGCTAAATCAACGTACGAAGAATCGTAGATCTTTGAACACGATATAGTGCGCTATCAACGTGTTTGAGATAGCTAGAATTCGGTATCTTCGGATCAACGAATTTGGGCATTTTGGTATTCATCAATCCACCGATTGCTACTTTCACCGATTGAAGTTTATTTTGATTAATCCGCTGCGTCAGTTTGGTATCAGAGCTAGACTTAGCCAATCATAGCTAAGCCGAGACTTGGAGCCAATTTTTTGAAGTTGAAGTTTGAAGTTGTTGTTCATCGTGTTCATCTTGAAGTTGCAACGAGTTTGAAGATTTTGATCCGTTTCATTTTGGATCAAGCTTTGAAGAGTGTTTGAGTTTGGTCACGAGATCTTTGCGCGCCAAATTTTTGAAGTGAGCGAGCCAAGTTAAGCCGAGTTAGTGTTGAACCGAGCTAAGGAGTTGTGCGAGCTAGTGTAAGGCCGTGCATTGTTTGGCTTGTGTTGGAGAGTTTTGAAGTACATTTTGTTGAAGTAGAGCTATTGCCGAGTTAAGGAGTTTAGCCGTGAGTTCAAGCCGAGACAAGTGTTTGAGCCGTGAGTTGAAATTTGTGAAACTTGTGAAGTTTTGAAGTGTTTGTGAAGAATTTCCGATCATGCCACCAAGGAGAGCTAATCATCCTCAAAACGTTGAAGCCTTGTATCGAAGAGAAGAAGCCGAGCTTATGGAACAATGTATTAATGAGAAATTTGATGAAGGCATTGGAAAATTAGAGAAATTGATGAATGATTTGAATCAAACTCAAAGGAGGAGATCACCAAACTCGAACCATGGAGGAAACCGAGTTTCGCCATCGGTTACGGAAGTGAGGAGGGCATCACCGCATTCTTTTAGAGATAGAAGAGAAACATCAATTTCATCACGAAGAGAACATCATGACTATGGACATGAAGAGAGAAACGTGAATTTGACAATGAGCCATATAGAGATGAAGAGAGACATAGTCGAAGAAGCATGCATGAACGAAGGGATGATAATGGTCGAGATCGATATAGACGTACATTTGATTTTAATGAAGAGGGTGATAGAGCAAGTATTCATTATCAAGATCGAGACCTAGTTCGAAATTCATATCGGGAGGTAGATGATGATCGTCGATGGGAGTCGGGTATGAAGATGGAAATTCCTGAATTTAAAGGTGGGATGGTTGCTGAAGGGTTCTTAGATTGGTTGTCAAATGTGGAGGAAATCTTTGATTTCAAGCAGGTTCCGGAGAGTAGAAGAGTGAAGTTAGTTGCTACTAGGTTGAGGGGGAGAGCTTTGGCATGGTGGAAGCAAACTAAACTTACGAGGGAGAGAATGGGAAAGTCAAAGATTGAAACTTGGGATAAGATGAAGAAGTTGATGAGAGCTACTTTCTTACCTTACAACTATCAATCACTTATGTACCAGAGATTGTAAAATCTGAGGCGAGGGACGAAGTCTGTTAGTGATTATGCTGATGAATTTTACCAACTCATTGCCAGGAATGATATTATGGAAACGGAAGAACAGCTAACTGCTAGATTTATTGGGGGATTGAGAATGCAGATCCAGGATATGGTTAATATGTTTGATCCTAGATCAGTTGTAGAAGCACATCAGAAAGCGTTGGCTTGGGAGAAGCAGGGAAGGTGTGGAGGTGGTGTGTTTACTAATTCCAATAATCAAGCGAAGGGTGTTAGTGGGAGTTCTAATGTTCCTAAACCTGTCAATAAGCCAGTAGTGAAGGAGGGTGAGAAGGCAAAGGTTAGCAGTGGTTTCAAATGTTACAATTGTCAGGAGTTGGGTCATAAAAGCAATGAATGTCCGAAGCCAAAGAAAAGAACAATGGTTGTAGAGGTTGAAGAAGAGGATGAGGAGGCAGAATGTTTAAATGCACCTTATGTTGAGGAGGAAGAAGAATTATCTGGAGATGAAGGTTGTAATCTTATGATGGGGAGGTCATGTCTTACACCAAAGCAAGAAGAGGATTCTAGTTGGTTGAGAAGCAATATTTTCCAGTCGACATGCACTATTTTGGGGAAAGTTTGCAAGTTCGTTATTGATGCTGGAAGCTGTGACAATATTATCTCTACAAAAGCAGTAAGGAAGTTGAACTTGAAAACTGAGAAGCATCCTAAACCATACAAGCTAGCGTGGTTAAGGAAGGGAGGTGAAGTGAAGGTGTGTCGAAGGGCTTGTGTGAATTTTTCTATTGGGAAGAAGTACAAAGACGAAATTTGGTGTGACGTTGTAGACATGGATGTGTGTCATCTGTTGTTGGGCAGACCATGGCAGTTTGATAGAGCAGTGCAACATGATGGTCGTGCTAATAGTTACAGTTTTATGTCTGAAGGTACTAAAATTACATTAGTTCCTAAGAAGCAACAGCAGAAGGAAAGCAAGCTGGAGGAGATCGAAGAACTGAAAACTTTGCTATCTTTGAAGGAGTTTGTTAAGGAAGTTGAAGATGAGCCTGAAGTCTATTTGTTGATTGGACGAGAGAGTCATGAAGAGGTTGAAATTCCAGAAGAAGCAAAGCCAGTTTTGAAAGAATTTGAGGATGTATTTCCAGAAGAATTGCCTAAGGAGTTACCGCCACTGAGGGACATTCAACATCAAATTGATCTTGTTCCGAGAGCAGTTTTACCACATCGACCACATTACCGAATGAGTCCGAAGGAACATGAGGAGTTACGAAGGCAAGTGGAAGAGTTGTTAGAACAGGGACGTGTTCAGGAAAGCTTGAGTCCTTGTGCAGTACCAGCATTGTTGGTGCCGAAGAAGGATGGAACATGGAGAATGTGTACCGATAGTAGAGCTTTGAACAAGATTACTGTTTGCTACAGGTTTCCTATGCCAAGGTTGGATGACTTACTAGATCAGTTGAGTGGGGCTACTATCTTTTCGAAGATTGATTTGAAGAGTGGTTATCATCAGATTTGAATTAGACCGGGAGTCGAATGGAAGACCGCATTCAAGACGAGAGAAGGATTGTATGAATGGTTGGTTATGCCGTTTGGTCTATCGAATGCACCGAGTACATTTATGAGGGTGATGAATCAAATTTTCAGACCGTACATTGGGAAGTTTGCTGTAGTTTACTTTGATGATATTCTAATCTATAGTGCGAGCACAGAGGAGCATGTAAAGCATTTGAGACAGGTGTTAATTATTCATCGTGAGGAACAATTTTATGCAGCTACGAAGAAATGTGTCGAAGTGTTTTATTTTTGGGATATGTTGTATCTGAGAAGGGAATCCAGGTGGACCAGAGTAAAGTTAAAGCAGTTAGAAATTGGCCAAAGCCGAGAACTATCACTGAAGTTAGAAGTTTTCATGGATTGGCATCATTCTACCGGAGATTTATTCCACACTTCAGTAGCGTGATGGCACCGGTTACTGATTGCATGAAGGGGAAACAATTTTCTTGGACAGAGGTAGCTGGGATTGCTTTTGAGAAGATCAAACAACTTTTGACGACAGCACCAATTCTTGTATTACCAGATTTTCAGTTGTTGTTTGAGCTACACACTGATGCATCAAAGGTTGGAATTGGAGGAGTGTTGAGTTAGAGTGGAAGACCTATTGCATATTTCAGTGAGAAGTTATCAGGGGCAAAGATGAGATGTAGTGCATACGATGTTGAGTTTTATGCTGTTGTGCAAGCTGTTAAACATTGGAGGCATTATCTATTTTAGAAAGAGTTTGTTCTTTACACTGATCATGAGGCGTTGAAGCATTTGCAGGGGCAGGATAAGATTTCAGCGAGACATGCATCATGGATTGCTTATTTACAACAGTTTACTTTTGTCGTGAAACATAAATCTGGGGTAACGAATCGTGTGGCTGATGCTTTTAGTAGGAGGAGTCATTTGTTGACAACATTGAAGGTTGAAGTGACGGGGTTTGAATTATTGCCAGAATTGTTTGAGGAGGATCCGTACTTTGCAAAGTTTGTTGAGAAAGTTAAGGATGGGAGTACTGGTGAATTTATGTTAGTTGATGGTTTCTTATTCAAGGGGAATCGGTTATGTGTTCCTGAGAGCAGTTTGAGAATGAAGATTATCAAGGAGTTGCACGAGGAAGGACATGTGGGCCGTGATCGTACTTTGCAGTTAATTTCTCAATCTTATTTTTGGCCATCGATGAGAAAAGAGGTAGAGAGATTTTTGGAGCGATGTCATGTATGTCAGGTTTCGAAGGGAACAGCGACAAATGCAGGATTGTATATGCCATTACCTGTACCGTCTAAACCATGGGTTGATATCAGCATGGATTTTATTTTGGGTTTGCCTAGAACTCAAAGGGGAAATGATTCTATATTTGTTGTGGTGGACAGATTTTCGAAGATGGCACATTTTATTGCGTGCAAGAAGACAGCGGATGTAGTTCGAGTGGCACAATTATTCTTTAAGGAGGTGTATCGATTGCATGGTTTACCAGAATCTATTGTTTCTGATCGGGATACTAGATTTTTAAGCCATTTTTGGTTGAGTTTGTGGAAGATGGTGGGAACGAAGTTGAACTTTAGCAGCGCCTATCATCCGCAAACAGATGGACAGACCGAAGTTGTTAACAGATCACTGGGAAATTTGTTACGATGTTTGGTGAAAGATAATCTGATAAGTTGGGACATGAAGTTATGCCATGCAGAATTTGCACATAATCATGAAGTGAATCATAGTACAGGATTCAGTCCATTTCAGATTGTATATTCAAGTTTGCCAAGGGGACCGTTGGATTTGGCAGTAGTACCACAACCGAAGGGGACAGTTAAACGAGCTGTTGATTTTGTTGATGAGTTAACTGAATGTCATAAGATCGTTCAGGAACGATTGGAAAAGTCAAATGAGAAATATAAGAAATTTGCAGACTTGAAGCGACGAAATGTTGAATTTAACGAAGGAGATTTGGTGTATACTGTGTTAACGAAGGATCGCTTTTCAGTAGGCGCTTATAACAAGTTGAAAGCCAGAAAAATTGGTCCAGTAGAAGTTGTGAAACGAATTAATGACAATGCTTATAAGTTGAAGCTACCGGAAGATGTATACACTTCTGACGTGTTCAATGTTAAGCATATTGTGCCATATTATGGAGATGAACAAGCTGATGGGGAAGAGCTTACAAATTCGAGGGCGAATTTTTCTCAACCCAGGGAGGATGATGCAGCTCAGACCAAGGTCGAACAATTGCAAGCCATTAGCATGAGTCGTTCACGACTTAAGATGGAACCTATAAGTCATTTCCGACCTAAGGAGTCACGGGGGAAAGGCGTACGAGTTAATGAAGAAGTCCTAAGTCATTTCTGACCTAGCATGGGTTTAAGTCGTTCGGGGCTTTTAAGTCGTGTACGGTCTAACGCTACAGGAGGAGCATCACGGGTTAACAACACCTTAAGTCGTGTGGAGGAAGCCTCGGATTTAAGTCGGCCACGAGTTAACAACGAGTTAAATAACCCGGAGCATGTTTTGGGTCGGCCGCGACCTAAGGAGCCAAGTGAAAATGCGCCACGACTTAATGAAGCCTCAAGTCACTTGGAGAAGTTAAGGCGCTAGGAGTTGAGTCGCTTGGAAGATAAGTCGTATACGGGTTAAGTGTGTATTCTGTTAAGTCGTATGTCGTGGGTTTTCTTAAGTCGGTATGTAGTTGAGTCGGGTGAGTCGCTGTGTGATGTAGTTGCTGTGAGTCGTGAATGTTGTGGTATGTTAGGTCGGTAACGACCTTGCCTAAGTCGTTTGCATTGTGTTCTGCTGTAAAGGGGTTGAGTCGCTTGTGTTAAGTCGGTGCCGACTTAAGATGGGTCGTAAGTCGTATACGACTTAAGGGACAGTTGTGAAAAACACTATAAAGGGAGTGTGTTGTAACATTTGAGGTGGTTGATTTTTGAATAAAATTTCTTGTTGATTGCTGTGTGCTTTCATCTTAAATTGATAGTTGAGTGTAATCTCCTATCTCCTCTTTCGGTTAATCGAGTGCGCTCGATTCAACGATCGTAGAAGCCGATTCACGGTATCTAGTGCGCTAGATCAACGTACGAAGAATCGTAGATCTTTGAACACGGTATAGTGCGCTATCAACGTGTTTGAGATAGCTAGAATTTGGTATCTTCGGATCAACGAATTTGGGCATTTTGGTATTCATCAATCCACCGATTGCTACTTTCACCGATTGAAGTTTATTTTGATTAATCCGCTGCGTCATAAAGGGACATCTAGACAAGGGTGACCTTACCCTATATGGTTGCTAGCCACTTAGCCTTGTGTGCAACACCCCTGTTTTAGCCATTCTCGGTTAATGAGGCTCGAGGCTATGCGATACATTTTTAGCACACAATCACTTAGAATGCTCATCATCCTCCCAACGTTGTTCTGAAATCATTCTTCTATACAAGTCCGTTTCGGGTTCGAACGAGATTGAAGGCACTACTCCAAATACATCCATTTTGGAATCATCCTCAGGATTAGTACCTACTAGCCCTTGCACTTCACTGCTCCATCTTCGACTCTAAACTCTTTCCTGCCTAACAAAAACGTTCAAACCGGACCGAAGTGGTTTTCGAAAAATTAATCCCGGTCCCGGTCTCTTCGAAACGATTAGCGCATTGGACAATATTGATAGTCGATTATGTAACTATCAAATAACATTCACAGACAAGCATCAAGCCAAAATAATTGCTCCCAAATTGTTTATATTTTAAATATTTTCGCAAGATATTTTTCTACATTTCAATCCTTTGAAAATAGTTTTCAAATCACTTTTCTCTCTCTTGTGGAAATAAAATTCCACCCAATTGTTTTATTTCCATTGAAAACCGCCACGTCCTAAATATTTAAGATTTAAAAAAAAATATTTAAATCATTTTATTCTAAAACAAGCTTTAAAACATTTAATTTAAATCACTTAAACACTTTATTCAAACATATATGCTTTAAAAATATTTAAAATAAAAACACTTTATAAAATATAAAACTAATTTTTAACATAAAAGTTAAGCCAAACTAAATTTTAAAATAAGAGTTACGGAATTCTATAAAATTTTAACCAAACTATTTGAAATAAAACTATTTTATAAAATGTAAACATTAATAATTTCCTTTTTAAACATAATACCAATTAATCTTTAAAATAATTACTACCATAACAAATTCGGATAGATGTTAAACAACATAAATAATAATTTGTCAAAAACATTCCTTTAAACAAACTTTAAAACTTTTAACTTATACTTAAAAATCTGCTTTGAAAACGTGATTGGCTTTTCAGGGAAATACACTTCTCTCTTATAGCTTTAAAAATAAATCACTATTTATTTTTAAAACAATTCCTATTCCTTTATAAATTCCCACTGAAGTTTATACTTCCAAATATCCACTGATATCCATTTCACTTTTTAAACCCAGTTTATAAACTCCTAGTCTCATATCTCTTTTAAAATAAAATTTTAAATACTAAATCAATTTCCAAAATTTACTCCATTTAAAATATATTCCTTTACTTGTCCAAATTTATTTTCAAAACCCAAATATCCATATTCACCTTTGTTTATGATTTAAATTCTTACTTAAATCAAAAATATCAATTTTATATTTTATTTCAAATTCTCCTTTTATTTTTTCAAACTCAATCCAAATTTTAATTTTAAAAATTAAATATGTTTCTTCATACTTACAAAACAATATTGCTTAAGTCCTTAATTCATATTTATATATTTTTCTAAGAAAAACCCTTTTTCCATTTATTCAAAAGCTCTATTCCCATTCTTAAATTTATTATATAGGATTTTAAATCAACCCTTTATTTCTTTCCCAAAATTATTTGAATTCACTATATTATTTACATACAATTTTCCTTTTATTTCTTATAAAAAAAATACAAACTTATATTTTTCCCATTTTCTCAAATACCTATGTATTCAACCAAGACATAGCATTTCATAATGGAATTCCAAATATGATCAATATGATCATCAGAGATTATAACATAATTCACATCACTGAATATATAAAACAAGTTCAACATTTTAAGGAATCCAGTTGGATCCCTCCAACCTGTTTCCCGACGTCTACAGATGTTAGCACAATATAAAATTCCATTTCCACCTCGAGGTGGAATATCACGGTATATGTGGCTACCGCTATTATGTGGCGCATAGGGTCTCATCCGCTATATAATGCGGGAATCAGTCACTCCAATATATATATATATATATATATATACACACACACACACACACACACTACTATATAATATACCACATCCAATCAATTCAATCATTCAACCAAATATTTTAAATTTAACTACTTGAAATTTAATTAATACGCAGATGAGTGAGATTAACTCACCTTTTCTTTTATCTGCAATCCACTTCAATATTGCCATGGTTTTCTTAATTTTTTTTGACCTTGAATACACAATTTATATGATTTTTATTAATATACGAATAAATCGAACATCTAAATCCTTATTTAATAAATTTAATTAACTAATGATTTTATTTAAACTATTAATTTAAATTTAAACTATTTTCCTTTTAACGAAATATTTTTAGCAACTAAATAATTAAATAAGGTAATTGGAACAATTTAATCTCCAAATCCGTTATTATTTTGAAATTTAAACTAGTGGATTTAAAAATCTAATTTTTATAAACTCTTTCAAACATTTTAAAATTAAATTAACTAATGATTTAATCACCTTATTTATCGTTTTAAAAATTAAATTATGAGTTTAAAATCATGCATATATTTTTCTCTTTAGTAAATAAAAAAATTAGAATTTATTTTATTGTCATATATATATGTACATACATATCTGATTCTATTTTTAAACGAAACTGCTTTGAAATCAATAAAAATTTAAAACTTACTGTTCCACAAACAACAAATTAAAACTAATATTAATATATCTTTCTGCAATATATATCTCAATCTATACATATATATAAATATTTAGCTAAGTTAAATTGAAAAATAAATCAAATACCTCTGAGACGTCACTACACTCATAAGATCGAACGATCAAATCACCGCCGCTCCGCGTTCGTAGCCCTCGTCGCTGCGCCTTCCACTGCCTTGCGTGTGCGCGAACCAGAGCCTACTGCGATCGAACCCTCCCCAAGTATCGCCGACTCCCTGTTCAGGTGCCTCGACTACGCAAGTCGCTTCTCGACAAAGCAGCTTCAATCGCGAGAACCCCTCCCTCCTTGTCCTGCTCTGTCACAAATCGAGTACAAGTATCGGTTGAGATTCAACCTCCCTTAACGATAGAAAAGCCCTCTCTCTTTCCAGGAATGAAATTTGGATCTAAAAGATTAATTCCTTACAGCGTGATCGTGAATTAAAATTGGAGGAGACGGCCAATATTAATTTTAAAGTTTCTTTTTCGATTTGTTTTGAAGCAAAAGAAAGGCTCGGTTGGACGATTAGTTTATCGTTTTATTATTTATTATTATTTTTAGAAACATGTGTGTTGAGGTAAAGGACACATTTTAGAAAAGATCTGCTATCGTGACATTTGGAATGATGGAAAAAATCCCTAATGAAATAAACATAAATTAGTCAAAATTATAAATATTTTAAATTTTAAATTCAAATTGCTTCAATAAACGCAACTCAAAATCTTAACCTCCCATCGAGGAGTGCCGCTAGGCGTTCATAAGGCTATACCCCTATTTCGAACGTAATGAAAATCTTTTCAAGTCCTTGTTCGATCGTATGGAGAAGATAGCTTTTGGACTCAGTTATTTATAATGAATTTTTGATTTAATTTCAGCACGTTTACTTATCGTACGGCCAAAATATCACTCCAAACATTATGAAAATTGAAATCCGATAACAATACATTGTTACGAATCCAATGGAACTAGTTTCGTCGCAATATGAGACTGTGCCTCGGAAGGCTATTTTTAAATTCAATTTAAAATATATAATTTCAAAACTTAACAAAAAACTTCCAAATTCAAGTTTAACATTTTTACTATCTTCAGTACTATCAATATAAATTTTACAAACCTTTGAAATATTTTTATCCAGCTTAAAATTCAAGATTCACTATTTAAGCGTTTCGGATTATTAAATTCAAAAATTTAATTATCAAACAAATATTGATATTTTAAATTCAAGTTAAATTACCTTTCAAACATTCAAAATAAATTAAATATTTCAATTGCAAATATCTAGAAATTTTGGGTCGTCACACGTAAATAAACATTGTGATACGTTTTCTTCTCCAAACCAGTCCTTTTGCTTCTAACCCACAAATGATCGGCATAACCAATCCCTCTTCCTCATCACTTCTCTTCTTCTCCATTCCAGCAAACAACCGATCCCATAATTCAAGTCTATCCCGTATCACCCTATGTCCATACCGAACTCTCCATCATGCTAATGACTGATCCTAATATTTGCCACCATTCGCTATAGTTCAACCACGCCAACAACCGAATAACTTAGCCTATCACATGTAATTACCAAATGCCTATTCTAACCCTACTCTATTCTACTCCTTCACAACCATAAATGCATTACCTAAACTCATCTCCACAACTGTCTAGATCTAAGCACAAACAAGTTTCAAGCTCCCTGAAATGTTAACGTCAGCCTGAAGAGGAATCAACTCGGTGCAAGACTGTTCAAATTGGTGATGAATTGAACGATTAGAACAATAAAGAATGTAACACCCTACATTTATTGATAATTACATAACCAAATAACGATGAACAGTGAAAATAAATTTTTTTGAAATTTTCAAAATATGGCCTTGAAACTTATACCATTGTGTTCGTGGTGATTTTCTAATCAATTTTCATTTATAACTTGTCAAAATTCGAGTTAATACGAAGAAATTACGAGAGAAATAAAAATCGAAAGAAGGAAAAAAATACAAATAAGGCCCATGGGTCGACCTATACTGCACAAGGAATGACCCCAAGGTCAACCCCTGATGAACACAGGTCGACCTATAGGTCGACCAGCGTTTTCCCTTGGACATGAATTCGTCCAGGGACGTGCCGAGCCTATTTAATTCGTTTTTTGCAATCTCAAAGGTTGGGTTCTAAATCCAATGATCTGCAGCAAGCTTGTGACCTGGTTGCACTAGATTCAATCCTAAAATCCAATAGTATGAGATCCCCAAACTCCCCTATAAATAGAAATATAGGCCTGGCTATTTTTTCACAATCAGATTTTCTCCCAATTGGTTTCATTGCTTGAGGTTGAACTGTGATATCCCAGAATTTCAGACAATATCAATTTAATAATCTTTATATAAAATTAAATTGATATTGACAATACTGATTAATAAAATACGTTTTGTTTTAATAATCAGATTTAATAAATATTTAATTTGTGATTTGTCGTTTAAAATGCTAAAATAAATGTTTAAATTATAATGTATGTATATATATATATATATATTTGTATATATATTATAGTTTATCTTTGTTTTGGAATTTAATTAATAAATGAAGTTTGTTTTTAAATTCTAATAAAATATTGAGTAATTAGAAAATTATGTTTTAAATTAATATTAAGCTTTTAAAAAAAAATCTATTTAAATTAACAACTTTATGGTTTGATAATATTTATCATAAATGTTATATTGTTTAAATTTGTCTTAGTTTAATTTTTAAATAAAAGTAGATTTTATTTCTTTTTAAAATATTATTTGATTAAATATGAATTGAGTATATTTTATAAGTTTAAAATATAAGATAACGTATGATTTAAATTCATTTAAATATAAAAGTGATTTATAATTTCTTTATAAATTATATAAAATTGTAAATTGTTATTTTAAACTATATTAATAAATATTCTATTTTTCTTAAATATAAAGAAGGATTAAGATATGGAATTAGAATCTTCATTTTTAAATTGAATAAATAGAAGTAATTTGATTTGGAATTTTATTTTGAAATTCAAATTTATTGGTTCTTTAAAATATTTGTGTAAGTTTTTAATTTATTAATTGTTTTATTTACATTTACTTTTAATAAGAAATTCATTTATATTTACATAAACATAAAACAAATTAAGAAAACCCTTTATACACATTTAAATATATAACTAAATTTAATTAAAACAAATGTTATCAAATTAGCAATCTAAAATACAAGTGTTTGCTTACAAATGCAACAACATGACAAGTGTCATTTGATCTTCTCTTTATTTTAATTAAAACATTTTCAGCCTTAACCATTTTTACTATTCTTTCATTCATCCTCTTTTCTAAATCTAAGAAAACACTTTATTCAAAAATCTAAAATCCCTCAATAACAAAATCTGCATATTCATCTCAAAAACAAAAGATCTGTAACTCCTCATTCAAAAATAAGATCAAATTTTCTCAAATCAAAAACCTGCATTTGCAAACAAAACCTGTAGCTCCTCTGACCTGTAAAAAATTAAATCTCTGCAATTCAAAAATACTACATTTCTTTTCAACCTGGAAGTTACCGCATAATCATGGACCTGCATTTTTCATCTCTGGGAATGTCTGCATAGTGAAGTTTGCATGCATATAATTATTGGATAGGAAGCTAATGCAATTGCAGTTTCAAGATCAGGAAATTTGTGCTCTGTTCTTCTGTCAACTATGTGAGTAACTCCTAAAATTTTTTTTTTTAACAAAAATCTGATTGCATGTTATTATCTTTGGAATGAATTGATATGCATGATGAAATTTACAGTAGATTGTTTGTAGATAAATTCCTGGTAATTACTTTATACTTATATAAGTATGTATGTTTTGGTTTGTATCAGTGATTGCTGGTGTACCTGTCTTAGACCTTTAAATTCAAACTTTTAGAAGTTTCATAACTTATCCATTATTCAGGAATGAATTTCAAACAAATTTGTTTGGTAAAAATAAATCTGAAGCATGAGCATTTGAAATAAGGTAGATTGAAAACAAGAACTTCTCTGTAAATCAATAAGTCCTGAAACATGGTTGTGTTTAAAATGTAAATTCCTTAGTTTATTTAATTTAGATTGTGACATTAATATTTTAACTTAGGATTTAGGGAATATTGTTTGTTTAAAGTTATGAAATAAGTTTTAAAAATTTGATTTATTTAAATAGGTACTGTAGCCTTCTCTGTAAATCAAGTTAGGGGTAAAAACCATGTTACTGTTAAAAATTCAAACACTGATGATTGTAGTGTCCTGAAGTTTTGATAGTGCTTCTGTATATTGTAATATGATCAGACTCATCATCAAAATATTCAAATCTGTAAATTTATTCTTGAATTAGCAAGGGAAGCGAGGAAGTGTTTGTAGCCCTAAGTTTTAATAAAGAAAGAATTCGATCACGTAGCCACTGGGATTGATCGAGTGTTTCGCAACTCTGGGATTTGGTAGCAAGGTTTAAGAGGAGGTACTAGCCGGAATTGTAGACCTAATGATGGTCGGAGGGAGGTGAACATGCCGTTGACAAGTTTTGTTTGGGTTTAAAACTGTAGTTTCCAGGTTTTGAGCAGTGGTGTAGTATGCTCGAGTATGTCTCGGGTAATTCCAATTTTTGCTGGGAGTTAAGGCAGGAATGACTCGAAGTGATATTATGTTGAACTTGGGTACATATTGTTTTCAGGTTGATCTCTGAAACCTGAACTGTTTCAGTTTTTCAATTTTTAAACTAAATTAAATTAAGAAAAGAAGAAGCAAAGCAGGTTTGAATCTAAACTGGAAGCAAGATTTAAACATGAATTCAAATAGGATTTGAATTTCAGGTTTTGAATAAACAGATTTGCAACAATAAAATAATTAAAAACTGGAACCTGCACATTTTATTTTTAATCTGGACATAAGATTTTAAACCAATTTTTTTTTTTTAAAATTAAATCTGAATTTGAAAATCCTGAGTCCAAATTTGAAATTGAATCTGAAGGTTTTCAAAAGAAAACAAGTTATAAATTCAAATGTTATAATTAAACTTGAATATTTCAGTATTTTATAACATATGTTTTATAAATCTGAAAAAGGAAACTCAAACAGGATTTTAAATTTAAATTTTTGAATTTGAATCTGAACATGATTTGAATTCTAGTTTGAATGAAAAAAAGATTTTAATTTGAATGTTTTAAAATCATTTGAATATCTAAAGTATAATTTAAATTTTATTTAAATTGATTATGGGTTAAACTATTTATGAAATACCTTAAGTAATTCTTTAACATGAAATAAAAAGTGTTTAATAATTGAATCCTGATTTAAATTTAATTTCATTTAAATTTTAATTTAAAATGGAATTTATAAAATTTAAAAGCAAATTTGTTTTTTTTTTAAAAATGACTTTAATAATAATAATTTAATCATTAATGAGATTAATGCTTTTTATTGTTTAAACATAATTATCTGATCAAGGTAATTAAGATTATAATTGATTAATTTAATTAATTAATAATAAGGTTAATTAATTAAATAATTAAGGACTTTATTTAATTTATTAAAGAATTAGGTAAGGTAATTAAACTTGATTAAAGTATGATTTAAGAATTAATTAAATAAGATTTGATTAATTTAATTAATGGATTGAATTATTAATCAAGTAATTAATAATTAATTAAGTTTAATTATCACTTGATTAATTTAATAATTAGAAATTAATTAATAAATAATTCAATTAATTACTTTAGAAAGTAATTAAAGATTAGTTATGAGTTAATGAAGGTCATTAACTTAATATTATTTTTATAATTAATTAATGTAATTAATTTTAATGATTATTGTATTAATTAATTTAAGATGATCCTTTGAATTGTTTAAGTATAATTACTTAATGAAAGTAATTAAGGAAATTAATTACTGACTTGTAATTAATTAAGTTTATTTTGATTAATTAAGTTAATTAATTAAGTTTAATTAATTTAAAGTAATCATTGATTGATTTGAGAAGTAATTACAAATGTAATTAAAAATGGAAAATTTCTTAGGAAAGTAATTAAGGAAATAAATTACTGGATATAATTTAATAGAGGAGTTTTGGAAATTAATTACTTTGTGTAATTAATATGTAATTTATATGTTGTATAATTACTTAAGTAAGTAATTAATAATTAATTACTTTATGTAATTAATTTAGGTTTTAATAATTAAGTTATTTGAGAATGGTTAAGAGAAGTAATTAATTTAAGTTAATTACTTAATGTGATTAATCAAGAATGATTAATCAATAGAGATAATTGATAATTAATTAAGTGGAGTCATTTAAAATAATTTGAGATCATTAATTTATATAATTAATGATATAATTAAGGATTGATTAATTAAGAACAATCAATCAATAAAGAATTAATTAATGTAATTAATTAAGGATTAATGTAATTAATTATGATTAATTAATGAAGTAATTACAGGTTGGGATAATTAATTTGTGAAATTAATTAGAGGTTAATTACTTAATGGTAATTAAAGGGTAGTTAATCAAGATGGTTAATCAGGGTAACTTGTTAAGGGTAATTAATTAATTGATTTATAACTAATTGATGTGTAAACTAGATTTATATGGATGAGAAATTAATTTAATTCAGTTTAAATTAATTAAGGAAGAAGTAATTAATTTAATTCATTTTAAATTAATTATAGGCTGATGATTTGATAAGTCTTTGCTTATGAATGATGATTGATATTACCCTAAATGGTTGAAATTTCAGATAATGAGATAAATGTTGTTGTGTGATTTAGATGATATGGTTGCATTGAGTTGATAATATGATTTATCTGTTTCAGTTGATAATATAGATTATCTGATGTTATGATAATATTGATTATCTATTATGATGTTGAGAATTATCTATCTGTGTGTATATAGATAATATTGAATTAAATTGTTTTAAACTTTAAAACAACTTGGCCCTAAAAGACACGCTTTGGATTTCGATGAGACCGGGATCGGGTTTCCATATTTGGATATCCGAAAACCACACCGATTCCAAATAACGTTAGGTCGTAAACCCAAGTGGAGCAAGTGAAGACTTGAGGTGTAAGGGCTATACGTCAGTATAACTCTGTGGGTGATTCCGTAATGAGTTGACGGAATAGTGCTTATAGATTCGAGATGGAGATTTAGAGTGCAAGGGTTATTGTCGTTAACTCTGAGGGTGATTCCAAAATGAGTGTAACGAGATAATGCCTTCGGATTCATTCGAACCCGGAACGAACTTGTATGGATTGAATGCTTTCAGAACATCGTCAGGTGGACGATGAGCATTCTAAGAGATGTGTTCTCTAAAGGTAATCGTAGCCTCAAGCCTCATCAACCGGGAATGGCTAAAACATGGGAGGTGCAGCAAGGCTTCGTGGGTAGCTCCCACTGGAGAGCAAGATTGATCCCTGTCTAGAGGTCCCCTTATATTCGGCTGTGTGGGGCAGTTGATTGCAACAACTGCCGGGGTTGTCTTGTTCGGGGCTGTTCAGTAAGGAATGGTTCCGGCTTTGTGTTGCAGGGGAGTGGGAGTACTCCTCGGTATGGTGATCTAGGCCACGTACTGTGACGGGCGGTACCCCAGTAGCCCTGCCATTGTATGGAATCCAAAATCCAATAAGTTCCAATGGTTTTGATTGTATTACCCACTTTTGTGGCTAGTAGCTGGAATTTAATAATGTAACAATTTCGGCTATTTCATATTTACTTGAAAACCCTAGACACTATTATAATATCACTAGATTTCCTATCAAATGTTTTGGTTAGCGTATGGTAAAAACTTTTCCATGTTTATGTGTGGGAAGTCTTACGTGATACTTTTCTTTAGAAAGGTTTTTAAAAGTTAAGCAACCTTAACCTGTTACTCACACCAGACCCATGTCTGACCCGGAGTTTATTTTGTTTTTCATAAACTCTTGGGTACTCAAATTTTTACGAGTAGTCAAGAGATTCAGGTTTGCTTTAACGAATAATGGAGGAGCAATGGAGCAGGAGGCTTCCAAGTTAGATATGGTTTTCCGCTGTGTTTTCTCTGTGTTGTGGTTGTATTGAGTTGTAAATATTAGACAGGTGTTTATAACTGTCTAGTATATGTGATGTGTATGCTGTGTATCTCTAACTGGTATTGTATATAATGTAAATACTTATGTTATTAATATAATTTATTTGTTTCGCTGTTCAGATTCTAGTGTTGTTTCTTCTTTCTCTTCTTTCTTTTCTTCTTCTATCCCTTTCTTTCTTATTTGATGATGCGATTTTCTGGGAGTTGAAAGTCGGGTCGTCACAGGTGGTATCAGAGCGTTTGGTTGAGTAAATACCTAGGCTCTGGAATGGTGTCTATCTTGAGAGAGCGTATTTGTAATTTTTAATATATTTATATATATTTATTTATTTCTACCTATTTGATTGGGTTACCTGTTCGGGTTTTCCAATGTGGGTTATAAAGGTAGATTGAGGTAGTGGTGTGTATAACACGACAACCGATTGGTTGGAGTTTGAATGTTAGGTTGGAAGTGTATCTGTCGAGACTGTAGACCTAATACCGTCTCGAGTGAGTTTTGAAGTGGTGTAAGACTTCATTAATCTCTGAAGGTAACCTGTTAAGGTTCAGAGTATATCTTTGAAGTTTAATGAGTAGAGTTGGATCTGTTGGCTGAACTGAAGCGAGTGATGGTACCTTGATACCTCAGGGAAGTAGTAACTGTGTGATGAGATGCAGTGACTATGGATGTTTCGAAGGTAGTTTCTTTAGAACAATTTTAAGGAAGTAGGTCTGCTTCGGTGTTGTGGCTGAGTTCAGCAGGGTGTTTTTGTGTTAAGTCCAAGTCTCTCGAAGAATATTGGACTGAAAATTCTTTGGCATTGGTGTCAGCAGTGCAGCTCGGAGTGTTCTGGGTGTCAGCAGAGTTGTCTGGCTTAGCAAGTTTTCTGGAGATGGAGTTCAGAAGTAGTGGAGTAGAATCCATTTCTTCGATGGATTGGAAAGACCAGCATGTGCTGTTCTGATTGGTAAAGAGAGAACAGTTTTCTTTGGATTTTAGTTTGGGTTGATCGCAAAAGTGAATTGCGATGATTGAGTATTCTATTGGATTGTTGGAGATTTTTCTGGATATTTTCAGAGAAGTCAGAGTTTGTTTTCCTCTAGAGACTCAGTGGTACCGGTGGTTCAACTAGATGAAGGTTGGTTTTTAAAGATGGAGTTTGTTGAAGCAACTCAGTTTTTGAGGAAATTCTGAATTTTCTCTGGATTATTAGAGATCTTCTTGGTTTTGTTGTCTAGTTGTGCATGTGTTCTTCATCAGCATTCTTTTCTACCCTAGATCAGGGTTGTGCAGCGGAAGCAGTTTGGGAGTGCATCTGCTTTTCTTTTCCAGACAGGAGAGGTTTGTTTTCTTCTGATGGTTGTTAGTGGAGTTGTTCTTGATCTTGATTGATCGTGGAGGATCATTCTGATGGGTTTGGTATAGTTTGTTTCTTGAGACATCAACAAGGAATTGAGCTGATCAGGTAAGAAGTAGGCAGCCTGAGATCGTCTGAAGAGTTTTGTGGATCTGAAGTTGGAGATCTGATTTTGGATTAGTTTTCTCAGTTTTAGGAGTTATAAATTCTGGTAAGGTTGGGTAAGCTAGCTCCGAGATTTTTGGATTTCTTCTGTGTTCTGTTTTGGATAAGTGTTTAATTTTTTGGACTGAATTGCCAATTTGGACAACTGGAATTCGATGTGTTTCACGTATCTCTGAGGGAGTACGTGTATATCTATTTCTGGTTTTGGAATCAGCTGTTCTGGGAGATTTTGGTTGTTGAGTCAGACTTGTCTATAGTCTGATGTCTTGTTCAGTTATAGATATAGATGGGTAGGAGTTCTGTAGCTTAGTAATGTTGATTGTTTAGGTTTTATAGAGCGAGTAACCCGGTGTTTACTGGGGAAACTCGAGGAACTCTATCCAGAATTTTGTCTGGATAGTTAATTTTTTTTGATTGAATGAATTGATTGCTATGGATGTTAGCATATGTATGATATATGCTTGGTTTTAAAATTTAAAAATCTAAAATAGGTTATTCAATTACCCTTGTTTTAAATTTCGGGGACGAAATTCTTTTAAGGGGGAAGGAACGTGATATCCCGGAATTTTAGACAATATCAATTTAATAATCTTTATATAAAATTAAATTGATATTGACAATACTGATTAATAAAATATGTTTTGTTTTAATAATCAGATTTAATAAATAATTAATTTGTGATTTGTCTTTTAAAATGCTAAAATAAATGTTTAAATTATAATGCATATATATATTTGTATATATATTATAGTTTATCTTTGTTTTGGAATTTAATTAATAAATGAAGTTTGTTTTTAAATTCTAATAAAATATTGAGTAATTAGAAAATTATGTTTTAAATTAATATCAAGCTTTTAATAAAAATCTATTTAAATTAACAACTTTATGGTTTGATAATATTTATAATAAATGTTATATTGTTTAAATTTGTCTTAGTTTAATTTTTAAATAAAAGTTGATTTTATTTCTTTTTAAAATATTATTTGATTAAATATGAATTGAATATATTTTATAAGTTTAAAATATAAGATAACATATGATTTAAATTCATTTAAATATAAAAGTGATTTATAATTTCTTTATAAATTATATAAAATTGTAAACTGTTATTTTAAACTATATTAATAAATATTCTATTTTTCTTAAATATAAAGAAGGATTAAGATAAGGAATTAGAATCTTCATTTTTAAATTGAATAAATAGAATTAATTTGATTTGGAATTTTATTTTAAAATTCAAATTTATTGGTTCTTTAAAATATTTGTGTAAGTTTTTAATTTATTAATTGTTTTATTTACATTTACTTTTAATAAGAAATTCATTTATATTTACATAAACATAAAACAAATTAAGAAAACCCTTTATACACATTTAAATATATAACTAAATTTAATTTAAAACAAATGTTATCAAATTAGCAATCTAAAATACAAGTGTTTGCTTACAAATGCAACAACATGACAAGTGTCATTTGATCTTCTCTTTATTTTAATTAAAACATTTTCAGCCTTAACCATTTTTACTATTCTTTCATTCATCCTCTTTTCTAAATCTAGGAAAACACTTTATTCAAAAATCTGAAATCCCTCAATAACAAAATCTGCATATTCATTTCAAAAACAAAAGATCTGTAACTCCTCATTCAAAAATAAGATCAAATTTTCTCAAATCAAAATCCTGCATTTGCAAACAAAACCTGTAGCTCCTCTAACCTGTAAAAAATTAAATCTCTGCAATTCAAAAATACTACATTTCTTTTCAACCTGAAGTTACTGCATAATCATGGACCTGCATTTTTCTTCTCTGGGAATGTCTGCATAGTGAAGTTTGCATGCATATAATTATTGGATAGGAAGCTAATGCAATTGCAGTTTCAAGATCAGGAAATTTGTGCTCTATTCTTCTGTCAACCATGTGAGTAACTCCTAATTTTTTTTAACAAAAATCTGATTGCATGTTATTATCTTTGGAATGAATTGATATGCATGATGAAATTTGCAGTAGATTGTTTGTAGATAAATTCCTGGGAATTACTTTATACTTATATAAGTATGTATGTTTTGGTTTGTATTAGTGATTGTTGGTGTACCTGTCTTAGACCTTTAAATTCAAACTTTTAGAAGTTTCATAACTTATCCATTATTCAGGAATGAATTTCAAACAAATTTGTTTGGTAAAAATAAATCTGAAGCATGAGCATTTGAAATAAGGTAGATTGAAAACAAGAACTTCTCTGTAAATCAATAAGTCCTGAAACATGGTTGTGTTTAAAATGTAAATTCCTTAGTTTATTTAATTTAGATTGTGACATTAATATTTTAACTTAGGATTTAGGGAATACTGTTTGTTTAAAGTTATGAATTAAGTTTTAAAAATTTGATTTATTTAAATAGGTACTGAAACCTTCTCTGTAAATCAAGTTAGGGGTAAAAACCATGTTACTGTTAAAAATTCAAACACTGATGATTGTAGTGTCTTGAAGTTTTGATAGTGCTTCTGTATATTGTAATATGATCAGACTCATCATCAAAATATTCAAATCTGTAAATTTATTCTTGAATTAGCAAGGGAAGCGAAGAAGTGTTTGTAGCCCTAAGTTTTAATAAAGAAAGAATTCGACCACGTAGCCACTGGGATTGATCGAGTGTTTTGCAACTCTGGGATTTGGTAGCTAGGTTTAAGAGGAGGTACTAGCCAGAATTGTAGACCTAATGATGGTCGGACGGAGGTGAACATGCCGTTGACAGGTTTTGTTTGGGTTTAAAATTGTAGTTCCCAGGTTTTGAGCAGTGGTGTAGTATGCTCGAGTATGTCTCGGGTAATTCCAATTTTTGCTCAGAGTTAAGGCAGGAATGACTCAAAGTGATATTGTGTTGAACTCGGGTACATATTGTTTTCAGGTTGATCTCTGAAACCTGAACTGTTTCAGGTTTTCAATTTTTAAACTAAATCAAATAAAGAAAAGAAGAAGCAAAGCAGGTTTAAATCTAAACTGGAAGCAAGATTTAAACATGATTTCAAATAGGATTTGAATTTCAGGTTTTGAATTAACAGATTTGCAGCAATAAAATAATTAAAAACTGGAACCTGCACATTTTATTTTTAATATGGACATTAGATTTTAAACCAAAATTTAAATTTTTTTAAATTAAATCTGAATTTGAAAATCCTGAGTCTAAATTTGAAATTGAATCTGAAGGTTTTCAAAAGAAAACAAGTTATAAATTCAAATGTTATAATTAAACTTGAATATTTCAGTATTTTATAACATATGTTTTATAAATCTGAAAAAGGAAATTCAAACAGGATTTTAAATTTAAATTTTTGAATTTGAATCTGAACATGATTTGAATTCTAGTTTGAATGAAAATAAGATTTTAATTTGAATGTTTTAAAATCATTTGAATATTTAAAGTATAATTTAAATTTTATTTAAATTGATTATGGTTAAACTATTTATGAAATACCTTAAGTAATTCTTTAACATGAAATAAAAAGTGTTTAATAATTGAATCTTGATTTAAATTTAATTCATTTTAATTTTAATTTAAAATGGAATTTATAAAATTTAAAAGAAAATTTGTTTATTTTAAAAAATGACTTTAATAATAATAATTTAATCATTAATGAGATTAATGATTTTTATTGTTTAAACTTAATTATCTGATCAAGGTAATTAAGATTTTAATTGATTAATTTAATCAATTAATAATATGGTTAATTAATTAAATAATTAAGGACTTTATTTAATTTATTAAAGAATTAAGTAAGGTAATTAAACTTGATTAAAGTATGATTTAGGATTAATTAAATAAGATTTGATTAATTTAATTAATGGATTGAATTATTAATCAAGTAATTAATAATTAATTAAGTTTAATTATCACTTGATTAATTTAATAATTAGAAATTAATTAATAAATAATTCAATTAATTACTTTAAAAAGTAATTAAAGATTTGTTATGAGTTAATGAAGGTCATTAACTTAATATTATTTTTATAATTAATTAATGTAATTAATTTTAATGATTATTTGTATTAATTAATTTAATATGATCCTTTGAATTGTTTAAGTATAATTACTTAATGAAAGTAATTGGGGAAGTTAATTACTGACTTGTAATTAATTAAGTTTATTTTGATTAATTAAGTTAATTAATTAAGTTTAATTAATTTAAGTTAATCATTGATTGATTTGAGAAGTAATTACAAATGTAATTAAAAATGGAAAATTTCATAGGAAAGTAATTAAGGAAATAAATTACTGGATATAATTTAATGGAGGAGTTTTGGAAATTAATTACTTTGTGTAATTAATATGTAATTTATATGTTGTATAATTACTTAAGTAAGTAATTAATAATTAATTACTTGATGTAATTAATTTAGGTTTTGATAATTAAGTTATTTGAGAATGGTTAAGAGAAGTAATTAATTTAAGTTAATTACTTAATGTGATTAATCAAGAATGATTAATCAATAGAGATAATCGATAATTAATTAAGTGGAGTCATTTATAATAATTTGAGATCATTAATTTATATAATTAATGATATAATTAAGGATTGATTAATTAAGAACAATCAATCAATAAAGAATTAATTAATGTAATTAATTAAGGATTAATGTAATTAATTATGATTAATTAATGAAGTAATTACAGGTTAATTACTGGTTTAGTTTGGGATAATTAATTTGTGAAATTAATTAGAGGTTAATTACTTAAAGGTAATTAAAGGGTAGCTAATCAAGATGGTTAATCAGGGTAACTTGTTAAGGGTAATTAATTAATTGATTTATAATTAATTGATGTGTAAACTAGATTTATATGGATGAGAAATTAATTTAATTCAGTTTAAATTAATTAAGGAAGAATTAATTAATTTAATTCATTTTAAATTTATTATAGGCCGATGATTTGATAAGTCTTTGCTTATGAATGATGATTGATATTACCCTAAATGGTTGAACTCTCAGATTATGAGATAAATGTTGTTGTGTGATTTAGATGCTATGGTTGCATTGAGTTGATAATATAATTTATCTGTTTTAGTTGATAATATAGATTATCTGATGTTATGATAATATTGATTATCTATTATGATGTTGAGAATTATCTATCTGTGTGTATATAGATAATATTGAATTAAATTGTTTTAAACTTTAAAACAACTTGGCCCTAAAAGACACGCTTTGAATTTCGATGAGACCGGGATTGGGTTTCCATATTTGGATATCCGAAAAACCACATCGATTCCAAATAACGTTAGGTCGTAAACCCAAGTGGAGCAAGTGAAGAGTTGAGGTGTAAGGGCTATACGTCAGTATAACTCTATGGGTGATTCCGTAATGAGTTGACGGAATAGTGCTTATAGATTCGAGATGGAGATTTAGAGTGCAAGGGTTATTGTCGTTAACTCTGAGGGTGATTCCAAAATGAGTGTAACGAGATAATGCCTTCGGTTTCGTTTGAACCCGGAACGAACTTGTATGGATTGAATGCTTTCAGCACATCGTCAGGTGGACGATGAGCATTCTAAGAGATGTGTTCTCTAAAGGTAATCGTAGCCTCAAGCCTCATCAACTGGGAATGGCTAAAACAGGGGAGGTGCAGCAAGGGTTCGTGGGTAGCTCCCACTGGAGAGCAAGATTGATCCCTGTCTAGAGGTCCCTTTATATTCGGCTGTGTGGGGCAGTTGATTGCAACAACTTCCGGGGTTGTCTTGTTCGGGACTGTTTAGTAAGGAATGGTTCCGGCTTTGTGTTGCAGGGGAGTGGGAGTACTCCTCGGTACGGTGATCTAGGCCACGTACTGTGACGGGCGGTACCCCAGTAGCCCTGCATCGTATGGAATCCAAAATCCAATAAGTGCCAAGGGTTTTGATTGTATTACCCACTTTTGTGGCTAGTAGCTGGAATTTTATAATGTAATAATTTCGGCTATTTCATATTTACTTGAAAACCCTAGACACTATTATAATATCACTGGATTTCCTATCAAATGTTTTGGTTAGCGTAGGGTAAAAACTTTTCCATTTTTATGTGTGGGAAGTCTTACGTGATACTTTTCTTTCCAAAGGTTTTTAAAAGTTAAGCAACCTTAACCTGTTACTCACACCAGACCCATGTCTGACCCGGAGTTTATTTTGTTTATCATAAACTCTTGGGTACTCAAATTTTTACGAGTAGTCAAGAGATTCAGGTTAGCTTTGACGAATAATGGAGGAGCAATGGAGTAGGAGGCTTCCGCGTTAGATATGGTTTTCCGCTGTGTTTTATCTGTGTTGTGGTTGTATTGAGTTGTAAATACTAGACAGGTTTTTATAACTATCTAGTATATGTGATGTGTATGCTGTGTATCTCTGACTGGTATTGTATATAATGTAAATACTTATGTTATTAATATAATTTATTCGTTCCGCTGTTTAGATTCTAGTGTTGTTTCTTCTTTCTCTTCTTTCTTTTCTTCTTCTATCCCTTTCTTTCTTATTTGATGATGCGATTTTCTAGGAGTTGAAAGTCGGGTCGTCACATGAACCCTAAATAGAAAAAAATTCTAGGGATAAGATCTACTTAATAAAAATATTAAACACCATAGAAGGGGATCCATGAAGGTCATGGAGCAAAACTAAGGACAACAGACGAGTGGATTTAGATTATATATCTTTTATGTTTATTATATTTTACCGTTAGATTCCCGTTAAATATTTTAATTCATCACTTATTTCAGTAACTAATTTAGTTAATTAGTTATGTTAAGACTGTAAGTTTTATATCAGAACTTATATTTAATTATTATTTATACGGAAAAGAAAGAAAGAAACCCATTAAATATGAATAATATTGTTAGTCTTGGTAGTTATAGAGAAAGGCTTATGCCTAAAAGCAATAAATTTATAGTAAATTACGCTAAAACGGGAGAAATAAATTAAAAAGGGGAAAATCTAATAACTTGATTCAGAAGTTAGTGATAGATTAGTTGGTTGGGTTAGAAACGAGAATACATTTCCATGCTTTAAGATTGAAAAAATAACGATAAACGTAATTGCAAGAATAAAAGAAAGAAAAAGGAAATTAGTGTAAAATAGAGACATTTCTTTATTATTCATTATCCATTAGTTTAAGAAATAATAAAAGAAATATCTTGCGATTCCGAATTATTGTTTATAACATTATTTAGTATTAAAATATGGAAATGGATTTTTAGCACAGTTTTTGTAACCAACCAAATAGAATACAGCTATTTCCTAGAATAAAAGAGAATAAAGTGAAGAGTTAAGGAAATTAAAGAAGCATTTAAGTTAATTATTTGACAAGACTAGAAGCAATAAACAGAAATGTGTCTAGATCTGCATTTACTGTGTAGATAGAAGAATAAAAGCAAAGCAGCTATAATGGCAAGTAAATTTGTGACAGTCGGACGTAGTCCCAAGCCAAGATTGTCATATAATATAAGAGAACTAAAGAGAATTCAATATCATAATAAAAGAGAATTTGATATCGTAATAAAAGAAGACAGACCAGAATAGAAAAGAGACTTACAATTATATTAATAACATGCAGATTATAAAAGAATATAGAAGTAACAATTGAAAGTATAATTATAACATAGGTTATAATTAGAGATAACGAAAAAGGCTTATTTTAAAACTTACACTAAGTTAATAAGAAAACATAGCAGAAAGGCCCATGCCAACAACATTCCCTTTCAGTCAGGAACTGATGGTCTCACAATATTTAGTTGAGTCTGGGACACGCTTATGCTGATTCGGGTAAATAAGTGCCAACAGAATTAGAAATGTAAACTAAACGCATAATAAAAAAAATAGATGTGGGGTCTAATAAAATGGTAAGATGCATTTGGAGCAGCCCTAAGGATGAAGAGCCTAACGAAGCAGTTTATTGCAGATTTTTAGCACAGAAATAGCACGACTAACTTAGTTAATTTGGGCTAGAAGGAAGTACGAGACTTCAATAGGATATAAGGGTACTCTAGGATGGCCCTCCGGGGTAGACCTAACGAAGCTGCACCCCTAGAGGCAGACTTGTAGGTGTTCCATCAAGAGAGTATGCCTTGACTACTTTTGCATTGCAGGCCTAATGAAGAGGGCCTTTATAGACAGTCAAAAGGTTGATGAATGGAGTAGGATTGTGACGCCCCACCTCTATACCCACGCTAGCCAAGAACACTACTGTGAATGTTGTCAACTAGCATGGAGAATAAGGCTGTTGAGGAGCGACCATCTGTATAATTGCTTTGTGCGAGTACCGATATGTCAGATAAAAATATAACGTTTCATCTCAAGAGGAAATCCGACATACCGACACAAACTCAAAGCTACTACACAGTGGCTATAAAGGTCTTCAGAAACAAATATAGAAATAAACATAACATAAATTAGTCACAGGACAATTCATATCACAAAGGCGGAAATAAATATGAATATTACACATGAAAGTGTATATCAGAGTAGTGATCTAAAAAGATCCACAATATCACAAAAGAATAGTTACATGAACTACACAAAAGAATAAGTATACATTATGGAGTCTATATCTCAAATGTATACAACAAAAACTACTAATCTAAGTAGTTAACCAAAAGTCAGAGAAATCAATCCCAAGAGAGAAGTCAAGCAGAAGCACCTGTAACATCTCGGTCTGACCCGAGTATTAATTAATAAGAAAATAATAAACGGATCAGTCTAACTATAAATATCAGATGAAACGATATAGAATAAGAGATATGACTAAACACATAATAATCACAATTTCAAGCTGTGATATACATAGGTAATTAAAAATCTATGAGAGACTAATCAATATCACCAAATCTACACAAGAATCAAAGAAATGCCATACTCCTTATTTCGTTCATCAAACAATAATTATTGACGATAATATCAATGTCAATCACAAAAGTCAATGACACACAAATTCCAGAAGACTACACAAGAAATCCAAAAATCACTAAGATCAATGACACACAAATTCCAAAAGACTACACAAGAAATCCAGAAATCACTAAGATCAATGACACACAAATTCACCTATGCACAAGAAATGATAAATCATATCAATAGAAATCGCAAAAATAGGTGAAGTATAAACTCCAGAATTCGACACACGAAATCAAGAAATTTCACAAAGAAAAAGGGGGGAGGCCTATCACATGAATGGGAGCATGAAAACTCACCAACAACTGTAACACATGAACGAGAAGCTATCTCATGGTAGCTAGCCATTAATTTGACACACGAATTGTCCGAAGACCTGACACACGAATGGTCCGAAGACCGTGGGTTGCTACCCCACAAATTTGACACACGAACGGGGTTTAGTCTCCCACGCAGACAAAGAGACATCTCACATTGCTAGTCTAAATCACAAAAATGATCGTCATGATCATCGAGAAGTGTCAATTACACTAAGCTAGTAAATATATGAGTTTAGCTTCATGTCCCATAACCACTTGCTTAACTTAAATATTTACGAACAAATTGTAGATCTCCACTAGAAAATTGTCACAAGAGTTTCCATCGAACAAGTCCAAGAATTAACCAACAAAGTAAACGCAAGCGTTTCATACCACTCGTTTTACTAAGTCGTTTAATTAGATTTCTCATACGAGTGAGGTAAAGGTTTATATATACTAATAGATTGGAAAACGGTTTTATAAACGAATTTGGTATTAAAGTAGAGTTGAAATCATCATAAGAAAGAGTTTTGATATTTACTACTAGTATAGAAAACCTTTATATTTTTAAAGTGACAAATCACAAAGAAGATTGTAAGAACAATCGATCACTAAAATTCACATACGAAGATGTGAATAAAATCCAAAGAAACCGATAAAGAATCCATCGAAGTGGATATTCAAAAATCCCTAAAAAGGAGTCATCAAGGTCATAATAAATGATAACAACAAATAGGATCATCGCGAATCGATTTAAATTGGAAATTCAATCCAAAAGGCAAATTGGACTCAAACAGCAGGTTCAGTCGACTGAACAGAGTTTTCAGTCGACTGACCCTGTACCTGGAAATTTTCCAGGTTCAGGAAACTTTCTGTTTCCAGGTTCAGTCGACTATGCAGAGTTTTCAGTCGACTGAATCATGCCTGGAAACTTTCGGGTTCCAGGTTCAGTCGACTGAACAGAGTTTTCAGTCGACTGAATCATGCCTGGGCTGTTTTCAGCCTATTCAAATGAAGAGCAAATTCTTTCAAAATGCAACCGGACGAACATTGGCTCTAAGGGTTTATGCCAATCGGCAACCCGGCCCTATATGCTCCTCGGTGCATCACTAAAGCATGATCAAACATCCATATAAGGATTTTCACACAAATTTGACTTAAAAACCCAAAAATTGGAGTATTCACAAAACCAATCCAAATCAAGAGCAAATGCACATGAAGAAGTGTTATGAATTCATACCCAACAACCAAAGATAATTATAGTCATAGATGTGAGATAAAAATCTCACCTTTTCTCAAAATCAAACAAGAAGAAGCTTGAAAGCAAATGGAGAATCAACCTCTCTTCAACACAACCCAAATGAGCTTAAATCTATGCTCAAAAACAGGAACATTCCCAAAATTAGGTTTAGGAATTTCTGAAATGGGTAAGAGAATAAGTTGGAGAAGAAGAAGAGAAGCTTACCAATGGGTTCTTCTTGAGTTTGGAGCAAGGAATTTGATTTGCAAGAGAAACTAGGGTTTTGGAGTTTTAATTTCCAATCTCTCCCACCATTAATGCTAAGAAGACTGAAATGAGAAGAGAATGAGGGTGAGTGGGGAAGAGTGGCTCAGATTTGAGCATAAGTTAACATAGGGCTGAGCCCAAACCAAACCCAAAGTGAAAAGTAGCAAAAATCAACTTTCTCCAAACATATCGAAGCTTATACTCAAAAAGGTCGCAAACGGCGTTTTAAACTCAATGGGAGTGGTCCCGAGTCCTAATTCGACCGTATGCAAAAAGTAGCTTTTCGGACTAAAATCCGACTAACGATAAAATATTTAAATAAAATATTTAAATATAAAATCGATAAATATGCGGGTTGTTACAGACTCCCCTCCTTAAAGAAATTGCGTCCTCGCAATATTTAAGAAGAGAACATAAAGTAACAACCATAAAAGCATATTCAATCACAAAAGAAACTTGAAATAAGAAGTTCACCCCAAAGAGCACGAGAAAGTAAGTCCGGATGTGTTCGCTCGATGTACTCTCTAGATTCCCAAGAACAATCCTTAGGATTTGAAGACCATTGAACTTTAACAAGCGGAACATCTTTATTTCGAAGTCGTTTGACTTTCGAAGCAATGATACGAGTAGGATGTTGCTCATAAGTTAAATTAGGCGAAACTTCAATCTCTTCCACAACACCGGGCTCAAGAACAGAATCGGAATCTCGAAGACATTTCCGAAGTTGAGAAACGTGAAACACGTCATGGATAGCAGAAAATTGAGCCGGTAATAAAAGGCGATAAGCCATGGAACCAATACATTCAGTGATAGGAAATGGCCCAATGTATCGAGGCGCCAATTTTCCCGATCGACTGAAACGTACAACACCTTTCATAGGTGAAACACGAATGAACACAAGATCTCCCACAGAAAATTCTAACTTCCTTCTCCGGTTATCGGCATAGGATTTTTGTCTACTCTGTGCTTCTTTCATCCTATGTCGAATAAGTTCAATTTTCTTTGTGGAATCATGAATAAAATCTGGACCTAAAACCAGCTTCTCATCGGCCTCAAGCCAACAAGAAGGAGATCGGCATGGCCTTCCATAGAGTGCCTCAAAAGGTGCCATACCAATACTAGATTGGAAGCTATTATTATAGAAAAATTCAACAAGTGAAATATGATCTTCCCAACTTCCACCGAAATCAAGCACACAAGCACGAAGAAGATCTTCAAGAGTTTGATTCACACGCTCGGTTTGTCCATCGGACTGAGGATGATAAGCGGTGCTAAAATTGAGCTTCGTTCCCAAAGCTTTTTGAAGACTCTTCCAAAATCCACTAGTAAACAATGGATCACGATCACTAACAATAGAAGTAGGGACACCATGCAATTTAACAATTTCTTTGATAAAGATTTTGGCCAAAAGAGGAACGGTTCGATTAGATCGAACGGGAATAAAATGGGCGGATTTAGTAAGTCTATCAACGATCACCCATTGGCTATCATGACCCAAACGAGAACGGGGAAGGCCATTTATAAAATCCATGGAAATTTGGTCCCACTTCCAAATTGGAATTTCTATAGGTTGCAATAACCCACCGGGCCTTTGATGTTTGGCCTTAACGAGTTGGCATGTCATGCAACGCTTAACGAAGTTAGCGATGTCAAGTTTCATTCCCTCCCAATAATATAGTCGCTTCATATCCGCGTACATTTTACTACTACCGGGATGAATGGTGAATTTAGAACGATGTGAATCTTCTAAAATATCTTTACGAAGATCACAAATATTTGGCACGACAAGTCTACCAAATCTCCGAATGCCGCCACGAGAATCGATATCAAAGTCTTTCAAACCTTCAATATCAATTTTATCCTTAATATTTTGGCCAAGAAGAGCCAATTCGGGATCTAGCCTTTGAGCTTCAAGAATGCGGTCTAGAAGAGAAGGATGAGCCTCAAGGCTACATAAAACAAGTGATGAACATAAATCGGATACGCGGTCTCGAATCTCACAAGTGGATAAGATCTCAAGATCGTTCCATTCGGATATCATCATAGAAACAACAACTTGTTGTTTTCGGCTAAGAGCATCGGCGACACGATTACCCTTTCCGGGAGTATAAAGAATATCAAGATCATAAGGAGCAAAGAACTCGAGCCAACGTTGTTGACGCAAATTAAGTTCCTTTTGAGAAAATAAATACTTCAAGGACTTATGATCGGTATAAAGAACAAATTTCTCTCCTCAAAGATAATGACGCCAAATACGAAGGGCGAAAACAATAGCCGCGAGCTCTAAATCATGAGTGGCATATCTAGTCTCAGCAGGCTTCAATTGCCTAGAAGCATAAGAAATAACACGTTCTCTTTGCATAAGAACGGCACCCAAACCAATGCGACTAGCATCGGTATAAACAACGAAATCTTGATTCCCCTCGGGAATAACAAGAATAGGAGCATCAAAAAGGAGTTCTTTTAATTTCTGAAAAGAAGCTTCACATTTGTCCGACCAAATGTATTTAACACCTTTCTTAGTCAAGCTAGTGAGAGGCACGACAATCTTAGAAAAGTCTTTTATAAAACGACGGTAATAACCTGCCAATCCAAGGAAACTATGAATCTCTGTTACACTCCCCGATCTCTTCCAATCTTGAATCGCTTCAATCTTTGAGGGATCCACGAAAATTCCGGATTCGGAAATAATGTGACCGAGAAACTTCACACGAGATTGCCAAAAGTGGCATTTAGAAAATTTTGCCTTTAATTGATTACTCCTAAGAGTTGAGTTCCAACACAATCCGAAGATGTTTTTCATGCTCCTCCTCGGTTTTAGAATTCACAAGAATATCATCGATAAAGATGAGAACAAACCGGTCGAGGAAGTCTTTGAAAACTCTATTCATAAGGTCAACGAAATAAGCAGGGGCATTCGTCAAACCAAATGGCATGACAAGCCATTCATAAGATCCATAACGAGTACGGAACGATGTCAAAGGAATGCTATCCTCTGCAATATGAAGCTGATGAAATCCAGTAGCTAAGTGTAATTGTGAAAAGACTTTGGCACCACTAAGCTGATCGAATAGATCATCAATCCGAGGTAAAGGATATTTATTTTTGATAGTAAGATCATTAAGCTTGCGGTAGTCAACGCAAAGCCTAAGTGTACCATCGGATTTCTTCACAAAAATAGCTGAAGCTCCCCAAGGCGAGGAACTAGAGCGAATAAATTGCTTCGTCTCCAATTCAGATAATTGTTTACGCATCTCCTCGTTTTCTTTATTGGACATACGATACGGAGGGCGAGTGATAGGTTGAGCTCCAGGAATGAGATTAATTCTGAACTTAATTGCTCGCTTAGGTGGTAATCCTAAAACGGGCTCAAATATGTCGGAAAATTCACAAACGACGTGAATAAGAGAAATAATATCACCCTCGTCATCATCATCGTCATCACGAGGATTTAAAGAATACAAAGATGTAACCAAGCTGGAATCTGAATCTTTAAGATTAATAGAAATCTGCTTAACAGATTGAGGATGTCGAAGATGAATAGTCCGATCAGGACATAGGATATGGGCTTCATAACGGTTAAGCCAATCCATTCCCAAAATCATTCCAAAGCCTAAATAACGCATGACATGCAAATCGTCTCGGAAAGAAAAATCACACAAAATAATCTCGACATCTTTACACAATAAACTGATTGTTGCGGATCCACCAACCGGATTTGCAATTCTCAAAGAAGTCATTAAACACAAAACATCCAAGGAAAAAGTATCAACAAGCTCTTTTGATATAAAAGAATGGGACGCACCCGTATCAAAAAGAACTCGAATAGGATGATCACGAAATAAAATAATTCCATCCAGAATAAAATGAGAAATACCTTGGCCACGAGGTGTGTTGCCAGGGGCTTGAGCAACATTCAGCTTTCCCTCCCTCCTATTTTGAAGTTTGGGACACACATGCATAAAATGGTCTAGGCTTTTGCAATAGCGACAAGTACGAGGCTTTGAACACTTGTTCGCAAAATGGTCTTTCGAACCACAATTATAGCATTTCCCTTGAGTAGAGGAAAAGGCCATTTCAGCAGCAGTTGCTTGCCTCCCTTTCTTATTGGGATAAGGACCTTTGAATTTGCTTGGCCTCTTCTTGTTGTTGAAGTTTGGTTTGGAACCCACCACTTCAACATCATTCTCCCTATCCACCTCTTCAAGACGAAGAGCGATATCAACGAGTTGGTCGAAAGAAACTTCTAATTTTAGAAGTAATGGCTTCTTGAAATTTTTGTTTAAGCCATAAACAAATCTCTGATTCTTCTTCAGAGGGGTGTTGATGTATTCAACCCCATATTTGGAAAGCGACTCGAAGAAGGCGACGTAATCAGTCACGGAGGACTCACCTTGAACAAGGTCTATAAATCGTCGAGCCAATGTCACTTTTTCTGCTTCCGGTACAAATTTCAACTCGAAGCGTTCTCGGAATTTCTCCCAGGTGAGATCCGCTTCATTAATCTCAGAAATAAGAAGTTCGTACCAGTCCAATGCTCTTTCTCGGAGCATACTGGAGGCCACCTGAACTCGGTGAAGGTCAATAAGATTCATGCGAGAAAAGATTCGATCGCATGACCTTAGCCAAGCCTGTACTTCAATAACAGTTTCGGAACCTTTGAATGGCTCCCCACCCAAATTAGTGTAATCGCTACACAAGCGTGCAAATCCCGACTTTGGGTGAGTAGGTTCTGGGTTAGCTCCGGCTGCTTGAGCATTGGTCACTAAATCAAGAAGCTGTTGAGCAGTCATAAAAACTCCATCCTGGGGTGGAGTGCTAGACGGTACGGCTCTGGGACGGCCTGGTCTAGACATTTCTCTTCCTTTAGAAAGAAAGAAGAAGAAGATAAAGGTTATTCACCAAATTGAATATCAAGCAATCTTGATAGACAAAACAAGGAATCATAAGGAAAATAGGATGAATCGGTACGAAGACTCGAATTAAATCCTAAAGCACGACTCCTAAGATGGACTTAGGACGATGATCCTTGTTATAATATTCCATATTGTTCCGAAGTTTGGCTCCGATAGCAAGCTGTGACGCCCCACCTCTATACCCACGCTGGTTAAGAACACTACAGTGAATGCTGTCAACTAGCACGGAGAATAAGGCTGTTGAGGAGCGACCATCTGTATAATTGCTTTGTGCGAGTACCGATATGTCAGATAAAAATATAACTTTTCATCTCAAGAGGAAATCCAACATACCGACACAAACTCAAAGCTACTACACAGTGGCTATAAAGGTCTTCGAAAACAAATATAGAAATAAACATAACATAAATCAGTCACAGGACAATTCATATCACAAAGGCGAAAATAGATATGAATATTACACATGAAAGTGTATATCAGAGTAGTGGTCTAAAAATATCCTCAATATCACAAAAGAATAGTTACATGAACTACACAAAAGAATAAGTATACATTATGGAGTCTATATCTCAAATGTATGCAACAAAAACTACTAATCTAAGTAGTTAACCAAAAGTCAGAGAAATCAATCCCAAGAGAGAAGTCAAGCAGAAGCACCTGTAACATCTCGGTCTGACCCGAGTATTATTTAATAAGAAAATAATAAATGGATCAGTCTAACTATAAATATCAGTTGAAACGATATAGAATAAGAGATATGACTAAACACATAATAATCACAATTTCAAGCTGTGATATACATAGGTAATTGAAAATCTACGAGATATTAATCAATATCACCAAATCTACACAAGAATCAAAGAAATGCCATACTCCTTATTTCGTTCATCAAACATTAATTATTGACGATAATATCAATGTCAATCACAAAAGTCAATGACACACAAATTCCAGAAGACTACACAAGAAATCCAGAAATCACTAAGATCAATGACACACAAATTCCAGAAGACTACACAAGAAATCCAGAAATCACTAAGATCAATGACACACAAATTCACTTATGCACAAGAATTGATAAATCATATCAATAGAAATCACAAAAATAGGTGAAGTATAAACTCCAGAATTCGACACACGAAATCCAGAAATTTCACAAAGAAAAAGGGGGGAGGCCTATCACATGAATGGGAGCATGAAAACTCACCAACAGCTGTAACAAATGAACGAGAAGCTATCTCATGGTAGCTAGCCATTAATTTGACACACGAATGGTCCGAAGACCTGACACACGAATGGTCCGAAGACCGTGGGTTGCTACCCCACAAATTTGACACACGAACGGGGTTTAGTCTCCCACGCAGACAAAGAGACATCGTACATTGCTAGTCTAAATCACAAAAATGATCGTCATGATCATCGAGAAGTGTCAATTACACTAAGCTAGTAAATATATGAGTTTAGCTTCATGTCCCATAACCACTTGCTTAACTTAAATATTTACGAACAAATTGTAGATCTCCACTAGAAAATTGTCACAAGAGTTTCCATCGAACAAGTCCAAGAATTAACCAACAAAGTAAACGCAAGCGTTTCATACCACTCGTTTTACTAAGTCGTTTAATTAGATTTCTCATACGAGTGAGGTAAAGGTTTATATATACTAATAGATTGGAAAACGGTTTTATAAACGAATTTGGTATTAAAGTAGAGTTGAAATCATCATAAGAAAGAGTTTTGATATTTACTACTAGTATAGAAAACCTTTATATTTTTAAAGTGACAAATCACAAAGAAGATTGTAAGAACAATCGATCACTAAAATTCACATACGAAGATGTGAATAAAATCCAAAGAAACCGATAAAGAATCCATCGAAGTGGATATTCAAAAATCCCTAAAAAGGAGTCATCAAGGTCATAATAAATGATAACAACAAATAGGATCATCGCGAATCGATTTAAATTGGAAATTCAATCCAAAAGGCAAATTGGACTCAAACAGCAGGTTCAGTCGACTGAACAGAGTTTTCAGTCGACTGACCCTGTACCTGGAAATTTTCCAGGTTCAGGAAACTTTCTGTTTCCAGGTTCAGTCGACTGTGCAGAGTTTTCAGTCGACTGAATCATGCCTGGAAACTTTCGGGTTCCAGGTTCAGTCGACTGAACAGAGTTTTCAGTCGACTGAATCATGCCTGGGCTGTTTTCAGCCTATTCAAATGAAGAGCAAATTCTTTCAAAATGCAACCGGACGAACATTGGCTCTAAGGGTTTATGCCAATCGGCAACCCGGCCCTATATGCTCCTCGGTGCATCACTAAAGCATGATCAAACATCCATATAAGGATTTTCACACAAATTTGACTTAAAAACCCAAAAATTGGAGTATTCACAAAACCAATCCAAATCAAGAGCAAATGCACATGAAGAAGTGTTATGAATTCATACCCAACAACCAAAGATAATTATAGTCATAGATGTGAGATAAAAATCTCACCTTTTCTCAAAATCAAACAAGAAGAAGCTTGAAAGCAAATGGAGAATCAACCTCTCTTCAACACAACCCAAATGAGCTTAAATCTATGCTCAAAAACAGGAACATTCCCAAAATTAGGTTTAGGAATTTCTGAAATGGGTAAGAGAATAAGTTGGAGAAGAAGAAGAGAAGCTTACCAATGGGTTCTTCTTGAGTTTGGAGCAAGGAATTTGATTTGCAAGAGAAACTAGGGTTTTGGAGTTTTAATTTCCAATCTCTCCCACCATTAATGCTAAGAAGACTGAAATGAGAAGAGAATGAGGGTGAGTGGGGAAGAGTGGCTCAGATTTGAGCATAAGTTAACATAGGGCTGAGCCCAAACCAAACCCAAAGTGAAAAGTAGCAAAAATCAACTTTCTCCAAACATATCGAAGCTTATACTCAAAAAGGTCGCAAACGGCGTTTTAAACTCAATGGGAGTGGTCCCGAGTCCTAATTCGACCGTATGCAAAAAGTAGCTTTTCGGACTAAAATCCGACTAACGATAAAATATTTAAATATAAAATCGATAAATATGCGGGTTGTTACAAGGATATTCGCATGACACCTTACTCCGACTTACGAGTAGGTTTTAGTGGGCATGACCCAAAAGGATAGTCGCATGCGGAGATCAAGCCATTATCAACCAAGAGCGAGTTCGGAAAGAATAAAGTTAAACCAACATGCCAATGATTCTTTCACTATCGAGACACTGGATGAGGACGCAGCAAATTGGATGTTTAGATTGTTTGCATTAGGGCACATCCATTTAGCTCTTTAGAGGCCTTTTGATTAGTTGAGGGGTGGCTACATGGGGCCATAGCCACAATGAGAAAAGTGACAGATCAAGTAGAATATCTATAAAGTAGGCCTAAGGAAGCAGTCCTTTACAGAAATAGAAAATCCCCAAATGAGTTCTGTACAAGGTAGACCTTGTTGGCGGGATTCGGCGAGTAGACAAAACGATTACATATAGTCCTCAAGGTACGCATTCAATGGTACATTATGGATGTCCGAGCATTAGTATAGGCTAGTGCGGACGCAGTTTTACGTTTTTATAATAGACGACATAACATATGTATTGTAGACCTCACAAAGCTGTCCTTTACAGATGTAGTTACAGAACGCTCTAAGAGACAGACGATGGAGTCCTTTTCGAGGAGGATACGGAAGGTACTATGGGTAGTACTTAGCACCGATGCGGTCATTAGGCATGTAGCTACATATATATTTATTATTAGGTTTTAATCTACAAGGGAGTAGATGGGTACGATTCACGCACCAAGGTGATAGTATTATAAACACAATAAATCTAACATAACCGAAAATGGAAATTAAATGGTATATGTAGAATTAAGCTTCAAAGCATGTCATTTGTTCATTCACAGAACCTTAGTTCTGACCCCCTCCTCATACATCCTACAGGTTAGGTAGATGGCAGAGACTTTCTTGTTTGAAACACTTGTTTAGAAAGTGATATTATCTTGTTGAGTATTTATTAACTATTAAATTTTAGTCATTTCTGCTATGAGATATTAACTTGAGCTCTGATATATATGTCTTTGTAAATTTGCAAGATACCAGATACCCAACTTGGGCTTTAGTGGGCTTGGGTTTTAGCATTTTTGTGAAAAATCCAGACCCACTAGAATTCAGGTTGTTACATTTGTTATCAAAGCCTAGGTATAGGGTTCTTAGGTAGATAGTGAGTGAACTTGTTTGTATTATTGAAGAAAATATAAAAATATTATGTACTAAAATCAAAATTGTCCCCAACTATAGATTTTTTCATATAGAATGTTTTTAGAAGTACATTAGTGCATAGTTTGCGATTTAGGTTTGGGATGACCTAACGGTGTTGAACCCTAAGTTATTACCGATTTATAGTGTACAATAAGTTATGTTTTGAGAGAAGATATGTATCCATAAGTTATAAGAAGTGGGAAAGTTCCCTAAGGATAGTAGGGAGAGTATTTTATTTGGTAGGAATAAGAGATTTTGGCAAGGAATGGGATTTCCAAAGTTTAGGAAGGAGTATTCCTAGGATAGTAAGAAGAAAATCCACTTTATGTCTAGCACAATAAAAGGAATTTTTGGAATTGAAAAGTTGAAAAATATAGTTGCTGATATGTTTGAAGTAAATATTGGGTTGTTGAAAAAAAAAGTGGTATGAAATTTAAATTGGTTTTTATACGACGTGAATTTTAATTCTTTTTGAAGAATTATAGAGCACATATAGCTCGCTAGTTTCATTGTAAGTAAACAAAGTTTTTAAAATATAAAAACCTAGGGTGTGTTAAGTATCAAAAATATAGGTTACAACATTAATTAATGTGATAGATGGTTTTGTGAAAAATAAAGGAAGCATAGACTACGACACTATTGTTATAGTAGGCGACTCCCAAAGGAAAAGTTTATACAAAGCATATGGCATTTATTAATATTTATTTTAACTAAATCCATATACTAGTATTTTGGGTTGTAGGAACAGTGTTTTATGCAACATCTGTTTTAACCCAAATAAAAATATGATTTGAAGATAATTTCTAAGTACAGAAATAAAGTAGTTTGCAAATACACTTATTATTTAAAAAGTATATGGAATTGTTTTCTAGTTATGAAAATATTAAAATAGTTTTTGAAAACGAGATCTTCTAGAAAAAAGTTGTTGTTTGCGCCAAAATTAGGCACAAACTCCATGTATCGTGAAATCACCAGTGTATGAACATAGATCAGCAATATTCAAACACAAATCTCAGATCCAAGCTAACAACAAACAGCAATCCAGAAATAACAATCAAAAACACAAGATTTATAGTGGTTCAGCTATCTCCGGCCTACGTCCACTTCAAAGTTTTATCTTTTATTGATTATCCTTGCTGGTTACAGATGATTACAGCGATTACAATGAAGTAATTTGAGTACAACAGCGATAGTAAGATGTAGAATCGAATCCGACAGATTCTGGACGTCGAATAGCCAAAAAGATCCCTTTTCTGTAGGCTTCAGGGGGCTATTTATAGGCTTAGGAGACTGATATCGTGCTCAAACTTCGGGGGACTTTTTCGGGAACGTGAGTGGGCCCACGCGACCGGTCCCACCAAGTTTCGACTCGATCTGTGATCGACGCGAGTTGATTTCGTATCGATCAAGAAATTGTCCAATCGAGCTGAAACTTGGCAGAGACATTCTTTAGCACGTACATAAGCAGCTATGAAAATTTCGTTGCATTTGGATCTGTGGTTAAGAATATGATCGATACGAGTTATGATTTTTAGCAGGCCGTGTGGTTCGAATCGATCAATTTGCATCGATACCTTCGTATCGATCAGGGCACCTGAGCATGCAGTGACTTGATGCGCTATTCCAGGATCTATCCACTTTGTGTGCCGAGTTTGACCGAGTTATTCGCATCTAACGCTGAAGCTTCGCTCGTATCAACCGTTCAATCGCATCCATTTGTTTCAGCCCTTATTCGAATCGGTTATCATTTCACCATAGCCCTTGCCCGCATCGATTGTTATTGGGGGTACAACGTATCGTTTGTTGCAGCTGCCATGGACACGAAGTGACTTCACTTGAGTATGATGGATACGAACAAGGACTTGTACGCTATTGATTCGAATAACCACGAACCACATGGATACGAATTGAGCCTTTGTATCGATTCGAACTGGGTCCACCCCTGATCGATACGAAGTGTCTCGACCGCGATGGATACGAGCTACATCGATACGATGCTATCGCTCTTGGATCGATGCGAGAAGTCCAATGCCGGATGGATTCGAATAGATTGAGGTGGTGTCATTCTGATGGATACGAAACTGATCGATTCGAACAAGCCAATGTCATGATTTCCTGATGGATGCGAATATGATGGATTCGAACAAACCATCACCTCAACTCACTGATGGATATGAACAGCATATTCTTTTCACCTTGTATCGATCATATCTCCTTCATACAAACTTTGATTAACCAGAAATTTGAAATATAGCTTCTTCTTGCTTTGATCATCACCTCCAATCGATTCCGTCCTGATTGGAGCTTAGCCAAATTTTAACGACATCGATTGCAGGCTTGTTTTCAATCGATCTCCAATCCTGATATCCATTCTTCCTTGTCAATTTGTTGATATTCCAGCCATGACCAAAAGGTGGGATAACATTTGCCCTCCGAAACATGCCTTGTGATAAGAAGGCGTGTTTTGAATAGTTCCGAATGCGATATCCGAAGTCCATAGCCATATCATCAGGGTACATCATCCTTGACTGCTCCGAGTCGATGCCCAATTCCAAATCCAATAACCAAAGCCTTTAGTCAATTCTATATCCACTTGAACTCGACAACCGAGTCCTAATCCATCCTTATCCAATAGACAATAACCGAATCCAAGATCTCTCCTGGTCGATATCCAAATCCATAACCTCTCCTGGCACTTGCCAAGTGGAATCTACACTTGACGACCGTGGTCCAGTGTCCGTGGACGTTGAGCTAACCTCTCTGGGTTCTTGCCAAGCGTAATCCACACTTGACGACCGGTGGTCCAGTGTCCCTGGACGTTGTACAATGCCTTGGCTTAAGTCCTAAGTCGAATCCTGGTCTCTCCGGACCCTTGTGGAGCATAGTTCATACTCAGCAGCCTGAAACAATAATCAATAATATAGGGCCTAAGTTCTGGGCCGAATCCTGGTCACTTCGGACCCTTGTTGAGCATAGTCCATACTCAACGACCTGAATAAGCCAATTCACCACATGCAGACGAAGAGACTTACCCCTTGCCAGATATAATCCATACCTGACGACCATTTACCCAAAAGCCAAATAAAAATCCAATCGAAATCCAATCCAAAATCCAAATCAAATTAGAAAATTAGAAATCCAAACCAACATCCAAAACAGAAAATAGTCATCCAAAAGAGAATCCAAACCAGAAAACAAACAAAGCCAGGAGTTCAAACCAAACTCCAAAACCAAACCAGAAAAGCGAGTGTCCAATCCAAAAACAAAAGACAGATTTCATAAACCGTAGCATCGCGGTTCATCATCATTCAGAGCATGCCTAGGGGCTATCTCTGTCCCCGTACATGTGTAAATGACTTTTCCGTTTGCCAATAGCTTGTTACTTACTTCATATTATCCAAGTCAATTGATAACCAATCGACCTTCATTCCTAGGCCTCACACTATCGTTGCTTGAGGTAGGCGGTGATTGCTCCTGCTCCACCGCTGCATTTCGAGTTTCGACATATTATCACAACTGTCCATTCCTTACATGCTCCTCGATTTTATTCTATAAGTGACTGTAGCTGTTGGTATCGTGCCCATCCAAATCATAGAAGAGGTAGTGCATGCCGGATGCCCTTTCACGTTCGGAAGGTTCTCTCCTGGCTGGCCTTCGATAGGTAAGGCGATTCCGGGTTTTCAGCTATATCCGCTCCAGCGTCTCGTTTAGTCCTATGTATGTGGAAAACTTTGGATCCTTCCATCGCTTCCTAGCTTTTCCAGAATCATCATCTAACTTCTTTTTTCCTTTATCATTATCCGAACCTCTGCTGGGTGGTCCTCCACCCTCAGTCGCATTCACTTCCTTTAACTTTAAGTCTGCACATGCATCCTCTTGTCAAAGGAATCTCTTAGCTTTGTGAAATAATTCATTGAGGTCCAGTGGTGGGTCTCGTATTAAAGATACCTTGAAATCTGAATCCTCTCTGACTCCTGACACTGCTGCCGTTAAAACCATTGATGGATCCGGCAGATCCAGCGAAGCAACCGCTGCATTGAATCGAGTTAGAAAAGCTCTAAGTGATTCATCCGTCCTTTGCTTTACCAACTTTAGCGTAATCATGTTCTTAGGCCTCTTAATATGAACCCGAAATTGCCTCAGAAACCTATCCACCAACTCCGTCCATGTTCTTATAGACCCTTCTTCAACTGCCTAAACCACATCGCAACTATATCCGTTAAATACCGGGGGAAACATTGGGCCATAACTTCCTCCGATGCCCCCAGCACTTCTGTAAAGATCTCGAATTTCAATTTATTTTAAATTGATAATTAAATTTATTTTTGATTTAAAATTGTGGAATTAATTGGCAATCAATATGAAATATTAGTTAAAATATGAATCTATTGAGAAATATATATGTGTTAAATTTGAATTGGGACCAAATTTTAAATGCCTTAGAAATTAAATTTGAATTTGAACTTCATATATATACATGTGAATATATATGTATATGTGCATATATTGGATTTGAATTTAAAATTTTAAGTTAAAGAAAGAATTAAATATGCATGTACACTTAAAAACAAAGCTAAAGTATAAACTTGTAAAGCAAAACAAAGAGATCAGCTGAAGTCAAGCAAACAAAGGTATATTCAAGTACAAAACAAAAGTAAAGTGAGATATAAAATACTCATGTAATTAAATGCAAGCCATCACAACATCTTTTCAGCACAAAGGAAAATATGCAGCCGAGACAAAGTAAGTACAAACAAAATATATTCAAAAATAAGATAAGTATGAAGACATAAAGGACTCATCCATTTAATGCAGCAACATACCTCTAGCCTACCAAAGATCTTCAGCCTCCATATTGAAATGTATCTCTGTCCTATGTTGTACAAAATAATATATACCCTGTACAAAGTGACGTCCCTGTAAACTCATTCTCATATACATCAACTTCATTTCTATTCGTCCATCAAAAAACTCAACAAAATGAAAGCCTGGGAAAGAGAAAAAAATTAAAATAAAATCAAAGCTACAACCTGAAGCAACTACAACTCAGAGATTAAAAGAAGATCTCCAGTTAGCTAAAAATTCAAGCCTGTTCATTCTTTCTCTGAAAACAATGTGAGCAAAATCTCCCCCCCCAATCTGTTTGTTTTGTTTATGAGCAAACTTTCCATAGTGTCTGCTTTATATATGTGATCATGCTTGAAATTATGTTGAGATAATGCTTGCATGTCTGTATGTTTTGTCATGTATGCTATGTTTTCCTCTGTTCTTTTTCGAACTAGTGAGTAACACTACTTTAAACCAATTTGGAAAAAAAGATTAGTTGTGTGTGTGTATATATATATATATGTTTGTGAATATGTAGGTTGGTATTTATATTTATATGAATTCTCTGTTTATCTTGAATGTTGGAAGTTCTGTACAGGGTGATGATGAAATTGTCCTCTGTCTACTATTCTGAACATAAGATTTGAGTTCAAAAATCATTTCCACTTGATTTACCTAATGTTTTGACATAGTATTAAAACAAAGATTGCTTGTTATAGCATATGCTTAAGATTAAAATTTTATTCAAGTCAAAACAACCTAGTATTATCTCTGTAAATTAAAAGAATAGACCAAGACTTTAAATTTGTCAAATTTCGAACTTCTTAATTCTTGAATTCAGGGTTACAAACTGAATTCTTATAAGAAAATATTATTTTTAAAGTAAAAATTTTGATTTTTAGATAAAGGGTTAAAGCACAGTTCAACTTTGAACGAAAATGGGATTTTGGGCGATTTCCAGTGGTCAGAGACGTTAGGGGTTTCGGGGTTTCTAGTGGCGATAGAGGAGGCTACGGGGTGTTAGAGAAAAATGGTGAGAGGGTCGGCAGTTGCTCGTGGCAGCGGCGGCAAGCGATTCTTTTTCTTAAACCTAGTTTTAAGCGTGATGGGAGTTTCGATTCGTGCATCGTCCTCAGGCGACCGAGTTCGCCGTGGGTTGGGGGAATGGTGCAGCAGACGTCGATGAAGCTATGATCGGAGTTTCGCGTGCTCAGGTGGTCAAGGTTGGGCGAACGGAAACGTTGACAGTTTTGGGTTTATGTGCTTGGTGCGTTTCCAGGTTTGGGCTCGAATGTAAAAATTCGATTGTCAGGGGAGTTCGAAGTTTCGATGACCGGAGACTGATGTGGGGAGGTTCGTCGACTTGTCTCGATGAGCGGCAGAGGGCCGGAGGTGAAGGCGGCACGGTGCACGTGCACCGTGCATGTTGAAGCATTGATGGGCATCAGGTTTTGGGGAAGGAGAAGTAACTTGGGTTTGGGCTTGTTTGGTTGGCTACAGGTTGATAACCTGTTTTGTTTGTATGGGCTGTTTCTCAAGGGAGCTCGGGTCGAACTCTTGTTGTATAATTTTTTTTTTTTTTTTAAAATAAATGAAAATTTGCAAAGTTAAATTTGTAGTTATTTCAAATCCTTTTAATTTGTAATGGAATTTAAAAGTGAATTTGAAAACAAGATGTTTTCAAAAAGTGTTTGTAATGATAATTGAATCAATTATAAAAAAATAAAAATAAAAATCTTTTATCTCAAAAATAATTAAGTTTTGAATGATTTATAGTTCATCAAAATTTTAAGTTAAATTAATTAATGATTTGGATTTAAATTAATTAAGAAGTAAGTTAAGGAATTGGATAATTAACTATGAATTATTAAGTAACAAGAATTAATGTGATAAATTTTGATAACAAATTAGATTTATTAATTAAATCAATTGTAAATTGTTTAATGAAAGAAATTAAGGGGCTAGTTACTAATTGTAATAAAATTTGGATATTTTGATTAAATCACTGATAAAGATAAATCGGTAATTAATGATTTGTTATTATGAAATGATTGCTTAATAATAAGTAATTAAAGAGAAAATTTCTTGAAATAATTAATTAAGAAGTTAATTAATTATATAATTGGTTCAAAGGTCAATTTGATTAATATGATTGATTGAGAATAATTTAATTAATTAAAGCGTTTGATAAATTAATTTATATCAAAAGATTTGTAATTAATACATCGGAATTGGATAATTAATCAAATTGGTTTGTAATTAATTAATATTAATAAATCCGGAAATCAACTTAAGGATAATCAATTATTTGTAACTAATTAAGGGGAATTAATAAAATGGTAATTAATTAATTAATTAAAGATAAATGGTGAATTAAATAATTAAAGATTAGTTATTTAATAATTAAAGATTGGTGAATTATAATTAAAGGGTTGGTTGATTAATTATTTATAAATGGTTAATTAATGATTTAAGAAAGAATTAATCAAAATGATTTGTAAATTATCAATGTTGATTAACCAGGATTTATAATTCATAAGAAATTAATTTGATTTAGATTAATCAGATAATTAACTGATCTTACTTACGAATATTTGGATTCTATTGGATGACTTGATTGTTGATATCCCTGATTTATGATGCTTTGTATATATCCTGATTTATGTTGTGATCTAAAATTTACCTATCTGTGATATATATCTGTGAATGGACGATGAGCGTTATAGTTTATATCGCTTATCAACTATATTTCTGTGTTTTAATCTGTGATGATTGATGATGTGGCATTTTTATTGTGTTAAACCCCTGGACCACACTTATAAACACACAAATATGGATTTCACGAGGAAATCGATTGAGTCACAGATTTTTGAAAATAGTTTTGATTTTGAATTTTAAATTCAAATGGTTTGAAAATAAGATTGGGTTTTAAGTGAAAAGCTTTTGAAATGGAATTTCAAAGATGAAGCTTATTTTGAATAACTTGATAAAGTTTGAAATTTAAATAATTTGATTTAAATTTAAATTCAAAATTGTGAAACTGAATTCTATAATTTGAAACTAGGGATTAAAAATGTTATACCAGTTATATATGGGTTGAACCATTTTAAAATGTATTAATTTGGGAATATGAATATGAATTAATTAATTTGTGCAAATATAATTGGATTTTTCTGAAACGAAAACTATTTGTTTTCAATTAATTAAAGCTTTCACAGAAGTAATGAACTTCCAATTTGTGTTAAAATGATTTCTAGTTTAAAATGAAAATGATTTCCAAGTTATAGAAACGGTTTGAAAGCTATAAGTTAAATCTTTGATTTAAAGATTTAACGAGTTAATCCTATCGAAATGAAATTGTTTTGGAAATCTATGAATTGATCTTTGTGAAATAAATCTTTTTTGTTTAAAGATTTGAAATGGAAATTGATTTAAACCATTTGAAAGAAATGTTTGAATAATTAAGTTGTGACTTGATTCAAATCCCAATATCCATATGTTTTTAAATATTGCGCTCACTATTCGGTTTAGCCGGGAGAGGACCTTTGTGTCATATATCCCATTCCAAATATGTGATACGTCGTTATGGATAGCATTTGAAGACCGGTGGTGAAGACCGGATATTTTCGAAAACCTAAGGACAACTCGTCGAATGTCTTTGCATCGACTGGTCCCCGGTATAGAGACTCCATATGTGATGGGAAGTCCGAATGTGATTAGTGAATATCCGGTTTTGCAAGGGCTTCGTAAGAAGTGCCTTCGGTTCTGTTCGAGTCCGGAACAGACTTGTATGGATTGTGTGTCTGACATTACATCCTGAGATATAAAGCGGATTTCTTTCAAATACATTTCTGTTGGTGGCGGAGAATTTATTCTTTTAGCTTAACACCCTTCTCCGAGACGTACGAGCTCAGAGGTTATGTAGTTGAAGGCTATCAGCGATATATTCCCAATTTGGTAATGTGACATGCTAAGTGTTGCTTTGAAATGATCATTGTTTGATCATTTGTGATATGATCATTTGTTTGATCATTTATCTTTGTGATCATTACTTTGATCATTTGTTGACCCAAAGCATGGCTTTGTACCAAAGCGTGGCTTTGTGGACGAGACTTCGTCGAGCCTCACACCCCGGAATGGTCAAAACAGGAAAGATACGGCAAGGTTATTATGGGGTAGCGCCCCTTTAGGGTATGTTCATTTCCTTCTGGAAAGGGGTGGTATCATGGTATGGAGCCCAGATACTTACTCATGTGGAAAACACTCTATTTACTATAGTGTGATGTTGGTTATCGAGCGCTCGGTTAAAGGTCCTAAAGGACCGGGGGATGGCATACACGTGTCAGTAGTTACCCAGTTAGGGGTAACCCGGCCTTGTGTTGGCAGAGATCCGGTTAGGTTCTCGGGGACGTCCTTCCAGAGGCGTTCTCATGTGGCAATGGGAAGTTCCTTGGCCTGACCATTTGTTGGAAATCCAAAGAAACAATACGAGCCTTGTACGGTTTTAGTTGTAGAACCTGCCATTCACTTATGGTGGCGCCCCACTGTTTGGATGGTAGCTATAGTAGGCATAGTTCGAAATGTCTATGCTGGCTAAGATTAATATTCTACTTTCGAAATGCTTTTCTGCACCGTGCACTTATAATAATAGTATCAAAGAAATTTTCTACGTATTAAGCATCTTTGACTATCATAAGAAGAAATCTCCTCCAAGTCTGCGTTTGCATTGTGTGTGTGGTGGGAGGTCTTATGGTAGTCTCATTTTTCAAAAAGCATTGCGAATTTACTTTAAATCTTTTGTTGTTTGTTTTAAAAGATAAAACTGTTTTTGTTGCTCACACCAGTCCCATGACTGATCCGGAGTTTATTGTTCCTTTCCTAAACTCTGGTTGCTCATTATTTTCTACACGAGCAGTCTAGAGTTGGGTTTTTCAGATAGTTAGGTTCAGTGAATTATCTGGTGTTAGTTCAGTCTTTGGTTCGCACCAGTCTTGCCTAGCTTGGTGCATTGTTATGGGGAGTTCGAGCTATTGCTGGATTGGTTCTTGGAGATGGAGTTCAGATTTGGAGTTCTTCGTTGAAGACTATCTTAGAGTTATTTTTGTTCCGCTGCTATTTTCTCATATCTCTGATGTATATTGATATTCATTGTATCACTCTGTTGTATCAGTGTTGTATATCAATGTATTATTCTTTTTTTTCTGCTGTGTTATTTACTTAATGATGTTATAAGCTCCGGCGAATCGGATTTGAACGGTCGAATCTGCGGCATTCGAATACGATTTGAAGTATGGATGTCGATTTTCGAGCGGGCAAAACCCGTTTTGTTACAACACTCATGTGTCTAGTGTATCTCATCAGATGATCTGTCAGATCAGCCTTGCCATTGTATACTTCCACACTGGGTAGCTTAAAATCAGGCAGATTTCGAACCATCCTGATTTCCCATGTAAACGGACTCTTGTTCACTCCTTCCAAATCTCTATTGGTCAGACCTCCACGCATGTTCTCCTAATGATCTAAGCTAATCCAGCATTATCTGTCAAAGGTTGCCCCCATTCCCCCAAGGGAATTACGGTACATACTCCTCATGCGGTTCACTAATGTTAGCGCTAGCTCTAGCCTGTTAAGCTCCATCCAAAGGCCTTCCGGTGTCAGATCCTACGGGCCTGCCCCCAAGCCTTTGTTGATTGCCCTTTAGTTCCATATTCTGTCCTCCATTGGGTTCGGCGTCCCTAGTTCCTTGTTTCGCATTCACAGTTACTATAGTCGGTCTAAAGTTTTGTGTTCCTACAGCTCTCATTTGTTCAAAGAAAGTCTGCATCATGTCATGTTGACTCTTCAACAATCTCTCTTGTAATTAATTGGCCATAGCTTCAATTTCATCTCTGGTGATGTAGATCGAAGCTTACCCTTCTCCAGCTCCGGTGGATGCCTATTGACTTCCTTCCTGTTGGCTTCTTTCAGCCCTCTGTCTTCTACTGGTTTGTTGAGTCGTTGTCTTTCAAATCTAAACTCTTCACACTTTTCAAGTCTGAACTCTAATCCGATGTAGCGGGTGTTAGTCCTTCTCAGTGAAAGCACCAAAGTATTTGCGCGAAAATTTTTCACAAACCCCAAGTATCGTGAAAGCACCAGTGTATGAACACAGATCAGCAATATTCAAACACAAATCTCCGATCCAAGCAAACAAAAAACAGAAATTCGGAAATAACAATCAGAAACACAAGATTTATAGTGGTTAGGCTATCTCCGGCCTACGTCCACTTCAAAGTTTTATCTTTTATTGATTATCCTTGCTGGTTACAGATGATTACAGCGATTACAATGAAGTAATTTGACTACAACAGCGATAATAAGATGTAGAATTGAATCCGACATAGTCTGGAAGTCGAATAGCCAAAAAGATCCCTTTTCTGTAGGCTTCAGGGGCTATTTATAGGCATAGGAGACTGATATCGTGTTCATACTTCGGGAGACTCCTTCTGGCATGTGAGTGGGCCCACGCGACCGGTCCCACCAAGTTTCGACTCGATCTGTGATCGATGCGAATTGATTTTGTATCGATCAAGAAATTGTCCAATCGAGCTGAAATTTGGCAGACATTCTTTAGCATGTACACAAGCTGCTATAAAAATTTCATTGCTTTTGGATATGTGGTTTAGGAGATATGATCGATACGAGTTATGCTATTTTTGGTAGGCCGTGTGGTTCGAATCGATCAATTCGCGTCGATACCTTCGAATCGATCAGGGCACGTGAGCATGCAGTGACGTGTTGTGCAATTCCAGGATCTATCCACTTTTTATGCCGAGTTTTACCGAGTTATTCGCATCTAACGTCGAAGCTTCGCTCGTATCAACCGTTCAATCACATCTGTTTGTTTCAGCCCTTATTCGAATCGGTTATCGATTCACCGTAGCCCTTGCTCGCGTTGATTGTTATTGGGGTACTGTGTATCGATTGCTGTAACTGCCAATGACACGAAGTGACTTCGCTTGAGTATGATGGATACGAACAGGGACTTGTACACTATCGATTCGAATAACCACGAACCACATGGATACGAACTGAGCCTTTGTGATTGATTCGAACGGGGTCCACCCCTAATCGATACGAAGTGTCTCGACTGCGATGGATACGAGCTACATTAATACGATGCTATCGCTCCTGGATCGATGCGAGGAGTCCAATGCCGGATGGATTCGAATAGATTGAGGCGGTGTCATTCTGATGGATACGAAACCGATTGATTCAAACAAGCCAATGTCATGATTTCCTGATGGATGCGAATATGATGGATTCGAACAAACCATCACCTCAACTCACCGATGGATAGGAATAGCATATTCTTTTCACCTTGTATCGGTCATATCTCCTTCATACGAACTCCGATTAACCTGAAATTTAAAATATAGCTTCTTCTTGCTTTGATCATCACCTCCAGTCGATTCCGTCCTGATCGGAGCTCGACCAAATTTTAACGACATCGATTGCAGCCTTGTTTTCAATCAATCTCCAATCTTGACATCCATTCTTCCTTGCCAATTTGTTGATATTCCAGCCATGACCAAAAGGTGGGATAACAGATGTAAGTCAAATACTAGGAATTAATAACTTTCGTAGAAAATATCTATTGTAAGTGAATATCGATTAAACAACTTTAATCTATTAGAATGAAATGAATAATGGTATAATTTTCTATGAAAGCAAACCGCAAGTGAAGATGCCTTGAGCAAGTTATAAGGAATATGTGGAGGAGATGTATAAGGTATGGAAAGCACTATATTTTGTATAGCCTATTTCGATAAATTATAAAATAAGTTCCTTGTAATCTCACACAAACATGAAATCCTCTTTTAAAAGATTCATAGAAGGTTTTTAGCATTAATGGTTTCTCATAAGAGAAAGTAGTTCCATCACATTAAGATGTAAAACCATTAGGTATAATGAGAAGTGCAATAATTAGAGACAATGTTAGTTAGGAGGGATATTACAGAGAGCCTTAGTAGGAAAGCTAAGCAATGAAAATTTCATATTTTTCCATTGATTATGCGCATGGGTTACTTGCCTATGTAGAAAATCCTCATTTTTCGTAAATTAGAAACTCCTCCAAGGGTAGGTTATTGGACGAGTAGGTAAAATAAGGGAGTTTTAATAGAATAATTGTTCTTATCTACTCTTGTTATTGTAAATTTAAAAATCTATGAAATGTAGATGTTTTGAAAATATGTGAGGACATTTTTGGAAGTCAAGAAAGGAAAAATGTTTTAAAGACAAGCAAGGAATGTTTTAAAGAAAAATGGTTTGGTGAAAAAATAAATAAGTTTTTGGAAGAGAAATACTTAGTAAATAGTTAAATTTAAATCCAATTTTTTTATATGAAAAGCTATTATTGTCTTTAAAAGGAAGAGAGGAATAAGCTTTGAACTTAGAATTTGTAAGTTTTCCCCTCTAAGTTTGGGGAGTACCTTTGAATTGAATAGAAACTTCAAAGTAACACCTTTAAAGGCAAGAATTTTGGGATTTTATGTTTCAAAAATGTAAAAGCTTTAATTTTTAAAATTAAATGATAACTACCAATCCAAACTTTTAAATATGGAGTAGATAGGAATTATTTCCTACGTACGATGGGAAAAAGGGTAAGGCTATGTAGGAGATAGCAGTGATTACTTCTAGAAGTAATTGTAAAAGTCCGGTAAAGTGTATAGGACACAAGTGAGAACTTTGGAATGTTGCTTCATGTGTGTAGACTATAGAAGAATAGCAAAGTGATATTAGTAAGATAGTAGACACATATGATTCGGATAAATAGACCTTAGTTGGGGAAAAATGAAAAGTAAAGGTAAAGAAAAAATTTCCTCAAGCTTAGTTGCCTTTTTATATAGAGACTACATAGATTAAAATCCTTATTCTTTGCTATAAATGAGACTTGGTTATTCTATTTTGAGTGTGAAAAGGAAGAGATGAATAGATCTTATTCATCATGAGTAATATAGCATAAGTTAGGAAAAAGTAATACGCAACAGGAGGAGCATATGAGTTACTTGGATTCCTAGACTAGGACCTTTCTACGTCGAAGTGGACATGGTCTTAGGCCTCCTAGCCCTAAAAGATAGCTGTGTTTAGCTGCTATATTAAAGAAAAGAAAAAGAAGATAAAAGTAACTAAAAGAAAAAAAGTAAGATTTATAGAAAGCGACAGTAACGTCAATAGAAATGAATGAGAATTACAAAAGAAAAATACATTTTTCCCATAAATTAATCTTGGAAAAAGGTTTGAAAAGGAAACAATTTCTTATGTAAACCGTGCTTGGGAAAGAAAATAGAGATTTTTATAAAATAGCGGCATAAGTCCTAAGTAAATGGAAAGAGATGAAAAAAAGTAAAATTGGTCCATTCACCAAAGCTTTAGTTCTGACCCCCTTCTCATACATCTCACAGGCTAGATACACGACAGAGGCTTTCCAGCTTTGAGACACTTGTTGAGAAAGTGTTATTATCTTGGTGAGTATTTACTTACTATTATATTTTTGTTAGTTTCGATGTGAGATATTTGCTTAAGCTTTGATATATTTGTCTTTGCCTTTTTGTAGGATACTAGATACCTAACTCGGGCTTCAATGGGCTTTGGTTTTAGCATTTTTGCAAAAAAATCGAACCCACTGGAATTCGGTTATTCGAGGAAGGAGGTGATGGTGTCACAACGAATTAATGTGTGGATCGAGGAGTGGATCGATGTTCAATTTAGGAGATTTGGTATTAATCGCTCAAACTCGATCTTCAATGGTAGACGATGGTAGAAGGGATCGGTAAATAGAAAAGTGGAAAGAAGATTGAAGGGAACGGTGAATAGATGTAAGAAAGCGACCGGATCATTCAAAAAAAATGTAAATGAGAAAGATAAAGGGGTCAATTGCATATAGTAAAGAGATCAAACTAAATCATTTAGCTAAAATACAAAAGCGGGCCATTTCTCTTCTGGCCCAAATCGACAGAGTCTGCGTTAATAAAACGATCGGCCCTTTTCCCTTATATCGATCCCATATTTCAATTAAAAAAATTCTAAAATTGCAAGCACAATTTGATGGAACTTGACAATGACCTATAAGCACGTGAATATGCTTGGGAGTCAATGACAACAGTGAATACTTGAAGAAGCGTGTGTGCCCGATCGACATTTGATTTCTTAAAACAACTGGATTAAATTTCTACCAGGAATTTTCAGAATGGAAATCAATTCAGATGACTGAGGCCTTCTAATTCAATCAACAAGCTTAAAGGAACCGAGCATAGATAAAAATTGAAAGATTACACTCTAGATTTATACTGCTAAATATCGACCGAGTGTTGCAACAAACAAAGGGAGATACACTCCTCAACAAGACAATTCAGTGGAACGGTAACGACTATTCAGGAAGCTGAAAGGAGTCCTTCCATGCGGCTCTAACTTACTTTGATTCAAAGCATGTCATGTTCGAAACAAGACGTACCTTAAGGGGCAAGTATTATCTGGCCTTTTGACTCGACTATATTCAGATGATTGGATAAGTTAGAAGCCTAATGAAGTGATAATGGAGTCCAGAGATCAAGCACGGACAATAATTGATGCAACGATCAAGTGAGACCAAGAGATGGACCCTTTGGAATGTTCTAAGTATGGGTTAGTGCCTTCCCTAGGTAGGGGATCGGTATAAATCACTTTCCTTAAACACGGATCAGATCATATTACTTTCCTAGGTTGGGGATCTGATTGTATTACTTCCGTAGGAAGGGAATCAGATCGTATTACTTCCCTAGGTAGAGGATCTGACCGTATTACTTCCCTAAGCAAGGGAGAAAATCGTATTACTTCCCTAGACAGGAGATCAAATTGTATTACTTCCCTAGATATGAGATCAGAGTGTATTATTTCAGTAGGTAAAGATTGGATCATATCAACCCAACAGCTCAACTCATCAAAGATTCATCAATATCCCTAAAAAAATGTAAACAACTATGCAAACAAACTTCAAAAACACAAATCCAACATCATGACGGACCTACTTGAGCGATCACATGGCCCTATATGGCCGTCTTGACCAATCAGCCTTGATTGCTCATACTTGGGAGTTAGGCCATGGAACATTTTGGGTGACCTCATCTACGTCGTGAGCTTCTACCCATGAAATTTCATGAAGATATTTAGTTGTCTTCCCCTATTAATACGACAATCATTCTCCATAAGTGGGATCTTGTTTTTAGCTGCCGAGGCTCGACCATTACTATTCTTTATTCTTCTAATAGTGGATCCCAGCTGATCTAAACAATCTTGTAATCATAATCAAGTGCAAGATCAATACAATAATAAAGTGGATGTGGGCCCAAATTGCCAAACAACTATAAAAATCTATGTTTGGTTTACTTTTTTGCTCTTTTTCAATTTTATTCTTCATTTTACACTCTACTAGAACTCTATTGGGTGTTTGTGACCAATTTTGTTGCAAACAGTGAGCATGCTTGGAGTAAGGGCAAATGGTATAGGATCAAAGAATGGTTATTCGGAGGTGCTTTGGTGGTATCAAAGGATATGGAGTGGTTACTATATAGTGATGCTTTTGTCAGGTAAACAGTGTATTTTATGCTAGCCTTTTTAGAGGAAGTGCATATGAAATTTCTCTAGTCAGTGGTGGCTCGGTTATTGTAACCTTGGTTGTATTGCAAAGGGAACTGGTACATGTATAAAGATGGTGCTATAGAGGTGGGAGGAACTATCTAGTAGATATTGAATAGGAGGTTCATTCAATTATTAAGGAATGAGAGACGGGTCGTGCGGCTCATGTAACACTGTCCCTTGTTGGTGTCTATGGGGTTCATGTATGTCTGACACCTAAGATGGTGTTGGGTGTGAATTTTTTTTAAAAGATGCATGCTTGCTTGGACTTGTTAAGGGGATAATATTATGCAGGAGAGCCAAGTAATGGGAGCTTGAGATGCATAGGCTGCTAATAATCTCTTAGCCAGGGTTGATCAAATTGCTAGATCGTGGGGGTACGTAAGCCAAAAGACTGGCCATGATGTGCGCCGTCGTAGTCACATAGGTCATTTGAGGTCGAAAAACAAGAAATTTGAGTAACATTTTGGCCTCTAAGCACGTGCTCTTATATTGGGGCGAGCTTGTTAATCAAGAATTAAATGTCACATTTAATTCTCTCGCATGTGTATTTGAATCATTAGCAGTGGTAGTCTGTTTTTCCATGTGCCACAGATGGGAAACGCTTTTTGATGTGACGATTTGACATATGTATCAATGATACCTAGATGGTTTAGATTGATTCTTACGTAGCAGATCCAACGGTACGTACTGCCTCTCATATCTATAAATAACACACTTCTTCTTCTCCTTCACTCTTTACTAAAATTTGAATTCTTCTATCATAAATACACTTAGAGAGCTTTCCTTGTCCGCATTAACTTCAACTTTAACTACAAGTTTAATTCATGATTAATGAGTGATTTTCCTTTAATCTATTGCAATTTTAGGTTATTGCTTAGGATTTTCTATGCTTTCAAAATGGTTTTACGAGTTTTGTTGTCACTTTTCCATTTACATGTTCCCGTCAATTTTTGTTCAGTTTCCCATTGACGAAATATTTTGCATATCCGTGGTTGCAATGATGAACTCCTACATATGGGATCTTGGCTATTATTTAGTCAACTGCGGCTGCAAGAACATTATTTCCCTCTATTTTTTATTACTGACAAGGACAACTTGGTCCTGTTAGGATACTTCTCATTATTGTTTACTTATACGACGATTAGGGCAACACTTCCCCTCTAAATTATTATATTTTGGTTCTTGAATGTGCACCATCTGGTTTGGGGAACTTGCACCGAACAACTGTAAACTAATGGCGGGGCACTTTATCATTTGTCATGAATTGAACATTTTGAAGTCTAACCCCATCATAATCAAGAAAATCTTTAAGCATTAACGGTAAGCCAAAACCAAACCAGGCAACCATTATTATCTTCAAAGGATTGAGATCCCCCCTCTTCTTCGGCCTTTTGAGCATGACTCCAACTTAATGGGATTGGTTCTTTTTCACTCCATCCACTTTTAATTTGGCCCTCACAACCCAACATTCTATGTGCTTCAAACATATCTTACTTAGTCCATCTCCCTTGAAGTTTTTTCTATCAACTTGTCACATATTATTCTTTGTTCTACTCTATTGAATCTTAATGGGGAAGGCTTAGGCGCCTGCATTTATGAGGAATACATCCACCAGGTAAAGGCAACTGATAATAATACTAGGAACCTAGCAATGGATTTGATAGACTAGAACCTCCACCGTGTTAGACTGTTTGCCTGAGGAAGACCGTGGGAGGTGTAGGACCAATAATTAGGGCCTCGGTCATGCAGCTAGCTATGTCCATGTGGATTGTGATGATGGAGCCATCGGTGATGGCACTAGTAGTGGATGTAAAGGATGAGGAGGAGGTCACTATCTCAAACCCAGGCTGAAACGAAACAGGTGATAATGGTGAGTGGTCTTCTAGTTATTCCAACACACCAAAGACACTGGAGGTGGACAGGATGGGCGATTGGCGTAGGAGCCAAATAAGCAAACAAGTGAGGGCTTCTCCTTCGAGACCCCTCCTACCCATTGATCTCCAACACAAGTACTCATATTGTGATCGCCAACACACAAAACCCCAAAGGGGCACAATCTACCAGTAATAACATAGAGTCTTCTTACCCGACTTTAGCTAGAAGGCGTTAGAAAGGCTAATATAGTTAGGGTATCTTAGCTTTTCATTTATTTTTCTTTGTTTTTCTTTAAACTTGTTCTAACTCTCTTCCTTGTTTATGTTCTGTAGTGGTCCACTTGAACCTGGCAACAAACCTTGACTTCGTTACGATGGGTAGTACCCTATCGTAAAAACTCACATCGTAACATTGCATAGGCCCTAACCCCAAACAACAACAGTAATACACCGGTGCTAAGCAGTAGACACCAACTAGCTTCCAGTTGTCTCAAGGATGCTGCCAAATTTCCTTATGCATGATTTATATTTTCGGAACAAACTCCTATTAAGGCGGCGTTATATGGGCCAAGGTAGAGGAGGAGAGGAGGTGATCGAAGAGGGCTCGCTTTATTGAGTTATGTAGGATCGACTTCACCCTAGAGGGGGGTGAATAGGGTGATACTATCAATTGTAAATATTTAATGCAAAAGTATATAAATAATCACATCACCGATAATAGCTGAATAATAGCAATATAGATAATAGAAGAATATAAAAAGAAGATATAGAACACAACAAATTTACACAGCTTCAGCAAAGCCTGTCTACGTGATGCCTCCAAGGTTTCTACTAGAGATTAAGTAATAAGAGGCCTACACCCATAAACTCGCGACACCCGCTATCGACTAACCTATATCTACGCTCAAAACCCTACCATAACTCAGCTACTGAGTTGCGAATTCTCAAAGTACACCATCATAGTTCGTCCCCTAGTCACATGACTAGAATTCATAAACGTTTAAAAAGGAGTACAAAATAAAAACAATTAAAACAATAAAACCCTAATTTAAATAATTTAAAGACCAAAATGAATTTAAAAGAAGCCGGCCCAAAAGCTTTAAGTGATAAAAATAAACGGTCCCTTGTTCTTTTAATTTCTTCGGTCTTCTCTTCTTTTTCGTGGAAAATGGCTGCCTCTTCCTGTTTCCCTATTTCAAAAATAGGGGTTCTCTCTGTTGAAGCCGTCATCTTACGTCGTTCGATCGAATAGATGATTTCTCGTACCTTTCCTTGTCGATCGATTGTTTCTTCAATGTGCACAAAGCTGCTTCAACAGGTCGAGTTCAGTTTGAATTGTCTGGTATGTGATTTCTTTTTTATTATTCTCCTTTATATGCTTGAACTCGTTCCCTTGAAAGTCCGATGACAATTGGGTTAAATAGGATTTGAGACCCCTAATCTTCATTCATATACATCTGGTTTGAATTCGTCAGTGAATTTGTTATGCCGTTCGATTTAGCTTGAATATTGTTGATTTCTTTGGACTAGTCCAATTTTGTATATTTTATTGCTTGATTATCAAGGCTTGTTTGGTCTTTGATTACGTTTTACCATATTGATTCTGATTTGTTCGAACTTGCCTTGGTAAGCCCGGCTTTGATTTTAGCTTGTTCGATTTTTTCTTGGTCATCACGCTTTGATTTTTGGCCTGACATCAATTCCCTTCTTCATTCCCTGTTGACTTCGGCCACTTTGATTTATGAAAATTTGACTTTGACTTCGTTTATGATATTCGAATTTGCTGACTGCACTTTGGTTGATCGCACTGTCCACTTTGTTGCACTGCATATTCCGTTGTACCTCTGGTCTCTATTTCATCACTGTTACTGCTTGCTGTAATATCCCGGAATTTATGGCAATTTAAATTTGATAATCTGTGTTTTAGATTTAAATTGAATTGATAATTTTTGTTAATAAATTTGATTTGATTTAATAATCTTCTTTATTTAAATATTTAATTTGTGAAATTATTTTTAATAAGTTAATAAATTGTTTTCTATTTACAAAATGTATATGTATTTATATATATATTTTGAATAGATAAGCTGTTTTTAATTAAATTAGTATAGCATAATTTTAATATTTTGAATTTAGGAATTTTGATTTATTTTCGGATTTAAGCTTTTCAAAACTATTTAATAATATAACTAAATGATCTTAAATATATGAGATAAATGTTTTATTGGTTTAAAAATTCAATTTAACTTTAGTTTGAATATTTAAAATAAGGTTCTAAAATTTTTTGTGTTATTCTTTTTAAAATATTGATTTATAAAATGTGATTTGTTAATTTAATATGAAATTTAAAATACAATTTAAAATATGAAACATGTATTCATTAAGTTACAAACTCTTTTACAAATTTGTTTTAATTATTTAGAAGTTTCTTTTTCAAATGATTAATTTGTATATTGTTGTATTTATATTAACACTTTGCTTATTCTTTAGAAAATATATACATAACTAAGTATAAGAACTAATTAAGTTTAATTTATCTTTAACACTTAATCTAAATTACTAATTACTTGAAAGAGACATGTGTAAAATGTTTAAACAAAGACACTTACAAGTGTTAACACTTAAGACAAGTGTCATGTTTCAATTTTTAGTTTTCTTTGATTTCTAAATTAAATCAAAATATTGTTATAAAACTTGCATCTTTCCATTTCTTTTCCTTTTCTTCATTTTCATCTAAGGATTCTCAGCTGAAAACTCTTCATACAAAAAAAAAAACCTATAATCAAACTCCTCATTTTCAAATATACAAACCTGTAACATTTCCTGCATGCAACAATTTCAAGCAAGCAAATTAAATCAAGTAAGGAAGCCTGCATTTCAATTTTAAGCAAGAAGGTCTGCATTCATAAATTTTATCTGGAAGCATTTTTAAAACAAGAAGTCTGCAAATTCTTCTTCAATCTACAATCTGGGATGAAACTGCAAATCAAGTCAAAAACTGCGTGCAAGGATTTTTCAAATCTGGAAGCATTTTTTTTAGAACAAGATTAAAAAGCATCAAAATTTGAAGCAAGTGTCAAAGGGGAGTAAAACATTTGCAAAGTTCAAGCAGAAATTTATAAGGAAATTTGGAAGCTTTCAAAAATCAAAGTTCTGTCTGCATTCATGAATTTTCAATCTGGACTCTGCACAGTTTCAAGTGAGTAACCTTCTTTTATAAATTAAAGGTTAAAATTTGTTGCATGATAAAACAAATAAATAAATATTTCTTGTGTTTAGGCTTACTGTCTAATGTGTGAATTGCATACATATATGTATGCTGTTAAAAATTTCTATGCTCTGTCATGTTACCTGGTTCAAGTTTCAAATTAGATTCTTATATCCTTAATTTGTCTTTGTTAAATTATAGGATATAAATAAGATATGTAGGTTAGTTTCAGAATTTAGGCTTTAAGATTTTATTTAAGTAAAATTTAAATAAAACTTACTGAAAATAGGTAACAGAGCATTAGAAATTTTGTAAGTGAAAATATGAAACTATGCAAATAAATGTTTCAGGGTTTCAACTCAAAACATTTTACAAAATTAAGATTTTTAAAAATAATATTACTATTTATAATGTTAGAAACAAAATACAGTTTTGAAATTACTGTATTTTACATATTAGCTAAGTACAGTTGATACTTGCTTTTAATTTAGTTGAATTTGATTCTGAAGATAGTGTAGCTATTAAAGATTATATGAAAAATACTGAATTGGAGTGAATTTCAGTTTTGATGATGAGATTTGGGTTTTTGGGTTTAGAACCATAGTTTTTCTAGGCTGTGCAGAATCGATCATTATTGTGTTTTTAATGGATCGAGTTCGATGTTGTTTTGGGTAATGGTAGGTGATGGGTTGGCGAAGTCATTGATGGAGATTCAAGGGTAATAGTGGTCGGAGTTGGGAGGCCTTGCCGTTGACAGGTCAGGTATTGGAAAGGGGTTGATGTTCCAGGTTTTGGTTTTAAAACTTGAATTCAAATTCAAGTTAAATTCTGGGAATTTGAGGGTTGAAGAGTGATGAGGGGTTGCTGGTCGATTGAAGGTGGCCGTTGATGGTGGCCAGTGATGGCCGGAGTTGGTGAGTGGGTGCACAGGGAGGAGTTGTGCATGTTGGTGATGCTGGGTTTCAGGTTTTGTTGCTCGGGATTGTCTTGTGGAATTTAGGTAGTAACTCGAAGCAGGGAAGCTATTGTCCCGAAGTAATTATGGGGTAGCTCGGGTTTGTGAATGTTTCAGGCTTTAGAGTATAACAGAAACCTGTTTGCAGTTTTGAAAATTAAAAGCAAGTTTTAAATATAAACGAAAATCTCAACTTAGGATTTAAAACCTGAATTGAATTTGAATTTAATTAGTTTAAATCTTAGGTTTTGAATTTTGAAACTTTAGTTTGGTTTTAAGTTTAATCTAGAAATCTTTTTTTGCAGTTTTTAAATTTTAAAAGTTAAAATTTAAAATGTAAACTTAATTTGAACTTAGGTTTTAAAACCTGAATCTAAAATATGAATTCAAATAAGTTTGAATGCTGGTTTTTAGAAATAATTTAAAAGTTCAAAAATTTAAGTTTGGTTTTTAAATGAAAACAGAAACTGTTTTCTGTTTTTAAATATTAAGTTTAAATTGAAAGTTGAAGTTTAAACTGGATTTTAAAATCTGAATTTTAATAAGAATTTAAAATTAGACTGTATGAGATTTAAATTCATTTATGTTTTTTAAATTTAAATTTGATTTCAAACTCACAAGTGTAAATGCATATGTGTTTTGCATTTGAATTGAAAGGTTAAATTTTTAAAGTAAAAATTTAAAATAAGTTTAATTTCTAGTTTTTAAATCTGGATTTTTAAATTTAAACTGCAGTTTTTAAATAAAGGCTTAAATTTAGATTTGCTTTAAAATAATGATTTGCCTTTAAATTGAAGATGTAGATTTAAGTTAAATCTAGAATGAATTTAAAAGTTGTATTTCAATTCTGAAACTTAAAAGAAATTTTTGAATTGATTTGAATTTAAATTAAATTGTAATTTAAAATGTTTTAACTTATTCATAAAGTAGATGTTTCTTTTAACATATAAGATAAAAGTTTTGAATTGTTTTAAAATCTTATTTAAGATAAATTTGAATCTTAAGTTTAAAATGAAGTTAAATGGAATTTAAAGTAAATTTAAAAACATTTTGTTTGAAATGCATAATTAAATAAGAAATGTTTATCCAAAAAGATGAATAAAATTTAATGATTGGATTCATTTAATTGTTAAGGTAATTAAGATGAATATTAATTATTTGATTAATTAATAATGTGGATGTTTAATTAAGTAATTAATAATTTTTAAAAATTGATTAATTAAGATTTGAGATTAATTAATTAAGGTTAATTAATCTATAATTAAGGATTGTTAATTAAATTTTATTTTAGTGATTAAGATTTATTTAATCACATGATTAAAGAAAATTTAGAATTTAATTAATATTTAATTAATTGATAATTAGAGGTTCATTAAATTGTAATTAAATATTAATTAATTGATAATTAATAATGATTAGTTTAAGTTAACTCTTAATTAAGTAATTAAGAAATGTTAATGAAGGTCATTAACATAAGATTATTTAACAATTAATTAATGTGATTAATCTAGATAATTAATTAGATTAATTAATTTATAATAATTATTTATGCAATTGTTTAAGTTTAATTGCCTAATGAAAGTAATTAATGAATTAATTACTTGGTGTAATTAATTTGATTAATGTGATTAGTTTAGATTAATTAAGTTAAATTAATTTAAACATTTGTGGATTGTTGATAATTACTTTATGGATTTGTAATTACTTAGGGAAGTAATTAATTAATAATTACTGAATGTAATTAAGGATAATTATTATAAAAGTAAGTTGGATTTAAATTACTTTGAAAATTAATCAAGGATTAATTGAGATAATTAATTAAGAATAATTAATTATGGGATGAGTAATTAAAGTAGTTAATTATTGAATGGTTATTAATCATGGGTGATTAATATATATTTGATTTAAATTGAAGATTAATTACTTATGTAATTAATTTATATAGAGATTGATTAAATGTAACCAGCAATCATTAATTAATTAATTAATGATGTAATTTGGAATTGATTAATTAAGGTATAATTAATAATGAAAAAGTGATTAATGTAATTTTAATTAATTAATTAATTAATTAATTAATTAAGTAGTTATAAGTTAATTATTTGCAAAGAGTTAAGTATAATTAACTTGTGTAAGTAATATTAAATGCTAATTACTTATTGTAATTACAGATAGTTAATCAATAAGGATTAAGCGAAATGAATATTGAGATGATGATTTATAAATTGATTTGTAATCAATTAATGGTTAAGTTAAGAAGAATTTTAATGATGAAGTAATTAATTTAATTTATTTTAAATTAATTAGAGTTTGGGTAATTAATTTAATTCATTTTAAATTAATTATAGAAGGTATGATCATTAGATCATTGCTTATATTCGATGATTGGCATTGGTTGCCTGGTATGGTTTGTAATCTTAGTTATGAGATGAGTAATGATTATTGATATGGATGCATTGGTTGCTTTTGAATGATGAGATGAATTATCTGATTATGATATAGATTATCTGTTGATGATAAGGTTGATTATTTATTGTGATGAATTATCAATTTGTGTATATTTAGATAATGAATTGAATTGTTTTAAACTTAAAACAACTTGGCCCTAAAAGACACGTTTGGATTTCGATGAGACCGGGATCGGGTTTCCATATTTGGATATCCGAAAACCACATCGATTCCAATTAAACGTTAGGTCATTAATCCAAATGGAGCGAGTGAAGACTCGAGGTGTAAGGGCTATACGTCAGTATAACTCTATGGGTGATTCCGTAATGAGTTGACGGAATAGTACTTATAGATTCGAGATGTTGATTCAGAGTGCAAGTGTTATCGTTGTTAACTCTGAGGGTGATTCCAATATGAATGTAACGAGATAATGCCTTCGGTTTCGTTCGAACTCGGAACGAACTTGTATGGATTGAATGCTTTCAGAACATCGTCAGGTGGACGATGAGCATTCTAAGTAATGTCCTATAAAGGTAATCGTAGCCTCAAGACTCATCAACCGGGAATGGCTATAACAGGGGAGGTGCAACAAAGCTTCGTGGGTAGCCCCCACTTGAGATCAAGATTTATCCCTGTCTAGAGGTCCCTTATTTTTCGGCTTAGTGGTGCTGTTGCTGATCACAACTGCAGGGTTGTCTTGTTTGGAACTGTTCAGTAAGGAATGGGTCCGGCTTTGTGTTGCAGGGGATTGGGAGTAATCCTCGGTACGGTGATCTAGGCCACGTACTGTGACGGGCGGTACCCCAGTAGCCCAGCCATTGTATGGAATCCAAAATCCAATAAGTGCCAACGGTTTTGATTATATTACCCACTTTTGTGGCTAGTAGCTGGAATTTAATAATGTAACTATTTCGGCTATTTCTTATTTACTTGAAAACCCTAGACACTATTATAATATCACTGGATTTCCTATCAAATGTTTTGGCTAGCGTAAGGTAAAAACTTTTCCATGTTTATGTGTGGAAAGTCTTACGTGATACCTTTTCTTTTCAAAGGTTTTTTCAAAGTTAAGCAACTTTAACCTGTTACTCACAGCAGACCCATGTCTGACTCGGAGTTATTTCTGTTTTTCTTTAACTCTTGGGTACTCAAATTTTTACGAGTAGCCAAGGGAATTTAGGTTAGGATTCAGGTTAGCTTTGACGAATTGTGGAGGAGCAATGAAGCAGGAGGCTTCTGCGTATAGTTATATAGTTTTCCGCTGTGTTGGTATCTTTGAGTATCTTCTGTGTGTATTGAGTTGTAATAACTAGACAGGTGTTTATAACTGTCTAGTATGTGTTGTATTGTCTGTGTACTCTGATATTTGTTGTATACTATGTAATACTTATGTTACTAATATAATTTATTTGTTCCGCTATTGAGATTCTTGTGTTTTTTCTTCTTTCTCTTCTTTCTTTTCTCTTTTCTATCCCTTTCTTTCTTAAGGATGATACGACTTTTGTGGATAAAAAGTCGGGTCGTCTCACTTGCTGTTTGTATATTGTAATTCACTATATTGAGGCTTTGGTTTACTTCCTGTACATGTCTATATGCATTGAATCCTGGTTGAGTACCTCCTTTTTATACTGGTTCATTGATGATGCTTTACCAATTTGCTTGTGCTCATTAATCTGGTTGAATTTTTGGCCTTGGTTGATGTTTGTCTTTGAACATAGCATTCATGTGTACATTTGGTTTGCACCTATGTTAAATCCAGCTTATAGCTCGGGTTTGACCCAATGCTAATATCGTGACTTTATTTGTATTCCACTTGAGTTGAACCCGGCTTCTGATTGGGTTTGACCTTGTGCTCACCTATCCCTACAGTTTTGTCAAGTGTATATCGGCGTGCATGGCCTTGTGGCATGTACAATGATACACTTTGCATGTCACAAGCTGTTCATGCAAGATGAATTCAAAAATGAATACGATGACGAACAACCTAAATAACCGAGGAAAATAACTTTTTTAGAATACACATTTAATTATATACTGCACAAATATTTCTTTTTCAATTTTACTATACCAATGTGTATTTTGCAGATAACTCAGATGTTGGATTAAATCAGGAATACAGTTGAAAATCAAATAAAAGTGAATGAGTGAAATGTAGTGAGGTGCAAATGAATGTATAGTGAAAAATGTGATGTGATTGAAATTGTAATGTAATTGAAATTGTGTATATATAGTGAGAGCTCAAATTGTACTATTCAAAATTGTAATAAATATTTGTTTGAATAAAATATCCGTTTGAATTTAAATTCTGTGTTATTTATTTTATTCAGAAAATATTTATTTAATTATGTGAAAAATAGAATAGTATATTTACAAATACATTTAAATGAATATATATATATATATATGTTTATTATCATCAAACAAAAATCATATACTAGCATATTAAACATTCTTCCCCTTTCGATGATAACAAACATATATTTAAGATTTTGAATTTATCAAATGTATCTGATCATTGATACACTCTATTTGCTCCCCCAATTTGAATACTCCCTCTCTACAACAAAATCCCTCTTCATATATGCATAAAATGAATAAAAATATGCGAATGTACGTAAATGCAAATAAAATATTTGACCTTTATTTGTCAAAATCTTATTTTTTCTCTTTCCCTTTTATTATAAACAAAAGAGTAATAGTGTTAGAAAAATAGAGATAGAGTCATAGAAATTAATACAACATTAATAATCAATCAAATATAAATATTAAATTTCAATAAAATGTCAAACAAAAATCATAAATACTCTGTTGGACACATATTCCACTTTAGAGTGATAGGGATGATGTCGGTATACATAACCACAAAGTTGTGGCTATTTGTGGTATATTATATGAGGAACTTGAATATCTACTAACCATGCATAACGGTTAGGACTTTTAAATGAGATTAGCAGCATTCCAAATTTTTATCAAAAAAATGAATTCAAGTATCTTCTAACCATGGAGAGCCGTGAGGACTTTCAAATGGGATTAGAATCAATTTGTCTATTTATTCAGTCAATTTTGATATGTTCCATGCATGCATAACCGTGAGGACTTTTAAATGGGCTTGAAAGCACATAATAAAAATTTCCATGTAACACACCCATGCATAACCATGAGGACTTTTAAATAAGAGTGAAGACTTTGGATCTTTTATTGCTAAAAATATAATAAAATAAAAAAAATTCGGTTTAAAATACCACATATTAACATACTATATTGGATTTTGATGAGTGGTTTTCATTAAAATATGATAGAAATAAAGATGGTCATGGAGTTTTACCCATCAAAAGTTATTATAAATCTTGTTTAAATTTGTAAAGAAATTTACTAAATATACTGTCTCAAGTTATAATATATGATTAATATCAACACTCATCCCTTTTTCAATCACTATTTATCTTTTCGATAACAGTAGGGAGTTAGATTAGTTAATGTAGTAATTTAAAATCAAATCCAAAAATAATCAAATTTTCAAGAATAACTGATCTGAAACAAGGTCAACAAAAACTATTTTCTAGAAGGGGTTTTATAAAAGAAATGTCTGGTAATTGAAAATTATTGGAGATGAAAAATATGCAGATATTTTCTTTAAAAATGATGCAACTATTGAATATGTCAACATAAATCATGTTCCACTTGTAATTTTTCTATCAACTATATTACTAGTGTAATCTGCATCCGATTTTTCTTTTGACTCAAGATTATCATTTATAGGATGTTATAGACCAGACGGTGAAGTATGCAATAAAATATCAATTTCAATAGCTTTTAAATGAAATTGAATTGAAAGCCATGCAAATAGTTAACATGGTGTCAGCAGTAAAAAAACCAAGTATATCCACGAATATGTGGAGTAATCATCAATCAATACAAGACAATATCTCTTATTATCTGAACAGGCAATAACCTTAGTCCAAACAAATTTATATGAACTAGTTCACAGATTCTAGAGATACTTATAGTTTTCTTGACATGTAAAGGTAGCTGGTCAAATTTTTTGGAAAGATCGGAAACAAAATCAACATTCATTTCTTTATCATATAACTGGCCGATTTAATTCAGATTATGGTGTAGATTTTCACATTTAATAAATCATTCAAGACAAAATATACTGTTACCTATTTTACCTTTACGGATAATATTTTGTTGTTGACCATTGTGATTCTGTCACCTTTATACTAGGCTAAGGAACTTTCATTTTCATTCATTATGTTCTTAGAGCAGCTAAAATCCAGGTAACACTGCTGTTGTTCCTCAGCCTGCCACCACACCTACACGAGAGAAGATTTTTGTGACCTATTTGTTTTTATAGGTCCATGGTTGTTAGTGGCAAAAGAATTTGAAAAATATATTTATGTAGACCTAAAACTATTTATATATGTTCCTTTCGGCTCCCAGATTTGTTTGACTTTGAGGAATTTTGTATTCGTGCCTTTCAGATTGTGTCAGTTTTGCACATATCGTGCACTTTGATTTGTATTCTGTCACGTGTTTGAGTATGTAGACCTAAAACTATTTGTATTCTATCACATTTTTGAGTATATACCAGCAAATATTATGATTGTGTCAGTTTTTCCACATATCGTGCACTTTGATTTGACAATTAATTTCATTTCTAAAACGTTCAGTTCGATCATATCCAAGTCCTTGTCTATCTACAATAACAGTTTGTTTTCCTAATAGCATATTTAATGATCTTTCACTTTTTCAACATTTTCCTCTAGTCATAGATTGTTGTTGGACTTGTATTCTGAGGGATTCCTTTTCATTTAATAATTGCGTGCAATTTTTAATAGAATTTTCTCTCCTCATATTTTCACTTTCTTTTAAAATCAGAATTTCATTTTCGAGCGATTTAATTTAAATTTATGATTTTTTAATCTCTTCTTTAAATGATGGACACTTGTCACATGTAGATCTCTTGGTTTGATATTTTTTACCAATTGGTCAGGTTGTTTATTTAATTCTATCAAAGTATCTCTTTGTGATTCAATTTTAGTGTATTTCTCCCTAAGTCGTTTAAAACATCCATTTACTTCGTGGAAATATATAAGTAATTCTGGGTGGGTAAGTTTTGAGACCTTGCATGGATCGTCATCATTGCTATCAGTTATATCACCTCGAATAAACATATCTGCATTTCACTCTCACTGCTGGTGCTTTTATCATCATCGCTTTTATTTTATGTGGCTACAAAACTTCTCCTTTTCAATTTCTCTTCTTTGCCAAGTCGATTTTGAGGACAATTGGGCTTGATGCAGCCATGTTTATTGGACTTATAACAGATGATCTCCCACTCTTCTAGGTTGTCTAGAACTTTAACTATTTTGCTTTTCAGTTATTGATTTAGAGTTAGATTTTGGTATCTGCGATTTCACCTTCTGAATTTCTTTATTATCAGCTCCCGTTCTGCTACACCATCATCATTATCATCATCATCATCACTTTCAATTGTTCCTTTGAAAGCTATCGATTTCTTTCGAGTATCACCTCTTTACGCTCTTTCTTGAATTTCATTTCTATCTCATATGTGGTGAGATTTCCGATGAGTTCTTCAACTTTGATTTGTTTCAAATCCTTCGATTCTTGAAAGCAGCGACTTTGGCTTAAAAATACCATGGAAGGACTCTGAGGATATTCCGAACTATTTCCAACTCTGTGTATGATTTTCCAAGAACTTTTGATTTGTATACAATATCAGAAAGTCATCCGTACATCTCTTTGACATTTTCAGCCTTGGCTATTGTGAAATTCTCGTATTCGCTACAAAGCATGGCAAAGTGAGATTCCTTGACTTGAGATGTTCCTTCGTAAGTCACTTCGAGTGTGTGCCATGTTTCTTACGTAGTTAGACAATGTGAGATACGATTAAATTCAACTTAATCCAATGAACGTATAACAGAATTCATAGCCTTAGCATTAACATTCTGTAGTCTATTTTTAAGATCTGTCCATTGATCCATTAGTTCATCTATTTCCTAATTATCTATAACTATAGCTGGTATTTTATAACCTATCTCAACAATATTCCAAGCATCAATGGTTTTTAGAAAACATTTCACTTTATTTTTCCAGTAAGCATATTCACCTTTGAACATTGATGGTCTAATATGGACTGACCATCAGCAAAAGCATTATTGAAAAATGACGTTTTAAAAATTCAAATTTTTAAAACAAAAATTGGTTTTTGAAAAATCAAAATTTTAAAAGAAAATTTGGCTTTTTCTCCCAGCTTTGATACCACTTGTAGGATCGGTTTCACCTAAAGGAGGGCAGAATAGGGTGATACTATTAATTGTAAAAATTTAATGCGAAAGTATATAAACAATCGCAGCACAGATAATAGCAGAATATAAAAAGCAGATATATAACACAATAGATTTACCCAGCTTCGGCAAAAACTTACCTACGTGCTGCTCCCAAGGTTTCTACTAGAAATTAAGTTGTCAGATGCTTACACACGTAAACTCACGACACCCGCTATCAACTAACCTAACGCTACGCTTAAAACCCTGCCACAACTCAGCCACTGAGTTGCGAATTCTCGAACTACACCACCGTAGTCCGTCCTCTGGTCACGCGACTAGAATTTATAAATGTTTAAAAAAGAATACAAAATAAAAACAAATAAAACAATAAAACTATAATTTAGATAATTTAAAGCCCAAAATGAAAGCCGGCCAAAAAGCTTTATGTGATAAAAACAAATGGTCCCTTGTTCTTTTAATTTCTTCGGCCGTATCATCTTTTTCACAGAAATGGCAATCTCGTCCTATTTTCCTCTTTCAGAAATTAAGGTTTCTCTTTGTTGAAGCCATCGTCTTCAGTTGTTCAATCGAATAGATGATTTCTTGTACCTTGCCTTGTCGATCAATTGTTTCTTCTATGTGCACAAAGCTGCTTCAACAAGTCGAGTTCGGTTTGAATTATCCGGTATATGATTTCCTTTTTTATTTATTCTCATTTATATGCTTGAACTCGTGCCCTCGAAATTTCGATGATGATTGGTTTAAATAGGACTTGAGTCCCCTAATCTTCGTTCCTATACATCTGGTTTGAATTCGTTAGTGAATTTGTTCTAACGTTCGATTTAGCTTGAATGTTGTTGATTTCTTTATACTAGTTTGATTTCGTATATTTTCTTACTTGATTATCATAGCTTTTTTGGCCATTGATTACGTGTTACCATATTGATTCTGATTTGTTTGAACTTGCCTTGGTCACCACGGCTTTGATTTTGGCTTTTTTGATTTTTTTTTCTTTGCCATCACCGCTTTGATTTTTGGCTTGACATTGATTTTGTTCTTCATTCCCTATTGACTTCGGCCACTCTTATTTTTGAAAATTTGACTTTGACTTCCTTCATAATATTTGAATTTGCTGATTGCACTTTGATTGATTGTACTATCCACTTTGTTGCATTGCATATTCCACTGTGCCTCTGGTCTCTTTTTCATCACTGTTACCGCTTGCTGTTTGGATGTTGTAATTCACTATATTGAGGCTTTTGTTTACTTCGAGTACATGTCTATATGCATTGAATCTTGGTTGTGTTCATACTTGAATCTTGTTACTGTTGAAACTTGAACTGTTACATATGTGTGTGTGTGTGTACATGCCTATAGAATTTTCGACCTGATGCTTGTATCCTGTATTTCCACTGAAATGTTGCGTGCTTTTGACATTTGATGTTGTTTGGAACATGTGACTTGTTTGCAGTATTGTTTCATTGAGTTTGTTGCATCGGGTTGCACTACTTGCATATCCATATAAACTTGTTGTAACACCAAATATGTATGATTCTTGATGTCTTCATGTTACTTGAGTGTGGTCTGTGCCTTTATGCCATGTTGTACATTTGAACTGGATAGGGTTGTGGCCTCTGTTCCATGCCACCATGTGTACACATGCATATGCATGTGTGTGTATACGTTGTTGAGACTATTCCATGATCTAGTTGTCTTTGATTTTGTTCCTGAGCAATACTGTTAAGGGTTTGTTCATTCTTGTGTGGTATACAAGTTTGGTTCAATTTGGTCCACCATAGTCAATGTTTTATATGTGGTCAGTGTTGGTGATACTGCATGTATATGTGTATGTTAACTTGCATTTTGAACTGCTGCGGTCATGCCTCTGTTTTCTTGTGATGTCTTCGACCCAGTTCATTGCATGAGTTTAGTCGGTGTGCATTTGTTTGTCTGATTGCATTTCATGTGCGCTTCAAGTGTGCTGTCCACCTCCTTTTTATACTGGTTCATTGATGATGCTTTACAAATTTTCTTATGCTAAATTAATTTGGTTGAATTTTGTGGTCTTGGTTGATGTTGTTGTCTTGGATCATAGCATTCATGTGTACATTTGGTTTGCATCTGTGTTGGATCCAACTTATTGCTCGGGTTTGACCTTGTACTATTATCGTGACTTTATATATATTTCACTTGAGCTGAACCTAGCTTTAGATTCGGTTTAACCTTGTGCTCACCTGCCCCTACAGTTTTGTCAAGTGTATATTGGTGTGCAAGGCCTTATGGCATGTGCAGTGATAAACTGTGTATGTCACAAGCTATTCGTGTAAGATGAATTCAAAAAATGAATATGATGACGAACAACCTAATTAACCGAGGCAAATAACTTTTTCAAAATACACATTTAATTATATACTGCACAAATATTTCTTTTTCAATTTTACTGCATTAGTGTGTATTTTGCAGATAACTCAGATGCTGGATTCAATCTAGAATATAGTGAAGATCAAATACGAGTGGATGAGTGAAATGTTGTGAGGTGCAAATGTATGTATAGTGAAAAATGTGATGTGGTTGAAATTGTTATGTAATTGAAATTATGTATATATAGTAAGAGCTCAAACTGTACTATTAAAAATTGTAATAAATATTTGTTTGAATAAAATATTGAATTTAAATTTTGTGTTATTTATTTTATTCAGAAAATATTTATTTAATTATGTGAAAAATAGAATAATACATTAAAAAATACATTTAAATGAATATATATATATATATATATTATCATCAAACAAAAATCATATACTTGCATATTCAATAAGCTGGAGTGTTCTAGGAGTGGACCAATTGGAAAATTTTCTAGGGAAGCGGAGGTTGTTAGGCTTTCATTGGGAGAATAATAGTGTGGGTTAGTGGGGTTAATGATTCTTAGGATGATTGGGGAGAACGATGGGACTGGCCTATGTTAGTTTCTAAGATGATGGCTTTGATGACAACAACCTTAGGACTTGTTTTAAACTATAAATATTAATTTTCTTTTCTAGATATATATATATGTATATGTGGGATATATATATATATATATATACAGGTACTGAGAACGTAGACTACAATATAAAGATTCAAGACAGAGTATAGAGATACAAGACTGATGAATTCAAGATTGAAGAAATCAAGGCTGAAGACTCATGAGTATCAAGAGTTCAAGAGTTCAAAATATCAAGATAAGTAATAGAGTCTAGATTTATGTTAAAACTTCATAATAGCACTAAAATCTATATTCGAATTTTTATTGTGGAATGGAACCCACTTTCTCGCTTTAATAGTGGGATCTAACCCACGATCTATTTAGTGGGTTGGAACCCACGACCTTTTCTAGTGGAAAGGAATCCATGAAATTTTCAAAATGATTTACTTTAGATATTTTTCAAATTTTTTTAAAAGTCATCTCTCTATCTTTTTAAATATTTTAGCCTTAAACTATTCATATCATCTTTTATGTTTTTGGTTTCAAAATCATCTCTTGTTTTTAATCTCTCTCCTGATTTTAATATTATTAGCTTTAAATCTCAAAACTACATCTATACTTAGTTTTTAATATTACTTTTATATTATAAATTATATATTTTTAAGATTATTTTTTAAATCTCCTTTACAAGTTTAAACTATATTCAAAATGGTTCACAAAGTTTAGAAATTGTTTTGACAAGTTTTGGAATAGAAATCATTTTAAAAAACAAAAATAAATTTCAAAATAAACAAAGGCATGTCGACATCTCTCATCCCCCATATCGACATGGTAACCGTAGAATTCAAATTTCAAATTCTCAAAAGAAGCGCGATTCGTTATAACCTTTCACGAATGGACATGACAGTTGTTCTCCTATAAATACCAGTTGTTTTCAATGAATTTGAAGTTAGTTTTCCTTAATTTCTTCACTCCTTCTTCTCCACTCAAATATTCTCTTATATTTCAAATGCTTTAACAAAACTCTATCGAAATTATAAGTGAATCAAACTCGATCATCTCTAGTTTGATTTCTGCCACTCTCTCTCAAAGATCTCAGTGCTAGCTAGTGTAACAACCCGCCTATTTAACGATTACATATTTAAATGTTTGATTTAAATATGGCGTCGTTATTCGGATTTTGGGGTCCGAAATGTCACTTTTTCCAAACGGTCGAATTGGAGCTCAAGACCACTTCCATTGAGTTCAAAATGTCGTTTGCAATCTTTTTAAGTATAATCTTTGATATGTTTGGAGTAAGTCGAATTTCGCTACTTTTTCTATTGGGCTTTGGGTTTGGGTTCAGCCCACTAGCTCAACTAATACCCTAGCTCAGCCCATCTCCTTCAATTCATTCATTTCCACTCCTCAAACTCAAGCTCCAACTGAAAATGGTGGAAGAGAAAGGAGATTAGAAACTCCAAGCCCTAGTTTCTTTGCAAAGCTTGAATCCTTGCTCCAAAATCAAGTAGAAGCCATTGGTAAGCCTCCTCTTCATCTTCTCTATCTCTTTCTCTCTTCAATCTCAGAAATTCCTAAACCTAAATTTAGGAAATACTTGTTTTGATCTTAGATTGAAGCTTGTTGAGTTGAAGTGGAGATTGGTTGATCTTCTCCTTGCAATTGTGCTTCTTCTCCTTTGTTTTGTGTAAAAAGGTGAGTTTTTAACTCACATCTACCTCTCTTGCTATCATTGATGTTGGGTATGATTTCCTAACAAATATTCATGTGCTATTGCTTTGATTTGAAAAAGATTTGGAATTCATTTGATAAGGGCAAGAAGTGCTGGAAAATAGCCTTCGGCCGACCGAGCGCATGCTCCGGTCGACCGACCTGCTTCCCGAGAGTTTTTATGAACAGTGTCCGGTCGACCGAGCCCTGTAGGCGGCCGACCGACATGCTCCTATTTGCCCGGTTTTGCCTGTTTTAGCATATTTTGATTTTTTTTCCAGATTTTATCGATTCAAGTTGCTTTTTAGTGGTTGTTATTGCATATTTGGCTTTGATAACTTACTCTTGACTTCATCCACGGGTTTTTATAAAATAATCTCTCGAATCGCATTTAAAAGCTCGTTTCTCCAATTTATAAATTCTATTTAAAACACACACTTTCGCACGTCGAGCAAAGTGGAAGGGTGATTAAATGGTTGGGCAAAACACGGACCATGAATCTATGCGTTTATCCTTTCGATTAATCCCCGACCTATTCAATTGATTGTTTTGACCTTCGGGTTTGGTTTATCGATGATATGAGGTGAACTTTGTACTGCTTTGAGTGTGAAAGTGGCTGACGGATAGTAAACCGTTTAGTGCGAATGAGTGGTTATGGGACATACGTTAACACTTTTCGAATTCCTTTTCGAGAGTTATGACACATTCTGCCAGTTAGTGGTGTCCAGTACTGGGTCTCTGACCTTCGCCACTACGGTTTGTTGCCTTCGGGTATGTGCCTTCGGGTTTGTGCCTTCGGATTTGTTGCCCTTTAGTATCGCTTCCGATGTTGGTCGTTATGAGCCGCATGGGTGATATAGGGTTGCCCTTTAGTATCGCTTCCGATGTTGATCGTTATGTGCCTCATGGGTGATATTTGGGTTTGGAGTCTTCGGGCTCATGGATCCTTGTTTATACAGTACCGAGCTCGAGCAATTTTCTGATATTTCATTGAAATGCATATTCCCTTGGTGTTGCCCTTCGGTGTTGGTCTTTTTGAGCCGCATGAAGTGTAGCGACTACCTTGTGGAACTTGTATACCTTATGGGTATTTGTTATTTGCCTTTTTGGCATGCTTTGGGATAGTTATATCCTTTGTTTATTTGAGTTGCCGATGATATAAGGCTTGTGCTATATGATTCATCTTTTGTTGATGATTGTGTTATCTCCTCTAGAGATATTTGTTATACTTTGTAACTTTGCAGGTTTATGATTGTTCAGTTTATTTAACTGATTTGTTATCTAGACTGACCCGTGTATTTTATACTTGGGTCAGACCGAGATGTTTCAGGTTAGGTGCTTTGGACTTAGCCTCTTTTGCTTCCGCATGGACTATTCCGCTAGTTTCTTTTTGTCTTAGCTTTCTTGTAGTCCTTATATGTTGTAACTCTGATATGTATTCTTGTGAACTCGTCTGTATATTGTGGTTTGCTATACCACTTGATATGTATCATTTTGTATACTCTGTTATGTATCTATATATGTGTATATGATGGTTTACTGTTTGTGATGTATATTGCATTTGAGTTGTTATATTCTGTTCTGATAGATCCTATAGCCATTGTAGTCTTGCTTTAAATATTTATTGAATACTTCGAACTATTTGTGATTCTACTTTTCGACGTGTTTAGTGAATAGTTAAGGTAAGATTACACATGGTCGCTCCTATCCAGCCTTATTCTCCGTGTTAGCAGACGGTATTATCTATACAATACTCTTTGCTAACGTGGGTATAGAGGTGGGGCGTCACAGCGTGGTATCAGAGCTGCGTTCGGAACAAAATATGATAAACACAGAATAGAGCACATATTACGGTACATCAAAGTGTAACAAGTGTTACAGATCTTTGAATCATCGTGCTTTTATTCCCTCCGTGTTTTTGGGGTAGATAGGATTTGGGGAATACGTCTAGGAATATATTTTATTTCGTAGTATTCCTTATTGAAATATCTACCTTGTAGTTAATATTTATCTTCTTCAACTTTCAGCTTATGGCTGCAAGAGGCAGAGGATGACGCTCGGGTGCTGGGCAATCCAGTGGTTCGCGTCCGAACGGCGTTTATATGTCTACCAATCAGTTTATGGAGTTGTTTAAGAGCACTCAGCCTCCAGTTCCTGCTCGAGTGTCTCCACCTCGCAAGTCTACCTTTGCACGCTTGTGCAGTGATTTTACTCATCTTGGAGGAAAGCCGTTTAAAGGCTCCGAGTTTGTTCTTGAGACCCAAGCTTGGTTTCGCACGTGCGAACGTATCTTCTCTAGAATGGATATTTCTAATCATGATAGAGTTCTTGTAACTTCTAACTTATTGCGAGAGCGTGCCCTTGATTGGTACGAGCTTCTTGTAGCCGAAATTGATGAGTCTGCTCTTTCTTGGACTCAGTTTCGGGAATGATTCGAACTCAAGTTCGTTCCTGAATCTAAGAAAGCTTTGTTGTCCCGGCGCTTTCTTGAGTTGAAGCAAGGGGAGTCTTCCGTTTCTGAATATGTTGCATCTTTCGAGGCCTTATCTATGTATGGTCTTGAATTCATTAGCACTTCTTATAGGAAGAATCTGAAGTTTGTATCCGGTCTTAGGAAATATCTGAAGAAGTCTTTATTGCTTGAGCTTAAGCTTTCCTTTGAGGAGTTAGTTGATTCTGCACTTCATCTCGAAGCCATCGAGGGGGAGTGTGATAGTAGTGATGATGTTGAGGTTTGCAAGAACCCCAACAAAAAGAAGTCTCCATTGGATGAGCCGAAATTTTTCCCTTCCAAGAAGAAAAAGTCCGTTGAATCTGATTCTCCGTCTCAGTCTGCTGGAACACCTTCCATTCGGAAGTGTTTCAATTGTGGTTCCCCTGATCATATGATTCGAGCTTGTCCTAAACCTCTCTTCTGTCGCTATTGCAAGAAGGAAGGCCATCGTAGTTCTACTTGTCTTATTGCTCCGAGTAACCTTCTGTCAGGAAAACTAAATATAGCAGATGCTCCTGGAGGTTCTTCTCGAGCATAAGGTATGTCTCCATCTATTTTGGTAGGTCTCCATTTTCTTTGTAATTTCGATTCCAATTTGATGGTATCATTTTATTCTTTAATCCCTCATGACGAGGAAAGTGTTGTTTCTCTCATTCTTGTAGTTTGAGAATTTTCTGACATTTCGGTCTTGTCTTAGGGTTATCACCTAAGCAATCTTTTGTTGTAGTGTTAAGGTGTTTTTAGCTCGACCTTACCACCAGCTTTCATTTGGCTACGAGTTGAGGAAGTTAGCACTCCACTTACCGCATTCCGCACTCGTTGTAATTCTTATAAATGATTTGTTATGTCATTCAGTTTGTCTAGCTCATTTCATCCATTTTATGAATCGAGTATTCTGTGAATATCTCGATGATTCCATTTTGGTATTTATTGATTTTTGATGGAAAATGGCAATTTAAAGAATTTTGCAAATCTTTTTCATAAGATTTATTTATAAGTATAATTGGATTTTTGTTCTTTAAACGAACAAAGAATAATTTTTTAAAAAGTTTTTAGAAACATGTTTATCATATAGAAGATGATTTTGTGATTGTATTGCCCATTGAGTGCTTTAAGAATTCTGGTCGATGCGCTTGATCAACGTTATCGATAGGAATTTCCTAAACGCTTTGATGAGACAATCAGGCACAGTAAATTGATTTGGAATAAGTAAATTTTTCTTGAAAGATTATTACATAAAGATAATTGTATTTTTGAAAGTCCTAGCTTTTTGGGAAAGGAAATTAATTTAAAAGAACTCTTTCTTTTCGATATCCCTATTCTTGTTATTCCCGTAGGGAACCAATGCTTTATCTTTTGTACCAATGCTAATCGTATTGGTTTGGATGCCATTCACTTGCAAAAGAGAACGTGCTATCATTTATTCTTCTAAATAGTTATAGCCTATCGAGACTAGATATGCCACTCATGATTTAGTACTCGCGGCTATCGTTTTCGCTTTTAGAGTTTGGCATCATCGTTTATTTATGGCGGAGAAATTTGTTCTCCACCTCGATCATAAATCTTTGGAATATTTACTTTCTCATAAGGAGCTTAATGATGGCTTGAGTTCCTTGTATCTTATGACCTTGATATTCTTTGTATACTCCCGGAAGGGGGATCGTGTTGCCAATGCACTTTGTTGTAAGCAACAAGTGATTGTTTCTTTGTTGATGTCCGAATGGAATGATCTTTTTACCAAGTTCATCGGACGTTTTATTGTGCTTCTTTTTTTTGGGCTTCGGTTCATTGATGTATTGTTTGCATTACGTCGGTGTTCTGAATATTTGAGCTTAGGAATCTAGAGAATTCTCTAAGCAAGCAAGTTTGGGCTTATCTTTTTGTGCTCTTTATTGTGAGCTTCTTCTTCGGATATTCTTTTGTGTTGATATGCCTTTTGGTTGTTACTATTTATTTTCTCTTTAGAATTGCGAGGACGCAATTTCTTTAAGGAGGGAGATCTGTAACAACCCGCCTATTTAACGATTACATATTTAAATGTTTGATTTAAATATGGCGTCGTTATTCGGATTTTGGGGTCCGAAATGTCACTTTTTGCAAACGGTCGAATTGGATCTCAAGACCACTTCCATTGAGTTCAAAATGTCGTTTGCAATCTTTTTAAGTATAATCTTTGATATGTTTGGAGTAAGTCGAATTTCGCTACGTTTTCTATTGGGCTTTGGGTTTGGGTTCAGCCCACTAGCTCAACTAATACCCTAGTTCAGCCCATCTCCTTCCATTCATTCATTTCCACTCCTCAAACTCATGCTCCAACTGAAATTGGTGGAAGAGAAAGGAGATTAGAAACTCCAAGCCCTAGTTTCCTTTGCAAAGCTTGAATCCTTGCTCCAAAATCAAGTAGAAGCCATTGGTAACCCTCCTCTTCATCTTCTCTATCTCTTTCTCTCTTCAATCTCAGAAATTCCTAAACCTAAATTTAGGAAATACTTGTTTTGATCTTAGATTGAAGCTTGTTGAGTTGAAGTGGAGATTGGTTGATCTTCTCCTTGCAATTGTGCTTCTTCTCCTTTGTTTTGTGTAAAAAGGTAAGTTTTTAACTCACATCTACCTCTCTTGCTATCATTGATGTTGGGTATGATTTCCTAACAAATATTTATGTGCTATTGCTTTAATTTGAAAAAGATTTGGAATTCATTTGATAAGGGCAAGAACTGCTGGAAAACAGCCTTCGGCCGACCGAGCGCAGGCTCCGGTCGACCGACCTGCTTCCCGAGAGTTTTTATGAACAGTGTCCGGTCGACCGAGCCCTGTAGGCGGCCGACCGACCTGCTCCTATTTGCCGTTTTGCTTGTTTTTGCATATTTTGATTTGTTTTTCGGATTTTATCGATTCAAGTTACTTTTTAGTGGTTGTTATTGCATATTTGGCTTTGATAACTTACTCTTGACTTCATCCACGGGTTTTTATAAAATAATCTCTCGAATCGCATTTAAAAGCTCGTTTCTCCAATTTATAAATTCTATTTAAAACACACACTTTCGCACGTTGAGCGAAGTGGAAGGGTGATTAAATGGTTGGGCAAAACACGGACCATGAATCTGTGCGTTTATCCTTTCGATTAATCCCCGACCTATTCAATTGATTGTTTTGACCTTCGGGTTTGGTTTATCGATGATATGAGGTGAACTTTGTACTGCTTTGAGTGTGAAAGTGGCTGAAGGATAGTAAACCGTTTAGTGCGAACGAGTCGTTACGGGACATACGTTAACACTTTTCGGATTCCTTTTCGAGAGTTGTGACACATTCCGCCAGTTAATGGTGTCCAGTACTGGGTCTCTGACCTTCGCCACTACGGTTTGTTGCCTTCGGGTATGTGCCTTCGGGTTTGTGCCTTCGGGTTAGTTGCCCTTTAGTATCGCTTCCGATGTTGGTCGTTCTGAGCCGCATGGGTGATATTGGGTTGCCCTTTAGTATCGCTTCCGATGTTGGTCGTTATGTGCCTCATGGGTGATATTTGGGTTTGGAGTCTTCGGGCTCATGGATCCTTGTTTATACAGTACTGAGCTCGAGCAATTTTCTGATATTTCATTGAAATGTATATTCCCTTGGTGTTGCCCTTCGGTGTTGGTCTTTTTGAGCCGCATGAAGTGTAGCGACTACCTTGTGGAACTTGTATACCTTATGGGTATTTGTTATTTGCCTTTTTGGCATGCTTTGGGATAGTTATATCCTTTGTTTATTTGAGTTGCCGATGATATGAGGCTTGTGCTATATGATTCATCTTTTGTTGATGATTGTGTTATCTCCTCTAGAGATATTTGTTATACTTTGTAACCTTGCAGGTTTATGATTGTTCAGTTTATTTAACTGATTTGTTATCTAGACTGACCCGTGTATTTTATACTCGGGTCAGACCGAGATGTTTCAGGTTAGGTGCTTTGGACTTAGCCTCTTTTGCTTCCGCATGGACTATTCCGCTAGTTTCTTTTTGTCTTAGCTTTCTTGTAGTCCTTATATGTTGTAACTCTGATATGTATTCTTGTGAACTCGTCTGTATATTGTGGTTTTCTATACCACTTGATATGTATCATTTTGTATACTCTGTTATGTATCTATATATGTGTATATGATGGTTTACTGTTCTGTGATGTATATTGCATTTGATTTGTTATATTCTGTTCTGGTAGATCCTATAGCCATTGTAGTCTTGCTTTAAATATTTATTGAATACGTCGAACTGTTTGTGATTCTACTTTTCGACGTGCTTAGTGAATAGTTAAGGTAAGATTACACATGGTCGCTCCTATCCAGCCTTATTCTCCGTGTTAGCAGACGGTATTATCTATACAATACTCTTTGCTAACGTGGGTATAGAGGTGGGGCGTCACAGCTAGAGTTATAGGATCATTTATAATCAAAGAAATGTATCGAGTTTCTCTATCTATCAAAGTGAATTTGGAAACGGTGTGATTGTGGCCCGTTAATCAGTTGGGTGTGATTGTAGCCTATAAATCAACTAGGTGATCTTGTGGCCTAGTTAAATCAAAAGAGTTTGCCCTGGACACAAAGACAAGAGGATGTATCTCGTGGCCTAGAAATTGACGTTGTAATATCGACATTATATTTGAAAAGAAATATGCATAAGAAATTGTGTGGGACTTGATGTAGGGTAATTCCGAACTAGTTTAAAATTATGGTGTGTTCTTTATTTTACTGGTTTTATTTACTATTGCATCTGTATCTGATTCTGCGATTGTCTTTGTGTTTGTAAGATTGCATCTGCATGTGTTTAATTTGAAAAAATATCAAAAATTCCATAAAATCCATTAAACGTTATTCACCCCCCGCCCTCCCCTCTAGTGTTAATCCAACATTAAGATCCGTAATCCGCATTTCCAACATCCTGTAGATGCTTTGTAAAGATTGGTTTCTCTGTTGTACAAAACTTTATACGGTACTTTATGAGAAAAAGTTCCTTTTTATTTTTGTGTTGCTTCTATGGATTTAATGGTATATATATTGGAAAGCTGAATAATAAGGGAATATCATGTAAACACTTAAGTACTGTAAAGTAAGACTGCAAATGTATAAAATAAATTAAGAAATATAGTAAAAATACTAAAATAAAAGTAAAGTTAAGTCCCAAAACGTACTAAAAATTTTGGTAGGTAAATTTTAACAAGCAAAGAACTGAGAAATGTTGTTGCAAAGCCACGGGTCAATGTCTATATGCCATAAAAGCTAAAGTTTATAAATAAACATTTGTAATGGCTGTTTAAGGTAAAAGTAAAAAAATTTGAAAAATTAAAATTTTTACCGTGTAATAGGATATGGTCTATTATTGATATTAAACTATTGACTAAGTACCGACTACGTAGGATGTGGCACGTTTGTTTTGAAAACGAAATTTACTTCTAAGTTTTTTATTCAAAATTCAAAATTCAAAATTTCATGGATAAAGTACTATTATGAAAAGTCTCAAAAATGATGAAATTTAGAAAAAAATAATTTTTTTTCCAATTATTTCATTGTTTAATTGAAAAATATTTTGAATGGAAAAGAAGGAAATGTTTTATTTTTGAAATGCCACATTCTTCGCATAGGGAAAAGTTTTGATAGGTTCGCAAATATAAATTTTAATATGCAGTAAAAGTGACAGTAAAGTGAAAGTCGGTTAGTGATATGGAAAAAGGCATTTTAGCTTTGGAATTTCTTTTTCCATACCTTGTTGATCGAAGAAAAAAATTTGTTTTAAAATAATCCCATATTAAAATTTTAAAAGTCTAAAAATAAATTCACTTATGTAAACTATACTTGGAAAAGTTAAAAAAGAATCTAGGGGCAAAAGAGAAGGTTCTAAGATATAGACAAATGGGTACAGAAGAGATGGATGGAAATATAGAATTCGTCATCTAAACCCTTTTTAGACAGAAGGTTATAGATAAATCTAGATGTTTAAAATTATGGATGTTAGAAATGGTCTTCTAGGATTTTAGATGGTAGTGATTGGATGAAAAATTAGTTGAACTATACTTCTATTCGTAAAAGTGTGAGAAAATTTGAATGTAAAAACAAAGGTTTTGATTTTCAAAATTTGCATAAATAAAGAACTGGCAGTGTGTATATATGTAGACACACACACACACATGTTGTTTGCGTCGTATTTTCAAAATTGTTTTAAAGAATGGATTTATGTAGGAGGCATCGATTTAGTATTATTCATCATACATATCATTTATGTTGTGATGCACTATGCATATATATGCTATTGACTGCAAATTTTGTTGCACACTAATTGATTGGATAACTTAGATTGGTTGCGCATTATGCTACATGATTCGGTCTTTGAGGAATTTCGGGGACGGAATTCATTTTAGGGGAAAGAATGTAACACACTATAAATTTAACGATAATTGATTAAAAACGAAAATAATTAATAATTTGTATCATACAAATTTTTTTTTTTACAAATATCAAATTTTGGCTATGAAATTTGCATCATTGGGCTCATGGTGATTTTCTGATCAATTTTCATATATAAAGGTTTACGATCAAAGTTCAAGCGAAATAATTATTAATGTTTGAAATATTAGGACCGAAAACAATTAAAAACCAATTATGTATGTAAATGTTAAGAACATAACATTACAATGGACATTAAGTATAAATATTCATCTTAAAGGAAATAGGTAGGGTAAATCTAATTAAACCAACATTAAAAGGGAATAAATAAGGTTTTATAGGGGTAGAGAAGATAATAAACATTAATGTTTAAAAATAAAGAAGATGATAGATACTAATAGCTTAACATTTAAGCAATTGTTAATTACAAATGTAAATTAATAGCATTCAATCAAATAAGTAAGCATGGAAGAAAATAATTAAATTAAACGTAAAAACGAAATAGATATTGTAATCACCAATAAACAAATACTTCATCCCTGAGTAATATTGAAATTAACATTAACGTTGTAATAATAGAAAGAAACCCTAACCAATGTTAAAAACAAACATTAACATTAATATATTAAAAGTAGTAACAAATGGTACGGAATAAATGTAATTAGTTGGGTTCGTAAATGACAACATTGCTTAACAATTTAGAGTAATTAATGTTAGGTTAAAATGATTAAGAATACAGAGAATAATGTACAAAAGGAATTAGATGTACGCATAACAAAAATGCACAAATGGATGGAATTGATTTGTGCGCCTATAAATACAGGCTTAACCCCTCACTTTTTTTCTCATATTTTTTGAAATAAGGTGCAAAGCTCTACCACTTTCTTTTCTCCACAAACTCTAAGAAATATAGAAATTATAAATTAGCAATATATACATATATATATATGTATGTATATGTATATGTATATAACTATCTATATTTGTGTATATATGTGTGGAGAATGGCGGAAAATAAAAGAGAAGAAGAATAAAGGATGAATTAATTCTATGAAGAAAAGGTAAATCTAAATCCAAATCTAAATTTAATTCAAATCTCTTCTTAGATCTAAATTTCTATAACGTATGCATATGCTTCCGATACATATTCGGTTAGGGAGAAAAAAGAAGTCAAGCAGAAGTAGTAGAGTTTAGATCTGGATATTTGAAAAACTGAAATGGTGAGTGGAAAATTGTAGATTTATATAATATTGAATTTATATCACTGTAGATCTGTTCCTCATATGCCTAGATATAAATTTTGGAGTTCTAGGCTAAAATATATATGTGTAATTAAATTTAAAACCGTGCCTACATATTCTTTGAATCTTTAGTCTTGATTAAATATTATATGTATTTGAATGTGGGAAGTAAAGGTGGAAATTGTCCTTAAATTTGTACGGTAATTCATTAGTAAAATTATATTATAATTCCAGATTTGTTGGGCATTTGATATGGACTAGTAAACACAAACTAGAAGTGCTATAAATTGGATTGGAATTTAAGTACTATTTTAATTTATTGGAATAAAGTGTGTAACAACATAGATTTTTATAAATTATCCAAACCATAAATAAAAGTGTATCGTTTGAAATAACAAGGATATAACTAAAAGAAAGAGATGTACAAAATAGGAATGTTTATCGTATTTTATACTGTTTTTTCTTTCAATAATAAGAGAAAAGATAATTTCTCGTAATTTTGAATATAATACAAGCCCTTTTTTGAATAATTTATAGAAAATTGCGGTGTTAACAATTCCTTTTGGGAAGAGGTAATTCCAATCTATTAGGTATAGAAATCCTAAGTGTTATTAAATATTGTAATTATAGATAATAAAAAACAAATGTCAGCAAATATACAATAAGCACTAACAAGAATAAGACAATTAATCAAGTCACGAGTTAATCATGTCAATTCTTAGCATAGGGTCGCGAGTTCGATACCCATTCGCGGTAGTGACGAATTGGTAGAGACACTTGCAACCTATTAATGAGGTCACTGCGTTCGATACCTGTAACGCTTGCGATTTTTCGTTGACGAAAAACCGAAATGTTATGGGTTTAAGAAAGAAGAAAAGAAAAAGAAAGAGGTAGAAGAAGAGAGAAAGAAAAACAGAACAGAAAGAAACAACAACAGAATCTCACAATTCGCATCGGAACAACATATAATAAGTAAATGAATAATCTTTAAACAAAGAACTATATCAGTTATTACATCACATTATATTACATTACATCAAATCATCAGAGTGTACAACAACAAACAATTTTAAAACAGCGGAAAAGAAATACTAAGTACTAGTAATACGCCATGCCATCCAGCTTGCCTCCTGCAACTCCTGAATTCCAGAATATCCTGATAAACCTTAAACTCTTTACTGCCCGTGTGGAAATTGGTGGGCACCCAGAGTTTAGGAAGGAAAACAATAAACTCCGAGTCAGTCATGTGACTTGTTGAGTCAAAGCTTCTATGAAGATTTTGATTGCTGACAACAATATAAAGGCAATCGACAAATCAAGACCTACATATGGTACTCTAGATTATAGGTTGATTATTTGATGTTGTAATAGTGATAAACTTGTTAAAATCTATCCTCAAATAATCATGCATCTCAAATATAGTCGATATATATACATTTAAACATCATTGCACATTCACTGTGAAAATTTACACAGACCGGTCGACCGGTTGAAAATGGGGCGGTCGACCGTTTCTGGTAAAGTTGCACAGTAAACGTGCACACATGCACATAACGACTATATATTTAAAATCCTGTCTACCGGTCATTTTTTGACCTGTCGACCGTTTTTAAACAGAAAGCAAGTTTTCCAAACGACACTTCTCTTCTCCAAAAGTTGCATCTCCTACCTTTCACCAATAATCACAACTCTTAATGGCAACTGTTTCACCAAGAGTTACAACTATTTCTTCTTATATATACTCATCTAAATCGTTGATTCAAACATGAATTTATATGATTATTATATGCTTTCTCTGATCTTACTTTCTAACATTCTTGCATTCTAAAAGCACTCATTTAATTAATAGCTTATTGAATCATTGAAACTATTTTATACCTTTTGATTCAATAAGCAATATACCTTCTTTAATCTTCACAAAACATCAGTCATATACTTTGAGGATAAGATTATAGGAAGGGTGTACTACTAGTGACAAATCCGTGTTTTCAAGAACACAAGTTGTCAACAACAATTGTATTTGTTTTTGTTGAAGTCCTCGTGTTGTAAGAGGCAAGTGTTGAAGTCCTCGGTGTTGTAAGAGGCAAGTGTTGAAGTCCTCAGTGTATTAGAGGCGTGAAATCCCGTTCGGCCGTTCGGGTATTGTAAACCTGTTCCTCCGGGTGAAGCGAGGTAGTTAATAGTGAAAATCCAGATAGGAGTCTGGGACTGGACGTAGGACGGTGCTCCGAACCAGTATAAAAATCTCTGGTGTGATTTTTCTATTTTTATTTTCGCTTTGCTACTATCATCTATTTTCCGCATTTATATTATAGTCCATATTACACGATCCGTGTGTACTATATTAGTACGTGCATTAGTATACTCACCCCCACTTTCATTTGGTATCAGAGCATAGCGACTTTCAATTGGTATCAGAGCACGGTCATCATATAACCGTAACACAGTTATTTGATATATTCTTGTAATATGGCAAATAACGCAAGTACTAGCACTCAAAACACCACTTACACAGAAGGGCAATCGACACAAAGACCTCCATTTTTCAATGGTCTTAACTATAGTTATTAGGCAACACGTATGTCATTCTTTATGCAATCAAGTAGCTATGATGCTTGGAATGCTACTCAAAGAGAAATAGTGAATCCAACAACTGATTATTCAGAATGGACTGTGGCTGAGAAAACGGCAGCAGCCGTAAATGCAAGAGCAATAAATATGTTGTTCTGTGCATTAGACCAAAATGAATATAACCGTGTTAGTATCTGCACTACTGCATATCAAATTTGGCAAACGCTAAAAATCACTCATGAAGGTACTAACAAGGTTAAACAAGCCAAAATAGCAATGCTGAAAAGTCAATTTCAAAATTTCAAAATGAAACCAAATGAGACAATCAATGAAATGTATTCACGGTTTCAAACTATTCACCATGCACTTATTGGGTTAGGACAAAAGTATTCTGATTTTGATGTTGTTTCAACAGTCCTACATTCTCTGACTAATGAATGGGAAGGAAAAGTATTAGCAATTGAAGAAGCTAATGACCTTTCCGTCATGAAGCCAGATGAATTGATAGGAAATTTAATGTCCTATGAAGCAAGTTTGCAGGCTAGAAAAGAACAGAAAGAAGAAAAGAAAAATGTAGCATTTCATGTTGAGAAAGATGAAAATGAATCAGATTCTGAAGATGAAGATTTGGCGTTCGTTGCAAAAGGATTCAAAAAATTCCTAAAATATCGAAAAGCCAGTCGCTACAATAAAAGGAAACCTGGATCAAATAAACCATCTTCATCTGCTATAGAATGTTTCAACTGCCATAAAAAGGGACACATGCAGAAGGATTGTCCAGAACAAAAGAAGAAGTCAGAAAATGACAAATTCAAATATAAGAAGGACAAATCAAAGAAACGAGCCTTCTCAGTAACATGGGATGACTCAGAGTCATCTTCATCAGAAAGTGAAAGTGATTCGGAGAATGAACAAGCTAATGTTTGCTTAATGGCAACAGAAGATGAGGTACAAATTCCTACATTTGATGAATTACTTGATATTAATGCTGAATTGATAGTCAAATATAAAGACATAAAACGTCAATTAAAAGTAGTCAAACCAGACTTAAGTAGAGCAGAGTTTGAACGAGATATGTTAAAAGATGAGAAGAAAATATTAGAAGAAGAACTTGAAAAATTTCAAGAATCATCATCTAATGTTGACTCTCAAATATCTCTTTTGAGTCAAGAAATAGAAGCTCAAAAAGAGAAAAATAATGCTCTCACTACTGAAAATCATGAACTTAAAGCAAAAGTCAAAATTCTAGACCTAGAAAAAGCTAGTTTACAAACAAAGTTTGATGACATTACTCAAAATGTTTCTAACTTTAACAAAGGTCGAGAAAATTTGACAAAAATCATTGAAAGTTCACAATCTATTTCAGATAAACAAGGTTTGGGATATAACAAACATGAAACTAAGAAACATCTTAGAAATAAAAGGAAGAAGAAAGTACAAAAAACTGAAGCTAAGAAAAATCTTAGTTTATTATATTTCAAACCAAAACCAGTTGTGAAATTTCAAAAGAGAAATGTCAAGACTATCAAAATATGGGTTCCTAAAACAAATAATAATTTGATTAGGAACAAATACATTCAGCAATTCATGAATACTGTGCATTTTAATAATAATTATATATATAAAGGGGATACCGGACCCATATGGGTTTGGACTCCTAAGACCTAACTCTTAGGACCCTATAAAAAGTGGGTACCATGGACTTAATTCTATTTTTTAGGTCCCACTTAAGAAAAGAATGAAATATATATTATATAAGGTCGATACATTCTCAAAATTTTGCAAAATATACAGTTTTCACCAGGCATAAAAACCGGTCGACCACCTAGATTATGACCGGTCGACCAAAATGCTCTCTGGTTGAAAATGGTCGACCGGCCATAATAGAGCGGTCGACCGGTTCCCGTATATTCAGTTTTTATGTGGCTCTTTTATCATTGAAATTCATTGTTATGTTTTATTTTGCCATGCATATTATGGTAATTAAACTCCTATATTATACCAATTATCTATTACTCCTTTTTGTCGATGACAAAGGGGGAGAAAGGTGCTAATAATTGTTTGCAGGGAGAAAGGTGCTAATAATTGTCTGCAGGAAATCACATATTCAGGGGGAGATTCAATACTTTAGCTATATATTGTCATCAATCAAAAAGGGGGAGAATGTTGAGTCAAAGCTTCTATGAAGATTTTGATTGCTGACAACAATATAAAGGCAATCGACAAATCAAGACCTACATATGGTACTCTAGATTATAGGTTGATTATTTGATGTTGTAATAGTGATAAACTTGTTAAAATCTATCCTCAAATAATCATGCATCTCAAATATAGTCGATATATATACATTTAAACATCATTGCACATTCACTGTGAAAATTTACACAGACCGGTCGACCGGTTGAAAATGGGGCGGTCGACCGTTTCTGGTAAAGTTGCACAGTAAACGTGCACACATGCACATAACGACTATATATTTAAAATCCTGTCTACCGGTCATTTTTTGACCTGTCGACCTTTTTTAAACAGAAAGCAAGTTTTCCAAACGACACTTCTCTTCTCCAAAAGTTGCATCTCCTACCTTTCACCAATAATCACAACTCTTAATGGCAACTGTTTCACCAAGAGTTACAACTATTTCTTCTTATATATACTCATCTAAATCGTTGATTCAAACATGAATTTATGTGATTATTATATGCTTTCTCTGATCTTACTTTCTAACATTCTTGCATTCTAAAAGCACTCATTTAATTAATAGCTTATTGAATCATTGAAACTATTTTATACCTTTTGATTCAATAAGCAATATACCTTCTTTAATCTTCACAAAACATCAGTCATATACTTTGAGGATAAGATTATAGGAAGGGTGTACTACTAGTGACAAATCCGTGTTTTCAAGAACACAAGTTGTCAACAACAATTGTATTTGTTTTTGTTGAAGTCCTCGTGTTGTAAGAGGCAAGTGTTGAAGTCCTCGGTGTTGTAAGAGGCAAGTGTTGAAGTCCTCAGTGTATTAGAGGCGTGAAATCCCGTTCGGCTGTTCGGGTATTGTAAACCTGTTCCTCCGGGTGAAGCGAGGTAGTTAATAGTGAAAATCCAGATAGGAGTCTGGGACTGGACGTAGGACGGTGCTCCGAACCAGTATAAAAATCTCTGGTGTGATTTTTCTATTTTTATTTTCGCTTTGCTACTATCATCTATTTTCCCCATTTATATTATAGTCCATATTACACGATCCGTGTGTACTATATTAGTACGTGCATTAGTATACTCACCCCCACTTTCATTTGGTATCAGAGCATAGCGACTTTCATGACTAGTGCGAGAACTCAAAACAGTTTATTTTCTTTAAAATCAAAAATAGAGGAATATTTTTAAATCAATTCGCAATGCTTTTAAAAAATGTAACTACCATAAGACCTCCCGCCACACACACAATGCAAACGCAGACTTGGAGGAGATTTCTTCTTATGTTAGTCAAAGATGCTTGATACGCATTAAAATAAAACATTTGATATTATTACTAGTGCATAGTGTAGAAAATATTTCAAAAGTAGAATATAAATCTTAGCCAGCATAGGTACCATTATATTATGCCTACTAATAGCTACCATATTAGATGGCAGGTTCTACAACTAAAACCGTACAAGTCACGTATTGTTTCTTTGGATTTCCAACAAATGGTCAGGCCAAGGAACTTCCCATTGCCACATGAGAACGCCTCTGGAAGGACGTCCCCGAGAACCAAACCGGAACTCTGCCAACACAAGGCCGGGTTACCCCTAACTGGGTAACTACTGACACGAGCACGCCATTCCCCGATCGTAAACGACCTTTCTCACGGGATCCCGATAACCAACAACCACAAATTAATAAATTCGCAGTAACCACATAGGTTAAATATCTGGGCTCCATACCATGATACCACCTCTATCCAGAAGGAAATGCACATACCCTAAAGGGAGCTACCCCTCATAACCTTGCCGCATCTTTCCTGTTTTGACCATTTCCGGGGTGTGAGGCTCGACGAAGTCACGTCCACAAAAACATACTTTATACAAAAGCTATGCTTTGGGTCAACAAATGATCATAGAGATGATCACAAAGATAAACGATCAAATAATTGATCCTATCACAAATAGTCAACACAATGATCATTTCACAGCAACACTCAGTATGTCACATTACCAAATTGGGAATATATTGCTGATAACTTCAACTATATAACCTCTGAGCTCGTACGTCTCAGAGAAGGGTGTTAAGCTAAGAGAATAAATTCTCCGCCACCAACAGAAATATATTTGAAAGAAATCGGCTTTATATCTCAACTTGTAATGTCAGACATACAATCCATACAAGTCTGTTCCGGGCTCGAACAGAACCGAAGGCACTTACAAAGAAGTCCTTGCAATCCGGATATTCACTAATCACGTTCGGACTTCCCATCACATATGGAGTCTCTATACCGGGGACCAGTCGATGCACAGACATTCGACAAGAAACCCTTTCGTTTTCGAAAATATCCGGTCTTCAACACCGGTCTTCGAATGCAATTCATAACGACGTATCACATATTCGGAATGGGTTATACGACCCCATGGTCCTTTCCCGGTTAACCCGAATAGTGAGCGCTTATTTTAAAAAAAATAAGTGTGGCATTCAATTTCAAACAAATCACAACAAATACCATTCAAAGGTAAATATTGATAGTCGGTTATTGAACTATCAATAGATATGCACACATCACCAGATTCCAAATAATTTTCCAAATTATTTATTTCCCAAAAATATCTTTACTAGATATATAGTTTTCACACTTCAAAAATAAATCAACATTTATTTTCAAACAAATCCCCTTTTCATTTATAAATTCCATAATGAATTTATATTCCCAAAATATACGATTTTAATTCTTCATTCCAATTTACCTTCAAAAAGATAAATTCTCAAACGTTTCATTTCACATTGGAAAAACATTTCCTTACTTATTTATTCATAAGTAATTCACAAATTTTATTTATTTTCTATACTTGGAAAATATTCTATATACTTTAATCGAGATTAAGTATATATTTCATTCTTTAAGGAAATCATTCTCTTAAACATATTTATTTGGGCCAAAACGAATGTTGCGTAAAACATCGTTACGACAACCCAAAATCACTAGTATAGGGATTCGAAATTAAAATAGATATATAAATCCCAATACTATATAAAACATTTCCTTTCGGAAATCATTTATTATAACAACAATATTATAATCCACTATTCCCTTTTATTTCTCGAAAACATCTATTTCAACAATAAATGTGGAAATCTATGGTTTCGAATCTCAACATATTTTAAAACATCGTTAGATCGTTTTAATACTAACATCACATTCAAAATAATTTCTTTAACTTATTATTCACTATTCAAAAACGTGAATATACCTTGTTAATAAATTTCATCACTTCTATTCATTTTATTTTAAAGGATTATTCACTGTTTAAAACGTGAATATAACTCCATTAATAAATTACACAATTCACTTATCAAAATAAGTCGTTGCGGATTTATAAAACAATGTTTATAAATTCTATTTCTATTTCTTTTATAACAACTTCCTTTTATAAATTTCCTTTATTAACTTATCTCAATTCATATCACAATGATATATTAAAAATTCATATTATAAGTCAAATACTTATAATTTATTTGTTTATAAAACCGTTCCTTTAAACTTCATAAATTTTATAAATCTTATAACTTATAAGATTCATTTATTTATCTTCAAAATTCATTCCTTTAATAACTTTATAAATTTTATAAACCTACTGCTTATAAAATTCCATTTATAATTTCACCGTTCACAATTCTATAAATTTCATTTATCTATGAAATTCATTCACAATTCATTCTAACTCTTATAAAAACTTCGTTTTATAATTCCAATATTTTAATTTACAAATATCAATTTGTAAATCTTTTATATAAATCAATTTATATCATTCTTTTAACATCTTTAAACTCCTTTATAATTTCACCATTTTCTTTATAAAATAATCAAATTTTATAAACCCTATATTTAAACTTTTTTACAATAGATTCAAAAATCCCAGTTTAAACTATTTTATAAAATCATTAATCCCATATTTTCAAAAATCAACTTTCAATTATATTTCTCAAAAATCATAATTTTATAACATTTAAAATTATAATGTTTATTTATCTATAATGGATCAATTCCAAAAATATTTTATAAACGTATATTTCCAAAAATCACTTTAGAAATTCCTTAAAAATCAAAATCATATTTTAAACTTCCAAAATTGGATCCGATGATGCAACACATCAAATAGTCAATCACGACTTTCAAACATCATATATCACCCATGATAAACAATCAAATATCACAATATATGAAATCAAATAAATATTTGTGAGGAATCCAGTTGGATCCCTCCAACCTATTTCCCTGCATCCACAGACATTAGCACAATACCAATTCCGTTTCAAGACGGAATATCGCGGTATATGGGATTTTTATAAATATTATCCGCTTACTAACGGCGCATAGGGTCTCATCCGCTAAAAGAAAATGCGGGAAATCAATCAACTGCAATATATACATATGCCAATATATATATATTGCTATATATATAATATAATACCAATTCCACTTCGAGGTGGAATATCGCGGTATATGTGTGTAATAAATAACCTCCGCTTACTAACGGCGTATAGGGTCTATTCACATCCAATATATATATACATATATATATATATATATATATATATATATATATTTATAACAATCAGCATTCAAGCATTCAATCAACACAGTCAATCAATTTTAAATCTAACTATTTAAAATTTAAATAAACAACAAAATTCCTTTTTAGTGAGAAGTTCTCACCTTTATTCCCGTTTGCATTCCACTTCCAATTCAACTTGTTTTCTTCGTTTATACCTTGTATAAATACTTATACAATTCATTAATATTCGAATAAATCGAATAATAAATTTTCATTTGATTATTTTAATTCATCGGTTTTCTCCTTTAATAGTTTAAATTAACTGATAGTTTTATTTAAACCAGTTTCTTATTTAATAATTTATTTTAACTAATTATTTTACTTTTAAAATAATTTTAACTAGAAATTTCCAATTGAACAAAATTTCCTTTAATAAATCATTTCACTTAATAAATTAAATTTCCTTTTACTTACCAAAATTATATTTTTAACTAATTTTCCCTTTAAAAATAAATTTGGCCACTAATAATTAAAATAAACTTATTAACCCCATAAGTTATCTTAATAAATTATTTTTAGTAAAAGAAATAATTGAACAAGTTAATTTCTATTTTATAAATTTAATTTAATTAACTCAAAAAGTTATTTTAAACTAATTTATAAGTTTCTAAAATCAAATTTTCTCTTTAATCATTTCTAACAATGTATCCTTTTATTTTAAATCAATTCCTTTTATATAAATTTCTTTTAGTAATTAAACGAATCAAACAATCCATTAATAAATTCGTTTAACTAAAATTTTGGTTTTAAAAATTAAAATTTACTTTTAATATAACTTTATAAATTCTTAAACAAATCCCTTATATAAAATAAGTTTTCCTTTTTATAATTTATTTAACTAAAATTTAAATTTAAACTATATTTTCATTAATAAACTATTTTTAGTGACAAAATAAATTTCTAAATATGTTAACTAAACAAACAAATTACCTTTTGAAAATTTATTTTAAAATAATTAATAAATTGGAACACATGTATATATATAAAATTAAACAACTATTTCATATCTTCATTTTTTTTTCTTTTCTGTTCCTGTATATACATATATTAATTCAGAAATCGAATATAAAAAAAAATACCTCACTGCCAAAAATTCTTTACCCAGACCATTGCCGTGCTTGCGATCGACCCAACACCACTGCCTCACGACGTCACCGCTTCGGCCTCGAACCACCTTCATCGCGTGCAGCCGCCGCCTTGCGCCGCGCGCATGCCAAAGCCCTAGCTTGCCGAGCCCTACGCCGCCTGCATCTCGCGCGCGCGCCGCCTCATCGCCTCACCACGACAGCGCCGCCTAACCCAAATCGAACGCCGCCGTCGCTGCAACAGTTCACGCGACCCCATCTAATCGAAGTGCTCACGAGTTCGAGCACCAGAATCGCCACCGCGGCCCACTCGCGAGCGCCGCGCCTCCAATCTCGCGCGCACACGCAACCCTACATCATCGGTCAACACGCGCCCCAATTCGATAAACGACGGCCACCATTTTTTTTTTTTTTATCATCTGTTGATTTGAATTTGTGAATTTTGAGAGGAAGGGATTCGGCATATATAAAAAGAATGGAGGCATGGTTATCACGATTTTATTTTCGTGAATTTAGGCATATTCTCAGGCATAATCGAAGGAGGCAACATGCTGTGTTTGACTATATTTTAAAATTTAAAATTTAAATTGAATTCAATTTGATTTCAATGCGTTTGCGTGTCGTGTGACCACATATCAACTCCAAAAATTACGAAATTTGAAATCCGGCAATAATTCAATATTACGGACCCAATGGAACTGGTTTCGTCGAATTCCGAGACTGTGCCTCGGACGGCTATTTTTAAATATCGATTCAAACGATTAAATTTTAAAACTGAACAAATCACTTTCAAATTAAATTCTGAAGCTTCTATTATCTTCAGTATTATCAATATGAATTTTACAAGCCTTTGAAATATTTTTAATTGGCTTAAATATGAAGATTCAAATTTTTATTCAACTTTCAATAGATTAAATTCTATAATTTAATCGCTAAATTCGTAATTATATTGAAAATTCAATCTAAACCATCATTCAAATATTTAAAATTAATTAAATATTTTCAAATTAAATTATTCAAAATTCTGGGTCGTTACAGTCTTTCCCCCTTAAAAGAATTTCGTCCCGAAATTACAAGTTAAGAAGAATGCCCTTATCCCATCTATTATTTTTCACAATCCAAATACTTTTATCAACTTTCTAAAACAAATCTTTTTACTAAAGATTCATTATCATTTCAACTAGCTTTCCAACTTCAACTATAAGTTCCAACCAACATTGTTTTCCAAACAATTCAAGTTTAAATTCAAATTCAAATTTTAAACTTTCAAATTTTCTCAAAATTTTTCTAACACCCTAAATTTTCGAAAAATTTCGCCAGCGTTTCCTTTGCGCGGCTCGATCGGTACGACTACAAAATGGCTCCACGGCCCCTCAGAATCAAAAAGAAAAGAGAAAAGCCAAGTGGCTATAGAAGAAAGTCATCAAATCTCATACTGAAATTGAAATACGTACCTTTTTGTCGAGCAATTCAATTTTATCTTTGAAATCAAAATCTCAATTCCTTTATAATACCTGTATATCCTGCTAGTAGTATCCAAATCCAACATTCAAACTATTTTGCCAATTTTATTACAAAATTTTCAACATATGCTTCTTATACATTTTTACTTCACTATTGAAGTTACATATTTATTTTCATTCAATATTATATTTCAATTTCGATTCACAATTTCAATTCTATTTGAATTCAATTCATAACTCAAATTTCATTCAAATTCAATTCTCAATTCTAAATATTGAATTCTAACTATTTACTTTCATTTACTAATTCATTTCAAATTTCAATTTCCATATTCAATTCATCACGAATTTACTTAATTACTAACAAAGAGAATTTCAATTTATTTCCTTTACTTACTTGAATTTATATTCAAATTCAAATTTATCTTCAAAATTCAGCTTACGACTAAACTTTAATTTAACCAATTCAAATTCCAATTCGTTAGTCCATGAATTAATAATTTATCAAGTTAGTTTACTTGAATTCAATCCATTTTATTTTATTTAATTCCCTTACTAATGATAATAGTTCAATAGTATCACTTCTAACAATCATGCAACCATATACTATAATAATTCATAGAAAATCATTTCTTTTCTATACAAAATAGTTTTGGGAAAAATTACTTTATTTACCCGATTGAAAACAATTTTATATTCACTATCAAATACGCGCTCATATCTATTATTACACTCAAACTCATTCTAGAGTACCGCTGATTCTATCTCTAACGAGTAACACCCAACAGAACCATGGTTATCGCTTAACCAACAGCTCTGATACCAAATGTAACGCTTGCGATTTTTCGTTGACGAAAAACCGAAATGTTATGGGTTTAAGAAAGAAGAAAAGAAAAAGAAAGAGGTAGAAGAAGAGAGAAAGAAAAACAGAACAGAAAGAAACAACAACAGAATCTCACAATTCGCATCGGAACAACATATAATAAGTAAATGAATAATCTTTAAACAAAGAACTATATCAGTTATTACATCACATTATATTACATTACATCAAATCATCAGAGTGTACAACAACAAACAATTTTAAAACAGCGGAAAAGAAATACTAAGTACTAGTAATACGCCATGCCATCCAGCTTGCCTCCTGCAACTCCTGAATTCCAGAATATCCTGATAAACCTTAAACTCTTTACTGCCCGTGTGGAAATTGGTGGGCACCCAGAGTTTAGGAAGGAAAACAATAAACTCCGAGTCAGTCATGTGACTGGTGCGAGAACTCAAAACAGTTTATTTTCTTTAAAATCAAAAATAGAGGAATATTTTTAAATCAATTCGCAATGCTTTTAAAAAATGTAACTACCATAAGACCTCCCGCCACACACACAATGCAAACGCAGACTTGGAGGAGATTTCTTCTTATGTTAGTCAAAGATGCTTGATACGCATTAAAATAAAACATTTGATATTATTACTAGTGCATAGTGTAGAAAATATTTCAAAAGTAGAATATAAATCTTAGCCAGCGTAGGTACCATTATATTATGCCTACTAATAGCTACCATATTAGATGGCAGGTTCTACAACTAAAACCGTACAAGTCACGTATTGTTTCTTTGGATTTCCAACAAATGGTCAGGCCAAGGAACTTCCCATTGCCACATGAGAACGCCTCTGGAAGGACGTCCCCGAGAACCAAACCGGAACTCTGCCAACACAAGGCCGGGTTACCCCTAACTGGGTAACTACTGACACGAGCACGCCATTCCCCGATCGTAAACGACCTTTCTCACGGGATCCTGATAACCAACAACCACAAAGTAATAAATTCGCAGTAACCACATAGGTTAAATATCTGGGCTCCATACCATGATACCACCTCTATCCAGAAGGAAATGCACATACCCTAAAGGGAGCTACCCCTCATAACCTTGCCGCATCTTTTCTGTTTTGACCATTTCCGGGGTGTGAGGCTCGACGAAGTCACGTCCATAAAAACATACTTTATACAAAAGCCATGCTTTGGGTCAACAAATGATCATAGAGATGATCACAAAGATAAACGATCAAACAATTGATCCTATCACAAATAATCAACACAATGATCATTTCACAACAACACTCAGTATGTCACATTACCAAATTGGGAATATATTGCTGATAACTTCAACTATATAACCTCTGAGCTCGTACGTCTCAGAGAAGGGTGTTAAGCTAAGAGAATAAATTCTCCGCCACCAACAGAAATATATTTGAAAGAAATCGGCTTTATATCTCAACTTGTAATGTCAGACATACAATCCATACAAGTCTGTTCCGGGCACGAACAGAACCGAAGGCACTTACAAAGAAGTCCTTGCAATCCGGATATTCACTAATCACGTTCGGACTTCCCATCACATATGGAGTCTCTATACCGGGGACCAGTCGATGCAAAGACATTCGACAAGAAACCCTTTCGTTTTCGAAAATATCCGGTCTTCAACACCGGTCTTCGAATGCAATTCATAACGACGTATCACATATTCAGAATGGGTTATACGACCCCATGGTCCTTTCCCGGTTAACCCGAATAGTGAGCGCTTATTTTAAAAAAAATAAGTGTGGCATTCAATTTCAAACAAATCACAACAAATACCATTCAAAGGTAAATATTGATAGTCGGTTATTGAACTATCAATAGATATGCACACATCACCAGATTCCAAATAATTTTCCAAATTATTTACTTCCCAAAAATATCTTTACTAGATATATAGTTTTCACACTTCAAAAATAAATCAACATTTATTTTCAAACAAATCCCCTTTTCATTTATAAATTCCATAATGAATTTATATTCCCAAAATATACGATTTCAATTCTTCATTCCAATTTACCTTCAAAAAGATAAATTCTCAAACGTTTCATTTCACATTGGAAAAACATTTCCTTACTTATTTATTCATAAGTAATTCACAAATTTTATTTATTTTCTATACTTGGAAAATATTCTATATACTTTAATCGAGATTAAGTATATATTTCATTCTTTAAGGAAATCATTCTCTTAAACATATTTATTTGGGCCAAAACGAATGTTGCGTAAAACATCGTTACGACAACCCAAAATCACTAGTATAGGGATTCGAAATTAAAATAGATATATAAATCCCAATACTATATAAAACATTTCCTTTCGGAAATCATTTATTATAACAACAATATTATAATCCACTATTCCCTTTTATTTCTCGAAAACATCTATTTCAACAATAAATGTGGAAATCTATGGTTTCGAATCTCAACATATTTTAAAACATCGTTAGATCGTTTTAATACTAACATCACATTCAAAATAATTTCTTTAACTTATTATTCACTATTCAAAAACGTGAATATACCTTGTTAATAAATTTCATCACTTCTATTCATTTTATTTTAAAGGATTATTCACTGTTTAAAACGTGAATATAACTCCATTAATAAATTACACAATTCACTTATCAAAATAAGTCGTTGCGGATTTATAAAACAATGTTTATAAATTCTATTTCTATTTCTTTTATAACAACTTCCTTTTATAAATTTCCTTTATTAACTTATCTCAATTCATATCACAAGGATATATTAAAAATTCATATTATAAGTCAAATACTTATAATTTATTTGTTTATAAAACCGTTCCTTTAAACTTCATAAATTTTATAAATCTTATAACTTATAAGATTCATTTATTTATCTTCAAAATTCATTCCTTTAATAACTTTATAAATTTTATAAACCTACTGCTTATAAAATTCCATTTATAATTTCACCGTTCACAATTCTATAAATTTCATTTATCTATGAAATTCATTCACAATTCATTCTAACTCTTATAAAAACTTCGTTTTATAATTCCAATATTTTAATTTACAAATATCAATTTGTAAATCTTTTATATAAATCAATTTATATCATTCTTTTAACATCTTTAAACTCCTTTATAATTTCACCATTTTCTTTATAAAATAATCAAATTTTATAAACCCTATATTTAAACTTTTTTACAATAGATTCAAAAATCCCAGTTTAAACTATTTTATAAAATCATTAATCCCATATTTTCAAAAATCAACTTTCAATTATATTTCTCAAAAATCATAATTTTATAACATTTAAAATTATAATGTTTATTTATCTATAATGGATCAATTCCAAAAATATTTTATAAACGTATATTTCCAAAAATCACTTTAGAAATTCCTTAAAAATCAAAATCATATTTTAAACTTCCAAAATTGGATCCGATGATGCAACACATCAAATAGTCAATCACGACTTTCAAACATCATATATCACCCATGATAAACAATCAAATATCACAATATATGAAATCAAATAAATATTTGTGAGGAATCCAGTTGGATCCCTTTAACCTGTTTCCCTGCATCCACAGACATTAGCACAATACCAATTCCGTTTCAAGACGGAATATCGCGGTATATGGGATTTTTATAAATATTATCCGCTTACTAACGGCGCATAGGGTCTCATCCGCTAAAAGAAAATGCGGGAAATCAATCAACTGCAATATATACATATGCCAATATATATATATTGCTATATATATAATATAATACCAATTCCACTTCGAGGTGGAATATCGCGGTATATGTGTGTAATAAATAACCTCCGCTTACTAACGGCGTATAGGGTCTATTCACATCCAATATATATATATATATATATAACAATCAGCATTCAAGCATTCAATCAACACAGTCAATCAATTTTAAATCTAACTATTTAAAATTTAAATAAACAACAAAATTCCTTTTGAGTGAGAAGTTCTCACCTTTATTCCCGTTTGCAATCCACTTCCAATTCAACTTGTTTTCTTCATTTATACCTTGTATGAATATTTATACAATTCATTAATATTCGAATAAATCGAATAATAAATTTTCATTTGATTATTTTAATTCATCGGTTTTCTCCTTTAATAGTTTAAATTAACTGATAGTTTTATTTAAACCAGTTTCTTATTTAATAATTTATTTTAACTAATTATTTTACTTTTAAAATAATTTTAACTAGAAATTTCCAATTGAACAAAATTTCCTTTAATAAATCATTTCACTTAATAAATTAAATTTCCTTTTACTTACCAAAATTATATTTTTAACTAATTTTCCCTTTAAAAATAAATTTGGCCACTAATAATTAAAATAAACTTATTAACCCCATAAGTTATCTTAATAAATTATTTTTAGTAAAAGAAATAATTGAACAAGTTAATTTCTATTTTATAAATTTAATTTAATTAACTCAAAAAGTTATTTTAAACTAATTTATAAGTTTCTAAAATCAAATTTTCTCTTTAATCATTTCTAACAATGTATCCTTTTATTTTAAATCAATTCCTTTTATATAAATTTCTTTTAGTAATTAAACGAATCAAACAATCCATTAATAAATTCGTTTAACTAAAATTTTGGTTTTAAAAATTAAAATTTACTTTTAATATAACTTTATAAATTCTTAAACAAATCCCTTATATAAAATAAATTTTCCTTTTTATAATTTGTTTAACTAAAATTTAAATTTAAACTATATTTTCATTAATAAACTATTTTTAGTGACAAAATAAATTTCTAAATATGTTAACTAAACAAACAAATTACCTTTTGAAAATTTATTTTAAAATAATTAATAAATTGGAACACATGTATATATATAAAATTAAACAACTATTTCATATCTTCATTTTTTTTTCTTTTCTGTTCCTGTATATACATATATTCATTCAGAAATCGAATATAAAAAAAAATACCTCACTGCCAAAAATTCCTTACCCAGACCATTTCCGTGCTTGCGATCGACTCAACACCACTGCCTCACGACGTCACCGCTTCGACCTCGAACCACCTTCATCGCGTGCAGCCGCCGCCTTGCGCCGCGCGCATGCCAAAGCCCTAGCTTGCCGAGCCCTACGCCGCCTGCATCTCGCGCGCGCGCCGCCTCGTCGCCTCACCACGACATCGCCGCCTAACCCAAATCGAACGCCGCTGTCGCTGCAACAGTTCACGCGACCCCATCTGGTCGAAGTGCTCACGAGTTCGAGCACCAGAATCGCCACCGCGGCCCACTCGCGAGCGCCGCGCCTCCAATCTCGCGCGCACATGCAACCCTACATCATCGGTCAACACGCGGCCCAATTCGATAAACGACGGCCACCATTTTTTTTTTTATCTGTTGATTTGAATTTGTGAAGTTTGAGAGGAAGGGATTCGGCATATATAAAAAGAATGGAGGCATGGTTATCACGATTTTATTTTCGTGAATTTAGGCGTATTCTCAGGCATAATCGAAGGAGGCAACATGCTGTGTTTGACTATATTTTAAAATTTAAAATTTAAATTGAATTCAATTTGATTTCAATGCGTTTGCGTGTCGTGTGACCACATATCAACCCCAAAAATTACGAAATTTGAAATCCGGCAATAATTCAATATTACGGACCCAATGGAACTGGTTTCGTCGAATTCTGAGACTGTGCCTCGGACGGCTATTTTTAAATATCGATTCAAACGATTAAATTTCAAAACTGAACAAATCACTTTCAAATTAAATTCTGAAGCTTCTATTATCTTCAGTATTATCAATATGAATTTTACAAGCCTTTGAAATATTTTTAATTGGCTTAAATATGAAGATTCAAATTTTTATTCAACTTTCAATAGATTAAATTCTATAATTTAATCGCTAAATTCGTAATTATATTGAAAATTCAATCTAAACCATCATTCAAATATTTAAAATTAATTAAATATTTTCAAATTAAATTATTCAAAATTCTAGGTCGTTACAATACCCATCTGCTCTACTCCCTCCAGGCAGGAAGTTGTGTTGAAACGACCCGCAAATCCATACCCCTTATATCCACATCTAACTACCTAAATCAGCTCAAGTTATACAGAAATACGAACCATTTAGGTTAAAGAAAAAGAGGTAGAAGAAGAAAATAGAAAACAACAACAGAATCCAACCATCGCAGCGAAATAAAATATAATAGATAAAAATAATCTTTACTCAAAAATCAAATATCTCTGTTTATATATTACATCATCATCAGAGTACATCAATCACAGTTCAACAACAACATACAAATGGATACACAGCAACTCAATACAACAACAAATATATATAAACAAGTATGGTAGTACGTATCGTCATCCAGCTCGTCTCCTGAGCTCCACAACATCACACATGTATTCTATAATACTCGGTCTGACCCGAGCATTGCAGTTAAATAACATCCGAGTCAGTCTGGAATATCAGCGTGAGAAAATCACACTCAATTTATTATTAAAGTTCAAAATTCCTTTTGAAAACAAAAGCATCTCGTAAGACCATGCCACAAATAAACATGTCGGGTTTTTACCCTACAATAGCTAAAACAATTTTTATAGAAATTCTCCGATATTATAATAGGGTCTATATACAAATACTTATAAAATAGTCGAAATTATTACATTATTAAATTCCAGCTACTAGCCACGGAGTGGGTAATACAAACAAAACTCGTACAAGGCTTGTACGGAGAATGGATTTCCAACTAATGACTAGGCACTTGGTTACCACCGTCACAGTACGGGGCCTAGATCACCGTATCGAGGAGTACGCCCGCTCCCCTGTAACACAAGACCGGGACTACCCCCTTACTGCATAATCCCGAGTGAGATCACCCCACGGTTGGGATCAGCAACCGCCCACTAAGTCGAAGTAGAAAGGGACATCTAGACAGGAATGACCACACACTGCTTGGGTGCTACCCACCTAGCCTTGCTGCATAACCCTTGATTTTCAGTCATTCCCATTTGATGAGGCTTGAGGCCAAGCATTACCTTTTTAGAACATATCCCTTAGAATGCCCATCGTCCACCTGGCGATGTTTCGCAAGCATTCATCCATACAAGTCCGTCCCGGGTTCGAACGGAACCGAAGGCACTATCCCTACTACATCCACTTTGGAAATATCCTCAGGAATAGTAGCGACTAGCCCTTGTACTCCACTGCTCCATCTTCGAATCCAAAATCGTTTTCCATGAAACGTACAAACCGGATCGAAGTGGATTTCGAGAAATAAATCTCGATCCCGGTCTCTTCGAAACAATCAACGCAATTTGTCCAATATTGATAGTCAGTTATTTAACTATCAATTAATGTTCACAACATCCATCCAACCATAAATAATTTCCCAAATTATTTATTTATCTCAAAATATCTTTACAAGATATATTTTCACTTTCAAACCCCTTTGAAAATGGTTTTCAAACTATCTTCCTTTTCTCAGAATAAATTCAGAGTACTTCCATTTCCACTGGAATCACCAAGCACAAAATTCTAGATTTTTAAAATAATTTAAAAACACTTTATTTTAAAATATATTTAACATTTAATTTAGAAAAATTACTTTAATACTTAATTTATAATAATACTTTAGAAATAACTAAAATAAGGTTACCTTATAACTATACATTAGATTTCTTCTTTAAACAAAATACCAAATCATTCTTTAAATAATTATTACGATAATAGATTAAACAAAGTACTTACTTTGGAATTTCCTTTTAAACATTTAAGTTAAAACTACTTTAATAACTTACTAAAAATTCATACTATATAAACATTTGAAAATATAGTTACTTAATAAAATATAAAACTAGATTTCTACTTTTAAAAACAAAATACTAAGTTACTTCTTAATAATTACTGCTAAAACAGATTAAAAGAAAATACTTACTTTAGACTTTAAATACTAGAAATAATAAATTTTACAAAACTTGCTTTCATTAAAAACAACTTTAAAACATTTAATTTATACATAAAAATTTACTTTTAAAAACATGTACTTGGCTATCCAGAGAAAAATCCAACTTCTATCACTTAAATCAATTTCCCCAAATTGATTTCCAATTTTTTATTTTGAAATAAGTTCCTTTAACTACACAATTCATTTCATAATTCATTAGTTATGGACTTATTATTATTGTTATTATTTTTCGTTTGATTTAAAATCTTTTAACTGAAATATACCAATTTCAGTTTTTCCCAATTTCTTCTTTATTCTTCATAAATAATTTAAACCTTGAATTTTAAATAAATGTTTTAATCGTACTGAAGTTTAAAAATTCATTAATCTTCTGTTTATTCAAAATTTCCCTTATATATACGGAATTTATCTATTAGAATTTAAAACTATTATTATTCTTATCCAATTTATTCCTAATTTATTTAAATTCTCTATAATTATTTCACTTACAAATTCTCTTCATTTTATTTCCATTTATCCAATTCTATATATCTTGATAAATTAGTGCACTGGAACATATTCAGGTAAATCCTAACATCCAATATTCCAATTGTCAATAATATTCATCACAGAATATAAAATAATCACACAGAGGGTATTATATAACTTAAATAAATGTTGAGGGATTTAGTTGGATCCCTCCAACCTGTGTTCCCTGCATCACAGACGTTAGCACAATATAATATTCCAATTCCAAAATATCACACTATAGCACATTAATCAATTCAACCATTCAAACAATTATTTAAATTTAATCATTTAAATTATAGTTTAACCGAGTGAGATTAACTCACCTTTCCTAGTTGTAGTCCACTTCATTCCCAACTTGATTCTCGCGATTATAGACCTTGAAGAAATATTTATATAATTTTATTAATATTTGACTAATTGAACAATTGCTGTCCATCTAATAGATTTGATTAACTAATCATTAAATTTAAAACTAAATTTCCTTTAATACATTATTTTTGGTAATTAAAATAATTAAATACATTTGTTAACAAATAAATGTTTGTAATGCATATATTATTATTATTTTAAAGAATAACTGATCAAGTGAAAATGTGTATATATATTAAAATGGAAAACTGCACCTATAAATATTTTCCTACTGTATAGATTTGTTATCTACCTGTATATATACTTCTTTTCCTCATCTTTTTTTTTAACAGTAAAAATCAACATATTTATTTTATTTCTCTAGTTAAAATCAAACAAAATAAATCCCGATACCTCATAGAAACGAGCCAAAACAGCTGGAACACAATTAACCCAATGCACTCGTCTTCACCAAGTGAAAATCTCGAGTTCGCCGAGCTCCATGACATCGCCGAGCTTCGAAAGCAACCAGCTTACACCATATTCGTTGACCACATCGATCAAGCTCCATGCCAGATACATCTTCGTCACCCACACGAGCAGTCGCGGCCTCCTACGCACGCGAGCTCGTCTTCGCATCTCAAAGATCGCCATCCCCACGTAGCGCTGTTCAATTACCACCACACGTGAAAATGGCTCACGAACCCTCACCTCGGCTTCGATCGACAACCAAGCCTCCAAATCGACCATGCTACACATGGCCTTGAACTTAACATCCCTCGCGTGCAATAACGCTTCGCTCGATACTTTGATTCGAGCTGAAATTCGAGACGCTCCTCTGCACGACATTGCCATTTGCAATTGAATTCGATTTTTGATTTTTTTTTCCGAGACGAAATCAATTTCTATTTTTTTCTACTTTTGTTCGAAGATAGATAAGGGGAAAAACTCACGTTCTAGAAAATGAATGAGGTTAGGGTTTATTAATGGTGAACCATGGTTAGCGTGCGTTTACTATTATTTTCTTTATTTTTATTCTTTTAGATTGCAAGAGAAGGGACAAAGGTATAGGTTTTAATTGATTCGATTTGGAAGCCTGGAATAAAAAGAAATTTCGTGATTTAAAAAGGAGAGGAAAGAGGAAAGCGACGCTATTATTTTATTTTATTATTCCCGTTGAGAAAAAAACGAAATCGATTTGAAATTTCGATATAAAATCTCAGCGCGTTTATATACCATACACTCACACAACAACTCCGAATACTACGAAAATTGAAATCCGATAATAATTCAATATTACGGACCTAATCGTACTGGTTTCTTCGAATTCCAAGACTGTGCCTCGGAAGGGTATTTTTAAATACAATTTAAACTATTAAATTTTAAAACTAAGCAAACCACTGTTAAATTCAATTTTAACACATCTATTGTCTTCCATGTTATCAATATAAATTTTATAAGCCTTCAATTATTTTTAACCAGCGTAGAATTCCAGATTAAATACTTTTCCCAACTTATAATTATTAAATTATATTATTTAATTATCAAATAAATAGTGATTTGAATTCAAGTTAAAATTACTCCATTGAATATTTTAAAATCAATTAAATATTCCGATTTTAAATGCTCGAAAATTCCGGATTGTCACATTCCTCCCCCTTAAAAGAATTTCGTCCCCGAAATTACTAATTAGGAAGATGGTCCAATACCCGTTACTATTTCCCAAAATCAAACAGTTTCTAACAATTCAACATCTCACCAACTATCTTTTTATAAAAGCCCCTTTATTATTCTTTTTAACTTTCCAAACTTTTCCCTAGTTCCTAAACCACTCTGATTATACAAACATTCAAATTATAACTCAAAACCAAATTTTGAATTATCAAAATTTTCTCAAATTTTTTTCTAACTCTCTAAATTTCCGAAATTTTTTGCCAGCGTCTCCTTTGCGCGGTTAGCTCGGTACAACTACAAAATGGCTCTACGGCCTCCCAAATCCAAAAAGAAAACAAAAGGCCAAGTGGCTCATCAAAAACCCAATCAAATTTCATATAGAAATTTGAGCACATACCTTTTTGTCGGGCAATTCAAATTATCTTTCTGAAATCAAAATCAATTCACTTTTCTCTTTATAATTCCTACATATCCTGCTTAGCACTAATATCCAATCACAATATTCCCAAAACATCATATCAACTTTCTAACAAAATGTTAGTATTTATTCATCCAAATATTAACTTAGATTATATTTGTAGCATCAATTTCCAATCAAGAATTCACCATTCCCTTCTTAAGTTAGTATAAGCATTTTATATGTTTCTTATATTTATTTTCATCTTCCACTTTAGTTTATATCTATTTCTATTCAAATAGATTCTTTCATTTCCATACGAATTCAATTTATCTTTAACTCTAAATATTGAATTTTATTTTCCATTTATACTGATTCATGTCATTATTTTAAATTAGTTTCATTTACTGATTTATTTCAATTTCCAATTTGAAATCGTTTTGTCGTTAACTAAAAATTTTCAAAATTTTCAAAAAATTTCTAAATCCTAAAATTTCTGAAATTTTTTGGCAAAGTCTCATTTGTACGGAGGAACTTTTGTAATTTGACAAAAGATATAAATATATATACATCGACCCACCCGGTCGGAAAAACCAAAAACAGTTCATATTTCCTATTTTTATTGCGTAGGCGTACCTTATTTAGCATTTTTAAGCAAGCAGCTTATTTATTTAGCAGTTACTACAATCAAATCCAGCCCAACGGCTTCCAGGTACCTGTACTTAGTCAATTTAAATATGTAAGTGCCATATATATAAAGTTTAACAACATTTCACTTATTTGCAATAGTTAAACATATGAATTCTAAAAGAAATTCACACCAAACATTTTTCCGTAAGCAACTTATACAGTTTTCATACTAATTCCACTGTTCCAATTAATTTATAACCATTTTCATTCAATTTGTATGGTTTTCAATCCATTCGTATACAACTTCATCAACTTGAATGGTTTAAAACTCAATCGCTTACATTCAATTTATTTTTAAGCAAACCAAACTCATATTTAATTCAATTGCTCTCAAAATCAAATTATTTTACTCCTATCAATTCATAGAATTTTAGTTACTTCCAATTACATCAAATGACAATTTATTCTATGAAATTTGATGAGATCTATGTGAATAAATAAGCATTTATGTTTTATTACCAATTTAAATGGATTTCGACTCAATTTATACTTAATTCTATTTCATTCTTAAATTTATTCACAATCTATATATTCTCGTTATCATTGCATTTTAAATCTGAATCCATTCACTTGCATTTCATTTTATTAACCAAACTAGTTCATTCAAAACCATTAACAACTTAGGTTCATCTTTATTACCAATTACATTTCCTTTTTTATTTTAATTCATTCACGACTATTTATTTAGCTCGACCCATTCGAAGCTTGCATATTACTAACCATTCCTGAATCAATTCAAACCAAGCTTTAACTTAACGGTCTTCCAATTTTACTGGTTGTCAAGCTTCTAATTATTCTCAACTTAAGTTAATTTACTCCGCTTAAAACTTAAGTCCACTTCCATTTAATTCTTATTTATTCCATCCATTTATTTATTCAATAAAATTAGTTTATCCACTCAATCCATTATGAATTTCATTTCCTTAACTATTATCTATAACTCAGCGAATTCTATTTCGGTTTAAACTTATTTTCACTTGATTTAAATCCAACCCAATACCCTTAAACTTAGTTTAAATTGATTTCAATTCAACTCTCCTCCCTTCATTTAGCTTAAGTTAATTTATTTCAATTTTATACCTAAGCTCATTTCATCTTACGAGTGAATCTTTCTCTTCCATTCAACTTAATTCTCTCTCAATTAAATATCATTTTAAATCTACAATTTCATTTGATTGGTTATTATAGAATTTAACTTCCCAGATTCAACTCATTCACTTTATTACAAGGTTATTTTCCAATTTATTTCCACATATTTGGATTTTATTTGCAATTCAATCTATTACTATTTTAATTCAATTTCATTTTTATTCGATACATTTCCAATTATATTTAATTTGTTAACACTTCAAGTTAAATTCTAATTTATAACTCAAGTTCTGAATCCACTATCCATTTTCAATTTACCACCAAATTTCATGAACACACAATTCAATTACATTCTCAGTTCATTTAATTAATTGCAAGGCCCAATTATATTTCTTCACTAATGATTCAAGTTGAATTTGATTTAACTCGAGTTTTATTTTCAAACTTCATTATTAACGCACAATTCAGCTTTATTTAACTACCATAGGTTCCATTTACACAATTCATTAACTATTTTATTAACAAATTAGTTCTTCCCCAATTTATAAATAAAACTTGATTTTAATCTCAAAATCTCTTCGTCAAATTTTCTTAAGTTCAACTTATTTTATTTTTTTATCCCAATTTTCATTTTCATTTTATTCTTCAATTCATCAAAAATATTTATTTTGGGTTTTCTATCCCCTTTTAAATTTTGTAAGTCACAACTTATTATTTACACAATTCCATTCATTATAGGCTTGAATATATTCTTACTTTATTTTTAACTCAAGCCTTATGCTTATTTATAACCCAAGCATATTTTATTACCATGGGTTTTTAATCCTTTTAAATGTTATTTTGATTTATTTATTTCAATCTAATTCTTAACCAATTTATTTTCCATTTATTTAGGTAAGAATCTAATTCCATTCCAATAACTCAATGTAATTCATATTCCAGTTCAATTCTATTTTACCCACATTTATTTAACTCAATTCGATTTTAACTTAATTTGAACACATCTAGATATTATTTTCAACCTATTCAATCAATTTCAATCCAGTCAAATTTTTATTCCCCAACCCAAGTTAATTTCATTTTTAACTTTTCACCTTAAATTTAAATTCCAACATTCAAAAGCTTATATGATCTCAATTTATAAGCTTATAACCTATCTTATCAGGATTTTAAACACCCGGCTTTTGGTTTCAAATCATTTTGAAATCTCCAACATATCAAATCACACTTCTCGAAAGTTTAAACCAATCCTGGTTTTTATTTTCGTCAAATTGTCTTTGAAATTTCACAAACAAAACTTGTTCTTCTGTACAAATCCATTTGGCAGCAATCCATCACTTAGAAACTCGAAAATGAACACTGATGATGTGGCCGTGATCATCAGAATTATTTCCTAATAATCCAAGTGATTTCAATGCTGTTTCACTTTCAAAATCCATTTAAAACAAATTTCTTTTCAGAAATACCCCCAAAATAATAATGCTATCATTTATCTTCAAAATACTTCCAAAATCTTCGGGATTTAAAATTTCAAATTCTGTTTTAGTTCAAATTTTAACTATAATTCATTTGTATAGTTTATACTTATACAAATCTCCATTTGATTATATTTCAATTTATAATTTACATTTATAATTCATATTTATAAATTTCATTTTATAGTGAATTTATTCCTTTAACCTTTGGTTATGTTTTAAATTTCTAGTTAAATTTTTACACAACGATGATAATAATTTAATATTATCATTTCTAACATCTAAGCAACCATACATTAGCTAAAATAATTTACAAAAACTCTTCTGATATCAAAATATATTTTTGGGTAAAATTAATTAATTCACCCATATTTAAAACAATACCGTGTCGATTGTTCTATTCAAGTGTTTAGAAACCCCTTCGATACAGTTCTCCAGACTGTGCCAACGAAGGTTCATATACCACTCCACAAACCAATCAACACAATATTAAAACAATTTATTTTCACCAACAAAAACGCACTCATATCTATATATACGCTCAAACTCATTCTAGAGTACTACGGACTCTAATTTAAATGAGTAATTCCCACCAGAGCCAAGGTTATCACCAACCTATGCTTTGATACCAAGTGAAACGACCCGCAAATCCGTACCCCTTAAGTCAACATTTAACTACCTAAATCAACTCAAGTTGTACAGAAATACGAACCATTTGGGTTAAAGAAAAAGAGATGGAAGAGGAAAATAGAAAAAAACAACAGAATCTAACCATCGCAGCGAAATAAAATATAATAGATAATAAATAATATTTACTCAAAAATCAAATATCTCTGTTTATATATTACATCATCATCAGAGTACATCAATCACAGTTCAACAACAACATACAAATGGATACACAACAACTCAATACAGCAACAAATATATATAAACAAGTATGTTAGTACGTATCGTCATCCAGCTCGTCTGCTGAGCTCCACAGCATCACATCCTGTATTCTATAATACTCAGTCTGGCCCGAGCATTACAGTTAAATAACACCGAGTCAGTCTGGAATACCAGCGTGAGAAAATCACACTCAATTTATTATTAAAGTTCAAAATTCCTTTTAAAACAAAAGCATCTCGTAAGACCACGCCACAAATAAACATGTCAGGTTTTTACCTTACGATAGCTAAAATAATTTTTATAGAAATCCTCTGATATTATAATAGGGTCTATATACAAATACTTATAAAAAAGCCGAAATTGTTACATTATTAAATTCCAGCTACTAGCCACAGAGTGGGTAATACAAACAAAAATCGTACAAGGCTCGTAGGGAGAATGGATTTCCAACTAATGACTAGGCACTGGGGTACCACCTGTCACAGTACGGGGCCTAGATCACCGTACCGAGGAGTACGCCCGCTCCCCTGCAACACAAGACCGGGACTACCCCTTACTGGATAATCCCGAGTGAGATCACCCCACGGTTGGGATCAGCAACCGCCCACTAAGCCGAAATAAAAAGGGACATCTAGAGAGGAATGACCTCACCCTGCTTGGGTGCTACCCACCTAGCCTTGCCGCATAACCCCTGATTTTCAGTCATTCCCATTTGATGAGGCTTGAGGCTAAGCGTTACCTTTTTAGAACATATCCCTTAGAATGCCCATCGTCCACCTGACGATGTTTCACAAGCATTCATCCATACAAGTCGGTCCCGGGTTCGAACGGAACCGAAGGCACTATTCCTACTACATCCATTTTGGAAACATCCTCAGGATTAGTAGCGACTAGCCCTTGTACTCCACTGCTCCATCTTCGAATCCAAAATCGTTTTCCACGAAACGTACAGACCGTATCGAAGTGGCTTTCGAGAAATAAATCTCGATTCCGGTCTCTTCGAAACGATCAACGCAATTTGTCCAATATTGATAATTGGTTATTTAACTATCAATTAATGTTCACAACATCCATCCAACCATAAATAATTTCCTAAATTATTTATTTATCTCAAAATATCTTTACAAGATATATTTTCACTTTCAAACCCCTTTGAAAACAATTTTCAAACTATCTTCCTTTTCTCAGAATAAATTCCAAGTATTTTCCATTTCCACTTGAATCACCAAGCACAAAATTCTAGATTTTTAAAATAATTTAAAAACACTTTATTTTAAAATATATTTAACATTTAATTTAGAAATATTAATTTAATACTTAATTTATAATAATACTTTAGAAATAACTAAAATAAGGTTACCTTATAACTATACATTAGATTTCTTCTTTAAACAAAATATCTAATCATTCTTTAAATAATTATTACGATAATAGATTAAACAAAGTACTTACTTTATAATTTACTTTTAAACATTTAAGTTAAAACTACTTCAATAACTTACTAAAAATACATACTATATAAACATTTGAAAATAAAGTTACTTAATAAAATATAAGACTAGATTTTTACTTTTAAAAACAAAATACTAAGTTACTTCTTAATAATTACTGCTAAAATAGATTAAATGAAAATACTTACTTTAGACTTTAAATACTAGAAATAATAAATTTTACAAAACTTGCTTTCATTAAAAACAACTTTAAAACATTTAATTTATACTTAAAAATTTACTTTTAAAAACATGTACTTGGCTATCCAGAGAAAATTCCAACTTCTATCACTTAAATCAATTTCCCCAAATTGATTTCCAATTTTTTATTTTGAAATAAGTTCCTTTAACTACTCAATTCATTTCATAATTCATTAGTTATGGACTTATTATTATTGTTATTATTTTCCGTTTGATTTAAAATCTTTTAACTGAAATATACCAATTTCAGTTTTTCCCAATTTCTTCTTTATTCTTCATAAATAATTTAAACCTTGAATTTTAAATAAATGTTTTAATCGTACTGAAGTTTAAAAATTCATTAATCTTCTGTTTATTCAAAATTTCCCTTCCATATACGGAATTTGTTTGTTAGAATTTAAAACTATTATTATTCTTATCCAATTTATTCCTAATTTATTTAAATTCTCTATAATTATTTCACTTACAAATTCTCTTCATTTTATTTCCATTTATCCAATTCTATATATCTTGATAAATTAGTGCACCGGAACATATTCAGGTTAATCATAACATCCAATATTCCAATTGTCAGTAATATTCATCACAGAATATAAAATAATCATACAGAGGTTATTGAATAATTTAAATAAATGTTGAGGGATCCAGTTGGATCCCTCCAACCTATTTTCCCTGCATCACAGACCTTAGCACAATACAATATTCCAATTCCAAAATATCATACTATAGCACATTAATCAATTCAACCATTCAAACAATTATTTAAATTTAATCGTTTAAATTTAAGTTTAGCCGAGTGAGATTAACTCACCTTTCCTAGTTGTAGTCCACTTCATTCCTAACTTGATTCTCGCGATTATAAACCTTGAAGAAATATTTATATAATTTTATTAATATTTGACTAATTGAACAATTGCTGTCCATCTAATAGATTTGATTAACTAATCATTAAATTTAAAAATAAATTTCCTTTAATTCATTATTTTTGGTAATTAAAATAATTAAATACATTTATTAAAAAAATAAATGTTCGTAATGCATATATTATTATTATTAAAAATAACCGATCAAGTGAAAACGTGTATATATATATATATTAAAATTGAAAACTGCACCTATTAATATTTTCCTACTGTATAGATTTGTTGTCTACCTGTATATATACTTCTTTTTCTCCTCTTTTTTTTAACTGTAAAAATCAACATATGTATAAACATTTTATTTCTCCAGTTAAAATCAAACAAAATAAATCCCGATACCTTATAGAAGCGAACCAAAACAACTCGAACACAATCAACCCAATGCATTCTTCTTCACCAAGTAAAATTCTCGAGTTCACCGAGCTCCATGACACGGCCGAGCTTCGATCGCAACCAGCTTACACCATATTCGTTGACCACATCGATCAAGCTCCATGCCAGATACAGCTTCGTCACCCACACGAGCAACCGCGGCCTCCTACGCACGCGAGCTCGTCTTCGCATCCCAAAGATCGCCATTCCCACGTCGCGCTGTTCAATGGCCACCACACGCGAAAATGGCTCACGAACCCTCACCTTGGCTTCGATCGACAACCAAGCCTCCAAATCGACCACGATACACACGGCCTCAAACCCTAACATCCCTCGCGTGCAACAACGCTTCGCTCGATACTTTGATTCGAGCTAATATACGAGACGCTCCTCTACACGACATCGCAATTTGCAATTGAATTTGATTTATGATATTTTTTCCGAGACGAAATCAATTTCCATTTTTTTCTACTTTCGTTCAAAGGAAGATAAGGGGAAAAACTCACATTCTAGAAAATGAACGAGGTTAGGGTTTATTAACGACGAACCATGGTTTGCGTGCGTTTACTATTATTTTCTTTATTTTTATTGTTTTAGCTTGCAAGAGAAGGGACAAAGGTATAGGTTTTATTTGATTCGATTTGGAAGCCTGGAATAAAAAGAATTTTCATGATTTAAAAAGGAGAGGAAAGAGGCAGGCGACGCTATTATTTTATTTTATTATTCCCATTGAGAAAAAAAAAATGAAATCGATTTGAAATTTCGATATAAAATCTCAGCGCGTTTATATGTCGTACGCTCACACAACAACTCCGCCTACTACGAAAATTGAAATCCGATAATAATTCAATATTACGGATCCAATGGTACTAGTTTCGTCGAATTCCGAGACTGTGCCTCGGAAGGCTATTTTTAAATCCAATTTAAACTATAAAATTTTAAAACTAGACAAACCACTGTTAAATTCAATTTTAACACATCTATTGTCTTCCATGTTATCAATATAAATTTTATAAGCCTTCAAATTATTTTTAACCGGCTTAGAATTCCAGATTAAATACTTTGCCCAACTTCTAATTATTAAATTCTATTATTTAATTATCAAATAAATAGTGATTTGAATTCAAGTTAAAATTACTCTATTGAATATTTTAAAATCAATTAAATATTCCGATTTTAAATGCTCGAAAATTCCGGGTCGTCGCATGTGTTTCCCGTAAATCCAAAAGAACATGGTTATGGAAATGAATGCTTACTACTGGGCTGGCTAACCTCGCATTCCTAGGTAGTTTGGGGCTCTACTCTTCGGTGTGGAGTTTATAAAAAAAATAAGAATAATAAAATTAATTAAAGAATTGGAAAAGTTGTAATAATTTCGTTAGAGTGAGCATGAATTGAAAAGGGGTTGTAAATAACAACAAACTGCATTAATTAAAAGAAGGCAGTAAATAATACTTAATTGTGTTAATTGAAAGTAGGTAGTAAATAATAATTAATTACATTAATTAAAGGAAGATAGTAAAAAAATACTTAATCATAGTAATTCAAATAAGGTAGTAAATGATAGTTAAATTCATTAGTTAAAAGAAGGTGGTATATAATACTTAATTGTAATAATTGGAAAGAAGGCAGTAATAATACTTAACAGTATTAATTGAAAATAAGAGGTATACTAATTCAATAAAATTATATATATCATCAAATATTCATTGTAACGACCCAGAATTTTTATTAATTAAAATTTGAATATTTAATTTATTTTAAATATTAATAAGTGAATTTATAAGTCGAATAAATTTTTATTTGAATTTTTGGATTTAATTGAATAATTAAATCGATAATTTAATACGTTAAATTATGGAAATAATTGAAAATTTAGTTAAATATGATTGAAAATGATTTGTAAAATTTTATTTTATCATGTTGAAGTTAGAATGATATTTTAGAACTTTTAAAATCGAATTAAAAGTTAATTTGTGAAAATTGAATATTTTAATATTTAAATCGACTAGTAAAAATAGTCAATTTTTGAACAGTCTCAGAATTGAACGAGACCAGTTTCATTGGATCCGTAATAGTTAGTTATTACCGGATTTCAAATTTCGTGTCAATCGGAGTTATCGTTTGATCGTGGCAGCTCGAAACGCATCGATTTATTTTTAATTTAAATTTGACGAGTGAAAATAGCCATTTTTCAAAACGTCTCGGATTTCGACGAGACCAGTTTCATCGGATCCGTAATGTGATATTATTGTAATATTTCAAATTTCAAGTCAATTGGATTTACCGTTTGTCCTGTACAAATTAAAACGCCTAGAAAATCAATTAAATCGGTTTAATTCAAATTGAGCGTTTATAGCCATAACTCGCACATACTTCCGAATTAGCTTCCGAAACCTATTTCATTGTGTCCGGAACGCGGGGTAAACCCTAGAAACGCTGGTTACGGCGCGTAAATCGGAGTTCGGAATTTCCGGATGAATAGTGTTCGATTTTTCTTTATAAATAGCACCCACCTCTTCATAATTTAGAAAAATCATTCCAAACCCTAACCCTAATATCATAGCCGCCACCCCCATTTTCTAAGGCCAGAATTTAATCTCACTTCTCCCTCAATCTATCTCAATCTACAAAGAATTAGCCAAAGTTGTTAACTACAACATTGAAGAGCATGAAGAGGGCTTTAAATCCATACGGTGATGATGGATTTTGGTGCAACGGAGGGGGAGATAAACGAGGCCGTTCATGGCCAGTCACGCACGCCATATGAGGAGGAGGAGGGGGCTGAGCTCAGGGTGCTTGGGGCCGAACCTAGAGGGAGTTAGGGGCTGCGAAGTGGAGTAATCTGATCGAGTTGCAAGTGAACGTGGAGGAGGAATTAATTAACCCTAATTCTTGGATATGGGTTTGGAGTTTGCGTGCTCCTTCCTGTAGATGAACGTGATGAAGGAGAAGGCAAGATGCGGCTATGATGGAAAGATGAAGGATCCAAGGGCTATGATGGATTTAGGTTAAAAAAATTAAAAGTTATGTTGTAATTTATGTGTATAAAATTCGAGTAAACTTCAAAAATCAATATCTTTTTCATACGAGGTCGAAAACGCACGAAACCAGTTGCGTTGGAATCGTATGGACGAGCACTACGCGATGGAGTTAGTTTGGAGTCGTTTGGAATTAGTGAGAATTTTGGGTAAAATTAAACGTCCGTTTAATTTTATTCGAAATAAATCGCTAAAACGGAAATAAAATCAAGGTGAGAACTTCTCACTCAATCGAATCAGTTTCGATTTTATTTTAAATAGTTAGATTTAAAATATTTGAATGCATGTTTGAATGTTGACTGATATCTATTGATTGTTAAAATAGACATTATACGCCGTTAGTAAGCGGATGTTATTTATTAAAAACATATACTGCGAATATTTCATAAACAGTGAAATTGGTATTATATATAATAGCAATATATATATATTGGCATATGTATATATTGGAGTTATTGATTTCCCGCATTTATTTGTTTAGCGGATGAGACCCTATTACGCCGTTATTAAGCGGATAATATTTAATAAGAACATATACCGCGATAATTTCGTACTGGAACAGAATTGGTATTGTGCTAATGTTTTTGGATGCAGGAAAACAGGTTGGAGGGATCCAACTGGATTCCTCAACAGTTTTTATTTGATTTCAGATATTTTGATATTTGATGGATTATCATATCGATATATGATATCGTTGTTGTCGTGATTGACTATTTGGTGTGTAGCATCATTGGACCCAGATTTTGGGATTTTAAAATGATTTTAAAGTGATTTTAGAAAGTATATGTTTTATAAAATAATTTTGGAATTGATCCATTTTAAATAAATAAACATTATAATTTTTAATGTTATAAAAATTATGATTTTTGGGAAATATAGTTAAAAACTGATTTTTGAGAATATAATGCCAATGATTTTATAAAATAGTTTAATCGGGATTTTAGAATTTATTGTGAAAAGTCTAAATATAGGATTTATAAAATTTAATTATTTTATGAATCAAAATGGTGAAATTATAAAGGAAATTAAAGACGTTTTAAAATATTAATATAAATTGATTTATATTAGGAGATTTATAAATGGATATTTATAAATTGAGATATTGAAATTATAAAACGAGTTTTTATAAGTGTTTGAATGAAGTGAAAATGAATTTCATTAAAGAATGAAATTTATAGAATTATAAACGGTGAAGTTATAAATGAAATTTATAAATAGTAAGATTTATAAATTTGTGAAGTTATTTGGAGAATAGATTTGGTTAAATAAATGAATCTTATAAGTTATAAGATTTATGGTTTGGAAAGTCTTTAGAGGAACGATTTTGTAAAATAATCGTTTTATAAGTATTTAACTTATAATATGAACTTTTAGTTTATAATTGAGTTATAAACTGGAATAGGTTAATAAAAGAATTTATAAAAAGGAAGTTTTTATAAATAAATAGAAATGGAATTTATAAACGTTGTTTTATAAATTCGCAAATGACTTATTTTGACAAGAAAATTTGTTGAAACCTATAAATGGAGTTATATTCACATTTTTGAATAGTGAATAATCCTTTGAATTAAAATGAATAAAAGGATGAAATTGTTAATGAAGTATATTCACGTTTTTGAATAGTGAATAACACGTTAAAGAAATTGTTTTGGATTTGGATGTTTTAAATAGAATTAAAACGATCGAACAATGTTTTAAAATGTGTTGAGATTCGAAACCATAGATTTCAACATTTATTGTTGAAATAGACGTTTTCGAGAAATAGAAGGAGATGATGGACTATAACACTGTTGTTATAGTAAATGATTTCCGAAAGGGAATGTTTTGCATAGTATTGGGATTTATATATCTATTTTAATTTCGAATCCCTATACTAGTGATTTTGGGTTGTCGTAATGATGTTTTACGTAACATTCGTTTTGGCCCAAATAAATATGTTGAAGAGAATGATTTCCTTAATAGAATGAAATATATACTTAATTTCGATTGAAGTATATTGAATATTTTCCAAGTGTTGAAAATAAATAAAAATTGTGAATTACTTATGAATAATTAAGTATGGAAATGTTTTCCAATATAAAGTGAATATTTTGAGAATTTATCTTTTTGAAGATAAATTGAAAAGAAAATTGAAATGAATAATTGAAATCGAATATTCATTGATATCTTGGAATTATAAATTCACTAAGGAATTTATAAAGGAAGTGGAATTTGTTTAAAAATAAATATTGATTTATTTTTGAAGTATTGAAATTATATATCTTGTAAAGATATTTTGTGAAATAAATAATTTGGAAAATTATTTGGAATCTGGTGATGTGTGCATATCCATTGATAGTTCAATAACCGACTATCAATATTTCCCTTTGAATGGGTAATTGATGTGATTTGTTTGAATGTGAATGCTACACTTATTTTTGAATAAGCGCTCACTATTCGGGTTAACCGGGAAAGGACCATGGGGTCGTATAACCCATTCCGAATATGTGATACGTCGTTATAATTGCATTGAAGATCGGTGTTGAAGACCCGGTATTTGCGAGAGCGATAGGATGACCTGTCGATTGTCTCTTCACTGAGTTGCAGCGGTATAGAGACTCCCTAAGTGATGGGAAATCCGATCAGGATTGTGAATATCCGGATTGCAAGGACTTCTTTGTAAGTGCCTTCGGTTTTGTTCGAGCCCGGAATAGACTTGTATGGATTGTGTGTCTGACATTACAAATTGAGATATAAAGCAGATTTCTTTCAAATATATTTCTGTTGGTGGCGGAGAATTTATTCTTTTAGCTTAACACCCTTCTCTGAGACGTACGAGCTCAGAGGTTATATAGTTGAAGTTATCAGCGATATATTCCCAATTTGGTAATGTGACATGCTGAGTGTTGCTGAAATGATCATTGTGTTGATTATTGTGATTGGATCGTTTATTTGATCGTCTATCTTGGTGATCATTGTGTTGATCATTTGTTGACCCAAAGCATGGCTTTTGTATAAAGTATGTTTTTGTGGACGTGACTTCGTCGAACCTCACACCCCGGAAATGGTCAAAACAGGAAAGATGCGGCAAGGTTATGAGGGGTAGCTCCCTTTAGGGTATGTACATTTCCTTCTGGATAGAGGTTGTATCATGGTATGGAGCCCAGATATTTAACCTATGTGGTTACTACGAATTTATTACTTTGTGGTTGTTGGTTTTCGGGATCCCGTGAGAAAGGTCGTTTACGATCGGGGAATGGCATGCTCGTGTCAGTAGTTACCCAGTTAGGGGTAACCCGGCCTTGTGTTGGCAGAGTTCCGGTTTGGTTCTCGGGGATGTCTTTCCAGAGGCATTCTCATGTGGCAATGGGAAGTTCCTTGGCCTGACCATTTGTTGGAAATCCAATTCCCAATACGAAACTTGTACGGTATTAGTTGTAGAACCTATCATTCACTTATGGTGTCGCAACACTGTTTGGATGGTAGCTATAGTAGGCATAGTTCGAAATGTCTATGTTGGCTAAGATTTATATCTTTATTTTCGAAATAATTTTCTACACTATGCACTAGTAATAATATCAAATGCTTCTTTTTAAATGCGTATCAAGCATGTTTGACTATCATAAGGAGAAATCTCCTCCGATTCTGCGTTTGCATGTGTGTGTGTGCGGGAGGCCTTATGGTAGTCTCATTTTTAAAAGCATTGCGAATTGAAATAAAAATATTCCTCTATTTTGATTTTAAAGATAAATAAGCTGTTTTGAGTTCTCACACCAGTCTCATGACTGACTTGGAGTTTATTGTTTTCCTTCCTAAACTCTGGGTGCCCACCAATTTCCACACGGGCAGTCAAGAGTTAAGGTTTATCAGGATATTCTGGATATTCTGGAGTTGCTGGAGGCAAGCTGGATGGCATGGCGTATTACTAGTTTATATAGTATTTCTTTTTCCGCTGCACTGTTTGTTGTTGTTGTTGTACACTCTGATGATATGATTAATGAAATGTAATGTGTAAAATGTAATAACTGATATAGTTCTTTGTTTAAAGATTATTCATTTATTATTATATTTTGTTCCGCTGCGAAATGTGAGATTCTGTTATTGTTCTGTTGTTTTTTTCTATTCCGTTCTATGTTCTATTTTCTTTTCCCTCCATCTTCTACCTTTTTCTCTCTTTCTCTTTCCTTAAATTCTTTTTAAAACCCATAACTATTCGGTTTTTCGGCAACGAAAAATCGAAAACGTTACATTTGGTATCAGAGCTTATGGTTAAGCGACAACCATGGTTCTGTTGGGTATTACTCATTAGAGATAGAGTCAGTAGTACTCTAGAATGAATTTGAGAGTAATAATAGCTATGAGAGCGTATTTGTTAGTGAATAAAAAAATTGTTTTATATTGTGATGATTGGTTTGTTGAGTGGTATATAGATTCTGGTTAATACGAGTAATTAACGTTGTTGATAGGGATCTCTAAACACTTGAATAGAACAATTCGGCACAGTATTGTTTTAAATTGGGTAAATGAAATAATTTTACCTTGATTATATTTTCTATATAAAGAAAATAATTTTTCAGAATTATTAAAGTGTATGTAAGTTGATTGTTAGGTTGTTTGAATAATCTAAATAAAGGAATAATTGTATAAGCAAAAGAATTATAAGAATTGAATTATAATTAAAGTAATTTACAATTGTGAAATAAACTTATATATATAAAAGTGAAACTATATGGATATATTTAGGAATTTAAGTTATGTAAAAACAAGTGATGTTTATAAATGGAATATAACTTAAGTGATATTGAATGAAGTTGATATTAGTATCAAAGTAAATTAATAAAATTAAGTGATGGATATGAACTTGAGTTATATAAATGAAATTCAACTTTTGTAATTGAATTAAATTAATGGATTGAATGTTGATCAATTAAATGTAAATAATTGATATGAAATAATGAATATAAGTGTTAATTCATTAAAATCTAATGTTATTAGAAAGTTGAATAATTGAATGAAAATCAATTAAATTAAACCAATTGTAAGCAAAAGAATTTGGTTGTAATTAATATACATTGATTGTTATATGATTGTTAGTTGATTGTATATAATTCATTAAGTGTTAATGAAATTGATTTAATAAAATTGGAAGCTAAAGTAATTGAAATTCAAATTAGAAGTAAATAAATTTGAATAGAATTGAATTTGAATTGGAAGTGAACCAACTTGAATATGAATTAGTTGAAAATGAACGCTAGTAAATCCAATGTTAATGAATCTAATGTGATTTAAATTGAAAACCAATTCATTGAATATTAATGAGAATATGAATGAATATATATTGGTTATGAATTTGTTGAATGTTAGTTGGTTGATATATTGCATTTGTTGTTTGTTTCATTTGCTATGTTGACATATATAATTAATATATTGCTATATGATGTATATCGATACTATTGTCTATATGCATGATTCTCATGTAGTTTGTTGAGTGTTTAGTAGGTGCGGATCGCGTTTGCTTCGCATTTGGAGCTCGCTTTCGCGCTATATTAGCCGTATATGCTTGCTAATAAAATATAAGGTACATATCTCGGATTAAATACCGTACTTTTACAAATTTTTTCCCTTCGGGATGCCTCATTACTTGATGAGATGTATATTTGTGATATATATACTGTCATTTTTTTTTCGGATCGAGCCGCGCAAAGGAGACTATGGCGAATTTTTCCAGAAATTTAAGGCGTTAGAAAATTTTTGAGAAAAATTGGGAAATTTTGAAAACTTTAAACTTTGATTTTGAATTGAAAGTTAAATGATATATTAGTTGTTTTTGAAAAGATAACTAAGTATGATTTTAAAAAACTTAGTAAAGATTTGTAAGAAGTTTAATTATGAATTTTTGGAAAATTAATAGATTCTGTAATTTTTCTTACTTGTAATTTCGAGGACGAAATTCTTTTAAGGGGGGAAGATTGTAACGACCCAGAATTTTTATTAATTAAAATTTGAATATTTAATTTATTTTAAATATTAATAAGTGAATTTATAAGTCGAATAAATTTTTATTTGAATTTTTGGATTTAATTGAATAATTAAATCGATAATTTAATACGTTAAATTATGGAAATAATTGAAAATTTAGTTAAATATGATTGAAAATGATTTGTAAAATTTTATTTTATCATGTTGAAGTTAGAATGATATTTTAGAACTTTTAAAATCGAATTAAAAGTTAATTTGTGAAAATTGAATATTTTAATATTTAAATCGACTAGTAAAAATAGTCAATTTTTGAACAGTCTCAAAATTGAACGAAACCAGTTTCATTGGATCCGTAATAGTTAGTTATTACCGGATTTCAAATTTCGTGTCAATCGGAGTTATCGTTTGATCGTGGCAGCTCGAAACGCATCGATTTATTTTTAATTTAAATTTGACGAGTGAAAATAGCCATTTTTCAAAAAGTCTCGGATTTTGACGAAACCAGTTTCATCGGATCCGTAATGTGATATTATTGTAAGGTTTCAAATTTCAAGTCAATTGGATTTACCGTTTGTCCTGTACAAATTAAAACGCCTAGAAAATCGCTTAAATCGGTTTAATTCAAATTGAGCGTTTATAGCCATAACTCGCACATACTTCCGAATTAGCTTCCGAAACCTGTTCCATTGTGTCCGAAACGCGGGGTAAACCCTAGAAACGCTGGTTACGGCGCGTAAATCGGAGTTCGGAATTTCCGGATGAATAGTGTTCGATTTTTCTTTATAAATAGCACCCACCTCTTCATAATTTAGAAAAATCATTCCAAACCCTAACCCTAATATCATAGCCGCCACCCCCATTTTCTAAGGCCAGAATTTAATCTCACTTCTCCCTCAATCTCTCTCAATCTACAAAGAATTAGCCAAAGTTGTTAACTACAACATTGAAGAGCATGAAGAGGGCTTTAAATCCATACGGTGATGATGGATTTTGGTGCAACGGAGGGGGAGATAAACGAGGCCGTTCATGGCCAGTCACGCACGCCATATGAGGAGGAGGAGGGGGCTGAGCTCAGGGTGCTTGGGGCCGAACCTAGAGGGAGTTAGGGGCTGCGAAGTGGAGTAATCTGATCGAGTTGCAAGTGAACGTGGAGGAGGAATTAATTAACCCTAATTCTTGGATATGGGTTTGGAGTTTGCGTGCTCCTTCCTGTAGATGAACGTGATGAAGGAGAAGGCAAGATGCGGCTATGATGGAAAGATGAAGGATCCAAGGGCTATGATGGATTTAGGTTAAAAAAATTAAAAGTTATGTTGTAATTTATGTGTATAAAATTCGAGTAAACTTCAAAAATCAATATCTTTTTCATACGAGGTCGAAAACGCGCGAAACCAGTTGCGTTGGAATCGTATGGACGAGCACTACGCGATGGAGTTAGTTTGGAGTCGTTTGGAATTAGTGAGAATTTTGGGTAAAATTAAACGTTATTCGAAATAAATCGCTAAAACGGAAATAAAATCAAGGTGAGAACTTCTCACTCAATCGAATCAGTTTCGATTTTATTTTAAATAGTTAGATTTAAAATATTTGAATGCATGTTTGAATGTTGATTGATATCTATTGATTGTTAAAATAGACATTATACGCCGTTAGTAAGCGGATGTTATTTATTAAAAATATATACCGCGAATATTTCATAAACAGTGAAATTGGTATTATATATAATAGCAATATATATATATTGGCATATGTATATATTGGAGTTATTGATTTCCCGCATTTATTTGTTTAGCGGATGAGACCCTATTACGCCGTTATTAAGCGGATAATATTTAATAAGAACATATACCGCGATAATTCGTACTGGAACGGAATTGGTATTGTGCTAATGTTTTTGGATGCAGGAAAACAGGTTGGAGGGATCCAACTGGATTCCTCAACAGTTTTTATTTGATTTCAGATATTTTGATATTTGATGGATTATCATATCGATATATGATATCGTTGTTGTCGTGATTGACTATTTGGTGTGTAGCATCATTGGACCCAGATTTTGGGATTTTAAAATGATTTTAAAGTGATTTTAGAAAGTATACGTTTTATAAAATAATTTTAGAATTGATCCATTTTAAATAAATAAACGTTATAATTTTTAATGTTATAAAAATTATGATTTTTGGGAAATATAGTTAAAAACTGATTTTTGAGAATATAATGCCAATGATTTTATAAAATAGTTTAATCGGGATTTTAGAATTTATTGTGAAAAGTCTAAATATAGGATTTATAAAATTTAATTATTTTATGAATCAAAATGGTGAAATTATAAAGGAAATTAAAGACGTTTTAAAATATTAATATAAATTGATTTATATTAGGAGATTTATAAATGGATATTTATAAATTGAGATATTGAAATTATAAAACGAGTTTTTATAAGTGTTTGAATGAAGTGAAAATGAATTTCATTAAAGAATGAAATTTATAGAATTATAAACGGTGAAGTTATAAATGAAATTTATAAATAGTAAGATTTATAAATTTGTGAAGTTATTTGGAGAATAGATTTGGTTAAATAAATGAATCTTATAAGTTATAAGATTTATGGTTTGGAAAGTCTTTAGAGGAACGATTTTGTAAAATAATCGTTTTATAAGTATTTAACTTATAATATGAACTTTTAGTTTATAATTGAGTTATAAACTGGAATAGGTTAATAAAAGAATTTATAAAAAGGAAGTTTTTATAAATAAATAGAAATGGAATTTATAAACGTTGTTTTATAAATTCGCAAATGACTTATTTTGACAAGAAAATTTGTTGAAACCTATAAATGGAGTTATATTCACATTTTTGAATAGTGAATAATCCTTTGAATTAAAATGAATAAAAGGATGAAATTGTTAATGAAGTATATTCACGTTTTTGAATAGTGAATAACACGTTAAAGAAATTGTTTTGGATTTGGATGTTTTAAATAGAATTAAAACGATCGAACAATGTTTTAAAATGTGTTGAGATTCGAAACCATAGATTTCAACATTTATTGTTGAAATAGACGTTTTCGAGAAATAGAAGGAGATGATGGACTATAACACTGTTGTTATAGTAAATGATTTCCGAAAGGGAATGTTTTGCATAGTATTTGGATTTATATATCTATTTTAATTTCGAATCCCTATACTAGTGATTTTGGGTTGTCGTAATGATGTTTTACGTAACATTCGTTTTGGCCCAAATAAATATGTTGAAGAGAATGATTTCCTTAATAGAATGAAATAAATACTTAATTTCGATTGAAGTATATTGAATATTTTCCAAGTGTTGAAAATAAATAAAAATTGTGAATTACTTATGAATAAATAAGTATGGAAATGTTTTCCAATATAAAGTGAATATTTTGAGAATTTATCTTTTTGAAGATAAATTGAAAAGAAAATTGAAATGAATAATTGAAATCGAATATTCATTGATATCTTGGAATTATAAATTCACTAAGGAATTTATAAAGGAAGTGGAATTTGTTTAAAAATAAATATTGATTTATTTTTGAAGTATTGAAATTATATATCTTGTAAAGATATTTTGTGAAATAAATAATTTGGAAAATTATTTGGAATCTGGTGATGTGTGCATATCCATTGATAGTTCAATAACCGACTATCAATATTTCCCTTTGAATGGGTGATTGATGTGATTTGTTTGAATGTGAATGCTACACTTATTTTTGAATAAGCGCTCACTATTCGGGTTAACCGGGAAAGGACCATGGGGTCGTATAACCCATTCCGAATATGTGATACGTCGTTATAATTGCATTGAAGATCGGTGTTGAAGACCCGGTATTTGCGAGAGTGATAGGATGACCTGTCGATTGTCTCTGCACTGAGTTGCAGCGGTATAGAGACTCCCTAAGTGATGGGAAATCCGATCAGGATTGTGAATATCCGGATTGCAAGGATTTCTTTGTAAGTGCCTTCGGTTTTGTTCGAGCCCGGAACAGACTTGTATGGATTGTGTGTCTGACATTACAAATTGAGATATAAAGCAGATTTCTTTCAAATATATTTCTGTTGGTGGCGGAGAATTTATTCTTTTAGCTTAACACCCTTCTCTGAGACGTACGAGCTCAGAGGTTTGAAGTTATCAGCGATATATTCCCAATTTGGTAATGTGACATGCTGAGTGTTGCTGAAATGATCATTGTGTTGATTATTGTGATAGGATCGTTTATTTGATCGTCTATCTTGGTGATCATTGTGTTGATCATTTGTTGACCCAAAGCATGGCTTTTGTATAAAGTATGTTTTTGTGGATGTGACTTCGTCGAACCTCACACCCCGGAAATGGTCAAAACAGGAAAGATGCGGCAAGGTTATGAGGGGTAGCTCCCTTTAGGGTATGTACATTTCCTTCTGGATAGAGGTTGTATCATGGTATGGAGCCCAGATATTTAACCTATGTGGTTACTACGAATTTATTACTTTGTCGTTGTTGGTTTTCGGGATCCCGTGAGAAAGGTCGTTTACGATCGGGGAATGGCGTGCTCGTGTCAGTAGTTACCTAGTTAGGGGTAACCCGGCCTTGTGTTGGCAGAGTTCCGGTTTGGTTCTCAGGGATGTCTTTCCAGAGGCATTCTCATGTGGCAATGGGAAGTTCCTTGGCCTGACCATTTGTTGGAAATCCAATTCCCAATACGAAACTTGTACGGTATTAGTTGTAGAACCTATCATTCGCTTATGGTGTCACAACACTGTTTGGATGGTAGCTATAGTAGGCATAGTTCGAAATGTCTATGTTGGCTAAGATTTATATCTTTATTTTCGAAATAATTTTCTACACTATGCACTAGTAATAATGTCAAATGCTTCTTTTTAAATGCGTATCAAGCATGTTTGACTATCATAAGGAGAAATCTCCTCCGATTCTGCGTTTGCATGTGTGTGTGTGCGGGTGGCCTTATGGTAGTCTCATTTTTAAAAGCATTGCGAACTGAAATAAAAATATTCCTCTATTTTGATTTTAAAGATAAATAAACTATTTTGAGTTCTCACACCAGTCTCATGACTGACTTGGAGTTTATTGTTTTCCTTCCTAAACTCTGGGTGCCCACCAATTTCCACACGGGCAGTCAAGAGTTAAGGTTTATCAGGATATTCTGGATATTCTGGAGTTGCTGGAGGCAAGCTGGATGGCATGGCGTATTACTAGTTTATATAGTATTTCTTTTTCCGCTGCACTGTTTGTTGTTGTTGTTGTACACTCTGATGATATGATTAATGAAATGTAATGTGTAAAATGTAATAACTGATATAGTTCTTTGTTTAAAGATTATTCATTTATTATTATATGTTGTTCCGCTGCGAAATGTGAGATTCTTTTATTGTTCTATTGTTTTTTTCTATTCCGTTCTATGTTCTATTTTCTTTTCCCTCCATCTTCTACCTTTTTCTCTCTTTCTCTTTCCTTAAATTCTTTTTAAAACCCATAACTATTCGGTTTTTCGGCAACGAAAAATCGAAAACGTTACATTCATGTATAATGGGTATGAATTACAAAAGTTAGCTAATAGCTTAGATTAAGTAAGAATGTCATAGTTATCAAAATGGGTTGTAATACGAGGTCAGTAGTGTTACAAAACAGAATTCTGTCCACAGCGAGGGCATACTAGTAGTTGTATATACATTATATTAATGTGGAACATATCCAATTATAGGAATCGTGGAATTATATACACTCGTTGTTATACCGCCTTTTGAACAGGCAGTATATTATAAAAGTTGGCAAAATGGCTTATGTGATCATCAAGGCAGGAAGCCCAGAGAGATGGCTATCAAGCTCAAAAATTGATGATATTTGAAGCCATTGACAAAGTTGGGCGGATTTGTACAGGGTGCCAATCAAATTGCAATCAATACAAAGTGGTAAGGAAGGCCCTATTAGGCCACTTTTCAAATTTTAAGTCAATCGGAGTTCATATGCTCGAGTTGTGGGCAAATGAAGCATTTATATGGATCAATCTAGAATGTTCCATAAAACAGCGTAAAATTGACAAAGAATGATCGATATCTCAAGGTCTACGATTCTATTACTCATGAAACTTTAAGAACATCAATATATTGAATAAAGGAATCTTCAAAATTGACCGCGTGTCAAAACTCACAAATGTCAAAAAAACATAAGGATTGTTCCATAACAATTGTACAAAATCAGCCAGAACGATCCATAGTTTCACGGAAAATACAATATCTCACAAACGGCACATCAAAATTGCATGAAATTTGGAGATCAAGTAGCTTACATCATGGAGAACATACATACTTGATCATAGATCAGAATTCACAAATATTGAAAAAGCATATTGATCGTTCCATTACAATCATACAAAATCAGCCAGAACAATCCATAATTTCATGGAAGACGCGATACCTCACAAACGGTAAGTTGGAATTGCAAGAAATTTGGAGAACAAGAAGCTTACATCATGGGGATTTGCACGATAGATCATAGCCAAATTCGGTGAAGCATGAAATGATCATACTTGATTTACTATGACTCAACCTAACTCCATGGAAATTGCGATGCCTCACAAACTATACGTCGGAATTGCATGAAATTTGGAGAGCAAGTAGATTACATTATGGAGCACACCTAAGATTCATTGAAGCTCCATTGCAGCTCATTTGAATGATCAGCCCTAATCATTCTAATGGTATACGATCGATCCGAAAATTGATGAACCGCGCCATACGGATTTGAAGGTTCTTTTGGCAAATTTCCAGCTCGATCCATGCATGTCTTCACCTATAAATACAGCGGCTTGGCTGAATGTAATTGAATTTTTTAGGTGGAATCTCCTTCATCACTTCTTCTCTCTTCCTCCATTAATTTTCTAAAGAAAAAACAACTGTACTTGTAATCTTACAATGTAAGTAAAAGATTATTCGAGTGAATGTAACCCGGAGTTTGCCAAAACCACTACAAAAATTGCATGTTCGTTTACTTTTCTATAATCTATTCTATGATCTGTGAATCTATATTCCTCTATTTGGATCTAAATATTGTATATTAGTGCTTTCACTTATAAGAGGATGTTTGTGACCATTTTTGGCGCAAACACTCGCGTATAGGTGAAGGAATACTCTAGTAAGGTCTGCTTTAAAATTTAGGAGGGATATTACCTTGATTGCATTAGGCAGTCTAAATGGGACTATAAGAAAGGCTCAAAACTATGTCAGTGTATTTAGTACCATATTCAGGAGTACGTAGGTCGAGAACATCATCAGTCCTAAGCGGTCAGAAAAAAACATGGGATACACCTAAATGGGCTACACTTCCTACTAGTGTAGATCATGTTTAGGGTATGCACCGCCACAGTTGGCTAGTTTCTTGTTAGGGTACAAGGCTAAATAATACTTAATAGTTGGCTTTCAAAACAAGTGGAGTTGTCCAAGAGTTGAATCCTCTATAATCCTTGAAGCTGAGTTCATATTAAGAAGCAGATGTATAAATCCACAAAGCGAGATAGTATACGGCTAAACTATTATGACGTCGTTGTTAGCCACTACGTGTGACGACCTAGAATTTTGAACATTTGAAAATAAAATATTTAATTGATTTTAAATATTGGAAGTTATTTTAACTTGAATTTCAATATATATCTCTGGTTATTTGGCAATAAAATTCCTAAATGTAATTGTTGAAACTTGGGTAAAATATTAAATCCTGAGTTTTATGCATGTTAAAATATATTTTCGAAGGCTTGAAAAATTTATATTGTCATATTGAAGATAATGGAAGCTTCAGAATTTAATTTGGAAATGCTTTGTTTAGTTTTGAAAATTTATCACTTATATTGATATTCCAAAATAGCCTTCAGAGGGTTGGTCTCAGATTTTGAAGAAATCAGTTCCATTGGATCCGTAATATTGTATTATTATCAGATTTCAATTTTCTTAATGTTTGAAGCGATCGTTTGGCCGTACAAAAAGCAAATGCGCTGAAAATTATATCGAAATTTAACTTAATAACTGGTTTCAAAAATCTATCTTCTCCATATAATCAAATTTGGACTCGAAACCTTTTGCACTACATTTGGAATGGGTGTATAACCTTGCAAACGCCTGGCGGCACATGTCGATTAGAGATCGAGATTTTCGGCTTAATTTCGTGTGATATCTAGGAATTTCAAGGAATTAAAAATGTGATAATCTCTTAATTAAATTGTTCAAAATTTATAAAATTGTTATTTTCAAATATAACTAACTAACTAACTAATTAGTTATGTGATGTTTTAAAAGTATAATTATAGATTGATTTTTAAATAAGAATAATTATTTAAGTTTGTGTTATTGTATAAACAAATTTTAAATTGACTTATTATTTCAAATTCAATAAGTGTTATTTAAATATATATAGATATATATATATATATATATGTGTGTGTGTATTTAAGTTGATTTTAATATAGGATAATTATTTACAATTTAATAATGTGTTTGTTTAAAATTGATATCTATATTTATTTGAATTGATTTTAAATTTGGATTTTAAATTGACTTTGAAATTGGATTTAAAAATTAAATTTAAAGGAATGTATATTTTGAAATAATAATATGGTTTAGATTTAAAATATATGGATAACGTTTTAATTAAAATAAGATTGTTCTCTATGATTTTCTTTAAAGAAATTTATTTATAGAAATTTGGGAAAGTATTTATTTAATAGGAATAAATACAAAAGCTTTTTAAATTAACATTTAAAAATGTGTTTAAAATGTTATATATGATTTTTTTTACTCAAATCATAATTGGTTTATATTCTATTTTCTTTAAAGGTTGTATTTATATGAAATTTAGAAAGCATTTACAAATATATAAATGTATTTGTTAATTAGGAATTTAATAAGAAAAGCTTTTTAAATCATTTAAAAATAAAATAAATATAAATAATGACAAGTGGTAAAGTTATAAACCTCTTAAGTACATGTGTTAACATAATAATGAAGGAAAGCGATAAGTGTCACATTATTTGAATTTTCTTTTGATTTTAATAAAATCTGAAATTAACTTATATAAAATTTTATCTCTCCCCTTCATTTTTTTTAATCCCACTTCTAAATCTAAGAAACTGAGTTCATTTCCAAAAACCAGAAATTTTCATGCAATCCAAAACTTTTCAAACTAGAAATGCATGAATCAAAACCTAATTCATCTCCTCTGAAATAAACTCAAACCAAAATCATACGATTTTCTCAAGATCAAATTCCTGAAAACCTTTATGCTCAAAGCCTGTAAGATTTTTAAATGCAAAACCAAGACCTGAAATCTCCTCCCAAAACCAAAAATGAAAACATCAAGCTTTGTAACCGATTTTCAGTCAAAAACCATGCCACATTTTCTTTTCAAATCTGCTATACAAACACTCCTCAAATTCAAGTTCAAATGCCTGAACACTCCTCAATCCAAATTCAAACCCATCTGCTATGATTCTTCAATCCTGCAACCTTTTTTCTATTTTAAGATCAAGTTTCTAGCTATTTTAGAAGTTAGACCAAAGACTATTAACAAATCAAGTCTGTAACACTTTCAAGTGTTCATAGCATTCGAGTTCCCAGAGGCCAAAGTTTCAAAGCATTTCGGTTTTTAATGCAAGCACTCCAGTGTTTTAAAGAATGAAAGCAAATTCAGTTTAAAGCTTCCAGATTTTTTTCAAAGCTCTGCTCCTCTTTATAATGTGAGTAAACATTCTAATTCAAATGCTAAATTAGTTTTAAATTTGCTTTCATATGACTTCTGAGACGAACTATCTTTGCATGTGAATATATGTGTATGAACACTTTATGAATGTTAGTTTGGAACTGTGCATGTTGATATGTCTCTGTTTCCAGGTTTCAGTGTTAACAAAAAAATTAAAATTTCATATCTTTTTATTTATTCATTGATAACACTTGGATCAAAAACAAAATAGATTAGTTTTAGCATAATCTAGATACAAAAAATATGAACAAGTATGTAAGTGATGAAATATGCTTGCATTTGGAAATAACAGTAAAAAAACCTTTTAAATTTTGCAAAATCAAATATTGAATTTCACTGATTCGAGTTTATTTCTTGAATCATCTATGGAAATCATGAGTTTTAAAACAAAAAATTACAATTTTTAGAATTATTTTGAAAATGCAATTCTTATATGACCAAAATTTGGTTTTTGGATGATCCTTGGTGACTGGAGTGTTTCTGGGGGTCGAAGTTCTGGCTGGAGCTAGATGGTTGATCAGCGAAGTGGGCAAAAATGGCCGAAGTGGAGGTAGTTCTCCATGGTGGCGGCGATAGGAAGAATTAAGTTTTTAACCTAGTTTTGGTTGAGGGTTGAATTGGTGGATATTGCTGCATCAATGGTTGATCGAGTGGGTCGCGATTGTGGGGATTGGTTGCGTAGGTGTTCGACAAGGCATGGACGAGGTAGCTCAACCTCTGGTGGTCAGAGGCGTTTGGGCGAGGCTATTTCTGGTAGTAGTTTGAATTCCAGTTTTCAACTGAATGGTTCAATTTGGGATCATGGCGTGTGGTGATGTTTTGATGTTTGTGATGGGTTGCTGGAGCGACCATGGATGTGTGGGAGGTTCGAGCGATGGTCGAAAGATCACCGTGGGTGGTGCAGGTTGCATGGTGGCATGGTCGTGTCAGTTTGGTTTTGGGAATGGTAGTTGACTCAGGGGAAAGCTCGCGTGATTATTGTTTTGGCGAGTTGTCTCTGGGGTCAATTGCTAACTTGGTTTAACTATTGAGTTTAATAGTTTTAATATTTAACCAAATAGTTTTTAAATTTTAAATCAAACTGTTTTTTAAAAAGAAAAAAAGATGAAGAGATGTACTTTGTTTTAGTTCGAGTATATATGGGGTTAAACCAAAGCAAATGTTTAACCAGTTTTTTTATAATTTAAATAAAAGTAGTTTTTAAAACTTTAAAAATCAAGTTAAATCAATTCTCTTGAAAATTCATTTCTTTGTAACAAATAGTTTGTATAAATTAAGATGTAAGATTTGTTAACTTAAATGTATTAGGTTAAATCTTTAAGTTATTTTCGTACTTAGTTTGAAATGTAAAAAGGGAATTTACAAGGAAATGGTTTATCTTAAAAACTTAATATAAGTTTGATAATAAATGGAATAATTAAAGAGTGATTTATTAATTGAATTCGTTAATGATTAGTGATTTATAAATAAACAATTATGGTTTTTGGGTGATTTATTAAATTGAAATTAAAGATTGTTAATTAATAACGAGAGATAAGTAATTAATGACTAATTTATTTAAAACTTATTTAATTGTTTAATTAAGTAGGTTAATTACTGAGATAAAATGTTTTTAAAGATAATTAAAGATAATGTTTTATCTTAAGGACAATTAGGATTTTAATAAGTTGAAATTAATTTAAATTTAATTAACTAATTTAATTAATTATTGATAAGGATTAATTAAGTAATTAATTACTAATAATTAATTAAATTAACTAATAATTATGATGGATTAATTAATGATTAGAGATTAATTAATTTGTATTATTAATTAATTAATTATGTAATTGAGGGTTAATTAAACTGGTAATTAAGAAGTACTTAATAAATTTTTATTAAGTAATAATTAGGTTTTCTTAATTAATAATAAGGAGATTATTAGTCTATAATTAAGATTAATTAAGATTAATTTACTATTTTTAATGGATAGTTAATTGTCATTAGGGATTGATTAATCGGTAATTATGGATTAATTAATTTGTAATTAAGATTGTTAATTAATAATTAAGTTTTATTAATTAATAATTAAGAGATAATTAATTAGTTAATTAAGGTTAATTAATTAATTATAAAAGTAATTAGGGATTGATTACTTGTATTAAAGGATGTTGATTAATAATTAAGGTTTGTTAATTAATAATTAAAGGATAATTAATTAATTAAGGATTAATTAATTTTCTTAAAGAGTAATTAAGGGATGAATTACTCAGTTATGATTTATGAGATGAATGTGATTAAGTTAAGTTAATTAATTTGTTAATTAATTCAAAATAGTCACTTGGTAATTGATTAAGTATATTTACTTAATGAAATTTGATAAAGTGTAATTAATTAAGGTAAGTAATTGATGAATGAATTACTGGATGTAATTGAGATAAGGGAAACTACTTAATGGGAAGTAATTTAAAAGGATAATTACTTGTAAAGTAATTAAGGATTTATTACTTGGTGTAATAAATCAAAGGATTTATAAATGTAATTAAAAGTAATTAATAAGAAATTAAGAATAGTTAATTACTGTTTATAATTATTTAAAGTTGATTAATGGAAGCAATTAATTAAAGTGTAATTAATTAATGTAATTAATTAAGGATTAATGTAATTAATTACAGTTAATTATTAATGAAGTAATTAAAGGTTAATTACTAAAAATGGTTAAGGATAATTAATTTATGAAATTAACTAAAGGCTAATTACATGAATATACTTAAAGAATAATTAATCAAGGATGATTAATTAAGATGAATGATTAGATGGTGATTAATTAATTGATTTGTAGTTAATTAATGGTTATGTAAGCAGGATTTATGTAATGAAAGTGATTAATTTAATTTATTTTAAACTAATTAGAGATGCAAGTAATTAATTTAATTCATTTTTAATTAATTAAAGACAGTGTGATTAATTAATCCTTCCATATGTATGGATGGATGATATTGATTGTCTTGAATGGTTTTAGATCTCAGATATGAGATAAATAATTTTGTGTGATATGGATGCTTTGATTGAAATGAGATGATAATATGAATTATCCATTTGTGATGATAATGTGGATTATCTGTTTGTGATGATAATGTGAATTATCTATTTGTGAGGATAATGTAGATCATCTATTGTGATATGTGAATTATCTATCTGTGTGTATATAGATATTAGAATTGAATTCTTTTAACTTTAAAACAACTTAGACCTAAAAGATGGAGTTTTGGATTTCGATGAGTCCGTGATCAGGTCTTCAGATTTGGATATCCGAAAACCACATCGATCCAAATTTGCGGTAGGTCGTGAATCTCAAGTGAAGATGAAGATTCAGAGTGCAAGGGTTATTGTCGTTAACTCTGAGGGTGATTCCAAAATGAGTGTAACGAGATAATGCCTTCGGTTTCGTTCGAACCTGGAACGAACTTGTATGGATTGAATGCTTTTAGAACATCGTCGGGTGGACGATGAGCATTCTAAGATAGATGTGTTCTATAAAGGTAATCGTAGCCTCAAACCTCATCAACCGGGAATTGCTAAAACTGGGAAGGTGCAGCAAGGCTAAGTGGGTCATTCCCAAGTAGGATGAGATGAACCCTTGTCTAGAGTCCCTTTTTATTCGGCTGTATGGGCGGTTGAATAGCTACAACCGCCAGGGTTGTCTTGTTCGGGACTGTCCAATAAGGGATGGTTCCGGCCTTATGTTGTAGGGGATTTAAGGTGGATCCTCGGTACGGTGATCTAGGCCACGTACTGTGACGGACGGTACCCCAGTAGCCCTGCCATTGTATGGAATCCAAACTCCAATAAGCACCGTACGTTTTGGATGTGCCCAACTATGTTGGAACGTGAGATGTAAGCATTCCAATTATTTATGTATTTTATTTGAAAACCTTAGACCCTATTGTAATATCACTGGATTTCCTATCAAATGTTTTGGTTAGCGTAAGTTAAAACCTTACCCATGTTTATGTATGGGGAGTCTTACGTGATACCTTTGTTTTCAAAAGGTTTTTTAAAAGTTAAGCAACTTTAACCGTTTGCTCACACCAGACCCATGTTTGACCCGGAGTTTATTCTATTTTTCTTAAACTCTTGGGTACTCAAATTTTTACGAGTAGCCAAGGGAATCAGGTTAGGTTTGAAGAATTCTGGAGGAGCAATAAAGCAGGAGGCTTCAGCGTGTAGATATATAGTATTCCGCTGTGTGTTCTCTGAGACGTTTGTCTATATTGTATATTGAGTTGCATAACTAGACAGGTGTTTATAACTGTCTCGTATGTGTAGTTTATGCTATGTAACTCTGATATATATATATATATATACATATATATACATATATATGTGTGTGATTAATATAATTTATTCATTCCATTTTTGAGATACTGATGTTGTTTCTTCTTTCTTCTCTATCTTTTCTCTTCTCTATCCCTTTCTTTCTTAAAAATGATGCTTCTTATTATGGAGAATAAGGCGGGTCGTTTCACTTGGTATCGGAGCATAGGTTGAGTGAATACCTAGGCTCTGGAGTGGTGTCTTTCTTGAGAGAGAGTACTTGTAATTTTTATATAAATATATATATATATATATATATATATATATATATATATATATATATATATTTCTACCTATCCGTTGGGTTAACTGTTCGGGTTTTCGAACAAAAGTTATAAAGGTAGATAGGGTAGTGGTGTGTAGCACGACTACTAATGGTTGGAGTTTGAATGTTTAAGGTTGGAAGTGTATCTATCAAGACTGTAGACCTAATACCGTCTCAAGTGAGCTTTGCTATGTTATAAGGATTTCATTGATCTCTGAAGAAAACCTGTTAAGCTTCGGAGTCCATCTTTGAAGCGTAAGTTGATCGCGATCGTGTGAGTGGATTTTCAAGAATTTGGATCAGTCGGTTAGGCAGAAGCGAGTGATGGTGTCTTGGCAACTTTAGGAAGAAGCAGCCGCGTGGTGAGACGCAGTGGCTATGGATGTTTTCGGAGATGTTTCTTTGGAATGAGTTTAAGGAAGTGTGTCTGCTTCGGTGTTGAGGCTGAGTTCAGCAGGGACTTTGTGTTTGATTTGAGGTCCGAGTTTCTCAAGGAGCTTTGGATAGGAGTCCTTAGCGTCTGTGTCAAAGGTGCAGCTCGAAAGTGTTTTATGTTCTAGTAGGAATCTTTTGACTTAGCAGTTTCCTAGAGGTGGAAATCAAAAGCAGCAGAGTGGACCCGTTTCTTCGATGGATTAGTTGTTCGAGGATAAGCTGTTCTGATTGGTAAAGAGAAAACGTATCTTTGGAATTTAGATTGGGTTGATCGCAAAAGTGACTTGCGATGGTTTGGGTGATTATCTTAGATAATCTTTTTGCTTGGGTTTGAGGCATCTCAAGAGGATGTAGGAGTTATGGAGTTGTCGAATATTTTCCGGATATCTTCAGGGAAGTTAGAGATTCGCCCGCATTGAGGATTGAGTTCCGTATTGACTTCCTTCATGAAGCTACCGGTAATTCAGTTGGGTAGAAGGATGTCTCCTACTATAGGGTTTTGGTGAAGCAGCTCTGCATTTCTTGGAACTTATGTTGAACCTTATTTTTGGGATGTGCTGTTTAGCTTGTGTTCGTGTTCATCGACGACATTCTCATCTGATCCAGATCAGAGTTGTGTTGCGGAAGCAAGGTGACAGCTGTTCTAGAGTAGAAGCAACTGGAAGTTGCAGCGTTTTGGATTAGAGAGTTTCTACTGGAGTTTTTCAGGATCTGAGGCAAGTTGGCGATTGATCATGTTCTATCTTTTTCGGATAGGAGAAGTAAGTGTGAAGTCTACGGATGTTCATGGAGTAGAGTTTGTGATTTTGATTTTGGGTAGGTCTTGAGAGAATCTTTGTGTTGGATTGTTTTTGATCCAGTTTGTTTCAAAAAGCATCAGCAAAGGTTGAGATGATCAGAAAGGATCTGTGAACAGCCTAGGATCGTAAGCAGAGATTTGAGGTTAAGAGATGAAGGAATTTGGAATTCGAAGTTGGAGACTTTGTTTCTATTGGGATTTTCTCCGGTGGGAGGGAGCAATAAGATTTGGTGAGATTATGAGGTTAGCTTCGAGGTATATTGGATTCTTCTGAGTTTTTGTAAGGATCAGTGCTTTCGTCAGAAGAGTTGGATTGCCAGTTTGGAAGACTGGAATTCAAGGTATTTCACGTGTCTCTGAGGGAGTACGTGTCTTGTCCATCACTGGTTTTGGAACCAGTAGTCCTGACGGATTTAGTTGTTGATCAGTCTTGTCTATGGTCTGATATCTTGTGCAGATTATAGATCTAGATGAGTAGGTGCTCAGTAGCTTAGTGATGTAGCTAGTTTGGATTTAGTAGAGCGTGTATCCCTGTGACTGTACCTGGGAAACTCGAGATGATTTTAGGAAGCTTATCCGGATCTGTGTCCAGATAGCTAGAGTTGTTTGGTTGAATTGTTTGTTTGGATGAAATTGTTTGTTTGGTTATGTATGGCTGATATGTATGTTTAAATTGGTTGAAATAAAATAAAACTTTGGATTATCTTTGTTTTAAATTTCGAGGACGAAATTCTTTTAAGTGAGGAGGAATGCGATATCCCGGAATTTCAAGGAATTTAAAATGTGACAATCTCTTAATTAAATTGTTTAAAATTGATAAAATTATTATTTTCAAATATAACTAACTAACTAATTAATTAATTATGTGATGTTTTAAAAGTATAATTATAGATTGATTTTTAAATAAGAATAATTATTTAAGTTTGTACTGTATAAACAAATTTTAAATTGACTTATTATTTCAAATTTAATAAGTGTTATTTAAATATATATGTGTATTTAAGTTGATTTTAATATAGGATAATTATTTATAATTTAATAATGTGTTTGTTTAAAATTGATATCTATATTCATTTGAATTGATTTTAAATTTGGATTTTAAATTGACTTTGAATTTGGATTTAAAAATTAAATTTAAAGGAATATATATTTCGAAATAACAATATGGTTTGGATTTAAAATATATGGATAACGTTTTATTTAAAATAAGATTGTTCTCTATGATTTTCTTTAATTAAATTTATTCATAGAAATTTGGGAAAGTATTTATTTAATAGGAATAAATACAAAAGCTTTTTAAATTAACATTTAAAAATGAGTTAAAAATATTATATATGATTTTTTTTTACTTAAATCATAATTGGTTTATATTCTGTTTTCTTTAAAGATTGTATTTATATAAAATTTAGAAAGCATTTATAAATCTATAAATGTGTTTTTTAATTAGGAATTTAATAAGAAAGCTTTTTAAATCATTTAAAAATAAAATAAATATAAATAATGACAAGTGTTAAAGTTATAAACCTCTTAAGTACATGTGTTAACATACTAATGAAGGCAAGAGACAAGTGTCACATTATTTGAATTTTCTTTGAATTTTAATAAAATCTAAAATTAACTTATATAAAATTTTATCTCTCCCCTTCATTTTTTTAATCTCAGTTCTAAATCTAAGAAACTAAGTTCATTTCCAAAAACCAGAAATTTTCATGCAATCCAAAACTTTTCAAACTAGAAATGCATGAATCAAAACCTAATTCATCTCTTCTGAAATAAACTCAAACCAAAATCATACGATTTTCTCAAGATCAAATACCTAAAAACCTTTATGCTCAAAGCCTGTATGATTTCTAAATGCAAAACCAAGACCTGAAATCTCCTCTCAAAACCAAAAATGAAAACATCAAGCTTTGTAACCAATTTTCAGTCAAAAACCATGCCACATTTTTTTTCAAATCTGCTATACAAACACTCTTCAAATTCAAGTTCAAATGCCTGAACACTCCTCAAACCAAATTCAAACCCATCTGCTATGATTCTTCAAGCTTGCAACCTTTTTTCTATTTTAAGATCAAGTATGTAGCTATTTTTGAAGTTAGACCAAAGCCTGTTAACAAATCAAGTCTGTAACACTTTCAAGTGTTCGTAGCATTCCAGTCTCCAGAGGCCAAAGTTTCAAAGCATTTCAGTTTTTAATGCAAGCACTCCAGTGTTTTAAAGAATGAAAGCAAATTCAGTTTAAAGTTTCCAAATTTTTTTCAAAGCTCTGCTCCTCTTTATAATGTGAGTAAACATTCTAATTCAAATGCTAAAGTAGTTTTAAATTTGCTTTCATATAACTTCTGAGATGAACTATCTTTGCATGTGAATATATGTGTATGAACACTTTATGAATGTAAGTTTTGAACTGTGCACGTTGATATGTCTCTGTTTCTAGGTTTCAGTGTTAACAAATAAATTAAAATTTCATATCTTTTTATTTATTCACTGATAACACTTGGATCAAAAACAAAATAGGTTAGTTTTATCATAATCTAGATACTCAAAATATAAACAAGTATGTAAGTGATGAAATATGCTTGCATTTGGAAATAACAGTAAAAAACCTTTTAAATTTTGCAAAATCAAATATTGAGTTTCACTGATTCGAGTTTATTTCTTGAATCATCTATGGAAATCATGATTTTTAAAACAAAAAATTACAATTTTTATTATTGTATTGAGAATGCATTTCTTAGATGACAAAAATTTGGTTTTTGGATGATCCCTGGTGAATGGAGTGTTTCTGAGGGTCGAAGTTCTGGCTGGAGCTAGATGGATGATCAGGGAATTGGGCAAAAATAGCAAAAGTGGAGGTAGTTCGCCATGGTGGTGGCGATAGGGAGAACTAAGTTTTTAACCTAGTTTTGGTTGAGGGTTGAATTGGTGGATACTGCTGCATCAATGGATGTTCGAGTGGGTCGCGATTGAGGGGATTGGTTGCGTAGGTGTTCGACAAGGCATGGACGAGGTAGCTCAACCTCCAGTGGTCAGAGGCGTTTGGGCGAGGCTATTTCTGGTAATAGTTTGAATTCCAGTTTTCAACTGAATGGTTCGATTTGGGATCATGGCGTGTGGTGATGTTTTGATGTTTATGATGGGTTGCTAGAGCAACCATGGATGTGTGGGAGGTTCGGGTGATGGACGGAAGATCACCGTGGGTGGTGCAGGTTGCACGGTTGCATGGTCGTGTCAGTTTGGTTTTGGGAATGGTAGTTGACTCAGGGGGAAACTCGCGTGATTATTGTTTTGGCTCGAGTTGTCTCTAGGGTCATTTGCAAACTTGGTTTAATTGTTGAGTTTAACAGTTTTAATATTTAACCACATAGTTTTTAAATTTTAAATCAAACTGTTTTTTTTAAAGAAGAAAAGATGAAGAGATGTACTTTGTTTTAGTTCGAGTATATATGGGGTTAGACCAAAGCAAATGTTTAACCAGTTTTTTTTATAATTTAAATAAAAGTAGTTTTTAAAACTTTAAAAATCAAGTTAAATCAAATCTCTTGAAAATTCATTTCTTTGTAACAAATAGTTTGTATAAATTAAGATGTAAGATTTGTTAACTTAAATGTATTAGGTTAAATCTTTAAGTTATTTTCGTACTTAGTTTGAAATGTAAAAAGGGAATTTATAAGGAAATGTTTTATCTTAAAAACTTAATATAAGTTTGATAATAAATGGAATAATTAAAGAGTGATTTATTAATTGAATTAGTTAATGATTAGTGATTTATAAATCAACAATTAAGGTTTTCAGGTGATTTATTAATTTGAAATTAAGGATTGTTAATTAATAATTAGAGATAAGTAATTAATGACTAATTTATTTAAAACTTATTTAATTGTTTAATTAAGTAAGTTAATTACTAAGATAAAATGTTTTTAAAGATAACTAAAGATAATGTTTTATCTTAAGGATAACTAGGATTTTAATAAGTTGAAATTAATTTAAGTTTAATTAATTAATTTAATTAATTATTGATAAGGATTAATTAAGTAATTAATTAAGAATAATTAATGAAATTAACTAATAATTATGATGGATTAATTAATGATTAGTGATTAATTAATTTTTAATTATTAATTAATTAAGGGTTAATTAAACTGGTAATTAAGAAGTACTTAATAAATTTTTATTAATTAATAATTAGGTTTTCTTAATTAATAATAAAGAGATTATTAAGCTATAATTAAGATTAATTAATTATTTTTAATGGTAAGTTAATTGTCATTAGGGATTGATTAATGGGTAATTATGGATTAATTAATTTGTAATTAAGGCTATTAATTAATAATTAAGTTTTTAAAAGATAATTAATTAGTTAACTAAGGTTAATTAATTAATTATAAAAGTAATTAGGGATTGATTACTTGTATTAAAGGATATTGATTAATAATTAAGGTTTGTTAATTAGTAATTAAAGGATAATTAATTAATTAAGAATTAATTAATTTTCTTAAAGAGTAATTAAGGGATGAATTACTCAGTTATGATTTATGAGATGAATGTGATTAAGTTAAGTTAATTAATTTGTTAATTAATTAAAAATGGTCACTTGGTAATTGATCAAGTATATTTACTTAATGAAATTTGATAAAGTGTAATTACTTAAGGTAATTAATTGATGAATGAATTACTGGATGTAATTGAGATAAGGGAAATTACTTAATGGAAAGTAATTTAAAAGGATAATTACTTGTAAAGTAATTAAGGATTTATTACTTGGTGTAATAAATCAAGGATTTATAAATGTAATTAAAAGTAATTAAGAAGAAATTAAGAATAGTTAATTACTGTTTATAATTATTTAAAGTTGATTAATGGAAGCAATTAATTAAAGTGTAATTAATTAATGTAATTAATTAAGGATTAATGTAATTAATTACAGTTAATTATTAATGAAGTAATTAAAGGTTAATTATTAAAAATGGTTAAGGATAATTAATTTATGAAATTAAGTAAAAGTTAATTATTGGAATATAATTAAAGAATAATTAATCAAGGATGATTAATTAAGATGAATGATTAGATGGTGATTAATTATTTGATTTGTAATTAATTAATGGTTATGTAAGCAGGATTTATGTAACGAAAGTGATTAATTTAATTTATTTTAAACTAATTAGAGATGCAAGTAATTAATTTAATTCATTTTTAATTAATTAAAGACAGTGTGATTAATTAATCCTTGCATATGTATGGATGGATGATATTGATTGTCTTGAATGGTTTTAGATCTCAGATATGAGATAAATAAAGTCGTGTGATATGGATGCTTTGATTGAAATGAGATGATAATATGAATTATCCATTTGTGATGATAATGTGGATTATTTGTTTGTGATGATAATGTGAATTATCTATTTGTGATGATAATTAAGGTTATCTATTGTGATATGTGAATTATCTATCTATGTGTATATAGATAATAGAATTGAATTGTTTTAACTTTAAAACAACTTGGACCTAAAAGATGGCGTGTTGGATTTCGATGAGACCGGGACCGGGTTTCCAGATTTGGATATCCGAAAACCACATCGATCCAAATTTACAATAGGTCGTGAATCTCAAGTGAAGATGAAGATTCAGAGTGCAAGGGTTATTGTCGTTAACTCTGAGGGTGATTCCAAAATGATTGTAACGAGATAATGCCTTTGGTTTCATTCGAACCTGGAACGAACTTGTATGGATTGAACACTTTCAGAACATCGTCAAGTGGATGATGAGCATTCTAAGATAGATGTGCTCTATAAAGGTAATCGTAGCCTCAAGCATCATCAACCGGGAATAGCTAAAACAGGGGAGGTGCAGCAAGGTTAAGTGGGTCATGCCCAAGTAGGATGAGATGAACCCCTGTCTAGAGTCCTTTTTTATTCGGCTGTATGGGCGGTTGAATAGCTACAACCGTCGGGGTTGTCTTGTTCGGGACTGTCCAGTAAGGGATGGTTTTGGCCTTGTGTTGCAGAGGATTTAGGGTGGATCCTCGGTACGGGGATCTAGGCCACGTACTGTGACGGGCGGTACCCTAGTAGCCCTGCCATTGTATGGAATCCAAACTCCAATAAGCGCCGTACGTTTTAGATGTGCCCAACTATGTTGGAACGTGAGATGTAAGCATTCCAGCTATTTCTGTATTTTATTTGAAAACCTTAGATCCTATTGTAATATCACTGGATTTCCTATTAAATGTTTTGGTTAGCGTAAGGGAAAAACTTACCCATGTTTATGTGTGGGGAGTCTTACGTGATACCTTTGTTTTCAACTGGTTTTTTAGAAGTTAAGCAACTTTAACCGTTTACTCACACCAGACCCATATCTGACCCGGAGTTTATTCTGTTTTTCTTAAGCTCTTGGGTACTCAAATTTTTATGAGTAGCCAAGGGATTCAGGTTAGGTTTGACGAATTCTGGAGGTGCAATGGAGCAGGAGGCTTCAGCGTGTAGATATATAGTATTCCGCTGTGTGTTCTCTGAGTTGTATAACTAGACATGTGTTTATAACTGTCTAGTATGTGTCGTTTATGCTGCGTAACTCTGATATATATATGATATTATGTAATATTTATGTGATTAATATAATTTATTCGTTCCGTTGTTGAGATTCTGATGTTGTTTCTTCTTTCTTCTCTATCTTTTCTCTTCTCTATCTCTTTCTTTCTTAAAAATGATGCGTCGTATTGTGGAGAATAAGGCGGTTCGTTTCATTCCGATTCGTTTAAATTCAAATTTAAATTTAAATTCTATAATTGTGGCACAGTTAAAACAAAATATTTTGAGCCAACACATTGTTGTCCTTTCTAACATCTGTCAAGCATGCAAAAGAAATTAACGCATGTAACCTTTTTTCTAAAAATATATATTAAACGATAAAAACAAATCATTCACTGAGCTTACTTTTGCCTCAAACAAAAAATCAAAACAGAAAAACTTCAAAATAAAAAAATATTAATGGCCTCATACCCTCTTAAAAATCAAAATCATTCGTCGTTCGTGGAAGCAAAAAATCATGGCCGATTCATAAATCAAATCGAGTACGGTGGGGATTGCGATCGAGTCGCAATGGCAGGGTATGCGAGATTAGGGGTCGCAATCATGCAGAGGTGGGGCGGCATCTCGGGTTCAGCGTCATCACTCAATTTAGGGGAACTCCCATTCGTTCGTCAAGGCGAAGCAGTGCTCTACGGCACGACATCGAGATGGATTCGAGCGCGACACTATTGGGATCGATGGAAATCGAGTTCAGTTTAGGGTAGCTTTGGAAATCGTCTCGAGGTTGACATTAGCATTGGAATGGGGACGACGGCATCTCCAGTTCGCATGCGTAGTTTTAGGCTCGAGTGGGTTGCGTGATGTCAGGGAGGATCGCGAGCATCTACGCAATGGGGACGGCAGTGAGTTTATTTTATTTTTTTTGATTATTCCATTAAATTTATTTATATGCATATTACAGAGAATAAATGATAATCATAGGAAGGTTTAAAACCTATTTCAGTTTTTATTCTAAATATATATGTATATCTATAAATATACAATTTATGTATTTTAAATTTTTTGTCTGGTTATGTATAGAAAGGTACAATATAAATGTAAGTAGATCTATATAAACACATACATATTTTAACATAGTAATTATATATATATATATATATAAAGATAAAGTTTTTTAAAAAAATATAATATAGGAATTTTAAAAGGTATTTTAAAGTTATATAAAATTAGATTTTTGAAATCTATAAATTATTTTTATAGATATAATTTCAAAAGAGGATAAATATAGAGATATATCTATTTTCATTTACTAGTTTATTTTTAATATAATATATAATAGAGATAGATTTGTTAATAAACTTATTAAATTTTTAGTTGCCAAAAATATTTTATTATAAAGAAAATTAGTTTTAAATTTAATTTTCAGTTAAATAAATTTGTAAAAAGGAATTTGTTTAAAAAATTAAAATATTAGTTTAAAAAGTAAATCATGGGTTAATTTAAATTATCAAATGGAATTTAATTGTTTGATTTATTTCGAATATTAATAAATTGTTAAATTATTTATACAAGGTTTAAAACTGTGAAGAAAACAAGTAGGAATGGAAATGGATTGCATGCATTATTAAAGGTGAGATCTTCTCACTCAATTGAAATAAAAAATGTCAGTTATTGATTGATTATCTATTTGTGATAGTACATATAGTAGTGTGTATATATTATATATATATTTGGAGTGATTGATTTCCCACATTATATAGCGGTTGAGACCTTATGCGCCGCATAATAGCGGATGATTTTATATAATACCATATACCGCAATATTCCACCTTGAAGTGGAATTCGTATTTAAATTGTTGTGTGAATGCAAGAAAACAGGTTAGAGGGATGCAACTGGATTCCTCAAATATTTGAATTTGTTTCAATATTGTGTGTTGATTTATTTATAATCCATATATGATTATATTTGTGATTGAAATAGTGGAAGGCTATGGTTTGGCCGAATATATTTTTGGTATCGTAGGATACCAGAAATATACAATTGGATTATTGGAAATTAAAGCATAAATTTTTAGGTAAATTAATTTTTAAAGAATCGAATAAACTTGAAAGAAGGTATTTAAAAGTATAAAAGATCGATTTTGAAATCTTATCGAATTAATTTCAAAATATGGGAAAAGTTTTTAATAAATGGATTTCGAGTAATATTGTTTAAAGGTTAAAGAATTATTTAAAATTCAGATTTTTAAATAGTTTGGAAGAAATAAAGGAATTTGTTTTAAAAGATAATAAATTTTGAAATCAATGTGAAAATTGATTTGGTGTTTAAAAATAAATTCTTAGGAAATCGATATGAAAATTTATTTGATGTTTATAAATTTAGAAGTCAATTTGGAAATTTGATTCGATGTTTGAAAATAAATTGAAAATCAATTTGGAATTTGATTCGGTGTTTGAAAGTGAATATTTGGAAAAATTGATTTGAAAATCATAGTTTAGTGGATATTTGGAAATTTAAATTCGCAAAGGGGATTCATAAAGGGAAATTTGTTTTAAAAATAAAATATTGGTTTATTTTTAAGTATGTAAAGAAATTTATAGATTTAGAACATAAATTTAAAATAAATCCAAGAAGATTTATTAACTGATTTAAATGAACCATTTTAGAATGGAAGGTGTATTTTCCCTGGAAAGCTGAGTATCTTTTAAATATAGCCAATAAACACAAATTGAAGTCTGAAGGATGGTTTTAAGAAAATAATGTTTGTGGAGAAGTTATTTTCTTAGGTCATTTTTAAATCTTTAAAGTAAAGATTTATTTAATTAATTATAGAAGTGATTATTTAAAGATTTAATTGATATTTGATTTAGAAAAGAGTTGTTTAAATAGTTATACCCTATCTACTAATTTTATTTTAAAATTATTCTAGGCTTAAGATTTATATGAGATATGGATATGAAATTTTATAACTATATTTTAAAATAAAGTGTTTTAAAATAGTTCCAAATACATATGTTGGATAAGTAATTTAAATTACTTTAAAGTATTTGAACTTGGTAGATTTTCAGTGGAAATGAATAAATATTTGGAAATATATTCCGCATAAGGAAAGTGATTTGAATTTTTTTCAAAGGTTGAAGTGTTAAAATTATATCTTGCGAAGATATGTTGAAAATACATAATTGGTGGAAAATTGTTCAAATGTTGGTGATTATTGTGGATATTGTTTGATATTAAATAACCAACTATCTATTGGCCTTTAATGGCAATTGAATTTCGATGCGACCGGTGTTCTGATTCCAAATGGATATTCGAAAACCACATTGAATCTTTGTGGTGGTTATTTTGTTTAAAAGATCAAAGTGGAATTCGTTGCGATTTATTTGAATCTGAATGTAACACTTTTTTGTAAAATAAGCTTTCATTATTCAGATTAGCTAGGAGAGGACTTTGTGCCATAAAACCCATTCCGAATAATGATACGACGAGATGGGATTGCATATGAAGATGGTATTGAAGGCCGGGTATTTTTGAAAACGAAAGGATTAACTATCGAGTGTCTCTGCACCGAGTTGCTCCGGTATAGAGATTTTATCACCGTTTGTGATGGGAGTTCGGACGTGATTGTTGAATATCTGAATTTGCAAGGGCTTCTTTGAAGAGCCTTCGGTTCAATGTAATGGCCCGAAATTTTCGACTCCGAAAATCCAAGATTGTTAAAGAAGAAGAAAGAAGAAAGAGGGAAAACAGAAAACAACAACATCTCACATTCGTAGCAGATAAAATATAATAACAAATAATAGCATTTTTATAAAGAAAAGCTTTAATTGTTACTTTACAAAAAATTCATCAGAGTATGATCAGTTATACATAAAATGAACAGTTATATAACTTGTTCCAGACTAAAATCCATACAGACTACACAGACTCATATACACAGCGGAGAACTCCATACGTTCATGCCATCCAGCTCACCCCGTGAGCTTTGGAACATCCTTACCTGAAAATCTGTAATACGCGGTCTGAGTCGAGAATTACATCAAAGTAACACCCAGGTCAGACTGGAAACTAGCGTGAGTAAACCTATATAATTTGAAATACTAATTTCAAACCATAAAAGAAAAACTCGGGGTAACTCATACTTCACTAGAGTTCATTACATGTTATGCTCAACACTTATTTCACAAATCAATCCCTAAGTACCAATACTTAGTTTTCAGTGGTCCAGTTTGCTTAAATTATTACATTCCAATCTATTGATTTCACATATCAAATCTAAAGAGGATTATTGTGGATTACCAATCGAAGTGGTTTCGGGTATTTTCTGATACTCATCCCCGGTCTCTTCGAATACCATGTTATTATTAATCTAAGTTGTTTAAGTGAAAACAATTCACTTCATGTTCAGAGTAACATATTTACATAGCGATTCCATTAGAGATAGACAATCCATATTATCATAGTTCAACCCAAACATATCACCTTACATAGCATCACAAATAACATATCAGAGATATCAAATAATCCAAGACATTCAATATCATTCAATCATCCATAAGTAAGATTAATTAGTCACACCATTTATAATTAATAAAATTAATTACTTCAATCACTTTTAATCCTTCTTACTTAACATTAATTAATTACAAACCAATTAATTAATCATCGCTTAATTATCATCTTTAATTACATTAAGTAATTTAGCCTTTAATTAATTACGCAAATTAATCATCCTTCAGCCATTTACATTAATTAATCTTAAATTACTCTCATTAATTAATTAAAAATAATTTATTACATTGATCCTTAATTAATAACTTAAATAAATTATTCTATAATCACTTTCATTTATTAATTATCCTTCAATTAATCACATTCGTTAATTAACTAAAGCCTTAATTAATTTCCTTAATTAATCCATACTTTAATTAAGTACACTAAATAATTAATTCTCAATTACTTCCATTAAGTAATTATCATTAAAAAAATCAAATTTACTAGTTACCCATTAATTACCTCCCTTAATTTATAACATTAAGCAATTATCCTTTAATTACTTTCAGTAACTAATTAACCTTAATTACTAATCAATTAATTAACTAATTAATAATCCTAATCAACCAACACTAAATAATTTTAAGATGATACATTTAACTTAATCGCCTTCTTGATCATTATCAGAACTTAATAAACTTTGGAATTAATTATTATTAACTTAAAAAGTTTTAGGTTTAATTAAAAATTTAAAACACTAAATCTTTTGATTAAACTACTTAATTATCTGATTAATTAAGCTTTTGAAAACAACATAAGGATTAACTTAATTAATTAAAACTTAAAATAAATTTCTCAACTTTAATCAAACATTAAATATTTAATTACTATTTAAAGGAAATAGTTTTTAAGATAACTAGTTTTTAAACTTGACTTTGTTAAATTTAAAACTTTGAAAATATAAATTACTTTACCCGAGTAAATCCAGAATCTACTCGAGCTAATACCCGAGTTACATCAACCTTTTTAACGAGCTTCTTTTTAAAAAAAAAAAAAACTGTTATGGTTTACAAACACTCACGTACTTGAAATAAACTCCGAGCACCAGCTTCTTTTTAACCGTGCTTCAACCCGAGGAAAATACTTCGTTTCCCAATCAAAACTGTGTGCTGATTCTGGTGCACGTGCACCGATCGCTAGTGTCGTTCCGGCGTCTACGACCTCTACCACCAAGTCATCAATCATCCCCTCTTATGATTCCAACCATTCAGATCCCAAATAACCATGAAATCGAGAATTCGATCTGATCGAATCCTCAGGAACAAAACACTCCGACTAACATCGCCCCGACATGACAACTCCGACCATCAAAATCTCCATCGTTCCGGCCACAGCCTCATCCACGACCCAAATTCCCTTTCCCCTTTGACCGATTACTTCCGAAGCTTCGATGGCGACGCAGTCACCATATCTTCAACCTCGACCAAAATTATGGTTCAAACACTAGTTCGTCGAAATGCCATCGCCGCGGTGGCTTAAAATCCACTAACCATTTTTACCAGAGCCCCCGAACCCTCAGTCTGCTCCAATCGTGACCCCGACCACCCAAGTGCCGCCGATCGCTAGAAAATGCTCGAATCTCCTTTCCTGTTAAACATGCATTCCATCTCGAATTACACACTTAAAAATCGTGATTCCACCCTTAAAAATCCTTGATTATGATAACGATTCAGATTTTAATTATGAAACCCAAAATCATTCAATTCGAAAAGTTGATATAATTTGAATTTTACTGTACTTCTCCTCTCTAGTTAAGACTAACATCGGATAAATCTTTAAAATATTTTTAAAATTAATATTCTGTTAAAACAAACAGATTTTGTTTACAACTCATAGCCTAAAGAAGATCAAAGAAGGGGAATTTTATTTTTAATCAAATCTGAATCCTGTAAAACCTGGAACATAGCTCTATGTGTCTATATATATATATATATACATATATATATATACACATATATATATACACAGACATTCACACCATCCAGCTCACATTTCACAAACATGCAAGCATCATATTACATATATCACAACACTATTGCAAACAATATGCATAAACATCAAGATAAAAACAAATTTGTGCTTTTTTTGATAAAGTTGTTTACTCACTGTTTAAAGAAGAGCAGAGCAACTTCTTTCTAGAAGTTGATTTTTTTTCTTTTAAAACTGGAAAACTGAACTGCTACTATGATTTGAATCCTAGCTTGGATTTGATGTTGTTGAATCCTAGCTTGGATCTGGAAAATTAATCAAAAATTTAGAAGGATTATTACCCAATATAATTAAAAGGATTAATTATGTAATTACTTAAAGATAAATTAATTAAGGTGATTAATTTAATTGTGTGATTAATTAAAGGTTAATTAATTAACAATTAAGATTTATTAATTAATAATTAAGGAATGAATTAAGGTTAATTAACTCCATGATTAAGGATTTTTAATTACATAACTAAGACTAATTAATTATTGATTAACGATTAATTTATTAAATGATTAAGGGATAACTAATTAAAGGTCATTAATTACTTAAAGATAATTGTTCAATTAAAAGTAATTAATTTATGATTAAAGTTGATTATTCAAGTAATAAAAGAGTAATTACTCAATGTAATTAATTTGTGATTTATTGATATAAGTGATTAAGGATAATCGCTTATTATAATTTAATTAAGGATAATTAATTAAGTAGTAATTAATTAAGAGTTAATCAATTAATGTAATTAATTGATTAAAATGGTTTGTGATTAATTAATGTTAATTAACCAGGATTAGTAATTTATTAATAAGTAATTAATGTTGTTTAAATTAATCAGATGATTAATTAATCTGACATATGGGTGTTTGGATTCAATTGAATGTGGAATTGTTTGGTATTCCTGATGTGTGATGGTTTGTGATATGAGTTTTATTGATCTGAGCTGTGATAAATGTAACTTGTTTATCTGTGATGTATTTATATTAATTATTTGTGAATCTGTGAATGAAGATTAGCGTTATAGGATTACACCGCTTATCGATATTGTTGTTCTTGGATTGTAATGATTGATGATATTGCACTATTGTGTAAAACCCCTGGACTACACTATACACACACAAATATGGATTTCATTAGGATTTGGTTAAGTCACAGATATTAAATATTATGAAATGGTTTTAAAGATTGAATTTTGAATCCAAAATGGTTTAGAAATGGAATTACGTTAAATAGAAAAGCTTTCAAAAGGATGTTTTGAAATTTAAATTTGGTTTGAATATACTATATCTTATTATTTTGGAAATTATTGTTTGGAAAGTTTAATGAAAGTTATATAAAATATACATGGATTTTATACCATTTTGAAGTATATTGAATGTATTATTTTAGGAATTTAAATTTAACCCAAATTTATACTTGAAAGGCTTTAACTTGAGCAAATGTAATTTGATTTTCTCGAAACGAAAATCCATGTTTTCCAAAGAGTAATAGCTTTCATATAAAGAAGGGACTTCCAATTGGTGTTGAAAAGATTTCAAGTTTGAATTGAAATAGTTTTGAAAGCTATGAATGAATCTTTGTTAAAGATTGATGAACTTTGTTTTCAAATTGAAGAGGATCTATAAGGTGTATCTTTTGTATAAAAGATTTGAATAGAAATAGTTTTCAGAACTATGAGTGAATCTTTGTGAAAGATTGTTGAACTTTGGTTTCAAATTGAAGTGGATTTTAAAAGGGTGAATCTTTTGGTTTAAAAGATTAAAAATGACTTTGGAAGTGGGCCACTAGTTAAAATATTTCCGTTGTGATGTTACCCTTTAATTACCTATCATTCATTAATCTTACCTGATTAATTATCCTTAAATGTAACTACACAAAGTAATTATCTTTAATTAATTATTCTTTAATTACCCATATTAGTTAATCACCTTAGTTAATTACACTAGTTTGTAAATCACCTTGATTAATTATCTTTTAACAAATCACTTTAACAAATTAACCATATTTGCAAGGGCTCCCTTTAACACAAGGTAAAGCCCCTTCAGAAATTCTCAATGGCTTTAAGTTGGACTTACAAACAAAGACGGGGTTTGGAAATAGTTCTAGGTCATATATAGAAATTGTATAAACCTTTCAAACTATGATCTCCAAAATAATTCCAAATATTTAACAAGATATAGTATATTCAAAACTAAATTTAAAATTTCAAAACTTCCCTTACAAAGGATTTTTAAATTCAATTCAATTCCCTTTCCAAAACCATTTGGATTCAAACTACAACTTTTAAATAAAATAATACTTAGATTTCAAAAATATCTGTGACTTAACCAATTTCCTCGTGCAATTCATATTTGTGTGTGTATGGTGTAGTCTAGGGGTTTTACACAATAGTGCAACATAATTAATCATCACAATCCAAACACAACAATATCAATAAGCGGTATAATCCTATAACGCTTATCCTTATTCACAGATTCACAGATAAATAATATGAATTCATCACAGATAAATAAATTACATTCATCAAAGCTCAAATCAATACAATTCATATCATAAAGCATCACACATCAGGGATATCAAACAATTTAACATTCAATTGAATTCAAAAAACCATAAGCCAGATTGATTAATCATCTGATTAATTTAAACCAGATTAATTACTTATTAATAAATTACTAATCCTGGTTAATTAATATTAATTAATCACAAACCATTTTAATTGATTAATTACATTAATTAATTAACTCTTAATTTATTACCACTTAATTAATCATCCTTAATTAAATTATAATAAGTGATTGTCCTTAATCACTTACATTAATAAATCACAAATTAATTACATTGAGTAATTACCCTTTTATTACTTGATTAATCAACTTAATCATAAATTAATTACTTTTAATTAAACAATTATCTTTAAGTAATTAATTACCTTTAATTACTTATATAAATTAATCGATATCTAATTAAAGTAATCAACCTTTAATCATTATCTAATTAACCTTTAATTAGACCACTTGTCACGACCCGAAATCCGGCACTCGAAAATCGACATCCATACTTTACCCGTATTCGAATGTCGTGGATTCGAACATCGAACACCAGTTTGGATGAAGATTATAACACATTAAGTAATATAACACAGCGGAAGAAAAATGAATATATCATTGATAGACAATAGTTGATTACAACAATGATACAACATCATGATATAAAGGATTATCAACATATATCAGAGATAAAAGACAACAACGGAAGAACCAAGAAACGGCAGCGGAAAGATAATCTCCAATTTCCATCTCCAAGGACTCCAATCCAAAAATAGTTATATCCAAACTACAAGCTCGAACCACCATCAATGCTGAACTTAAGCAACTCCAATCCGAGAGAAATAAATGTGATCGCCAAATCCAAAGGCTGGATGCTATTGAATCTACACCTACTATTTGATTATCTAAAAATCTAACTCTAGACTAGCCATGTGGAAAATTATGGGCATCCAAAGTTTAGAAAGGGAAAAATAAACTCCAGGTCGGTCATGGGACTGGTGTGAGAAAACAAATATAGTTTTATTCGAAATAAAACAACAAAGAATTTAAACTTGAAATCCGCAATGCCTTTTGGAAAATGAAACTAGCATAAGGCCTCCCGCCACACACATAATGCAAACGCACAATTGGAGGAGATTTCTCCTTATGATTGTCAAACATGCTTGATACACGAAATCCTTTCGATATTATTATTAGTGCATAGTGCAGAAAACATTTGCAAGTATAATATTAATCTTAGCCACCACATGTACCATTATAGTATGCCTACTATAGCTACCATATTAGAAGGCAGGTTCCACAACTAAAACCGTACAAGGCGCGTATTGGCGATTGGATTTCCAACAAATGTTTAGGCTAAGGAACTTCCTGGGACACATGGGTACGCCTCTGGAGGGACGCCCAGAGAATTAACCAGCTCCCGCCAACATAAGACCGGGCTACCTCTGTAACTAGGTAACTACTGACACGAGTATGCCACCCCCGGTCGTAACCGACTTTTATCCGAGATACCTCTACACCAACAACCATAAAGCAATAAGTTTGCAGCAACCACATAAGTTAAGTATCTGGGATCCATACCAGGATACCACTTCTATCCAGAAGAAAATGGACATACCCTCAGGGGGCGCCACCCCCAAATAACCTTGCCGAATCCTTCATGTTTCGACAATTTTGGTTTGTGAGGTTCGAGGAGGTCACGTCCACAAAGCTACGCTTTACACAAAAGCCATGCTTCGATCAACACATGATCAATAACACTTCGTATGCCACATTACCAAATTGGAAATGTATTACTGGTAAATATCAACTACATAACCTTTGAGCTCGTACGTCTCAGAGAAGTGTGTTAAGCTAAGAGAATAAATTCTTCGCCACCAAATAGAAATGTATTTGATAGAAACCAGTTTTACATCTCAAAGTTTAATGTCAGACATACATCTATACAAGTCTATTCTAGGTTCGAACAGAACCGAAGGCAATACAAAAGAAGCCCTTGCAATCCGAATAATCAATAATCACGTCCAGACTCCCTATCACAAAGGGTGATCAAATCTCAATACCGGGGCCATTCGGTGTAGAGACTTTCAACGGGTTATCCTTTCGCTTTCGAAAATATCGGGTCTTCACCACTGGTCTTCAAATTCTATCCATTTCGTCATATCATTGTTAACGCTAAAATTTGAACGCTAACACCCCGGTGTATGAAGTGAGATTGTGAAAGCACCACCCGATAGCTCGGGAACAGATTATAAGCAGATAATAGTGAAAAAGCAGTAAACAACAGCAATTTTATAGTGGTTCGGCTTAAGAGAGAGCCTACGTCCACTTTGAATATCTTTATTGACGATTTGATCACAAGTCAATGCAGTTACACTTTTATTACAACACACTTTGAGTTTCAAGTGACTTAGAACAAGTAGCCTAACTTCAATGTGGATCCAAATCTTTGAACACATGTTAGACATGTTTGATTTCTTCGTGAAGTTCCTTGAAGGTGTTGAAGTGGTTCAGAACGCAGCAGAGTAACAGCGCTTGAAATGAATGAGCCCAAAAGTCCCTTGAATGTTGGAGGTGGCCATGTATTTATAGGCAAATTTCTGGGCTGGAATTGTCAAGTCATGAGTCATGACCGACTCAGAATGAACCGTGACCGACTCACATACCACGAGTCAACAAGCAGTGGCATAGATGAAATGGCATTGAGCTTGTTCCTCGTATGCTTAGGTCGCCAGTGACTTATGATAGGTCGTTAGTCACCTTGAGTCGTTGGAAACCCTGAGTCGTTGGAAACCCTGAGTCGGTCTACCCCATAAACCACTAACTAGTTAAACCACTCTGCTCTTTTAAGGCATTAGCTCGTTGAGTCGTTGGTCCACTGAGTCGTTACGAACCTTGAGTAGATGAGTCGGTTCAGTCCTTGAGTAGATGAGTCGGTCCAGTCCTTGAGTAGATGAGTCGGTTCAGTCCTTGAGTCGTCTCGTATGAGCCGTGAACTTCGTTGAGTCGGTAACTCAATGAGTCGGCCTGTATCATGAACCGCTAACCTCTATGAGTCGTTCCATTCCTCTAAGTTGCCTTGAGCCTTAGCTCGTCAGCCAATTGAGTCGCTACCAGTTGAGTCGGTCCTTTCCTTAAGTTGCTGAAGCCCCTTGAGTCGTAAATCCAATGAGTCGTTAAAGACCTTAAGTGGATGAGTCGGCCCAAGTTTCATCTCGTTGGCAGAACAGGGTTAACATTTGCCCCTCGAAGTACACGCCTAAGTCGTAGGTCGTGTGCTTCGACTTATCTTAACTCATGTGCCGACTCAAACTCTACTGCCCAACGTTATAAAAACCTGAGTCGTCCACCTTTTCTTCTCATTCCCTAACCTTTAAACCGTGTCTGCCATTAACGCACATTCAAGCTTTCAAAAGCGATTTCGACCAGATTCTCCATCGATCATCCCTATCATCATATTGCGTAAGCGAACTCGCTCTCCTTTCGATTATCCCTAGCTTATGCGCCCCATCTCCATCTTCGATTTCCCCTTTTGAGCCCTGCGAATTTGGTTGCTCTGGTCATCAATGGACTTAGGGTTATTTGTTCTGATGGTTTACGATTCGAGGCGGTTTAGCGGTGCGATAGAGCTAGGATTGTTGATTGAGAGCTTATTGGGTTAATGGGTTAAAAGTTGGAAGATTAACGGGTTAGGAGTTAGGAGTGAAACGGTTTATGGGTTAGAAGGTAACCTGGTTAGGAGTTAGGTGATTAGTTGGTCAGATTGATTCGAATACTGCCTTAGGTACGACTCGGTCATTTTTGTATGATCCAACAACCATGATCCGACCCACATGCTCCACGGCCTAAGCCTTGAGTCGTGGCCGAGATACGACTTACGACTTACGACTTATACGACTTACGACTTAGGGCACTGCCGACTCAAAATTTTTGAGCCGTTGACGAGTTAAGACTTGCGTGAATTCTGCTCGAACTTTGAACCATTGCATAAACGTTGAACTGTTGAATTTTATTGCATTCATTCACAGGTTATTTTGACTTGCAGGCTAACAATCTGTTCAATACAACATTCACAGAAAACTGGGACGAATATACTGTCATCGACTGCCCATATCAAATGACAGATTAGTCAATAACAGATAATTAACTTAAACAAATCGTGTGAACGAAGTGCTATCGATTTCAAGTAGAATATTAAAGCAACACTGAAATAGTCAATTGAAACTGACCAGCCTGCACTAATATTATGCTTGAACTTTAAATTAACAAGTTCTGAAATTACCATAGTCGATCAATCGTCAACCAGTTTAATTCCAGTTATATTTACTTGTTATTTTCATTAGTTCTGCACAACACTTCACACTTTTAGGAAACGTGCACCTTCGCATTTGAACATCCAGTTGCTTGTGTAGAATGACATCTCAACAAGAAGAACCGATGGGCCAGGCTGAAGATGTCTTCCTAGTAGCCAACCTGTTGGATAACCCTCCGGAGAGAACTCCTACAACTCTGAATCAGCGGGTGTTTAACCAATTGCTCATCCAGTTTGGTATTGCCGAAGCTGATGCCTTACTGCCGGGGCCAAATGATACTGCAGATAGGCCCCCTTCTGGCTTCATTGCTGTCAATCGCCAAATGTGCTTGAGCGGTGCCATACCACCTTTTAATGACTTCCTTCAGCAGTTCCTGCTTCGATTATCTATCTCTCCATTCCAATTGCACCCCAATGGCCATGCCATTCTGATGGGGTTATGTGTGCTATTTAGTAGAGTTCTGGGCCAATTACCGAGTTTTGAGGAAATCTGCTACTTCTGCTCATTCACAAAAATTAAAGATCACCCCTCTATCGTAGTTATAAGGAGTGCTCGAAACCGCAAACTCATCACCGATCTTCCTGAAAGCATTCATGGATTTCTAAATTAGTATTTCTTTGTTCGCTGCCCTCCAGGGTTTTATGCCATCTGGAGAGTAGGAAGTAAGATTTTCCTGTTTTTATTTCTCCATTCTTGGGCTTTTCGAAATCTGAGTTGCTAAATGCTAACTTGGCTTCTTCTTTTTTTCCTGTTTTAGCGCTTCCTCCTCCCTCTAGAGATCCATGCTATAAACAAATTTTTGAGAGATTGAACGCCGTGGCGGCAGAAGAGAGGAGTATAAAGTTTTTGTTAAATGATGGATTTCTACATCAATATGGGCTTCTTCATTCCTCTCGCTTCACTCATCTTCGTGAAGTCCCAACTGAAATTCCCGATTCTCCGGCGGAAACCCCTGATGCCCCGGTCTCTACTAAAGAGCACATGCAGGGAGGAACCTCTATAGAAACTCCACTAGTGAAGTGTTCAATTCCGAAGGACGTTGCGGGGCCGTTTGACAAGTCTGCACTTGCCCCAGTTATCGAAGAGGAAGAAACTCCACGATCTTCCGGAAGATCTGCTGACGAAGGAGTTGAGAAAGCCAGTTCCAAAAAACATGATGGTGATGATGTTTTCGAGGGGTTGAGCGATTTAATTGTGACTTCTCAAGAACTTTTCAAAGATGATGTTTCCAAAACTATCTCTTCTGCAATTGAGGCGACATCTTCTCTACAACAAATGTCAACTCCTTCCACTCAAGTTATCACTACCTCTACTCCACAGAGTGGTCTGTAACTTGATGCGTGTAGTTTGCACGTTACACAACACTTAGGATTTTTCAGCACTTCTACGCATTCATCTTCTTATACTTTAAAGATTTCTAAAGCTTATTATTTTTATTCCAGATTCTCCAATGGGGCGCAGCAGTTCATACTATGATGATTTCTAGCGCTACGGGAGGCGTAGCCAATATGATTATAGGCGTCACCTCCCCTCTTACAGAGAATCGGATGAAGAGAGGGCCATCAGGAAAGCAGACGAGAGACGAGCATATGAAGAACGTCACCGAAGAGAACAAGAAAGACATGACCCTCCCCACAGAGATGATGATACCCAAAAAAGAAAGACTCATGACGAGAGAGGTATAGGTCACATGGACGATTCTTCTAGCAAGCGGGCTAAACTTACTGAAGAAACAATGCCGACAGTTTCTCAAAATGTTCCTGCTGAATCTCCTGCCCCCCTTCGTTCCGACATTCAAACAATCATCAACCAGCCCGCATACCAAGTTAGGCAAGGTCCTCCCACTCTTCAAAGTCGATTCCCTCAGTGGTGCCTGAGAGGGGTTCGATTTGATCTCGACTAGGTTCCTCTTGACAAATCGGCTATGCTACGAAATCTTGACGCTGTCAGGACCGATATTGAAAGAATGTCGAACTGGCAAAAACTTGTCGACGAGCTTCAGAGAGTTAACCGAGCCAATCTCGAGGCTATGCTCACAATGGAGAATGATAAGGCCGAGTGGCAAAAGACTCTCGAACAACATGACGCCGAAATGAGAAGTATTGCTTCCTATAATGAAAAGCTGGAAGCGGAAGTAGAAAAGCTTAAGGAAGAGTTAGCTACTTCATCTACTTTCCATTCTCAAAAGGAGAGCATGCTTCAGCAACAAGTACGAGATGCGCATGCTAGTCAAAGGGCAGTCGAAGATAAGCTTACACACCAGGAGAAGGTCATAGAAGAATATCGCGCTGAAACTTTACAGCTGCGAGAACAGACCGGCTCTCAAAGCTTGGAGATAGAGATGTTAAAAGCTCGACTTGCTATGGCCGAAAAGGAGCGTGACGAGGCTGTTGCTGGTAAACTCGCGGCCGAAGAGGCCCATCAAGCAACCAAAGCTGACATTAGCTCCACATTATTTGATTTTTATCTGCACAGCATTTTGGGGCGTGGCAGCCTTGCCTTTCTAGGCCCTAAGTATGAAATTACACTAGCTGAAGTTTGGGAGGCAGCACTCGATATGCTAGGTGGTAAAGGTGTTGGCTACGCTGAGACAGCTCTTGAAGAGCATTATCTCGATGATGATGCCCGCGCCGCTCTTGCCGAGGGAAAAGAGCAACTCGCCAGAGTACGGGCCGGAATGGCGGAAGAGGAACGTTCTGAAAAAGAAGTACCACCTACCACTTCTGAACGTCCTTTAGTTTCTTCCGAAATTGACATTACAGGTTCCAGTACTCATTCGCTGCCTCCTACAAGAACCGGGGTAATTACCCCTACTGATGATGAGGCTTTGGAAGATATCGGGGCTCAAAATTATGAGATTGAACTAACGAAGCAAACATCTTCAGGTAATTTTGACATTGGTCCGATTCAGGTGGATTGCCTGCTTGCTCCTCAAAAGTTTGATGAGCTTCTCGATTACTTCTTGAATCTCGACGAACCCATATCTCCCTTCTTTTGGGGAGATACTAATATTTTTAATTTCTCTTCTTCTGCAGTTGAAACACCGAGTGCTGTGCAGATTTCACCTCCTCCGGTTATCCCTCCTCCGTCTCTTCGGGTGACTCCTCCTTCTGCTTCACAGCCCGGGTCACAAGAGGAGCAGATTGAGGCTCTTCATGGCTTGGATGACCCTATCGCTTCGCAAGAGCAGAAAGACGAGGGACTTGAAGGAGGCGAGATCTCTCCGGAGCGGACTCCTTCCGATGACGTAGTTTTGTCCGCTCTTGTTACTCCAGGGAGTAAGTCTTCTTCGAAGAGAAGAAAGAAGCACGGAACATCGAAGAGGAGGGGGAAGAAAATCATCACTACTGAAGAGGAACCGGAAGTTGCACCGGTTGCACCTCCCTCTCCTTCTTCCCTTATGCCTATAGATAGACCTGAAAAACTAATCATTCGGCCAGGCAAAGGGTCCAAAGGTGGTAAGAAGAAGTGAAGAGTCGGGCTTCGGGCTTTTTGATTCCTTTTTTGTGTAATGGTCGGATGTTGTGCAGGCACCGGCCCCTACTTTTTTTATTTTGAAACATGTATCTGCAATTGAATAAAATGATCCTTTATTTGTACAGACTCTTGTTTGAATTTGAGAATGCATTTATTATTCATTTTTGCACAAGTTTATTTATATGATATTGCGGTGAGCTTGTGGTATGTTGTTTGAGCGTACTTTACCGATGTAGCTATACCATTTTGTATGTAACTATACCATGTTGCCCCCATACCATAAGTTTGCTGCAATATTTTATACTTTGAGGGGACTCGCACTCTTATTTTATGAAGAATAATTACTTCATTCTTGAAGAAATTTTTTGTAGAGTACAACTTCCTTCATATAAGTTTTTACGCTTTGTCCTTCGAAGAAATCACTTTTTTCTTTTGCTTAAGTACGCATTTTGCCAAGTGAATTCTTCTATGTGGTAAAGCAGGCCTCTGAAGAGTACTTTAACTTTCTTCCCCTCCCCCTTTTTTTTTTTTTTTTTTGAGGAAGGTTATTTTCTAGAATAGGTAAATCACTCTTCCTTTGAAAGTTAAAGTATGCCCTTGATGAGGATATTTTTTTTTTAAAATAGAAATTTGTACTTCTGAGGAAGGATTTTTCACGTTTCAACATTTGGAAGTTTTATTTCAATCTTGGTGAAATGTGTACCTCCAAAGAGTTGTGCTTTCGAAGAAAGCCTTTTCACGTTTCAACACTTGGAAGTTTTATTTTAATCTTGGTGAAATGTGGGCTTCCGAAGAAGTCTTTTTTTTTTGATTGTGTCCCCGGGAGGGGGTTGTACCTCTGAGGAGGGATTTTTCACGTTTCAACACTTGGAAGTTTTATTTCAATCTTGGTGAAACGTGTACCTCCAAAGAGTTGTGCCTTCGAAGAAAGTCTTTTCACGTTTCAACACTTGGAAGTTTTATTTCAATCTTGGTGAAACGTGGGCTTCCGAAGAAGTCTTTTTTTTTTTATTGTGTCCCCGGGAGGGGGTTGTACCTCTGAGGAGGGATTTTTCACGTTTCAACACTTGGAAGTTTTATTTCAATCTTGGTGAAACGTGTACCTCCAAAGAGTTGTGCCTTCGAAGAAAGCCTTTTCACGTTTCAACACTTGGAAGTTTTATTTCAATCTCGGTGAAACGTGGGCTTCCTAAGAAGTTTTTTTTTTTTTTTGATTGTGTCCCCGGGAGGGGGTTGTACCTCTGAGGAGGGATTTTTCACGTTTCAACACTTGGAAGTTTTATTTCAATCTTGGTGAAACGTGTACCTCCAAAGAGTTGTTCCTTCGAAGAAAGCCTTTTCACGTTTCAACACTTGGAAGTTTTATTTCAATCTCGGTGAAACGTGGACTTCCAGAAAGGTCTTTATTTTGTTTGCATTTCAACTCTGGTGAAGTGAAATTCCGAAGAGCGGTCGTAACACTTCAACTCCTGGTGAAATGGGCCTCCGAAGAGGGCTTTTATTTTGTTTGCATTTCAACTCTGGTGAAGTGAAATTCCGAAGAGCGGTCGTAACGCTTCAACTCCTGGTGAAATGGGCCTCCGAAGAAGGCTTTTATTTTGTTTGCATTTCAACTCTGGTGAAGTGAAATTCCGAAGAGCGGTTGTTACACTTCAACTCCTGGTGAAATGTGCCTCAGAGAGGGTTTTCATCGCCTGGAAGTTACTCTCTCATGGTTGGAGGGTCATGACTCCTCCAATCTTTTTTGTTGAATAGAGAACTTTCTTTTTTGTGGCGTATGACCCATTAGAGGTCTTTATCCTCCGAAGAGTTGTGCCTCCGAAGAGGACTTGTGCTGCCGATGATGGCTTTGGTTGTTCCCTTGTCCACTTGCTTATGCCTTTTCAGCGATCCTCTTTTTTTTTTTTTTTTTACAAGTAACTTGTTTAATCCAAAGAAGTGTACTTCATTGTCAGGCAAGTTCGTGAGAATGAGCACCAGCTTCTTAATTGGATGTTTGCTTGTTCAAACGATCTCAATTTAATAGCAAAGGCCCATTTCTATCGAAATCATAAGCCGTTCAATTGAAGTATTTCCTATCTAGGATTTGAATTCGGAGCGTTTGTGACTTGAAATTTGGCGAGAATCACTTGGTCTTATTATGTGCAAGTTTCACTTCCATTGTCTGCAAAAATTTAAATCGACATTTCAGCAATACATTCTATGTACTTTTTATATCGAAAATAAAGCAAACATGTAATAATAATAAGGAACACAAGATTTATAGTGGTTCGGCCAGGAAATTGGGCCTACATCCACTTTATATTTTTTCATTATTTACTTGCATCAGTTTTACAATTGCCTTCAATTACAAGAATCATACATTCATAATTCTTTTTACAATATTTCAACAAAATTTTCAAGTAAAGTATGGACGCAAATGATTGTTGTTGCATGCCCTTGGAATTTGATCTCCTTCAACAGTAGTGAGTTTGAATGTGCCGTCAAGAAGCTTCTGACCTATGACATATGGTCCTTCCCAATTTGGCCCAAACACACCTGTTGCTGTCATAATTCTCTTCAGGACTAGGTCTCCAATCTCAAAGCTGCGTTGGCGAACTTTGGAATTGAAATGTCTGGCTATCCTTTGCTGATGAGCTGCAATTCTGAGATTAGCCTCATCTCTTTTTTCATCAAGGAGATCTAGCGCTTCAAGATGTAGCTTTTTGTTTTCTGCTTGATTGAAATGGATTCTTCTATGTGAAGGGACCTCTATTTCTACCGGAATCATTGCCTCTGACCCGTATGCTAATGAAAACGGGGTGTGCCCAGTCGCAGTTTTGTGAGTGGTTCTGTATGCCCATAGTGCCAGTGGTAGCTTATCGACCCAACCACCTTTTGCTCTTTCAAGTTGCTTTTTGATGGTTGACTTAATAATTTTATTCACGGCTTCCACTTGCCCGTTTGCCTGCGGATGAGCCACTACTGAGAAGCTTTTTCGGATTTTGAATCGCTTGCAAAAATCTTGGAATTCTTCACTTTCAAACTGAGTACCATTGTCTGTAATTATTTTTTGAGGCACACCGTATCTGCAAATGATGTTTTTAGTCACAAAACTTATCATCTTCTTTGAGGTGATAGTGGCCAGTGGTTCAGCTTCTGCCCACTTAGTAAAATAATCTACAGCAACAATGACATATTTAATTCCAGATTTGGCAGTTGGTAACGGTCCTACAAGGTCTATCCCCCATATTGCAAACTGCCATGGACTGACCATCTGTGCGAGTTCAGTGGAAGGAGCTCTAGGAATTTTGGCGAATCTTTGGCATCTGTCACATTTTCGGGAATACTCTGCTGCATCTCGATTAATTTCCGGCCAAAAATATCCGTATCGGAGAATTTTCTTTGCTAATGTTTGGCCACCTGAATGATCACCACATTCTCCTCCGTGTACCTCCGCTAGGATTGCTTTGGACTCTTCCCTGGATACACACCGAAGTAATGGCATTGAGAATCCCCGTCTGTATAGTCGGCCATCCTGGATTATATATCGAGAGGCTTTTCTCAGTAGCTTTTGTCGTTCTTTTGAGTTCCCTGGTAAGGATCCATTGAGCAGATATTCTGTTATCGGAGTCATCCATGATTCTTGCTCTTGAGACATGCTCATGATCCAATCAATGTCCATCTCATCAATGCTAGGAGTCGACAGGACCTCTACCGGAGTTAACCCCAGAAATTGAGCTTCGCCTGTGCTAGAATACTTTGCGAGAGAATCTGCTTTCATGTTTTCTTCTCGAGGAATGTGACTTATCATATAATGATCGAAATCACCCAGGAGTTCCCAAGCCTTTGACAAGTAGGCGGGCAGATTCCCCCCTTTTGCTTGGAATTCCTTTTTGACTTGGCATACAATAAGCTGAGAATCACTGAATATCTGTAACGCTCGGATGTTTAATTCTTTAGCAATCCTTAAGCCAGCGATAAGGGCTTCGTATTGTGCTTCATTGTTTGTTGAAGGAAATTCCAATCTTAGCGCATAGCATAATGATCGGCCTTCAGGGGTCTCAAGTACAACTCCGGCTCCAGAACAGTAGTTGTTTCTCGCACCATCAACATATAACTTCCATTGGATTGTGGAATCGTCGTCCGTTTCCTCCTCACTATTACCCTTATCTGTGAATTCTGCGATGAAATTCGCTAAAGCTTGTCCATTGATTGCTTTTCGGGGATGATAAGTGATGTCATACTGACTGAGTTCAATATTCCACTTTAGAAGACGACCCGAAGTCTCAGGGCGAAACAGGACTTGCTTTAAAGGTTGATCAGTGAGGACTCTGAAAGGATGAGCTTGACAATATTGCCTCAACTTTCTAGATGCAATTAGTAGGCAATAGGCGAGTTTTTCCAACTTAGAGTAATTCATCTCTGCCCCAGTGAGTCTTTTGCTGATATAGTAAACTGGATGTTGAATCCTTTTGTCTTCTCGTATCAGCGCTGCACTTAAAGCATGAGATGATACTGCCAAGTATATAAGAAGATCCTCGCCATCGCCAGGCCTAGAAAGTATTGGAGGCATTTCCATATGGCGAATCAATTCATCAAAAGCTTTTTGGCATTTGGGAGTCCAATCGAAGTTTTTCTTTCCTTTCTTTAGGGCGTCAAAGAATGGGATGCATTTATCTGTGGCATTGGAAATGAACCGACTCAAGGCGGCGACTTTTCCATTGAGACTTTGCAATTCCTTCTTTGTTCTAGGAGCTTTGACTTCTTTCAATGCAGTAATTTGAGCTGGACTGGCCTCAATGCCCCTAGCGCTCACGATGAAACCTAAAAACTTGCCGGATTCCACTCCAAATGAACATTTTAAAGGATTGAGCTTCATTCTGTATTCCCGAAGGACTGCGAACATGTCTGCTAAGTGTTCTATGTGATCCACTGCTTTCTTAGACTTTACTAACATGTCATCGACGTAGACTTCCATAGTCTTGCCCAGTTGCGGTTTGAACATAGCATTAACGAGTCTTTGGTATGTTGCCCCTGCATTCTTCAACCCGAAGGGCATAACTTTGTAGCAGTAAAGACCAGTGTCGGTGATAAAGCTCGTATCCTCCTGATCTGGCTCATGCATCATGATCTGGTTATATCCGGAGTAAGCATCCATAAAAGATAACAATTCGTGTCCCGCTGTTCCGTCTACCAGTTGGTCGATTCTGGGTAATGGGAAGCAGTCTTTGGGACAGGCCTTGTTTAGATCTGAAAAATCGATGCATACTCTCCATTTTCCGTTGGCTTTCTTAACTAGCACTGGATTTGAAACCCAATTCGGATAGGTAGATTCTTTGACAAAATTATTCTCCATGAGCCGATCAACTTCTTCTTTTAATGCCGCCGACCTTTCTAGACCTTGAGTTCTCCTTTTCTGTTTCACAGGTGTAAATTTTGGATCAATATTTAGAGCATGCACTGCAACTTCTGGGGATATTCCGCACATATCGGCATGAGTCCAAGCAAAAACATCCAGATTTGCCTTTAAAAAAGATATTAAGATATTCTGAATTGACACACTAAGTTGTGAACCCACATTCAATACCTTGTTTGGGTCCTTTGGGTCAACAGGTATTGGTATTGTCGTTTCCACTGGTACCACTCTATTTTCCCCTGCACTGACTTTTCTAGGGTCCATCTCTTTCCTTGCTCCGCAGTGCTCGCCAGTGCAGGGTCCGCCCTGTAATTGCTACAAGGCTGGTTCTTTGACGCGGACTGGGGCTGCCGCATTCTTTCCCATTTCTTTTTTTCTGGTTTCTCGTAGCTCTGTCAGATAACACTCTCGCCCAGCATTTTGATCCCCTTTTATAACTCCCACTCCATTGTCTGTAGGGAATTTAATAGTGAGGCACCACGGGGCAAGAACAGCTTTGAACGCTGCCAGAGTTGGACGACCAAGGAAAGCATTGTAAGCAGAAAATTCGTCGACAATCACAAAAGTTTGCTTGCGGACCACTTTTCTCTCTCCTTCTCCAAGTTCCACAAACAAATCAATGGTTCCTACCGGCTTTTTTGGCTCCCTAGTGAAGCCAGCGATTTTCTGCGATGAGGCTTGCACATCAGCCATAGGGATCTTCATTTGGTCGAATGTTTTCTTGAAGAGGATATTGCAGGATGCGCCATAATCAATGAGAACTCTTCTGACAATAGCTGGCCCGATACCAGCCGAGATGACTAAGGGATCCAAGGTAGGAGCTTCAATACCTGCGGAATCCCTAGCTTTGAACACAATATCATCATCAAGAGTTCTTTGTTGCTTCAAGGGCGTAGCACCTTCCAAAACGAATACATCTTCCTCGGTCGGTACATACTTTAAAGCTCGGGTATACCTTTCCATCTCAGCCCAGCTTCTGCCTGCTGGGTGAGGTCCTCCTGTAATGACATTGATAATGGGCCTTCCAGATTCATGCCCTGCAGCCTTCTCACTTGTCCTAGGCTGATGAGTAGGAGCCTGTTGCCCCTGACTAGATGAAGCAGGATTGTTGCTATTCTTTTTCACAAATTGCCGCAGTTTGTTTTCCCTTAGCAACTCTTCAATCAGATTTTTCAACTGGCGGCATTCGTCGGTCTCGTGACCGGGTTGATTATGGAAGCGGCAGAACTTCCCACTCTGTATAGCCTTTTTCCCGGTCCTTAGAGGAGGAGGTTTAGGAAAGTCAACAGAATCTTTAGTGGCAAGGTTGATACGTTCCGGCGTATCTGATAAAGGAGTATATTCTGATGGCTTGAAGGATCGGGGCTTCTTCAGATTACTCTGCTTCTTCCCATTGTTATTTTCCCTTTTTTGCCCTACAGATTCATTCTTGCATGGAGCAACAGTGTTATCTTCATCTTTTTCCAACACTGCCTTTACCGGTACGGGACGGCTTTCTAAGCGTATGAATTCATCTGCTTTTTTATAGAATTTTTCAAGGGAATTTGGTTCCTTCATGTTTAGCCATTTCCCAAATTCGCTCGACTTGTCAATACCCTTCATCAGATAAGTCAATATCATTCGCGGTTCTGCATTGTCCACCTCAGCTAGCGCTATATTAAAGCGGTTTAAGAAAGATCTGATAGTCTCTCCTGGATTCTGCTCCAAACTTGATAGTGACATGATATCCTTGGCTTTTGAGGCGTATAGTCTGAACTGCTCCTTGAATTTCCGGGTTAAGTCAGAAAACTGATCTATAGATCGGACTGGAAGTTTGGTGAACCAAAGCAGAGCTACACCTTCGAGATACACAGGAAAATATCGGCACTTTATTTCATCTGAGGCTCTGGCACCTGTCAAGTGCCAATCATACTTGTATAAGAATTCGTTCGGATCACTTGTCCCCTTGTAAGCTGGAATGGTTGGAGGGACAAACTTCCTTGGAAATTCAGCCTTTAAGATTTTCTCAGTAAACAGAGTTTTACTTGGGGCGAAACCCCATTCTTTCTCGTCTTCAACCCTCTGCATACTCTCTTTCATAATTTGTCGGACCATTCCAGAAAGATACTCCTCATCATGTCGAGCTCTAGATTTACCAACCTCTGGAAGTGTTTGTTCAAAGGGGCTAGCAGCCCTTTCAGGAGCATTTCTTTCTTCAGCATCATGAATGTTGCCAGCAAAATTCCTTTCATTACCTGCTGGTTGACGGTTTGCCCCAAGCAAATCGTTCAACCTATTCAGAATTAGAGCATTCTGGGCATTCTGAGCCTCGAATTGTGCATTTTGGGCATTTATCTGTTGGTTCAGCCCTAAGATTGCAGCATCCAGCTCTGCCTTTGTAACTCCGACAGCTGGAGTGGCTTGATTCGATATGGGGGAAGCGGAGGTTCCCTCTTGAATATTCCCAGATCTGACAGATCTACTTTTCCTTCCAGGAGCCATAATCTCGGATAGGCTTCTGGTTTTCAAGGAAATTCTCTCTACAAACCTCTGTGAAGCAATGATGATAACTCGCCTGAGTTCGATTTCTCAGTGAAAGAACCAAAAATGTTAACGCTAAAATTTGAACGCTAACAGCCCGGTGTATGAAGTGAGATTGTGAAAGCACCACCCGATAGCTCGGGAACAGATTATAAGCAGATAATAGTGAAAAAGCAGTAAACAACAGCAATTTTATAGTGGTTCGGCTTAAGAGAGAGCCTACGTCCACTTTGAATATCTTTATTGACGATTTGATTACAAGTCAATGCAGTTACACTTTTATTACAACACACTTTGAGTTTCAAGTGACTTAGAACAAGTAGCCTAAACTTCAATGTCAATCCAAATCTTTGAACACATGTTAGACATGTTTGATTTCTTCGTGAAGTTCCTTGAAGGTGTTGAAGTGGTTCAGAATGCAGCAAAGTAACAGCGCTTGAAATGAATAAGCCCAAAAGTCCCTTGAATGTTGGAGGTGGCCATGTATTTATAGTCAAATTTCTGGGCTGGAATTGTCAAGTCATGAGTCGTGACCGACTCAGAATGAATCGTGACCAACTCACATACCACAAGTCAGCAAGCAGTGGCATAGATGAAATGGCATTGAGCTTGTTCCTCGTATGCTTAGGTCGCCAGCGACTTATGATAGGTCGTTAGTTACCTTGAGTCGTTGGAAACCCTGAGTCGTTGGAAACCCTGAGTCGGTCTACCCCATAAACCACTAACTAGTTAAACCACTCTGCTCTTCTAAGGCATTAACTCGTTGAGTTGTTGGTCCACTGATTCGTTACGAACCTTGAGTAGATGAGTCGGTCCAGTCCTTGAGTAGATGAGTCGGTTCAGTCCTTGAGTCGTCTCGTATGAGCCGTGAACTTCGTTGAGTCGGTAACTCAATGAGTCGGCCTGTATCATGAACCGCTAACCTCCATGAGTCGTTCCATTCCTCTAAGTTGCCTTGAGCCTTAGCTCGTCAGCCAATTGAGTCGCTACCAGTTGAGTCGGTCCTTTCCTTAAGTTGCTGAAGCCCCTTGAGTCGTAAATCCAATGAGTCGCTAAAGACCTTAAGTGGATGAGTCGGCCCAAGTTTCATCTCGTTGGCAGAACAGGGTTAACAATCATAATTTGAAATGGGTTTTATGACACAAAGTCCTCCCCCGGGTAAATCGAATAATGAGCGCAGTATTTAAAAACATATGGATGTAGTAGGACCTTAGTTAAGTCACAACTTAAAGCCCAAAACCTTTCTTCAAATGGTTTAGACAAATTACCATTTTCGAATCTTTAACAAAAAGATTCACTTCACAAAGTTCACCAATCTTTCACAAAGATTAATTCATAGCTTTCAAAACTATTTACAATTCAAATATTTTATACAAAAGATACACCTTTAAGATCCTCTTATCGTGGAAACAAAGTTCACTAATCTTTAGCAAAGATTCACTTATAGCTTTCAAAAAAATTCCATTTCAAATTTGAAACCCCTTTCAACAAAAACTAGAAATCCTTTCTTTATTTGAAAGCTGTTATCATTTGAAAATAAATATATTTTGTTTCAGAAAAATCTGATCAAATATACACAAGTTATAGCCTTTAAAAGTATAAACCAGAGAATCAACGAACTACCGTATTATTGGCAAGTTCTAATTTAAATTAAATTAAAATTCCTAAAAAAATTATTTAAAATGGTTTCAGATTCATATATAGAAATTGTATAAACCTTTCAAACTATGATCTTCAGAATAATTCCAAATATTTAACAAGATATAGTATATTCAAAAATAAATTTTAAATTTCAAAACTTCCCTTACATAGGCTTTTCAAATTCTATTCAATTCACTTTCCAAAACCATTTGGACTCAAACTTCAACTTTTAAACAAAATAATATTTAGATTTCAGAAATATCTGTGACTTGACCAATTTCCTCGTGCAATCCATATTTGTGTGTGTATGGTATAGTCCAGGGTTTTACATAATAGTGCAATATCATTAATCATCACAATCCAAACACAACAATACCGATAAGCGGTATAATCCTATAACACTTATCTTTATTCACAGATTCACAGATAAATAATATGAATTCATCATAGATAAATAAATTACATTCATCACAGCTCAAATCAGAGCAATTCATATCATAGAGCAGCACACACCAGGGATATCAAACGATTCATCATCCAATAGAATCCAAATATTCATAAGTAAGATCAATTAGTCATCTGATTATTTTAATCAGATTAATTACCTATGAATAAATTTCTAACCCTGGTTAATTAATATTAATTAATTACAAACCTTATCAATTAATTAACTTTTAATCATTTATTAATAAATTAATTAACCTTTATTGTTAAGTAATTAATCTTTAATTACTTAACTTAACATCATTAAATTCTTTGAAAATCACTTAGAGTTTTAAATAAAATTATTTCAACCCAAATCAATAAATTTTAAAAAAACAATTAACTTTAAAATTCATCCTTAAAAATAAAATTTATTATTAAGCCATTAACTTAAACCTTTAAGTTAATTACAACTACAAACATTTTTATCATCTTAATTAACTTTTTAATTAAGCTAATTAAAGTTTATTTAAAATAGGTTTAAGGATTAATTAATGAAAATATATATATATTTTCAAATACTTTAAAACTGGATTAATATTGCTTTGAACACATATTCATTTTAAAATATACTTTTAAACTCGGCTAAACCTGATACCTGTTTTTCTTTTGAAATTCAAACCCTGGAACAATTTCCTTTTTAAATATTTAAAAACCTGGTACTTGAAATAAAAAACCCAAGCCATATCACAAAATCCCCGAGCTAAAACGAAAAAAAACCCGAGCAAACATCGAGTCAAACCCGTGTTTCTCCCGAGTCACTTCCCTCTCTTCTGATTTTCTTTCTTTTTCTGTTTTTAATTTAAATCTTTAAAATTTGTTAACATATTCATGCACCAACCAAATGTTTTATTCGAGCCAACACCATGATTTCACGAGCTCAACTTCGAGTTCAACATCTTCTTCTCCAACCAACCATCATCAGTAACCATTACCTAGATATAGGCATGCACAGGTGCACATGCACGGCCAAACTGGCTACCTCCGACCAAGTCTTTAATCGTCAACAAGTCGACGATCATCTCGCCATCACACCTGACCCCCTAATTTCAATGAACTTGCCAGAGAATTAAATCGAGCATCTCAAATAAAAAGACTGGAACCAAACCCATCGAAAAACTTACCCTAGCTATCGCCTCGGGCCACCAGCACCCTTGCCCCTGGTCGCGATTCAACCTGATGCGATGTCGACGCCACATTGACCTCGAAACCAACCATGACTCACACCACCCCTAAAACCTATATCGATTTTGCTGTGCCACCACGGCGAGTATTAATTTTTTCGGTCATTTTTTGATGAACATCATCACACACGCTTCCTTCACCAACGATCACAATATTCAATTTGTCGCCGATCAACGAGGATCGACATAAAAAAGTTTTTCTTTCAACTTAGAAATTCTACCTCAACTTAAAGCTAAAAATCTTGATTCAACTATTAAAATTCATGATTTTCAAAGAGGGTTAGATTACATTGGTGAAATCAAAAATCACGATGTTCGAATTTATCATGTTCTAGAGTTTCTACTGTAACATCCTATTTTCAAAATATTTTCTATGTATTTTTGATTGGAGTTATTTTTAAAAATAATTTCATATTCATACCATCATTTTATCTTCAATGAGTTTACTCTAATTTTGATTACATAAGGAGCAGTAATTTTTTTAGTGGCTTTAAGCCTGTAGTTGGACAGAGAGATGGATATATCCATTTATAGATATGCACACAACAATTATCTACCTATACATATACATATATATATATATATATATATATATATATATATATACTTAGACAAATATAATTTTCAACATTCACAGATATCAATCACAAATACCAATATATAAACAGAATTAAGTTAAATAGGGTAGTCTGCTCACCTGAAAAATGAACAGAGGAACCTGGAATTTGAAACTGAATTGATATTTGAATTTGGATTTTTGATGTTGAAGCTTGACGTACTTTGACCTAATCTTGGATTAGTTGCTTAACTTAGCTGAGTTGATCTGACTTGTCCTTAATCAGGTTTGAATCTTGAAATACTTTTGATTTGAGCTTCAGTTTAAAATGATCAAGAATTTGAAAATGGATTTTTGTTTTGCTTGTTCTTTGCTTCCAGGTTTTGAATTCTTGTTTTAATTACTTCAGTTTGATTCTGCTTTTCTTTGAAACTAATCTAAATCTTGATGACTTTGAATTGAATCAGTTTCTCTGATTTTTGTTTAAGATGCTTTTGGTTTTCTGGTTTTTGCTTTTCACATGTTTTATTTTCTTTTGTCTTAGATTTTGATTCAGTTTTTCAAATGAAAGAAAATGGGCCTAGTTTTCTCTTTCGATATATATTTATATTTTCTTTTCTTTTCAATCTTTCAAAAGCAAAACATATTTGCCACTCGTATTTTATGCATGCTAATTTGATCACAATTGTTATTACATATTTTCTTCAACTTACATTTGTTAAATACAAGTATATTTATGTTTAACTCCTTAGCTATGTTAATTTATGAATTATGGTTTAAATCCTTGCTTTATTTTAATTTACAAATTATATTTTAAACCCTTTATGGTATTATAAATTTTGTAACATAATTCCATATGTATTATATTTTTAAATCCTTATGTATATACAAACTATTTTATCTTATGTTAAATTTTAAAAAGAAAATATATATTAAATCATATACTTATGCTTTAAAAAGATAAATACATACTAAAACTTTATATTCATTCTTATTTTTAAATTTTAAATTCAAGTCATTATATTAAATTTAAATCATTCAAACCATATTTGTTTCAAAAGATATATGTATATTAAAGCTTGTTATTTATTTATACATATATACTAACTATATATAAAAGAAACGTATTTTAAATCTTTTATTTAAATCCAACTTTAGATATATATATATATATATATATATATATATATTGGAAATTTACCTTTTCAAAACATAATTTTCAAAATACAGATATACATATACATACTCACATACATACATACATACACACATACATAGATATATATATATATATATATATATGAAATTAGAAAACAACTCTTATTAGTTTTTAAATCCAATTTATTTATAAAACGTTTAATTTTGAATTTCCAAATCAAAATTTTTTTCACAATTTTTTTCTTTATAAAAACACATATATTTTATTTTGGAAAAGTTCAAATAAATTCACAACTTAATTCTCAAAATTAAATTAACTACTTAATTATATCTGGCTTAAAAACGAGATCATTACAAATCCCCCCTTAAGAAAATTTCGCCCTCGAAATTTGCTAGACAGGGAGACAAACAAGGAATAGATGAACATATCAAAGATAAAGAGAATTGGTTTACCAAATCAAACTGAAATATCTATACTATATTTGGCTTACCCAATCAGAATATCATCAACAAATACAAGAACAAATCTATTCAATATTTTACGAATATACTCAGGCCATCCAGTCTACGAATATGTAGGGGCCTTGGCTAGTTCGAAGGGATAACTAACTATTCGTAGAATATATCTGGACCCTAAAAGAATAGATAAATGGATACAATTCAATTCAGTTTTGTATTTTATTTACCAATTTATTTCAATTAAAATTTCAAATTCAAAAAGTTTAAAAATGAAAAGCTGATAAAGGGAATACAAAATAGGAATGATTCACAGGGCCACCACCACACCGAAGCTTCTCCTTACAGCTGCCACGAAAATCGTCAGAGAATTTGAAATTGGATCAAAGGAGATTGAAAAGAACTGTTTCCTTGTTGTTGTAGGGTATCGACCATTTATATAGTACTCCCTTGTCCCTACCTCATCCTCTTCTTGCACTCATACTCACTACCAGTGAATAGTAAGAGAATTTACTGAGGCATACAGGCAGATATACTATTTCTAGGGCATTTGTAATCCTATCTCTAATGAGTCACTTAATGTGTTATACTCCTGAGCTAAAATTCTTACTCAACCTTCAACTCTGATAACACTTGTCACGACCTGAAATCCGACGCTCGAAAATCTACATCCATACTTTACACGTATTCGAATGCAGCAGATTCGAACGTCGAACTCCAGTTCGGATTGAGCTTATAACACATTAAGTAATACAACACAGCGGAAGAAAAATGAACATATCATTGATACACAACAGTTGATTGCAATAATGATACAACATCTTAATACAAAGGATTATCAACATATATCAGAGATACAAGACAACAACGGAAGAACAAAGAAACAACAACGGAAATATAATCTCTAATTGCGAAGCTCCAAGGACTCCAATCCAAAAATAGTTATATCCAAACTACAAGCTCGAACCACCATCAATGTTGAACTTAAGCAACTCTAATCCAAGAGAAACAAATGCGATCTCCATATCCAAAGTCTGGATGCTATCGAATCACCACCTATTATTTTATTATCTGAAAAACTAACTCTAAGCTGCCCGTGTGGAAAATTATGGCACCCAGAGTTTAGAAAGGGAACAATAAACTCCAGGTCAGTCATGGGACTGGTGTGAGCAAACAAAAATAGTTTTATTTGAAATAAAACAACAAAGAATTTAAATTTGAAATCCACAATGCTTTTTGGAAAATGAAACTACCATAAGGCCTCCCGCCACACACACAATGCAAATGCACAGTTGGAGGAGATTTCTCCTTATGATAGTCGAACATGCTTGATACGCGAAATCCTTTCGATATTATTATGAGTGCATAGTGCAGAAAACATTTGCAAGTATAATATTAATATTAGCCAGCATACGTACCATTATAGTATGCCTACTATAGCTAACATATTAGATGGAAGGTTCTACAACTAAAACCGTAAAAGGTGCGTATTGGTGATTGGATTTCCAACAAACGATCAGGCTAAGGAACTTCCTGGGCCACATGGGTACGCCGCTGGAGGGATGTCTCGAGAACTTAACCAGCTCTCTGCCAACACAAGGCTGGGTTACCTCTTTAACTAGGTAACTACTAACACGAGTATGCCACCCCCCGGTCGTAATCGGCGTTTATCCGAGGTACCTCTACACCAACAACCACAAAGCAATAAGTTTGCAGCAACCACATAAGTTAAGTATCTGGGATCCATACCATGATACCACTTCTACCCAAAAGGAAATGGACAAACACTCGGGGGGTGGTACCTCCAAATGACCTTGCCGCATCCTTCCTGTTTCGACCATTCCGGTTTGTGAGGTCCGACGAGGTCACGTCCACAAAGCTATACTTTACACAAAAGCCATGCTTCGATCAACACATGATCAGCAGCACTTCATGTACCACATTACCAAATTGGGAATGTATCACTACTAAATATCAACTACATAACCTCTGAGCTCGTACGTCTCATAGAAGGGTGTTAAGCTAAGAGAATAAATTCTTCGCCACCAAACATAAATGTATTTGATAGAAACCAGTTTTACATCTCAAAGTGTAATGTTAGACATACATCCATACAAATCGGTTCTAGATTCGAACAGAACTGAAGGCACTTCAAAAGAAGCCCTTGCAATCTGGATAATCCCTAATCACGTTCGGACTCCCCATCACAAAGGGTGATCAAATCTCTATACAGGGGCCATTCGGTGCAGAGGCATTCGACGGGTTATCTTTTCGCTTTCGAAAAAATACGATCTTCACCACCGGTCTTTAAATGTTATCCATTTCATAGTATCATTATTCAGAATGGGTTATAAGACACAAAGTCCTCTCCTGGCTAAACCGAATAATGAGTGCAGTATTTAAAAACATATGGATATAGTGGGATCTTAGTTAATTCAAAACTTAAAGCCCAAAACCTTTCTTCAAATGGTTTAAACAAATTACCATTTTCGAATCTTTAAACAAAAAGATTCATTTCACTAAGTTCTCCAATCTTTTACAAAGATTAATTCATAGCTTTCAAAACTATTTACAATTCGAATCTTTTATACAAAAGATATACCTTTAAGATCCTCTTATTTTGGAAACAAAGTTCACTAATCTTTAGCAAAGATTCATTTATAGCTTTCAAAATAATTCCATTTCAAATTTGAAACCCCTTTCAACAAAAACTGGAAATCCTTTCTTTATTTGAAAGATATTATCATTTGAAAAAATAATACATTTTTTTTGGAAAAATCTGATCAAATATACACAAGTTATAGCCTTTAAAAGTATAAACCAGAGAATCGACGAACTACCGTATTATTGGCAAGTTCTAACTTAAATTAAATTCAAATTCCGAAAACAATTTGTTTAAAATAGTTTTATATTCATATATAGAAATTGTATAAACCTTTCAAATTATGACCTCCAAAATAATTCCAAATATTTAATAAGATATTGTATATTCAAAACTAAATTTAAAATTTCAAAACCTCCCTTACAAAGGCTTTTCAAATTCAATTCAATTCCCTTTCCAAGGACATTTGGATTCAAACTTCAACTTTTAAACAAAATAATATTTAGATTTCAAAAAATATCTATGACTTAAGCAATTTCCTTGTGTGAAACCACAATGATAACGATTCAGATTTTAATTATGAAACCAGAAATCATTCAACTCGAAAAAATGATATAATTTGAATTTTACTATACTTCTCCTCTCTTGTTAAGACTAACATCATGATGCAGCGCAACATGTCTGCAGTTTACGACCTAACACTATTTGCAAGTTTCGACCTAACTCTATTTGCGAGTTACGACCTAACTCGAGCAAGATAACGGTTCACGGAATAAAGAAGTCCAGCGAGGTAGCGACCCAGGAAGGCAAGCCACATATCTTTAGGTCGCACAAGTTTTTATGTCGTTCGGATGGTAAGTCGTTCCAGCTGGGTCGCTAGTTCATGAAGCTATGTTGAAGCCTTATGTCACTAAAGTCCTTAGGTCGCTTGCCATACAAAGTTGCTTTCTTAAGTCGCTACTGAAGCTTTTGTTGTTAAGTTGCTTATGCCGCTTCTATCTAAGTCGCATGATGGGTTATCTTCTTATGTCGCAAGTGCTATGTTGTTGATAGGTCGCGGACTCCTAAAGATGTGCTATGAAGATAGGTCGTGTGTTGTTTGTCCTTGAGTTGTTAGGTGTTGTAATGTTGATATGTCGCATTTTGTATGTGGTTGAGTCGCATTGTCTTTAGGTCGTTTGTACTGTTGCATACTTAAGTCATGTGTTGTAGTTTCTATGTCGCTTGATTGGTAACCCATGTTGTATTTTGAGTCATTATACTTAGGTCGTTTGTTGAAAGTCGTGAGTCGCTGTTTGTTTTAGGTCGTTGAGGTTAGGTCGGCCACCTGGTAGGTCGTGTATGTGTGTTGTAAATTTTCCTATAAATAGGGATGTGTGGGTCATTTGTAAAGGGTTGATTTTGAATAAAACTTTGTTTTGAGTGCTTTGTGCCTCTTTGAAATTGGAAGTTGAGCGTTGTCTCCTTTCTCCATTTTCGGTTATTCGAGTCGCTCGAATCAACGGATTTGAAGCTGATTCACGGAACCTCGTGCGCGAGATTAACGTAGAAGAGTCGTAGATCTTTTAACACGGTATCGTGCGTGATCAAAGTGTTGGAGATAGCTAGAATTCGGTATCTCTCGAGATCAACGAATTTGGGCGTTCGGTATTTTCCAATCCATCGATTTATTTTGTTTCAACTAATCATTTCATCGATTAGTTTGACGCGAAATCTTCATTTCGTTGTCATCCGTTATATCCGCTGCGTCATTTTAGTATCAGAGCTAGACTTATCCAATCATCGCTAAGCCGAGCCTATTGGTAAAAGATTTTAAGTGTTGGAGTGTTGGAGTTTGAGCCTAGTTGTAGTTTTAGGATCAAGGCCGAGAGTCAAAGCAATCACAGCCGAGCAAGCTAAGTGCAGGCCGAGAGTTATTGAAGTGTGCTTGGATTTGTTGAAGATTCGACAATGCCTCCGAGACGTACTAACCATTTTCAAAATGTTGAAGATGTATATCGAAGACAAGAAGCCGATCAAATGGAACAACAAATCAATGAAAAGTTTGATGAAGGCATTGGAAAGTTAGAGAAATTGATGAATGATTTGAATCGAAGTCAAAGGAGAAGGTCACCAATCTCGAACCATGGAGGAAACAGAGTTTCGCCATCGGTCGCGGAAGCGAGGAGGGTGTCACCACAATCTTGCTGAGATCGAAGAGAATCATCAGTTTCAATTAGAAGAGAATACCATGAATACAGAAATAAAGAGAGAAGAACTCCACGTGAGTTTGGAGACGAGCCATATCGTGATGCTGAAAGACATAGTAGAAAAGATATGCGTGATCATGGAGATGTTGATGGTCGAGATCGATATCGAAGTACATTTGATTATGATGATGATGGTGATAGAGGTAGTGTTCATTATCAAGATCTAGACCAAGTACGATGTCAATATCGGGATGTAGAAGATGATCGTAAATGGGAGTCGGGGATGAAGACAGAAATTCCAGAATTCAAAGGAGGAGTGATAGCAGAAGAGTTTTTGGATTGGTTATCAAATGTTGAAGAAATTTTTGACTTCAATGAAGTACCCGAACATCGCAGAGTTAAGTTGGTTGCTACATGATTGAGGGGAAGAGCTATGGCATGGTGGCAACGAACTAAACTTACACGGCAAAGAATGGGAAAGTCAAAGATAGTTTCATGGGAGAAGATGAAGAAGTTGATGAAGGCTACTTTCTTGCCTTATAATTATCAGTCTCTTATGTATCAGCGCTTACAGAATTTGAGACAAGGGACAAAGTCGGTGAATGATTATGCAGATGAGTTTTATCAATTGATTGCTAGAAATGATATCATGGAGACGGAGGAACAGTTGACAACTAGATTTGTTGGAGGATTGAGAATGCAGATTCAGGATATGGTGAATATGTTTGGCCCAAGATCCGTTGCTGAAGCACACCAAAAAGCTCTAGCTTGGTAGAGGCAAAGTAGAAGAGGAGGTGGTATGTTTACAAATTCTAACAATCAAGTGAAAGGGGCTAGTAGCAATGCGAATGTTTCCAAGGCTGTTAGTAAACCGATTGTCAATGAAGTTGCTAAGACCAAGGTCAACAACAATTTGAAGTGTTATAATTGTCAGGAGTTTGGTCACAAGAGCAATGAATGTCCGAAGCCTAAGAAGCGAGTGATGGTTGCTGAGGTTGAGGATGCAGAAGTAGAATGTTCTAATTCACCACAAGCTCAGGAGGAGGAAGAATTGTCAAGAGACGAAGGTTGTAACTTGATGATGAGGAGGTCATGTTTGACACCAAAGCAAGAGGATGAGTCAAGTTGGTTGAGAAGAAATATTTTCCAGTCAACGTGCACTATCTTGGGAAAGGTTTGCAAGTTTGTCATTGATGCCGGAAGTTGTGATAATATCATCTCTTCAGAAGCTGTAAAGAAGTCGGAGTTAAAGACTGAGAAGCATCCCAAACCTTACAAGTTAGCTTGGTTGAGGAAAGGTGGGGAAGTGAAGGTTAATCGAAGAGCATGTGTAACTTTTTCCATCGGAAAGAGGTATAAAGATGAAATTTGGTGTGACGTGGTAGATATGGATGTACGTCATTTGTTGTTGGGACCGTGGCAATACGATAGAGCTGTGCAACATGATGGGAGGACTAACTGCTATAGTTTCATGTTCAAGGGCGCCAAAATCACTCTAGTTCCTAAAAAGCGACAAAAAGATGAAAACAAGTTGGAGGAGATTGAAGAACTAAAGACTTTGTTATCTTTAAAGGAATTTGTCAAGGAAGTAGAGGATGAGCCTGAAGTGTTTTTGTTGATCGGACATGAAAGTAGTGAAGCAGTTGAAATTCTAGAGAAAGTTAAACCAGTACTGAAGAAATTTGAAGATGTATTCCCAGAGGAGCTGCCAAAAGGGTTACCACCGTTGAGAGACATACAACATCAAATTGATCTTGTTTCGGGAGCAGTGTTACCGCATCGATCACATTATAGAATGAGTCCAAAGGAGCACGAAGAATTGAGAAGACAGGTGGAGGAGTTACTTGAACAGGGGCATGTACAAGAAAGTCTAAGTCCTTGTGCAGTACCAGCATTATTAGTGCCGAAGAAGGATGGAACTTGGAGAATGTGTAGAGATAGTCAAGCAGTAAACAAGATCACAGCGAGGTACAGATTTCCGATGCCTAGATTGGATTATTTGTTAGATCAGTTGAATGGAGCTGCTATATTTTCAAAGATTGATCTGAAAGTGGGCACCATCAAATTCGAATTCGACCAGGGGATGAATGGAAAACAGCGTTCAAGACAAGGGAGGGGTTATATGAATGGCTGGTTATGTCGTTTGGTCGTTCGAATGCACCTAGTACGTTTATGCGGGTTGTGAATCAGATCTTTAGACCATTTATTGGGTTGTTCGTGGTGGCGTATTTTGATGATATACTGATATACAGTGGAAGCCCAGAAGAACACTTGCATCATCTGAGAGAAGTGTTGATGATACTACGACAGGAACAATTTTATGCTGCAACGAAGAAATGCATGTTCATGACGCATAGTGTTTTATTCCTGGGATATGTTGTATCAGAAGGAGGTATACAGGCGGATCCGAATAAAGTTGAAGCAATCAGAAATTGGCCACAACCCAAGACGATAACAGAAGTTAGAAGTTTTCATGGTTTAGCATCATTATACCGAAGGTTTATTCCACATTTCAATAGCGTGATGGCACCTGTTGCTGATTGTATGAAGGGCAAGCAGTTTTCATGGTCAAAGGAAGTAAGATTTTCTTTTGAGCGAAACAAGGAACTTTTGACGTCAGCACCAATTCTAGTATTACCAGACTTTCAGTTGTTGTTTGAGCTGCATACTGATGCATCTACGGTTGGAATTGGAGGGGTGTTGAGTCAGAGGGGCCGTCCTATTGCTTATTTTTGTGAGAAGCTTTCGGGAGCCAAGATGAGATATAATACTTATGATGTAGAATTTTACGCTGTTGTGCAAGCTGTGAAACATTGGAGACACTATTTGTTCCATAAAGAATTTGTTTTATATACTGATCATGAAGCGTTGAAGCATTTGCAAGGGCAAGACAAGATTGCAGCTAGGCATTCCTCGTGGATTGCATACTTACAACAGTTTACATTTGTTGTGAAACACAAATCGGGAGTTACAAACCGCGTGGCAGATGCATTGAGTAGAAGGAATCATTTGTTGACTACAATCAGGGTTGAAGTGACAGGGTTTAATGTATTGCCAGAATTAATCGTTGATGATCCTTACTTTGCCAAGGTTGTAGATAAAGTCGAGAAGGGAAAGACAGATGAGTATGTGTTAGTGGATGGTTTTCTATTCAAGGGAAATCAATTATGTATACCGGATTGCAGTTTGCGAATGAAGATTTTGAAAGAATTGCATGAAGAAGGTCATGTGGGAAGAGATCGTACTTTGCAGTTGATTTCTCAATCATATTTTTGGCCTTCCATGAGAAAAGAAGTTGAAAGATTTGTGGAGATGTCACATATGTCAAGTTTCCAAAGGGATAGCTACGAACGCTGGATGGTATATGCCATTACCCGTGCCTATTAGATCATGGGTTGATATTAGCATGGACTTTGTGTGGGTTTGCCAAAAACTCAGCGAGGGAATGATTCTATATATGTTGCGGTGGATAGATTTTCGAAAATGGCACACTTCATAGCTTGTAAAAAGACCGCTGATGCAGTCCGTGTTGCTCAATTATTCTTTAAAGAGGTTTATCGACTACATGGGCTACCTGAAACCATTGTTTCTGGCCAGGATACTCGTTTTCTAAGTCATTTTTGGTTGAGTCTGTGGAAGATGGTTGGGACGAAGCTGAATTTTAGTAGCGCCTATCATCCACAAATAGATGGGCAAACGGAAGTGGTGAATAGATCATTGGAAAACTTGTTGAGATGTCTTGCGAAAGATAATTTGAAGAGCTGGGATATGAAGTTATGTCAGGCGGAATTCACACATAATCATGCAGTGAATCGGAGTACTAGATTCAGTCCATTTCAAGTAGTATATTCAGCAATTCTGAAGGGACCGTTGGATTTGTCGATAGTGCCACTTCAGAAAGGGGTTGTTAAACGAGCTTGTGATTTCGTGAATGAGTTGCAGAAGTACCACAGAATTGTTCATGAACGATTGCTTAAGTCAAATGAGAAGTATAAGCAACTGGCGGATAAGAAGCGAAGGAGTGCGGACTTCAAAGAAGGTGATCTCGTTTCTGCAGTGTTGACGAAAGACCGTTTTCCAGTTGGAACTTACGACAAATTGAAAGCTCGAAAGATTGGCCCAGTAGAAATCTTGAAGAAGATCAATGATAATGCTTACCGGTTAAGGTTCCCGGATCATGTCCATACTGCCGACGGTTTCAACGTCAAACATTTGATCCCGTATCATGAGCATCAACTTGTCGAGGAAAAGAAGAATGTGAATTCGAGGTCGAAGTCTTGTCAACCGAGGGAGGATGATGAAGCGCAACATGTCTGCATTTTACGACCTAACACTATCTGCAAGTTTCGACTAACTCTATTTGCGAGTTATGACCTAATTCGAGCAAGATAACGGTTCAAGGAATCAAGAAGTCCAGCGAGGTAGCGACCCATGAAGGCAAGCCGCATATCTTTAGGTCGCACAAGTTTTTATTTCGTTCAGATGGTAAGTCGTTACAGCTATGTCGCTAGTTCATGAAGCTATGTTGAAGCCTTGTGTCGCCAAAGTCCTTAGGTCGCTTGTCGTACGACGTTGCTTTCTTAAGTCGCTACTGAAGCTTGTGTTGTTAAGTCGCTTATGCCGCTTCTATCTAAGTCGCATGATGGGTTATCTTCTTATGCCGCAAGTGCTATGTTGTTGATAGGTCGCAGAATCCTGAAGATGTGCTATGAAGATAGGTCGTGTGTTGTTTGTCCTTGAGTTGTTAGGTGTTGTAATGTTGATATGTCGCATTTTGTATGTGGTTGAGTCGCATTGTCTTTAGGTCGTTTGTACTGTTGCATACTTAAGTCATGTGTTGTAGTTTCTATGTCGCTTGATTGGTAACCCATGTTGTATTTTGAGTCATTATACTTAGGTCGTTTGTTGAAAGTCGTGAGTCGCTGTTTGTTTTAGGTCGTTGAGGTTAGATCGGCCACCTGGTAGGTCGTGTATGTGTGTTGTAAATTTTCCTATAAATAGGGATGTGTGGGTCATTTGTAAAGGGTTGATTTTGAATAAAACTTTTTTTTGAGTGCTTTGTGCCTCTTTGAAATTGGAAGTTGTGCGTTGTCTCCTTTCTCCATTTTCGGTTATTCGAGTGCGCTCGAATCAACGGATTTGAAGCCGATTCACGGAATCTCGTGCGCGAGATTAACGTAGAAGAGTCGTAGATCTTTTAACAAGGTATCGTGCATGATAACATGTTGGAGATAGCTAGAATTCGGTATCTCTCGAGATCAACGAATTTGGGCGTTCGGTATTTTCCAATCCATCGATTTATCTTGTTTCAAATAATCGTTTCATCGATTAGTTTGACGCGAAATCTTCATTTCGTTGTCATCTGTTATATCCGTTGCGTCACATCAAATAAATCTTGAATTTTTTTTTAAAATTGATGTTATGTTAAAACAAACAAATTTTGTTTACAAGTCATAGCCTAAAGAATATCAGAGAATGGGAATTTCTTTCTAAATCAAATTTGAATCCTGTAAAACCTAGAACATAGCTCTGTATATATATATATACAGACATTTTTCAAAATATATATATACACACAGACATGCACACCAACCAGTATACATTTCATAAACATGCAAGCATCATATTACATATATCACAACACTATTACAAACAATATGCATAAACATCAAGATAAAAACAAATTTGAGCTTTTTCTGATAAAGTTTTTTACTCGCTGTTTAAAGAAGAACAGAGTAGCTTCTTTCTTGGAAGTTGGTTTTTTTCCTTTTGAAACTGGAAAACTGAACTGCTACTATGATTTGAATCCAAGCTTGGATCTGATGGTGTTGAATCCTTTTTGAATTTGCTTAGCTTCAGTTTGTTGATTTGAAAAAGCTTGATGTTGATTGAATTTAACTTCCTCTTTGGTTTTAAGTATACATGTTTTATTTTCTTTTTCTTTTTTACAAATGTATTGATAAAAGAAGAAGAAAATAGTGGAGTAGAGATAATTTATAGCCAGACTTAATTTTTTTTTAAAAAAGAAGCTCGGGAAAAAGGTTGAGGTAACTCGGGTGTTAGTTCGAGTAGATCCTGGATTTACTCGGGTAAATTAATTTATATTTTCAAAGTTTTGAATTTAACAAAGTCAAGTTTAAAAAGTAGTTAACTTAAAAACTATTTCCTTAAATAGTAATTAAATATTTAATGTTTGATTAAAGCTGAGAAATTTATGTTATGTTTTAATTAATTAAGTTAATCCTTAAGTTGTTTTTAAAAGCTTAATTACATAAATAATTAAGTAGTTTAATTAAAAGATTGTGTTTTAAATTTTTAATTAAACTTAAATATTTTTAAGTTAATAATAATTAATTCCAAAGTTTATTAAATTCTTATAATGATTAAGAAGGCGATTAAGATAAATGGATTGTCTTAAAATTATTTAGCGTTGGGTTATTAGGATTGTTAATTAGTTAATTAATTGATTATTAACTAACGTTAGTTAGTTACTAAAAGTAATTAAAGGATAATTGCTTAATGTTATTAATTAAGGGAGGTAATTAATGGGTAACAACTAAATGTGATTTATTTAATGACAATTTGTTAATCGAAGTAATTGAGAATTAATTATTTAGTGTACTTAATTAAAGTATGGATTAATTAAGGAAATTAATTAAAGGGTTTGTTAATTAATGAATGTGATTAATTGAAGGATAACTAATCAATGAAAGTGATTATAGAATAATTTATTTGAGTTATTAATTAAGGATCAATGTAATAAATTATTTTTAATTAATTAGTGAGAGTAATTAAAGGTTAATTAATGTAAATTGTTAAAGGATAATTACATTATGTAACTAATTAAAGGCTAAATTACTTAATGTAATTGAAGATGATAATTAAGGGATGATTAATTAATTGGTTTTAATTAATTAATGTTAAGTAAGCAGGATTAAAAGTGATTGAAGTAATTAATTTAATTAATTAAAAATGATGTGACCAATTAATCTTACTTATGGATGATTGAATGATATTGAATGCCTTGGATTATTTGATATCTTTGATATGTCATTTGTGATGCTATGTGAGATGATATGTTTGGGTTGAACTAAAATAATATGGATTATCTATCTGTAATGGAATCACTTTGTGAATATGTTACTCTGAATATGAAGTAAATTGTTTTCACTTAAACAACTTGGATTAATAATAACATGGGATTCGAAGAGACCGGGGTCGGGTATCAGAAAATACCCAAAACCACTTCGATTAGTAATCTACAATAATTCTTTTTATATTTGATATGTGAAATCAATAGACTGGAATGGAATAATTTAAGAAAACTGGACCATTGAAAACTAAGTATGGGTACATAGTGATTGATTTGTGAAATAAGTATTGAGCATAAAAAGTAATGAACTCATAGTGAAGTACGAGTTACCCCGGGTATTTCTTTATGGTTTGAACATGGTATTTCAAATTATATGGGTTTACTCACACTGGTTTCCAGCCGGACCCAGCTGTTACTTTAATGTAATGCTCGGGTTGGATCGAGTATTACAGATTTTCAAGTAAGAACGTTCTGAAGCTCAAGGGGCGAGCTGGATGGCGGGAACGTATGGAGTTTTCCGTTGTGTATATGAGACTGTGTAGTCTGTAAGGATTGTAGTTTGGAACAAGTTGTATAACGGTATAGTTTATGTATTAGTGATTGTACTCTGATGAATTATGTGTAAGTAACAATTATAGCCTTTCTTTATAAAAATGCTATTGTTTGTTATTATATTTTATCCGCTGCGAATGTGAGATGTTGTTGTTTTCTATTCTCCTTTTTTCTTCTTTGTTCTTTCTTCTTCTTTAACAATCTGGGATTTTCGGAGTCAAAAATTTTGGGTCATTACATTTGGTAAACTCCAAGTGCCCATAATTTTCCACACGGGCAGTCTAGAGTTGTGTTTTTCAGATAATCAAATAGTAGGTGTAGATTCGATAGCATCCAGCCTTTGGATTGGGCGATAGAATTTGTTTCACTTCAACAGTTACCGAGTTTGCTACATACAACGTGATGATGATGGTTCGAGCTTTTGATTTGAAGTTTAGAGCTTTAGCTTTGGAGCATTGGATTGGATTGCAGTTTTGGATTCTTTCTTTCTCTCTTAGAGATCAGTTGGAGATTTCTTTCCACTGTTATAGTCTGCTCTGATATTTATGCATATGTTATATCTTATTATATCATATTTTGCATCTATTGTTGTATCAATGATATATATTGTTTTTCTTCCGTTGTGTTGTTGTACTTAATGTGTTATAAGCTCCGGCACGAATCGAATTTCAACATTTGAATCTGCGGCATTCAAATACAAGTGAAGTGTGGATGTCGATTTTCGAAGGCTGAAATTCGGGTCGTGACATTTTGGTATATTATAACGACCCTGACTCGACCTTTGAAAATCGACACCGAATACATCCCCGTATTCAAATGTCGCAGATTCAAACGTCGAATCTGGTTCGCCGGAGCTTATAACACATTAAGTACAACAACACAGCGGAAGAAAAATGAATAACATTATTGATATACAACATTTAATACAACACATTTATACAAATAATATCAATATACATCAGAGATACAATAGCAGAACGATATCCATAAAGAGTTTTAAAGAGACAGAGAGAAAGATAGCCCACATCACCATTCCTAAAGCTCCATAGTTAGAAAGACTCCAAACTAAAAAGCGAGAACCACCCTCAATGCTGAAGTGAAATAACTCGATCCAAATGCGATTGCCAATATCCTAAGTTTGCATGCTATCGAATCTACATCTACTATTTGATTATCTAAAAATCCCAACTCTTGGCTGCCCATGTGGAAAATTGTGAGCACCCAGAGTTTAGAAAGAAATTCGCAATGCTTTTTGTAAAATAACACTACCATAAGGCCTCCCGCCCCACACACAATGCAAGCGCACAATTGGAAGAGATTTCTCCTTATGATAGTCAAACATGCTTGATACAAGAAAACCTTTTGATATTATTATTAGTGCATAGTGCAGAAAACATTACGAAAGTATAATATTAATCTTGATCAGCAAAGACATTTTGTACTTTGCCTACTATAGCTAGCATCTAAATAGTAGGTCACCACCATAAGTAAATTGCATGTTATAAAACTAAAACTGTATAAGGCGCGTATTGGTTATTGGATTTCCAATAAATTGTTAGGATAAAAAACTTCCTACACCAAATGGGTGTGCCTCTGGAGAGACGACCCTGAGAACCTAACCAGATCTCTGCCAACACAAGGCCAGGTTACCTCTGTAGCTAGGTAACTACTGACACGAGTATGCCACCTCCTCCGGTCGTTGCCGACCTTTATCCGAGGCGCCTCTCAACCAACAACCACAAAGCAATAAGTTTGTAGCAACCACATAAGTTAAGTATATAGGCTCCATACCATGATACTACCTTCTATCCTGAAGGAAATGGACATACCCGCAGGGGGAGCTACCCCTAAATAACCTTGCTACAACGATTCCTGTTTCTACCATTACCGGGTTATAAGGTCCGACGAGGTCAAATCGGCAAAGCTTCGTTTTACACAAAAGCCATGCTTCGATTAACCCATGATCAGCAGCACTTCGTATGTCACATTACCAAATTGGAAATGTATCACTAGGAACCATGAACTATATAACCTCTGAGCTTGTACGTCTTAGAGAAGGGCGTTACGCTAAGAGAATAAATTCTCCGCCACCAGACATAAATGTATTTGATAGAAACAAGTTTTACATCTCAAAGTGTAATGTTACACACACATCCATACAAGTCTGTTCCAGGTTCTAACAGAACTGAAGGCACTTCAAAAGAAGCCCTTGCAATCCGGTTATTCACAATCTCGATCGGACTCCCCATAACATATAGAGATCGCTATACCGGCGCGACTCGGTGTAGAGACATTCGACGGGTAATCCTTTCATTCTCAAAAATACCCGGTCTTCACCACTAGTCTTCAAATGCTATCCATTTTCGTCGTATCATTATTCGAAATGGGTTATATGGCACAAAGTCTTCTCCCAGCTAAATCGAATAATGAGCGCTTAATTTTATAAGCATATGGATATATGGGATCTTAGTTACGTCATAGCCTTTAGCCCAAAACCTTTCTTCCAAATGGTTTAACAAATTTCCACTTCTAATCTTTTAAACCAAAATATTTACCCTTTTAAAATCCACTTCAATCTGAAACCAAAGTTCAACAATCTTTCACAAAGATTCATTCAAAGTTCTCAAAACTATTTCCATTCCAAATCTTTTATACAAAAGATACACCTTAAAGATCCTATTCAATTTGAAAATAAAGTTCACCAATCTTTAATAAAGATTCATTCATAGCTTTCAAAACTTTTTCAATTCAAACTTGAAATCTTTTCAACACAAATTGGAAATCCCTTCATTATATGAAAGCTATTACTATTTGAAAAACAAGGGTTTTTGTTTCGGGAAAATCCAATTATATTTGCTCAAGTTAAAGCCTTACAAGTATAAACTTGGGTTAAATTTAAATTCCCAAAATAATACATTAAATGTACTTCAAAATGGTTTAAAATTCATATATATTTTATATAACTTGAATAAACATTTCCAAACCATAATTTCCAAATAATAAGATATAGTATATTCAAACCAAATTTAGATTTCAAAACTTCCTTCTGAAAGCTTTTCATATTTAGCCCAATTCCATTTCTAAACCATTTTGGATTCAATATTCAATCATTAAAACCATTTCATAATATCAAATTCAAATATCTGTGACTTAACCAAATCCTAGTGAAAACCATATTTGTGTGTGTATAGTGTAGTCCAGGGGTTTTACACAATAGTGCAACATCATCAATCATCACAATCCAAGCACTGCAATTTCGATAAGCGGTATACTCCTATAACGCTTATCTTCATTCACAGATTCACAGATAATTAATATAAATTCATCATAGATAAATAAGATACAATCATCACAACTCAAATCAATACAATTCATATTATAAAGCATCACATATCAGGGATATCAAACAGTTCAACATTCAATTGCATCCAAACACCCATAAGTCAGACTAATTAATCGTCTAATTAATTTAAACCAGATTAATTACTTATTAATAAATTACTAATCCTGGTTAATTAACATTAATTAATCACAAACCATTTTAATTAATTAATTACATTAATTAATTAACTCTTAATTAATTACCACTTAATAAATTATCCTTAATTAAATTATAATAAGTGATTATCCTTAATCATATATATCAATAAATCACAAATTAATTACATTGAGTTATTACTCTTTTATTACTTGGTTAATAAACTTTAATGATAAATTAACTACTTTTAATTAAACAACTATTTTTAAGTAATTAATTACCTTTAATTACTTATATAAATTAATCAATCTCTAGTTAAAGTAATCAACCTTTTATCATTATTTAATTAACCTTTAATTATTGATTGATTAATCTTAAATTAGTAATTAACAAACCCTTATTCAATTTAATTAATTAACCTTAATTAATCCTTAGTTAAGTAATTATTCTTTAAGTAATTATCCTCTAATTACTTACTTAATTAATAAGTCTCTTAAAGTTTTAATCAATTAAAAGATAAATCTTTTATCTTAAATAAGTACTTTAATTACCATTCAAAATCTTATTAATAGCCTTTGGGGTTAATGATCATTAACCAATTAACTTTCAACCCTTAAGTTAAATTAATGATTAAACACTTCGTCTTTTAATTATTTGCTTAATTACAATATTGAGTTTATTTAAAATAAACTTTCAAAGCAAAGGTTATATATACATATATAAAGAAACTTTAAACTGAATTACTACAAAATAATTATCTTAAATTTAAAAACTTGTATTTTTTTTCAAAACCTGCTATTATTTAAAACCCAAGCCAAATGCTTGTTTGCCCGAGCCAGACTTTGAGTAACCCTCACGCCTCTCGCCCAAATCCACAACTTCACCTAATACAACAGTCTCGTGTGCACGTGTACAGGCAGCCGGACCACTTTCGAGCAACCTCGCTATTACCTTCAGGCCATCGACGACCATCCAAAACCCATTGACCACACAGATCGCCAAAACCCACCAGAAATCAAAATCGAACTTCCGATCCTCAACCTGGAACCCATTATCGATGAGAAATCTCTTTGCGATGCCAACCCAAGATCACTAGAATCCACGCGAGCTTGACCAAAGCTTTATCACGACCAATGTATTGCTACCCTTGGGTTCGATCGACCCAATTACCTTGACGACGACACAGCGATCTTGCCATTGTCATTGATCAAAACAAACCCTTAAACCTAATTCATCCTTGATCCATCACTTTAATCATCTAAAAAATATCTGAATCTTTTTCCAACAATCTCCCACACTCTAACTACCTTCAACGTAAATCTCGAAACTCATCATCTCCCCGTTCATCAGAAATCGACAAATTAATGATTTCTGATCATCCCACGGTATGTCGACAACCACGCAACAAAAAATCTTGAAACCAGAATCAAAAATCACCATTTTCGAATACTCACACCAAAACAAATAATTTAGACCTTCGAATTTTCTAATATATTTTATGTTCATCTATACTCACTTGATTTTCCAGTGAACTCAACTTAATTAAGCTAAAAATGATTTCTAAATTTAGATCTTGTTAATCTAAACACTTTTCTTTTGACCTTAACTTCTAAAAAGATATAGAGAGGGAGGAATTGAATGATTTTTGAAGTTGACTAACTCTGTAAACCTGGAACAAAAATATTTCTATCTATAACACAGACATGCACAAGCATATATACATATTTATATGTATATACAAACATAATTTCACATTAAGCAACATTCCAGATCATACTTCAAGCTTTAGTCACAATATCAAAGAATATAGGAAGATATAAGGGAGTTTTCCCACCTTCAAAATGAAGAACAGAGGAACAGGAACTTGATTTTTGGTGTTTGATCATTACTTGCTTCCTGATTTGTTTGATGATTAACAGAGTTGGACCAGATTGGATTTATAGTTCTAAGTTTCACTTGTTTGCTTTTGATCTTAAATCTATTTTCAAGATAATCTTGGCTTCAGATCTTGTTTGATGGCTTTCAGGCCTGAGTTGATTTGTTTTTGAGTCGAATTAGTTGCTTCAGGTTGATGTTTGATTCCAGTTGAAAGAGTTGTTCAGGTTGAAAAGAACTTGTTAGCTTGCTTGCTCAGGTTTAAAGATTTGATTTCTTCGCTTTGGTTTTGAATGTGATCTTTAATTATGTTGCTTTGTTTTAATTTTTCTTTCCTGGTTTTGTTTTAGCTTTGATCTGTTTTGTGATTTTTTTTCCTTTTTGATTGTCTTTGAATATGAAGGATTTGAGAAGTAAAGAGAAAATCAGCATGGTTCCTTCTTTACATATATTTCATATCTTTTAAATTTAAAAAGAAACTAAGCCATTTGTTAATTATGTTTACACTTGTAAATCTATGTAGTTACTTTGGTTACAAATGTCATTTGTGAATCAAATTGTGTTTAACACCCTTTCTTAATTTAATTAAAAAATTATGTTTAAATCCCTATGTTATTTTAAATTATGAATCATGTTTTATGTTTTCAATTTTATACTAATTATGCTTTAAATGTTACGTACTTATAAATATATATATATATAAAACATTTTTTTAATATTCTATATATACAAATTTCACTTTATCTCATGCTTAACTTATTAATTTCAAAAGAGATATATATATATTTATACTAATTAAAGAAAATTTATCTGAAATCAATTTATACATTAATAAACAATCACATATATTTTATACACAAGGATTTAACTTAAATTAACCTTTTGAAATTTATTTTATCAATCTTAAATCATGACTTCCAATATATATATTCATATACACATATTAAAATTAGAAAACAAATTTTATTACCTTTGAAATATGGAGTTTTTTTAAAAAAATTATTTTCAATATATACTTTTTCAAGATATTTATTCTTGAAATGTAAATCAAATTTTCTATTTACAACATATTTTATTTTAGAATTTCCAGATTAAAATTCTTTTTACAAATTCAATCCAATTGATTTTATAAGATATTTACTTTTAAATCTCAAATCAAATTCTGTTTGAAATACATATATTTATTTATTTCTGGAAAATTTCACATTAATTTACCAATAAATTCACAATTTAATTCAAAAAAAATTAAATTAATCATTAATTAAACTTGGCTAAAATCCGAGAATGTTATAGATTTTCCTCTTAAGAAAATTTCGTTCGCGAAATTTGCTAGACAAGGAGATGAACAAGAATAGATGGAGAATGTTTTACTAGATCGAATTGAATATCTATTCTGCATTTGGCTTACCAAATTAGAATATCAAAAATAGATATGCGAACAACTTGTTCAATACTTTATAAAATACTCAGGTCATCAAATCTGCGAAGTATACATGGGCATTGGTTAGTTCGAAGGGCAACTAACCACTCGTGGAATATATCTGGACCCCAAAGAGTAGACAAACGGATACAATTCAATTTGACTTATATTTTTATTAACCAATTATTCCAATTTAAATTTCAAATTCGTTAAAGTTAAAACCAAAAGATTGGTAAGAAATTGAAGATTCGCAGGCCCACCATCACACAGAAGCTTCCTCCTGGAGCTGCCACGAAGTTATCAAAGAATCCAAATTGGGTGGTGATCAAAAGAGATTGATAGAGAAAAGGTTGTTTCTGTTGTTGCAGGCATTGACCATTTGTAGTGGCACTCCCCTTTCCCATACCTTGTCCTCTTCTTGCACTCATACTCACTATCAGTGGATAGTAAGGGAATTTACTGAGGCATGCGGACGGATATCTTAGGGATATACTCCTTCAAGGGCATACTTCACCCTATCTCTAATGAGTCACTTAATATGTTATACTCTTGAGCTAAAGTTTTACTTCAACCTTCAGCTCTGATACCAGTTATAACGACCCTGACTCGACCTTCAAAAATCGACACCGAATACATCACCCGTATTCAAATTCCGCAGATTCAAACGTCGAATGTGGTTCGCCGGAGCTTATCACACATTAAGTACAACAACATAGCAGAAGAAAAATGAATAACATTATTGATATACAACATTTGATACAACATATTTGTACAAATGATATCAATATACATCAGAGGTACAATAGCAGAACAATATCCATACAGAGTTATAAAGTGATAGAGAGAAAGATAGCCCGCATCTCCATTGCCAATGCTCCACAGCTAGAAAGGCTCCAAACCAAAAGCTAGAACCACCCTTAATGCTGAAGTGAAGCAACTCAATCCAAATGCAATTGCCAGTATCCAAAGTTTGAATGCTATCGAATCTACATCTACTATTTGATTATCTGAAAATCCTAACTCAAGCCTACCCGTGTGGAAAATTATGGGCACCCAGAGTTTAGAAAGGGAACAATAAATTCCAGGTCAGTTATGGGACTGGTATGAGCAAACAAAAACAGTTTGCCTTTAAAAATAAATTCGCAATGCTTTTTGGAAAATGAAACTACCATAAGGCCTCCCACCACACACACAATGCAAGCGCACAATTAGAGGAGATTTCTTCTTATGATAGTCAAACATGCTTGATACGCGAAATCTTTTTTGACATTTTTTTTAGTGCATAGTGCAGAAAACATTTTCAAAGTATAATATTAATCTTAGCCAGCATAGACATTTTGTACTATGCCTACTATAGCTACCATCTAAACAGTGGGTCACCACCATAAGTAAATGGCAGGTTATACAACTAAAACCGTACAAGGCGCGTATTGGTGATTGGATTTCCAACAAATGGTCAGGCTAAGGAACTTCCTACATAGAATGGTTACACCTTTGGAGGGAGGACCCCAAGAACCTAACCGGATCTCTGCCAACACAAGGTCGGGTTACCTCTGTAACTAGGTAACTACTGACACGAGTATGCCACCTCCTGGTCGTTACCGACCTTTATTTGAGGTGCCTCTCAACCAACAACCACAAAGCAATAAGTTTGGAGCAACCACATAAGTTAAGTATCTGGGCTTCGTACCATGATACCGCCTTTAATTCAGAAGGAAATGGACATACCCTCAAGGGGCACTTCCCCCAAATAACCTTGCTGCAACGATTCCTATTTCGACCATTATCGGGTTGTGAGGTCCGACGAGGTCACGTCCACAAAGCTACGCTTTACACAAAATTCATGTTTCGATCAACACATGATCAACAGCACTTCGTATGTCACATTACCAAATTGGGAATGTATCACTAGTAACCATCAACTACATAACCTCTGAGCTCGTACATCTCAGAGCACCACCAAACAGAAATGTATTTGATAGAAACCAGTTTTACATCTCAAAGTGTAATGTCAGACACACATCCATACAATTCTGTTCCGAGTTCGAACAGAACCGGAGGCACTTCAAAAAAAGCCCTTGCAGTCTGGGTATTCACCATCCCGATCGGACTCCCCATCACATATGGAGATCTCTATACCGGCGCGACTCAGTGCAGAGACATTCGATGGGTAATCCTTTCATTCTCTAAAATACTCGGTCTTCACCATCAGTCTTCAAATGCTATCTATTTACGTCGTATCATTATTCAAAATGGGTTATAGACACAAATTCCTCTGCCGACTAAACCGAATAATGAGCGCTTAATTTAAAAAGCATATGGATATAGTGGGATCTTAGCTAAGTCACAATTTAAAGCCTAAAACCTTTCTTCGAATGGTTTAAAAAAATTCTCATCTTTAAAATAAAAGATTCACTCTTGAAGATACTTCTTCAATTTTAAAACAAGATTCACCAAATCTTTAACAAAGATTCATTCATGGATTTCGAAACAATTCCATTTCAAATCTTTTATACAAAAGATACGCTTTTAAGATCCTCTTCCATTTCAAAACAAAGTTCAACAATCTTTCACAAAGATTTATTCATAGCTTTCAAAAAAAATTCCATTTCAAAACTTGAAATCCTTTCAACAAAAATTGGAAATCCTTTCTTCAAATTAAAGCTATTATCATTTGAAAAACAAAAGTTTTCGTTTCGGGAAAATCCGATTACATTTGCTCAAGTTAAATACTTTCAAGTATAAACTTGGGTTGAATTTAAATTCTCAAAATAATACGTTTAAATTACTTTAAAGATGGTTTTAAAAATCCATATATATGTATTATATAACTTGTATAAACCTTTAAAACCAAATTTCCAAAACTTAAACAAGATATATTATATTCAAACTAAATTTTAATATCAACTTCCTTTTTCAAGAGCTTTTCAATTTAACCCAATTCCATTTCCAAAACCCTTTGGATTCAAAATTCATCTTTTTAAAACCATTTCATAATATTAAATTCAAATATCTATGACTTAACGAATTTCCTTGTGCAATCCATATTTGTGTGTGTATGGTGTAGTCCAGGGGTTTTACACAATAGTGCAATATCATCAATCATCACACACATCAATATCGATAAGCGGTATAATCTTAAAACGCTTATCTTCAATCATAAATTCATAGATAAATAATATAAATTCATCACAGATAAATAAATTACATTCATCATAACTCAAATCACACAATTCATGTCATAGAGCATCACACATCAGGAATATCAATCAATTTAAGACATTCAATATTATTCGATCATCTATAAGTAAGATCAATTCATTATCTGATTATAATTAACTTAAACCAGATTAATTACTTATGAATAAATTACTAATCTTGGTTAACTAACATTAATTAATTTCAAACCACTTTAATTAATTATCCTTTAATCATTTATTAATCAACCTTTAACCATTAATTAATTAACCTTTAATTATCTAATTACCCCTTAATTAATTATCTTTAATTAATTACATAAACCTTAATTACTTACCATTTAATTAATTAGCCTTAATTAATTATAATAAGTGATTATCCTTAAGCACTTATCTTATTAAATCATAAATTAATTACATTAAGTAATTATCCTTTAATCACTTGATCAATCAACTTTAATCATAAATTAATTACGTTAAATTAAACAATTATCTTTAAGTAATTAATTACCTTTAATTACTTATATAAATTAATCAATCTCTAGTTAGAGCAATCAACCTTTAATCATTATTTTGCTTAACCTTTAATTAACCTTTAATGATTGATTGATTAATCTTAAATTAGTAATTAACTAACCCTTATTCAATTTAATTAATTAACCTTAATTGTTCCTTAATTAAGTAATTATTCTTTAAGTAATTATCCTCTAATTACTTACATTAATTAATAAGTCTGTTAATGTTTTAATTAATTAAAAGATAAATCTTTTATCTTAAATAATTACTTTAATTATCATTCAAAATCTAATTAATAGCCTTTGGGATTAATTATCATTAACCAATTAACTTTCAACCTTTAAGTTAAATTAATGATTAAACACTTCATCTTTTAATCATTTGCTTAATTACAATATTGAATTTATATAAAATAAACTTTGAAAACAAAGGTTATATATACATATATCAAAAAAAACTTTAAACTTAATTATTTTAAAATACTTATCTTAAACTTTTGATTGATCCAAACTTAAATCAATATCTATTTTCAAAATAATAAATTTAAATTTAAAAACATGTATTTTTTTTCAAAATCTGCAATCATTTAAAACCCGAGCCAAATGTTTGTTTGCTCGAGCCTGACTTCGAGTAACCCACACGCTTCTCTTCTCCGAGTATTTTTCACGAACTCCTCAAGTCAAAACCAGAGTACTTCTACTTCTCCCTCAAATCCATAACTTCAACTGATACAACAGTCTCGCGTGCACGTGTACAGACGGCTGAGCCACTTTCGACCAACCTCTCTATTACATTCAGGTCATCGACGACCATCTAAAACCCACTGACCACCCAGATCGCCAAAACCCACCAGGAATCAAAATCGAACTTCCAATCCCCATCGTGCAACCCATTACCGATGACAAATCTCTTCGCCATGCCACCCAAGATCACTAGAATCAACGCGAGCTTGACCAAAGCTTCGTCACAATCCAATGTATCACTACCCTTAGGTCCGATCGACCCAAGACACAGCGACCTTGCCATTGTCATTGATCAAAACAAACCCTTAAACCCTAATTCGTCCTTGATTCATCACTTTAATCAACTAAAAAATATCGAAATAGTTTTCCAACGATCTCCCACACTCAAGCTACCTTCAACGTAAATCTCGAAGCTCATCATCTCCCCGTTCTTAGAAATCGATGAATTAACGATTTTTGATCATCCTAGATATCTTGGCAACCACGCAACTAAAAATCTTGAAACCAGAATCAAAAATCACTATTTTCGAATACTTAGCAGATAACAATATCAAAATGAATAATTTAGACCTTCAAATTTTCTGATATATTCTTATGTTCTTCCGTATTTACTTGATTTTCCAGTGAACTCAACTTAATTGAACTAAAAATGATTTTTAAAAATTTAGATCTTGTTAATCTAAACACTTTTCTTTTGACCTTAACTGCTAAAAAAATTAGAGAGGGAGGAATTGAATTTTTTTAAGTTGACTAACTCGGTAACCTGGAACAAAATTATTTCTGTCTGCAACACAGACATGCACAAGCATATATACATATTTATATGTATATACAAACATAATTTCACTTTAAGAAATATTCTAGATCATACCTCAAGCATTAATCACAATATCAAAGAATATAGGCAGATATAGGGCAGATACAGGTTGTTGAATTTTCAAACACGTGTCCCTTTGTTTTGATAAATTTAAACATGAGTTTGTTTTTCATTAAAACAAATAAAAAACGTAAAATGATTTAATAAAAAAATATAATCAAAACCCTTTTTTCTTGAAAATAATTCGTTCGTTCAAAATCCCACCCAGATGAAGCCGCTTCTCTATTTTCCATTCAAATCGATTTGCTCTTGTTATAAAAAATTATTATTAATGGCACTTGTAAATTCAATTCGCTATACACGAACGATGGCGGATTCCACCTTAATCGAGCGAACCTTAATCGCATTTTCCTCTCATCAGCAATTCACGAAATTGATTCGATTTTCGTTCGAATCTACAATGCCAGGCAAATGCTCGATCGCAAGTTGGTTGAGCATCGAGGAATGAGGCCACAACCGATGTACAGGATCGCATTTTAGTTAGCAAGGGCGACTAGGGCATTAGGGTCGCGAGCATGAATTTGGCGAAGTCGCGGGTTTCGGGTCTGGCCAATGGATGTTGTCTCGATGTCGTTAGCGTGTTCTAGGTGAGGGTTAAGTAGAAGGTATAAATTCTGTTTTATTTCTTTATGTAAAATTTTATACACATATATATATAGATAAAATGTAGATAGAGAAATTTTTTTTTGGTAAAGTTTAAATAGGTAGATTTTTCATTTTGATTATATACCGAAAAGGAAAAAAAAAGATGAAGCGGTTTATTTCAGGAAAAATATATCCAGGTTAGTGTGTATATATATGCAGTAAGGTAATTTAGTTTTAACTAAAATTTTAGCAGGTGTTTGATTATAAATTCGTTTTGATAAATGGATAATTAGTTAATTTCAGGAATATATATATAGGATTTTAAAATATTGAAGAGTTATTTAAAATTGGATTTTTGAATCTATATAAATTAATTTTTATAAGTGAGGTTTCAAAGGAAAAGAAAAGAAAATATTTTCGTTTCAAATCAAATTTGAATTTTAAAATTAAATCATTAGTTAATCAAACTATCCAATAGGATTTAATTGCTCGTTTTGTTCGAATATTAATAAATTGTATAAATGTCTATACAAGGTTTAAAAAATCGTGAAGAATCTAGCTGGAATGAAAATGGGTTGCATGCATAATAAAAGGTGAGATCTTCTCACTCAAATTTAAATGATTGAAATTTCAATTATTGATTGATTGTTTGGATGTGGTAGTGTATATAGTAGTATATGTATGTGTGTGTGTGTATATATATATGGAGTGATTGATTTCCCACACTATATAGCAGGTGAGACCCTCTGCGCCGCATAATAGGGGATGATATTATATAATCCCATATACTGCGATGCTCCACCTCGAAGTGGAATTGGTATTTAATTGTTTTGCTAACATCTATGGATGCAGGGAAAATAGGTTAGAGGGATCCAACTGGATTCCTCAAATATTTGTTTCAATGTTGTGTGTTGATTTATTTATAATATGTGTATGATTATTGTTGCGATTGAATCATTGAAAGCTATGGTTTAGCCGTATATATTTTTGGTATCGTAGGATACCAAAAATATAGAACTGGATTTTTGGAAATTAAAAGCAGAAAATTTAAGTAAAGTAATTTTTAAAGAATTGGGAATTTAAAAAGGGTAAAGATTGATTTTGTAATCCAATCGAATAACTTCCAAAATATAGGGAAAATATTTTAATCAAGGGATGTTAAATAATATTGTTTAATAATTGAAGATTATTTAAAAATACGAGTTTTAAATAGTATGGGAAAAAAATAAGGGGATTTATTTTAAAAGGTAACAAATTTTGGAAATTGATTTGCAAAAATTGATTTGGTGTTTAAAAATAAATATTTGGGAAATCGATTTGAAAAATTGATTTGGTGTTTTGAATAAATTTAGAAATAAAGTTGGAAAGGTTATTTGGTGTTGGAAATAAATTTTGGAAATCAATTTGAAGATTCATTTTGTGTTTGAAAGTGAATATTTGGAAATCGAATTGAAATAGTATATCAGTGGATATCTGAAAATTTAAATTCACAATGGGAATTTATAAAGGAAAGGGAAATCTGTTTTAAAAATAAATATGGATTTATTTTTTTAAAAGTGTGGAAAGAAATTTACGTATTTGGAATGTGAATTTAAAATAAATCAAGAAGGATTTATTAATTTATTTAAATGGAGCATTTTTAAAATGGAAAGTGTATTTTCCCTAGGAAGCTGAGTATATTTTCAAAGTAGCTTTTAAGTATGAATTAAAAATTCTATAAATTGGTTTTGAAAGAATGTTGTTGGTGAAATTATTTTCGAAAACTATTTTCAAATCTTTAAAGTAAATATTTATTTAATTAATTACAGAAGTAATTATTTAAAGATTTAATTGATATTTGATTTAGAAAATGGTTATTTAAATAGTTACCCTCCATCTAATAATTTTATTTTAAAATTATTTTAGGCTTAAAATTTATATGAGATATGGGTATAAAATTTCATAACTTTAAAAAAAGGTGTCTAAAAATAATTTTTATTTTAAATGTTTCCAAGTGTATATTTTTTTGGATAAGTGTAACAACCCGATATTTTCAACCATTCGCATCCGCACATGTCGGACTTGAATTGCTTAAAATACCGCGTTTTAAATAAAATTTGGCAAATCTCAGAATATACAGTAAATAAAAATCACAGAACACAGACACAGAGTAAGAAATGCAGCGGAAGTAAAGAGATAGCAGTTCATGAAGCTACTATGTAAATATATCAAAGTTAAATAAAATACAACAAACTAAATAAAGTACAACAGAACTCTTAAGACGATAACCAAGTACAAGCTGAATAGAACAACAGAACTGGAATAGATAAAACTAGATAAGCAGAGAATCTCCAGCATTCCAATCTCCAGAAAGTGGAATCCAAATCTGTGAATAACTCAGGCTGACCCGAGCGTAAATAAAAATACAAACACTCGAGTCAGGACAATATATACTTATCTAATGTAAACCAACTCAAGTGAACTGTAATAAGGTACAAGTAACTTAAAGGATGACTGGACCACCCACCCTCTAAGGATCCGTCAAACTATTTACTATGTAGTAATATTTCGCTATTATAATAATGTCTAAAGTAAAATAAACATACTTTTAAATAGCGTTCCAGGCTACCCATATCACCCTTCACACATAATAGTCCCAGTAGTCCATCCAATATCATGCCATCTCCACTCCGGGTGACTGTCAGAGGATACCACATGGGCTACGGGAGAAAAACAAACTCGTAGTAAAGGCTCGGTATGGTAGGTGACACGGCACACAAGGCAATGCCAGGGTAGATATACCAATTACGCACATGGGCTGGTGGTACGCAGCAGCCACATACGCCCACCTCGGAACACACTCCCAATCAAAATCGGAGGATGGCCATCTAATCAATCACAAGTAAGAGTATAGTATCGAAGGAATGTGTCCGATCGGAGGAATGACCTCACTTGGCCCGAGACCGCTCCTGTTTTAGCCACCTTATGCCAACTCACGGGAGTTGGGTCCACGTAATATACCTCAAGAACGTCGCCACCATCCTACTTCATTCTGGAATCTCCACCGCGTACACGGTTGTCAAAGTGGTTTTCGGTATCGACAGAGAGTATGCCAGATATCCGATCCCGGTCTCTTTGCCAACCAATCGTTATTATAACCCGTAGATATAACTTTTAAAATAATGTTTATACTTCAAAATAGGATATCATTTCAAATCCAAATCTTTATCAAAATAATGATTAAATTAATTCCAAACCATTTTAAAACATCATATCTTTCGAGAAATTCTTGTCAAATCATTTTAATATATCAAAATATCATATCTTTTCAATACCACATTTCAAATCATTTTAATATATCAAAATATCATATCATTTCAAATCATTTTAATATATCAAAATATCATATCATTTCAAAACCTCATTTCAATCATTTTAATATATCAAAAATATCATATCCATTTCAAGTCATTTCAATCATTTTAATATATCAAAAATATCATATCCATTTCAAGTCATTTCAATCATTTTAATATATCAAAAATATCATATCTTTCCAAAACTTCATTTCAAATCATTTTAATATATCAAAATATCATATCTTTCCAAAACCACATTTCAAATTATTTTAATAAACCAAAATATCATATCTTTTCAAAACCTCATTCATTTCAAATCATTATTCATTTTATTCAATTTAAAATACCATTTCAACTTACATTTCCAAACAGTTTATATTTCAAAAATCACTTTAAATCATTAAAATAAAGTTATTATATTTAATAATTAAATTATTAAATTTCCAAAAATTTCAACTTCCAAAGTTCATTTATTCACTTAAGTTTATCAAAACAGTGAAAATTCACTTTTCGCAGCATTTAGAAAACGCTATGGAAAGTTACATTCAAAACAGTTCAATTTAACAAAAGACAGCATTTTTAAAAATGTTGTAATAGGGTTTACTTAATTTTTCAAATAAACTTAGTTAAATTCAATAATTATAGCACTTAAAAAGATTGATATAATAGCCTTTAATTCAATTTAGCTTTTTAGTTCATTATCATCAACTACATCATTTACAAATGCTGTAATATCATTTAAATTGCAATTAATAGCATTTCAAAAATGCAGTTAATTAACTTCAAATATTCAATATAATTTCACAACCAATTATATTTTTATTTAAAACATTTTTAACTTATAAAATCATACATTTTCACATTTATAAACAACATTTAATTTTCCTTAAGTTCATGATTTTATAAAGTTAAATTTCCATTAAAAAATCAAGATTTAATAATAATTCACTTATTAAATTTCAACATTCAAATTTAAATTCATTAAATTAAATTTCAACTTAACACTTAAGTTTAAATTTCAAAATATAACTTAATTTCAATTTTATTCACTTAACTTAAAATTCATTTTTAAGCCAAATTCACAAATTCCCATTTGGTTATATTTCAAAATTTCAACTTAAATAATCATCCCTTTCATTTTTTAACTTTACTCAAAAATCATTAATATATTATAAAATCATTTTAAATTCATTTTAAATTCAAATTATCATAATTTCATATTTAATTTAATTTCCAATTATAATTAAATCAAAATTTCCAAAATAACTTACATTTAAATTTTCTAACTTCTCCATAATTTATTTAACCTATAAATTTCCAAAAAATTAATAATACTTTATAAAAATCATTTTTAATTATGTTTTAAATCAAACTATTATAATATTTACATTTCAAACATATTTTTAAAAATTTTAGAAAAAATATATTTTAACTACGGGTCTGTATATAATTTTCTAGCCTAGGTAAAGTGATACGGGTAATGTATCATTTCAACCCGTAATTTACAAAGAAAATCCGGGTTTTATCATTTCAAACCCGCAGTCCCAAGTAAATGAAATAAAATGAAAATCGCTCAGGCCTATCATTTCAGCCCATAACGATTTTCCCCTATTCTAAAGTCCGTTCGGGTATGTATCATTTCAACCCATAGTGATTCTAATCTAAAGGGAACTTGCAGTGTGATAAACTGATAAAAATAACAGAACAACATAATATAACAGTAACAGATGTTATAATAGGTGTTTAAGCATGGGTGAACATCATATAATCATAATATAGCATATGTAACATGATAATACATTTTACAGATTCAAAAGGGGTCAATTTACTAGTTATATATGTACATATTGTCTGGTGAGGATAACTCACATGTTTGAGCTGGAGACACAACAACGAATGCACGAAGGAGATCCCAACAAGAACGATAACACGACACAAAGATGAGTGGGAGAGCCAAAGTATCAATTCCCTTGGATACATTCAACAAAACAAGTATAATAACACATAAGTTTCAACACAAAATACCATTAAACAATGATAGAATTGGATGCATAAACAAATCCAAAGTGTTTGCACTTGCTTTCTACCACCTATGCTTAAGCTCCAGATCTGAAATGGCATGTCTAAAGGAATGGTTTGGATCTGGTCTGGGTTCCTAAAGGTCATCCTAGCATGGGAAAATGATGGAGCAAAGTATGGTAGAGAGATAGGTGCATGGAACTAACACTACAATGCAACTACCATGGATCCTATGCAACATATGGGTTCGGCCACAAGCTAGCATGGTGTGGCCATCACTCTAGTGGGCTGTAGGATGGTGTGGCAGCGGGTTCCAGGTCATCCATGGATGGTGGAGGTGGAGTAGGTGGCGGCCAACGGGTGGTTGAAAGTGATGAAGGCATAGGTGATTGGCTATGGTGCATATAGGTGAAGTTTGTGTAGATATTGTTGGATTTGGTCACATGGGTGCATGGCCAGTGGCTTGGGGCTGTAGAGGAGGTGGTGGAGGCTAGCTCAGGTGGTGGTGGTGGCAGACATGGTGAAGGAGGAGCAAGGGGGTGAGCTACAAGTGTGAGAAAGCAAGTGAAAACAACATAAACAAGTAGAAAAGCAATGGAAAAGAAAAAGAATTTTACCAAACTCTTGGATATGATGGAGGCTAAAATTTTCAAGATGAGGAGGAAGAAATCTCGTGAAAAATGAAGAAAAAAAAAATACGGCTGAAGATGGTATAAGGAACAGCCCCAATTGAATGCATATGATGAAATTGAAAAGGCAGGGAGGTGAAAAGTCAAAGGTAAATGAAAGGTTTTAAACTCTTCATATTTCTCTAATTCTTTTTGTAATTTTAAATACATTTAAATACTGATAAATAAAGATAAAATAAACTCAGAAATAAATTAAAAAAGTAAACAAAATAAATAAATATTAATTACATATAATTTAATTAATAAAACAGCAAAAATTGCAAACTAGTCTTGAAAATATGAAAAATAAATGCAATGAACTTTGGAAAATCTTTATGTACTTGTAAAAATATTTATAACAAAGGTAATAACATAAAATAAAATGCATTCACAAATAAATATATAAATTTTAATTTAAATATAATTTAAATGAAGAAAATAACAAAGAAAATAGAAACTAGGCTTTAAAAATAGAAAATAAATTCAATAAGCTTTGGAAAATTTCAAACATCACTTTAAAGATATTTAAATGGTAAAAATATATGTAACATAACATATAATACAATTTATAATAAGATATGACAAATAAAAATTATCTATATAACTTAAAATAAACAATATTGTTAAATAAAACAATTTACACCCAATTTTGTAAAAGCATAACTTTCACAGTATTATTCGGATTTCAACAAAACGAAAAGCATTGTTTTTGAAATTTTATGTACTTTCATAAAAAAAGGTAAAATTAAAATTTTAAAACTTTTAAAATTTAAATTTAAAAGTCAAAGTTTGACCAGATTGACCAAAATTCACTTTTCTGGAAATATTCAATTTATGCATGATTGAAATTCAAATCCACATCAAAATCAACATTCGTATTTCAATTAACAAAATATATTCATTTTAATAAATAAAATAAAGTATTTTTTAGGAATTTGAATTAAAATAATTAAAATATACAATTAAAATAATCAGAAAATACAGGGTTGTTACACTCTCCCCCACTCAAAACTTTTCGTCCCCGAAAAGGAATGAGGTACGGGAAAGCACAGAAAAAGATAAAATGAAATAGTATTAAGAGAAGATGACAAGAAGATTAAAATTATACCTGATAACGGTTGATATAGGTAAGTTTAACAATGTGGAGATGATCTTTCCAAGATCTTCCAAAATCAAGAACACAAGCACGAAAAGATCCTTTAGAATCTGATTCACTCTTCCCGATTGACCGACGGTCTGTGGATGGACAGCAGTGCTCACATTCAAAATGAGTAGCAAATTTTATCACAGATTATTTCTAATCAGAAAGATTATAGAAAGATTTCTAAACAGAAAGATTATAAATAGATGTCTATACCAGTCTATAGCAAGATGAGGAAAAAAATAAGGACAGCTAAAGACAATTTTGAGAACAAAATAAGATAATAAGTTTGAAACAATGGAATTTTCAACTTAAATTGATAATTAATTTTACACCAGTTAAATAAATCTTAACTATCTATAATTTCATTATCTTATCATCTAATTTTCATAAACTGACCATTTTCCAAAAATCATGGATTTGAAAATCATTATTATACTCAAAATGTACACAATAAATTTAATTCCTCTTTATACCTAATTAAAATTAAGTTTTTTCCCCTCAATATATTTTATCACCTATGCTAAATATACTTACATTCATTGTAACTTCCTTAAATTTATTCTTAGTTCCTTTATCATCATTTTATATTGTAAATTATTCCATTACACTATTTCTTTATTTACCTCTGTTAATCCTTTTATACCAAAAATTTAAGTATATAACATTTATAATAACCACTCAAATTTTATTTATAAAATCTTTTTTTTATATTGTATATTATCCAATTACATATTCAACTTCTGAAAATTAAGGTAAGTTATATTGGAATGAAATTGTGTATTATACAAATAAAACTTTCTAATTCAATTATTTCAAGCTTGAATATTTATCCAAATCTCGAAATTATACTTAGAAATTATCCTTCAAGATAAAATTTAGGAATTAAATTTCCAATAAATTCCAAACTATTTAGAGATAAATAAATGCTCATATACACTATATATATATATCCATTCAAATTCAAATCATATATCAGCATATGTTATAAATCCAGTCTTATTTTAGAAATTAAAATCAACAAAATTTTCCCAAATCAAAACTGTAGCAAGACTACAGAATGGTCACTTTACTTCGAAACTCGAAAATGAATGTCGGTGATGCTGCAGTCATCACCGAAATTATTTTCCAGCGACAAAGAGAAGAGCACTAGTTTTAAACTTTAAAATTCTTTGGAAACAAATTTCTATTCCAAAATACTTTAAATAATATATCCTTTAAAACTTTAAACACCAAGTTTGAAATCCATCGGAAATTAAATTCTCAAATTCTTGTTTTACATTCATTTTAAATTTCCAAATAAATTTTATAACCATGTTTATAGTTCAATTAGATATGTGAAACAATAGAAAATGATATATAAATCAAATATTTTTTCTTAACAACCAATTCAAATAAAATCCATATAAAGATTTATAATATAGTTACAAAATTTATTTCACAAAATTTATTTCATTACTAAATTTTAAAAACATATTGTGTCAGTTTGCTCTGTTCAAGTGTTTTGGAAATCTTATCGATAGCGTTGATCAGACGAATCGATTAGAAACCCAAATCAACATCAACAACTCAAACAACACAATATATAAAACATTTTAAATATTAGTTTACAAATACACTTCAAGAATAATTTGAAGATAAGTTGGAAACAAAGATGAGATGATTAAATAACAGAATAGGGAGATGGATGAGTTTATATAAATCGCGGGCAACCTTAACCGGGTCAACCGTGACTTAAAGAATAAGATCGATGTTGATTTCTTGGGTAAATCGACATTCGATCTCAAGATGTAGAGTTCGAAATTATAAGAGATACTAGCATCTAAACCGAGGATATAGAATCTCTGGTGAATCGATGTTGTTGTAAAGGGGTTTTCCCCCTTTACAAATAAATTTGAGGTTGGCGAGACCGCCGACTCATTATGAAGATCTTTTGAAGTGGAGTTATGGGATACTCCAGAAACAAAAGAAGATAAATAGTGAGGGACATGAATGGATTTTGGAACCACAGGGAATGTTCCAAAATTCAAAGGAATCGAGTCAAAAAAGAAGAGGTTTAAACTCGAATGAAAGTGATTCTGTAAATACATTTACCCTATATACTGAGTTTTGCCTAGAGCTACCAAAGCTATGATACCAACTGTAACAACCCGATATTTTCAACCATTCGCATCCGCACATGTCGGACTTGAATTGCTTAAAATACCGCGTTTTAAATAAAATTTGGCAAATCTCAGAATATACAGTAAATAAAAATCACAGAACACAGACACAGAGTAAGAAATGCAACGGAAGTAAAGAGATAGCAGTTCATGAAGCTACTATGTAAATATATCAGAGTTAAATAAAATACAACAGACTAAATAAAGTACAACAGAACTCTTAAGATGATAACCAAGTACAAGCTGAATAGAACAACAGAACTGGAATAGATAAAACTAGATAAGCAGATAATCTCCAGCGATTCCAATCTCCAGAAAGTGGAATCCAAATCTGTGAATAACTCAGGCTGACCCGAGCGTAAATAAAAATACAAACACTCGAGTCAGGACAATATATACTTATCTAATGTAAACCAACTCAAGTGAACTATAATAAGGTACAAGTAACTTAAAGGATGTCTGGGACCACCCATCCTCTAAGGATCCGTCAAACTATTTACTATGTAGTAATATTTCGCTATTATAATAATGTCTACAGTAAAATAAACATACTTTTAAATAGCGTTCCAGGCTACCCATATCACCCTTCACACATAATAGTCCCAGTAGTCCATCCAATATCATGCCATCTCCACTCCGGGTGACTATCAGAGGATACCACACGGGCTACGGGAGAAAAACAAACTCATAGTAAAGGCTCGGTATGGTAGGTGACACGGCACACAAGGCAATGCCAGGGTAGATATACCAATTACGCACACGGGCTGGTGGTAACGCAGCAGCCACATACGCCCACCTCGGAACACACTCCCAATCAAAATCGGAGGATGGCCATCTAATCAATCACAAGTAAGAGTATAGTATCGAAGGAATGTGTCCGATCGGAGGAATGACCTCACTTGGCCCGAGATCGCTCCTGTTTTAGCCACTTTATGCCAACTCACGGGAGTTGGGTCCACGTAATATACCTCAAGAACGTCGCCACCATCCTACTTCATTCTGGAATCTCCACCGCGTGCACGGTTGTCAAAGTGGTTTTCGGTATTGACAGAGAGTATGTCAGATATCCGATCCCGGTCTCTTTGCCAACCAATCGTTATTATAACCCATAGTTATAACTTTTAAAATAATGTTTATACTTCAAAATAGGATATCATTTCAAATCCAAATCTTTGTCAAAATAATGATTAAATTAATTCCAAACCATTTTAAAACATCATATCTTTCCAGAAATTCTTGTCAAATCATTTTAATATATCAAAATATCATATCTTTTCAATACCACATTTCAAATCATTTTAATATATCAAAATATCATATCATTTCAAATCATTTTAATATATCAAAATATCATATCATTTCAAAACCTCATTTCAATCATTTTAATATATCAAAAATATCATATCCATTTCAAGTCATTTCAATCATTTTAATATATCAAAAATATCATATCCATTTCAAGTCATTTCAATCATTTTAATATATCAAAAATATCATATCCATTTCAAGTCATGTCAATCATTTTAATATATCACAAATATCATATCTTTCCAAAACTTCATTTCAAATCATTTTAATATATCAAAATATCATATCTTTCCAAAACCACATTTCAAATCATTTTAATAAACCAAAATATCATATCTTTTCAAAACCTCATTCATTTCAAATCATTATTCATTTTATTCAATTTAAAATACCATTTCAATTTACATTTCCAAACAGTTTATATTTCAAAAATCATTTTAAATCATTAAAATGAAGTTATTATATTTAATAATTAAATTATTAAATTTCCAAAAATTTCAACTTTCAAAGTTCATTTATTCACTTAAGTTTATCAAAACAGTGAAAATTCACTTTTCGCAGCATTTAGAAAACGCTATAGAAAGTTACATTCAAAACAGTTCAATTTAACAAAAGACAGCATTTTTAAAAATGTTGTAATAGGGTTTACTTAATATTTCAAATAAACTTAGTTAAATTCAACAATTATAGCACTTAAAAAGATTGCTATAATAGCCTTTAATTCAATTTAGCTTTTTAGTTCATTATCATCAACTACATCATTTACAAATGCTGTAATATCATTTAAATTGCAATTAATAGCATTTCAAAAATGCAGTTAATTAACTTCAAATATTCAATATAATTTCACAACCAATTATATTTTTATTTAAAACATTTTTAACTTATAAAATCATACATTTTCACATTTATAAACAACATTTAATTTTCCTTAAGTTCATGATTTTATAAAGTTAAATTTCCATTCAAAAATCAAGATTTAATAATAATTCACTTATTAAATTTCAACATTCAAATTTAAATTCATTAAATTAAATTTCAACTTAACACTTAAGTTTAAATTTCAAAATATAACTTAATTTCAATTTTATTCACTTAACTTAAAATTCATTTTTAAGCCAAATTCACAAATTCCCATTTGGTTATATTTCAAAATTTCAACTTAAATAATCATCCCTTTCATTTTTTAACTTTACTCAAAAATCATTAATATATTATAAAACCATTTTAAATTCATTTTAAATTCAAATTATCATAAATTTATCATAATTTCATATTTAATTTAATTTCCAATTATAATTAAATCAAAATTTCCAAAATAACTTACATTTAAATTTTCTAACTTTTCCATAATTTATTTAACCTATAAATTTCCAAAAAATCAATAATACTTTACAAAAATAATTTTTAATTATGTTTTAAATCAAAATATTATAATATTTACATTTCAAACATATTTTTAAAAATTTTAGAAAAAATATATTTTAACTACGGGTCTGTATATAATTTTCTAGCCTAGGTAAAGTGATACGGGTAATGTATCATTTCAACCCGTAATTTACAAAGAAAATCCGGGTTTTATCATTTCAAACCCGCAGTCCCAAGTAAATGAAATAAAATGAAAATCGCTCAGGCCTATCATTTCAGCCCATAACGATTTTCCCCTATTCTAAAGTCCGTTCGGGTATGTATCATTTCAACCCATAGTGATTCTAATCTAAAGGGAACTTGCAGTGTGATAAACTGATAAAAATAACAGAACAATATAATATAATAGTAACAGATGTTATAATAGGTGTTTAAGCATGGGTGAACATCATATAATCATAACATAGCATATGTAACATGATAATGCATTTTACAGATTCAAAAGGGGTCAATTTACTAGTTATATATGTACATATTGTCTGGTGAGGATAACTCACATGTTTGAGCTGGAGACACAACAACGAATGCACGAATGAGATCCCAACAAGAACGATAACATGACACAAAGATGAGTGGGAGAGCCAAAGTATCAATTCCCTTGGATACATTCAACAAAACAAGTATAATAACACATAAGTTTCAACACAAAATACCATTAAACAATGATAGAATTGGATGCATAAACAAATCCAAAGTGTTTGCACTTGCTTTCTACCATCTATGCTTCAGCTCCAGATCTGAAATGGCACGGCTAAAGGCATGGTTTGGATCTGGTCTGGGTTCCTAAAGGTCATCCTAGCATGGGAAAATGATGGAGCAAAGTATGGTAGAGAGATAGGTGCATGGAACTAACACTACAATGCAACTACCATGCATCCTATGCAACATATGGGTTCGGCCACAAGCTAGCATGGTGCGGCCATCACTCTAGTGGGCTGTAGGATGGTGTGGCAGCGGGTTCCAGGTCATCCATGGATGGTGGAGGTGGAGTAGGTGGCGGCCAACGGGTGGTTGAAAGTGATGAAGGCATAGGTGATTGGCTATGGTGCATATAGGTGAAGTTTGTGTAGATATTGTTGGATTTGGTCACATGGGTGCATGGCCAGTGGCTTGGGGCTGTAGAGGAGGTGGTGGAGGCTGGCTCAGGTGGTGGTGGTGGCAGCCATGGTGAAGGAGGAGCAAGGGGCTCAGCTACAAGGGTGAGAAAGCAAGTGAAAACAACATAAACAAGTAGAAAAGCAATGGAAAAGAAAACGAATTTTACCAAACTCTTGGAGATGATGGAGGCTAAAATTTTCAGAGATGAGGAGGAAGAAATTTCGTGAAAAATGAAGAAAAAAAAATACGTCTGAAGATGGTATAAGGAACAACCCCAATTGAATGCATATGATGAAATTGAAAAGGCAGGGAGGTGAAAAGTCAAAGGTAAATGAAAGGTTTTAAACTCTTCATATTTCTCTAATTCTTTTTGTAATTTTAAATAAATTTAAAATACTGATAAATAAAGATAAAATAAACTCAGAAATAAATTAAACAAGTAAACAAAATAAATAAATATTAATTACATATAATTTAATTAATAAAACAGCAAAAATTGCAAACTAGTCTTGAAAATATGAAAAATAAATGCAATGAACTTTGGAAAATCTTTATGTACTTGTAAAAATATTTATAACAAAGATAATAACATAAACTAAAATGCATTCACAAATAAATATATAAATTTTAATTTAAATATAATTTAAATGAAGAAAATAGCAAAGAAAATAGAAACTAGGCTTTAAAAATAGAAAATAAATTCAATAAGCTTTGGAAAATTTCAAACATCACTTTAAAGATATTTAAATGGTAAAAATATATGTAACATAACATATAATACAATTTATAATAAGGTATGACAAATAAAAATTATCTATATAATTTAAAATAAACAATATTGTTAAATAAAACAATTTACACCCAATTTTGTAAAAGCATAACTTTCACAGTATTATTCGGATTTCAACGAAACGAAAAGCATTGTTATTGAATTTTTATGTACTTTCATAACAAAAGGTAAAATTTAAATTTTAAAACTTTTAAAATTTAAATTTAAAAGTCAAAGTTTGACCAGATTGACCAAAATTCACCTTTTTGGAAATATTCAATTTATGCATGATTGAAATTCAAATCCACATCAAAATCAACATTTGTATTTCAATTAACAAAATATATTCATTTTAATAAATAAAATAAAGTTTTTTTTAGGAATTTAAATTAAAATAATTAAAATATACAATTACAATAATAATAAAATACAAGGTTGTTACAATAAGTGATTTAAAATATTTTAAATTATTCGAACTCGGCAAATTTTAAGTGGAAATAAATAATATTTGGAAATTTATTCCATGTGGGGAAAGTGATTTTAAATTTGTTTTCAAAGGACTGAAATGTGAAAAGTGATTTGAAATTTATTTTCAAAGTGTTGAAGTGTTAAAAAAAATATCTTGCGAAGATATTTTGAAAATAAATAATTTGGAAAAATTATTTAAATCTTGGTGATTGTTATGAATATTGTTTGATAATGGTTGTTGTGAATATTGTTTGGTAGTTAAATAACTGACTATCAATATTGGCCTTTAAATGGCATTTGAATTTCGTTGCGGCCGGGGGTCGGATGCCGAATGGTTATTTGAAAACCACATCGAACCTTTATGATGGATCTTTCGTTTAAAAGATCAAAGTGAAAATTTGTTGTGATTTACTTGAAATATAAATATAACATTTATTTTTAAAATAAGCGCTCGTTTTTTGGATTAAATGGAAGAGGACTTTGTAACATAAAACTCGTTCCGAATAATGATACAATGAAATGGGATCGCATTTGATGATGGTATTGAAGTCTGGGTATTTTCGAAAGAAAAAGGATTACCTGTCGAATGTCTTTGCACCGAGTTGCTTCGGTATAGAGATTTTATCACCCTTTATGATGGGGATTTCGGACGTGATTAGTGAATATCCGAATTTGCTAGGGCTTCTTTAAAGTGCCTTCGGTTCCGTTTGATCCCGGAACGGACTTGTATGGATGTGTGTCTAACATTACACTTTGAGATGTAAAGTTGGTTTCTATCAAATACATTTCTGTTGGTGGCGGATAATTTTTTCCCTTAGCTTAACACCCTTCTCTAAGACATACGAGCTTAGAGGCTATGTAGTTGATGGTTACTAGCGATACATTCCCAATTTGGTAATGTAGCATAAGAAGTGCTGCTGATCAGTTATTGATCGAAGCGTGGATCTTGTGTAAAACGTAGCTTTGTGAACGAGACTTCGTCGAACCTCACAAACCGGAAATGGTCGAAAAAGGAAGGATGCAGCAAGGTTATTTGGGGGTAGCGCCCCTAAGGGTATGTCCATTTCCTTTTGGAAAGTGGTGGTATCATGGTATGGAGCCTAGATACTTAACCTATGTGGTAGCTGCAAATTGATTACTTTGTGGTTGTTGCTTTGTGGTTGAGGATCCTCGGATAAAGGTCAATGACGACCGGAGGATGGCATACTGGTGTAGTAGTTAGCTGGTTACAAAGGTAACCAGGCCTTGTGTTGCTAGAGAGCTGGTTGAGTTCTCGAGGCGTCCCTCCATAGGCTTACCCATGTGGCATTGGAAGTTCCTTAGCCTGACGATTTGTTGAAAATCCAAAGAAACAATACAAGCCCTTTACGATTGCAATTGTATAACCTACCTCTTCACAAGGTATCTATAGCAGGCATAATATAATGGTACCTATGCTGGCTAAGATTTATATTATACTTTCGAAATGTTTTCCACACTATGCACTAATAATAATATTAAAAAGGATTTTTGCTTATCAAGCATGTTTGACTATCATAAGGAGAAATCTCCTCCAATTGTGTTCTTGCATTGTGTGTGCGTGCGGGGAGGCCTTATAGTAGTTTTATTTTCCAAAAGCATAGCGGATTTCTTTTCATTTTCTTTGTGAAAATAACTGTTTTTAAGATCTCACACCAGTCTCATGATTGAACTAGAGTTTATTATTCCCTTTCTAAACTCAGGGTGCCTAAAATTTTCCACACGGGCAGCCTAGAGTCATGTTATCTGTTATTCGGGAGCGAAGTCAGAAAAATATGCTGTGGAGATCTGGAGTTCAAGCTGGATGGTGAGGTGTATCACTTGTATATGTTATATTCTTTTCCGCCGTTTGTTGTTGTAACACTCTGATGAAGTATGTATAAATGATATAGTTCTTTGTTTTAAAGATTATTCATTTATCTACTATATATTGTTCCGCTGCGAAATGTGAGATTCTGTTATTGTTTATGTTTCTTCTTCAATCTTCTTCTTCTTTAACCCTAACGGTTCGGTTTTTCGACATTCGAATTTGCGGCATTGGATACAATGGACGTATCGATGTCGACTTTCGGGCATCGAAAAATTGGATCGTTACATTTTGATACCACTTGTCACGACCAGAAATCCGACATTCGAAAATCGACATCCATACTTCAACCGTATTCAAATGCCGCAGATTCAAATGTCGAACTCTAGTTTAGATGGAGCTTATAGCACGTTAAGTACAACAACGCAGCGGAAGAAAAATGAATGATTTTATTGACATACAATATTTGATACTGCACATTGATACAAATGATATCAATATACATCAGAGATACACACTAGCAGAAATATAATAGCACCAGAAGAAGAGATAACATCTTCAATTCTAATCTTCAAAAGAGAAGGAAAGAAAGAATCCAATACTGCGACACCAATTTCTCTAAAGCTCGAAAGACTTTCGTCTTCAAAACATAAGCCCAAAAGACCTACCAAACCAATAAGCTCGAACCACCAATAATGCTAAATTAAGCAAGCTCGATCCACAACGCGATTGCCAAACCAAAGACTTTAAAATTTTCCAAACAGAAGGCTGAAGGCTACTGAATCTATATCTACTAGCTGATTATTTGAAAATCTATCTCTTTGCTGCCCGTGTGGAAAATTGTGGGCACCTAGTGTTTAGAAATGGAACAATAACTCCAGGTCAGTCATAGGACTGGTGTGAGCAAACTTTATTGTTTAAACCAGTTACTTTTGAATCTTATGCCTATGATGATAATGTTGATGGATGTGAATATATCTGTTGGTATTTATGTATATAAATGTGTGTAAATGATTGAATGTATGTCTATGTATATACAGATCTATATCTATTTAACAACAGGTTAGCAAATTCCAGAAAAAAAAATTTATATCTTCAAATGAAATTTTGGTAATGATCTTTAAATGAAATTTGATTGTATTCACCCGATTCAAATTTTAAAAATGATTTCAAAAATTTATATTAAGTAATTAATTTAAAATATGAAAACACAGTAAAAAGGGCTCAAAACAACCCAATAATTTGGTTATCAAATTTCCTTGATTTGATTGTATAATTTAATTCGTATTCAAAAATGAAGATGTTTAAGGGAAACATCAGGATTTTTAAGTTGGTATTCAATGTGGTGTTGCAAGTTGAACGGATAATTCATTTTCATCATATTCTGGTGATCGGTGTAGTGCTAGTGCTCGAGATTAATGGTGAAGGTGGCTGGAAGGTTGGAGAATACAGGAAAAATAATTGAAATTTTTTTAATTCACCAGAGAAGCTGATCGACGAGATTGTAGGGTTTAAGCTCAAATTTTTGTTAGCGTCGGAGAATTGATCGCCGCATCATCGTCGAAGAATTTGGGTCGATCGCATATGGGGGAAAAGAAGTGTGGCATCGTGGCAAAGCGATGGTCGAGGTAGCAACGACTCCGATGGCCAAAGATGGTTCCACGGGGCAAGTTTTGGTGACCAGGTTGGGTTCCAAGAAGTGATCTTAGAGCTCGATTTTGGTTTCGAGTTCGATTCAAAGTTTTGGGTGATCGGGCTGTCAAAAGGGAAGGTCGGATACCTGTAGTCGTCGGCATCTGTGACATCCTAATTTTTATAAATTTAAAATTAGTAATTAATATAGATTTTGGAATTAAATTGAAAACAAATTTGACAATGTTAAAATAAATTAAATAGGTGTTAATTTGTGTATATATATATTTGAATAAAATTATAATTACATTTAAATTTCAAATTTAAATGATAAATGTTTTAATTTTTTTTTGAATTTAAAATATATGTGTGTATATATGTGTGTGTGGGTAGATTTGTATTTGAATTTAAATTTGTATTTGAATTTGAATTTAAAATTTTAAAATAAATATCTTAGTAAAATAATTTAGATTTAAAATAATAATATATGTGATTATTTATTAATATATATTTTTGTTTCAAACTATTTTCTTTAAAAGGTTAATGTATATATGTAAATAAAGAATGTATTTAAATAAGAAACTGTGATATAAAAATTTATTTAAACTATATAATCATGTAAAATTATAGATGTTAAGATTTTAGCACCTAAAATTAACAAATTTAAGATAAGTAATTTAAGAATTAACATGTGTAATTAATTTAAACATAGGAGTTAACAAGTGCCATTTCATTTATTTATTTTGAGAAAATTGGTAAAAATGGAAAATAAGATTATATAAACCATTTCATCTTCTCCCTCTCTTTCCTTTTATCTTCATTTTCGAAAGCCTGTACATTTTAAAATCAGAAACAAAGTAATCAAAACAAGACAACTTCCTCAATATTTAAACTAAAACAAATTTCAGTAAACAAAAATCTGAAACAACCTTCTCAAATTTCAAACCAAAAAAATCAATTTCAAACTGATCAAGATCAACTCAGAAATTTAGCAAATCAAAAGCAAAGCAGGATTTCAACTTCAACAACTAAAGTAAAGAAAGGATCGTCACATAAACAATAATCAATTCAAAAAAGAACAAACCTAGAAAACAAGTCCCAGTTTTTCAAATTCAAAAAAAATTACAAGCTCTCTGTTTTCAAGTTGACAGGTGAGTAAACTCTTGATAACTTGATCTATAATCTATTTTTTTGTGAAGTAAATCTGTGCAAATGATTTGAATATGTGAAAATATGTGGTATGTATACAAAAAAATGAATATACATAGGTGTGCATGTTTGAGTTACAGGCATATCTGCCTCTATCATTTCTAGGTTTCCAAAAACCTGTTTAAAATTTGATTACTCTTCCTCCGGTCCTTGTTAAACTTCATAATCTAAGAAAAACTATTTTTTTAAACATGTTTTAAGTTTTAAAAATAAATTAGAGCAAAACAATTAGAGTTTTCTTCTAGAAAATTTGAAAGTACAGGAAAACTTATAACATGTTGAAGTTTTAATTATCATGATTCCTGATTTCAAGTATATAAATCGAAACGTTTTTGAAATTGATGAATTTTAAAAGAAAAATCATAATTTTTAATAAAGTATCCTCTGAAAAACAAAGGATGAACAGAATCACGTTTTTCACCAAATTCTGGTAATCGACGACATAAGGGGTCTCATGATCGGGGTTAGAACTAGCATGATGGTCAGGGACCATCAGAAAATTATTGGACGAATTTATAAATCACCATGGTGATCAAATACTGACGATCTATAGTTTAACTCATGTTTCTGTAATGGTCGGAATTCGATAAATTGTAGCATCGACAGGGCATCGGAGGTGGCCGGACGTGAAGGGATCGAAGCCTTTGGTATTAGTGAAGCTTCGGGTACGATCACGTGACCTCTGATGGTCGGAGGTGGAAGAACGAGGCGATTGATGATGGCTCGGTTTTATTCCTGTTTTGGGTCAGATTGCTCGATTACGAATTCGCCGTCATTTGGGGATTCTGGATGGTCTGGTGATGTATGGAGGTTGTAATCAACTGGTCGATAAGCATAGCATTGGCCGGAGATGGCCGGAGTTCCAGTAATATGCACAGGTATTAGATTTATACTATTGGGTTGTTTCTGAGAAGATGAAGGTGGAGCTCGAAGTGGTCTTCGGTGAATCAGGGCGACGACTCGAGTATAAGTTTAGGAAATTTTTGAGTTGCACCAGGTGATAAAAAACATAAATAAAATTCGAAGTTTAAAATGAAAATTGATGGTTATCTCGAGGAGACTCGAAGCAAATAGGCATGTAGCTCGGGTGATACTCGAAGTGGGTCTCGGGTTGCTGAAAGAAAACAGTTTTTGACTTTAAAACAAACATTCAAATTTTAAACATTTTTATCCCATGATTTTTAAATAATGATTTTGATTAAGTTTGGATTAATAAGGGTTTAAAGAAAGATAATTTTAAAGTAATTAAATTTAATTTATTTAGTTTTATCACAATATTCATAAATTTATTTATTTTAAATAGATAATGTAATTAAAATGGATAATTAAGATAAAATGCTATTTAAACTAACCTTAATCTTTTAAGTTAATTAATGTGATTATAATGTTTTATCAAACAAAGTTTAAATGATAATTAAAGTAAATAATAGAGATAAAAAGATTTATCTTTTAATTTATTAAGTAATTAATGATTTGTTAATATAATTACTTCAAGAATAATTACTTAATTAATTACTTAGTATTAAAGGTTAATTAATTAACAATTAGGGGTAATTAATTAGTAATTAGTAGTTAATTAATTAAGGAATAATTAGTTGATAAAAGTAATTAAGATTTAGTTAATTAATAATTAATAACTTATTAATTCATAATTAAGGACTAATTAATTTAAAATTAAAAATAATTAATCGTTAATTAATTATAGTTAGTGAAAATAATTATGTGATAAATAAATTATAATCACACGGTTAATTCATCTTAATTTTAGATGATTGATTATTATTGAATGCTTTGTATTGATTGATATCCCTGATATGTGGTTGTGATACTATGTGATATGAATTTCTTTGTGTTGAGCTGTGATATCTTTGATATGTTGCTATGTGAATGTAATAACCCCTTAGCCCTAAAACAGCATTTGAATTTCGATGTGGTAGGGAGTCGGATTCCAGTTGGTTATCCAAAATACACATCGAACCTTAATGGTGAATCTTTATGATTGATATATCCACGTGTTTTTAAATTAAGCGCTCACCATTCCGTTCAGCTGGGAGAGGACTTTGTATCATATAACCCCTTTTGAATTGTGATACGATGAATTGGATAACGTTTGAAGACGGTGGTGAAGACCGGGTGTCTTCGAGAATGATAGGATAACCTATCGAATAACATGTGATGGGGACTCCAATCAAGCTTGTGGATGCCCGGATTGCAAGGGCTTCTTTGGAAGTGCCTTCGGTTCCGTTCGAACCCAGAACGGACTTGTATGGTTGTATGTCTGACATTACACTTTGATATATAAAGCTGATTTCTATCAAATACATTTCTGTTTGCTGGCGGAGAATTTATCCTCTTAGCTTAACACCCATCTGTGAGACGTGCAAGCTAAGAGGTTATGTAGTTAATGGTTATTAGTGACATATCACAATTTGGTAGTGTGGTATGCTGAGTGCTGTTAATCATTTGTTGATCAAAGCATGGTTTTTGTCTAAAGCGTAGCTTAGTGGACGAGGCTTCGTCGAACCTCACAACCCGGAAATGCTTGAAACAGGAAGGATGCAGCAAGGTTATTGGAGGTAGCGCCCCTTAAGGTATGTGCATTTCCTTCTGGATAAAAAGTGGTATCATGGTATGGAGCCCAGATACTTAACTTATGTGAATACTGCAATTATGTTGCTTTGTGGTTGTTGTTGCTGCTGTTGTTGTTGTTGAGGCCTCGGATAAAGGTTGGTTACCACCAAAGAATGGCATACTCGTATCAGTAGTTACCTATTTACAGAGGTAACTCGGCCTTATGTTGGCAAAGAGCTGGTAAAGTTCTCGGGTCATCCCTCCAGAGGCCTACCCATGTGGCATAGGAAGTTCCTTAGCCTGACCATTTGTTGGAAATCCAATCACCAATATGCGCCCAGTACGGTTTTAGTTGTAGAACCTACCATCTAATATGGTAGCTATAGTAGGCATACTATAATGGTACGTATGCTGGCTAAGATTAATATTATACTTTCAAAAAATGTTTTCTACACTATGCAGTAATAATAATATCAAAGAGTTTTTTCATTCAAACATATTTGACTATCATAAGGAGAAATTTCCTCCAATTGTGTGATTGCATTGTGTGTGTACAGGGAGGCCTTATGGTAGTTTCATTTTCCAAAAGCATACATGTTTTCTTTTAATTTTTTTTTTGCAAACAACTGTTTTTTTTACTCATACCAGTCCCATGACTGACCCTGAGTTTATTGTTCCCTTCCTAAACTCTAGGTGCCCATAATTTTCCACACGGGTAGCCTAAAAGCAGGTTATCCATGTTTTGGAGCTTGCTTGGATAATAGAAATCTTTTGGAAGCTATCGGATTTTGGAAGCTTTGAAGTTTAGAAGAAGGTGCTTATATTAGAATCTCGCTATCGCTCTCTTTCTTTTGAAGGCTCTCTTGAAGTTGAGATAACTCTGGTATCTTTTCCGCTGTGGTATTATCGTTTTGTTGTTATATCATGTATTTTAAATCTGATGTTGGTGATTAATGTTGTAATGAATATTGTATCAGTGTTGTATCTGTGTTGTGATAAATGAAATCAACTTTTCTTTCCGCTGTTTATATTCATCGAATGTTGTTATAAGCTCCATCCGAACTGGAGTTCAATGTTTGAATCTCCGACAGTCAAATACAAGTGAGGTATTTGATGTCAATTTTTGAACATTGGAATTTGGATCGTGAAAAGTGGTATCAGAGCTAAACGTTGAGTAAGAACTTTAGCTACGAAGTATAACACATAAGGTGGTTCATTAGAGATAGGGTGAAGAATACCCTAGAATGAGTATAAACCGAGAATCCTGTAAGGAGGGAAATCTGTAATATTCCGGATTTTAGCCAAGTTTAATTTGATGATTAATTTAATTTTTTAAATTAAAATGTGAATTTATTGGTAAATTAATTTGAAATTTTCCAAAAATAAATAAATATATGTATTTAAAGTAGAATTTGATTTTAGATTTAAAAGTAAATATCTTATAAAATCATTGGATTGAATTTGTAAAAAGAATTTTAATCTAGAAATTCTAAAATAAAATACATTGTAAATAGAAAATTTGACTTAGAGTTCAAGAATAAATATCTTGCAAATACATATATTTATAATAAATTGAGTTTGAAAACTCTATATTTGAAAGGTAATAAAATTTGTTTTCTATTTTTAATATGTGTATATAAATATATGTATGTATATATATATATATATATATATATATATATATATATATATATATATATATATTGGAAGTCATGATTTAAGATTGATATTATCAATAGGTTAATTTAAGTTAAATCCTCGTGTATAAAATATATGTGATTGTTTATTAATGTACAGATTGATTTCAGATAAATTTTCTTTAATTAGTATAAATATATATCTCTTTTGAAATTAATAAGTTAAGCATGAGATAAAGTGAAATTTGTATATATAGAATATTTAAAAAAATGGTTTGTATTTATGTTAATATTTATAAGTACATAATATTTAAAGAATAATTAGTATAAATTTGAAAACATAAAACATGATTCATAATTTATAATAACATAGGGATTTAATCATAATTTTTTAATTAAATTAAGAAATGGTCCTGAACACAATTTGAATGACAAATGACATTTGTAACCAAAGTAACTACATAAATTTACAAGTGTAAACATAATTAACAGGTGGCTTAATTTCTTTTTAAAATTAAAACATAAAAAATATATGTAAAGAAGGAACCAGCTGATTTTCACTTCACTTCTCAAATCCTTCTTATTCAAAGACAATCAAAAAGAAAAAAATCATAAAACAGATCAAAGCTAAAACAAAATTAGGAAAGAAAAATTAAAACAAAGCAACATAATTAAAGATCAGATTCAAAACCAAAGCCTGGAAATCAAATCTTTAAAACTGAGCAAGCAAGCTAATAAGTTATTTTCAACCTGAACATCTCTTTCAACTAGATTCAAACATCAACTTGAAGCAACTAATTCAACTTAAAAACAAATCAACTCTGAAAGCCATCAAACAAGATCTTAAGCCAAGATTATCTTGAAAACAGATTTAAGATCAAAAGCAAACAAGTGCAACCTGGAACTATAAATCCAAACCGGTTCAGCTCTGTTAATCATCAAGCAAATCAAGAAGCAAGTAATAATCAAACTCAAAAAATCAAGTTCCGGTTCCTCTGTTCTTCATTTTGAAGGTGAGAAAATTCCCTTATATATGCCTATATTCTTTGATATTGTGATTGATGCTTGAAGTATGATCTGGAATGTTGCATAAAGTGAAATTATGTTTGTATATACATATAAATATGTATATATACTTGTGCATGTCTGTGTTACAGACAGACATACTTTTGTTCCAGGTTTACAGAGTTAGTCAACTTCAAAAAAAATCAATTCCTCCCTCTCTAAATCTTTTTAGAACTTAAGGTCAAAAGAAAAGTGTTTAGATTAACAAGATCTAAATTTTAAAATCCATTTTTAGTTTAATTAAGTTGATTTCAGTGGAAAATAAAGTAAATACAAATGAACACAAAATATATTAGAAAATTCGAAGGTCTAAATTATTCGTTTTTATATTGTAGTCTAGTGAGTATTCGAAAATGGTGATTTTTGATTCTGGTTTCAAGATTTTTAGTTGCGTGGTTGCCAAGATATCGTGGGATGATAAGAAATCGTTAGTTCGTCGATTTCTGATGAATGGGAGATGATGAGCTTCGAGATTTATGTTGAAGGTAGTTTGAGAGATTGTTGGAAAAATATTCTGATATATTTTAGTTGATTAATGTGATGGATCAAGGATGAATTAGGGTTTAAGGGTTCGTTTTGATCAATGACAATGGCAAGATCGCTGTGTCGTCGTTAAGGCAATTGGGTCGATCGGACCCAAGGGTAGCGCTGCATTAGATCATGACAAAGCTTTGGTCAAGCTCGCGTTGATTCTGGTGATTTTGGTTGGCGTGGAAAAGAGGTTTGTCATCGGTCATGGGTTCCAGGTTGAGGATCGGAAGTTTGATTTTGATTTCTGGTGGGTTTTGGCGATCTGGGTGGTCAATGGGTTTTGGATGGTCGTCGATGACCTGAAGGTAATAGCGAGGTTGGTCGGAAGTGGCCCGACCGCCTGTACACGCATGCGAGAATGTTGTAACAGTTAAAGTTGTGGATTTGGGGGAGAGGATGAAGTACTCGGGTTCAACTTGAGGAAGTCGTGAAAAATACTTGGAGAAGAGAACCGTGTGGGTTACTGGAAGTCAGGCTTGGGCAAACAAGCATTTGGCTTGGGTTTTAAATGATAACGGCTTTTGAAAATAATAATTATAATAATAATAATACAAGGTTTTAAATTTAAACTTATTCTTTTGAAAATAGATATTGATTTAAGTTTGGATCGATCAAATTTTAAGATAAGTATTTTGAAGTAATTAAGTTTAAAGTTTTTTATATATATGTATATATAACCTTTGTTTTGAAAGTTTATTTTAAATAAATTCAATATTGTAATTAAGAAAATGATTAAAAGATGTAATCATTAATTTAACTTATAGGCTGAAAGTTAATTGGTTGATGATAATTAATCCCATAGGCTATTAATAAGATTTTGAATGATAATTAAAGTAATTATTTAAAATAAAAGATTTATCTTTTAATTTTTTTAAACTTTAAGAGACTTATTAATTAATGTAAGTAATTAGAGGATAATTACTTGAAGAATAATTACTTAATTAAGGATTAATTAAGGTTAATTAATTAAATTGAATAAGGGTTAGTTAATTACTAATTTAAGATTAATCAATCAATAATTAAAGGTTAATTAAAGGTTAAGTAAATAATGATTAAAGGTTTATTACTTTAATTACATATTGATTAATTTATATAAGTAATTAAGGTAATTAATTACTTAAAGATAACTGTTTAATTAAAAGTAATTAATTTATGATTAAAGTTTATTAATCAAGTAATAAAGGGTAATTACTCAATGTAATTAGTTTGCGATTTATTGATGCAGGTAATTAAGGATAATCACTTATTATAATTTAATTAAGGATAATTAATTAAGTAGTAATTAATTAAGAGTTAATTAATTAACGTAATTAATTAATTAAAATGGTTAGTGATTGATTAATGTTAATTAACCAGGATTTGTAGTTTACTAATAAGTAATTAATCTGGTTTAAATTAATCAAATGATTAATTAATCTTACTTATGGGTGTTTAGATTCAATTAAATGTTGAATTGTTTGATATCCCTGATATGCGATGCTTTGTGATATGAATTGTATTTATTTGAGCTGTGATGAATGTAACTTTTTTATCTGTGATGGATTTATTTTAATTATCTGTGAATTTGTGAATGAAGATAAGCGTTATAAGATTATACTACTTATCGACATTGATGCGCTTGGATTGTGATGATTGATGGAGTTGCACTATTGTGTAAAACCCCTAGACCACACTATACACACACAAATATGGATTTCATGAGGACTTGGTTAAGTCATAGATATTTGAATTTGATATTATAGAATGGTTTTAAATATTGAATTTTGAATCCAAAATGGTTTAGAAATGTAACTAGGTTAAATATGAAAAGCTTTTAAAAGGAAGTTTTGAAATCTAAATTTGTTTTGAATATACTATATCTTATTATTTAGGAGATTATGGTTTGGAAAGGTTTATGCGGGTTATATAAAATATATATGGATTTTAAACCATTTTGAAGTATATTGAATGTATTATTTTGGGAATCTAAATTTAACCCAAGTTTATACTTGAAAGGCTTTAACTTGAGCAAATGTAATTGGATTTTCTCGAAATGAAAACCCTTGTTTTTCGAATATTAATAGCTTTTATATAAAGAAGGGATTTCCAATTTTTGTTGAAAAGATTTCAAGTTTAAATTGAAATAGTTTTGAAAGCTATGAATGAATCTTTATTAAAATTGGTGAACTTCATTTTCAAATTAAAGAGGACCTTTACGGTGTATCTTTTGTATAAAAGATTTGAAATGGAAATGGTTTTGAGAACTATGAATGAATCTTTGTGAAAGATTTTTGAACTTTGGTTTCAAATTGAAGTGGATTTTAAAAGGGTGAATCTTTTGGCCTAAAAGATTAAAAGTGGAAATTTGTTAAACCATTTGAAAGAAAGGTTTTGGGCTAAAGGTTGTGACTTAACTAAGATCCCATATATCCATATGCTTTTAAGATTAAGCGCTCATTATTTGGTTTAGCCAGGAGAGGACTTTGTGTCATATAACCCGTTCCGAATAATGATATGACGTAAATGGATAGCATTTGAAGACCGATGGTGAAGACTGGGTATTTTCGAGAACGAAAGGATTACTCGTCGAATGTCTCTACATTGAGTCACGCCGGTATAGAGACCTCCATATGTGATGGTGAGTCCGATCGGGATTGTGAATACCCAGATTGCAAGGGCTTCTTTTGAAGTGTCTTAGGTTCTGTTCGAACCTAGAACAGACTTGTATAGATGTGTGTCTGACATTACACTTTGAGATGTAAAACTGGTTTCTATCAAATACATTTCTGTTTTGTGGCAGAGAATTTATTCTCTTAGCTTAACACCCTTGTCTGAAATGTATAAGCTCAAAGGTTATGTAGTTGATGGTTACTGGTGATACATTTCCAATTTGGTAATGTGACACGAAGTGCTGCTGATCATGTGTTGATCGAAGCATGGATTTTGTGTAAAGAGTAGCTTTGTGGACATGACCTCGTCGGACCTCACAATCCGGTAATGGTCGAAACAGGAATCGTTGCGGTAAGGTTATTTGGGGGGTAGCGCCCCTTGAGGGTATGTCTATTTCCTTCTGGATAAAAGGTGGTATCATGGTATGGAGCCCAGATTCTTAACTTGTATGGTTGCTGCAAACTTATTGCATTGTGGTTATTGGTTGAGAGGCGCCTTGGATAAAGGTCGGTAACGACCAGGCGATGGCATACACGTGTCAGTAGTTACCTAGTTACAGAGCTAACCCGGCCTTTTGTTAGCAGAGATCCGGTTAGGTTCACAGCGTCCTTCAAGAGGCGTAACCATTCGGTGTAGGAAGTTCCTTAGCCTGACCATTTGTTGGAAATCAAATCACCAATATGCACCTTGTATGGTTTTAGTTGTATAACCTACCATTTACTTATGGTGGTGACCCACTGTTTAGATGGTAGCTATAATAGGTATAGTACGAAATGTCTATGCTAGCTAAGATTAATATTATACTTTCGAAATGTTTTCTACATTATGCACTAATAATAATATCAAAAGGTTTTCGCGTATCAAGCATGTTTGACTATCATAAGGAGAACTCTCCTCCAATTGTGAGCTCGCATTGTGTGTGTGGTGGGAGGCCTTATGGTAGTTTCATTTTTCCAAAAAGCATTGCGAATTTCTTTCTAAAGATAAACTATTTTTGTTTGCTCATACCAGCCCCATGATTGACCTGGAGTTTATTATTCCCTTTCTAAACTCTGGATGCCTATAACTTTCCACACGGGCAGCCTAGTGTTGGGATTTTCATATAATCAAATAGTAGATGTAGATTCGATAGCATTCAAACTTTGGGTATTAGCAATCACATTTGGTTCGAGTTGCTTCACTTCAGCATTGAGGGTGGTTCTCGCTTTTAGGTTTAGAGTCTTTCTAGCTATGAAGCTTTGGCAATGGAGATATGGGCTATCTTTCTCTCTATCTCTTTAAAACTCTGTATGGATATCGTTCTGCTGTTGTATCTATGATGTATATTGGTATCATTTGTATAAATATGTTGTTTCAAATGTTGTATATCAACAATGTTATTCATTTTTCTTCCTCTATGTTGTTGTACTTAATGTGTTATAAGCTCCGGAAAACCAGATTCGACATTTGAATCTGCGACATTTGAATACAGGTAATGATTCGATGTCGATTTTCGAAGGTCGAGTCACGGTCGTTATAATTAGAATCAGAGCTGAAGGTTGAAGTAAAACTTTAGCTTAGGCGTATAAAACATTAAGTGACTCATTAGAGATAGGGTGAAGTATGCTCTAGAATGAGTATATCCCTATGGTATCCTTCCGCATGCCTAATTAATTCCCTTACTATCTACTGATAGTGAGTATGAGTGCAAGAAGAGGACGAGGAAGGGGACATTAGAGTGCCAAAATAAATGGTCAATACCATCAACAAAGGAAACAACTTTTTCTCTATCAATCTCTTTTGATCACCATTCAATTTCGATTCTTTGATAGCTTCGTGGCAGCTCCAGGAGGAAGCTCTGTGTGATGGTGGCCCTGCTAATCTTCAGTTTCTTACCAATCTTTTCGTTTTAATTTTAATGAATTTGAAATTTAAATTGGAATAATTGGTTAACAAAAATATAAAGCCAAATTGAATTGTGTTCGTTTGTCTATTATTTGGGGTCCAGATATATTCTACGAGTGGTTCGTTATACTTCGAACTAACCAATGCCCCTCTATACTTCGTAGATCTAATGACCCAAGTATTTTATAAAGTATTAAACAAGTTGTTCTAATATCTATTGTTGATATTCTTATTTGGTAAGCCAAATGCAGAATAGATATTCAATTTGATCTAGTAAAAAAATTCTCCATCTATTCTTGTTCGACTCCCTATCTAGCAAATTTCGAGGACGGAATTTTTTTAAGAGGGGAATCTGTAACATTCCTGGATTTTAGCCAAGTTTAATTCAATGATTAATTTAATTTTTTAAATTAAATTGTTAATTTATTGGTAAATTAATGTAAAATTTTCCAAAAAATATAAATATATGAATTTCAAATATAATTTGATTTGATATTTAAAAGTAAATATCTTATAAAATCAATTGGATTGAATTCGTAAAAAGAATTTTAATCTTGAAATTGTAAAATAAAATATTTTGTAAATAGAAAATTTGATTTAGAGTTCAATAATAAACATCTTGAAGAAAAATAAATATATTGAAAACAAATTGAATTTGAAAACTCTGTATTTGAAAGATAATAAAATTTGTTTTCTAATTTTTAATATGTGTATATGAATATATATATTGGAAGTCATGATTTAAGATTGATATAATAAATTTCAAATGGTTTATTTAAGTTAAATCCTTGTGCATAAACTATATATGATTGTCTATTAATGTATAAATTGATTTCAGATAAATTTTCTTTAATTTGTATAAATATATATCTCTTTTGAAATTAATAAGTTAAGCAAGAGATAAAGTGAAATTTATATATAGAACATCCAAAAAAATGGTTTGTATTTATATAAATATTTAAAAGGACATAACATTTAAAGCATAATTAGAATAAATTTGAAAACATAAAACATAATTCATAATTTATAATAACATAGGAATTTAAACATAGTTTTTTAATTAAATTAAGAAAGGGTCTTAAACACAATTTGAATCACAAATGGCATTTGTAACCAAAGTAACTACATAAATTTACAAGTGTAAACATAATTAACAAGTAGCTTAATTTCTTTTTAAAATTAAAACATATAAAATATATGTAAAGAAGAAACCAGGCTGATTTTCTCTTCACTTCTCAAATCCTTCATATTCAAAGAAAATCAAAAAGAAAAAAAAATCATAAAACAGATCAAAGCTAGAACAAAACCAGGAAAGAAAAATTAAAACGAAGCAACATAATTAAAGATCAGATTCAAAACCAAAGCTTGGAAATCAAATCTTTAAACCTGAAAAAGCAAGCTAACAAGTTCTTTTCAACCTAAACAACTCTTTCAACTAGATTCAAGCATCAACCTGAAGCAACTAATTCAACTCAAAAACAAATCAACTCAGACCTGAAAGCCATCAAACAAGATTTGAAGCCAAGATTATCTTGAAAACAGATTTAAGATCAAAAGCAAACAAGTGCAACCTGGAACTATAAATCTAAACAAGTTCAACTCCATTAATCATCAAGCAAATCGGGATGCAAGTAATGATCAAACTCAAAAAAATCAAGTTCCTGTTCCTCTGTTCTTCATTTTGAAGGTGAGCAAACTCTCTTATATCTACCTATATTCTTTGATATTGTGATTAATGCTTGAAGTATGATATGGAATGTTGCTTAATGTGAAATTATGTTTGTATATACATAAAAATATGTATACATGCTTGTGCATGTCTGTGTTACAGACAGAAATATTTTTGTTCGAGGTTTACAGAGTTAGTCAACTTCAAAAAAATTCAATTCCTCCCTCTTTAGTTCTTTTTATAAGCTAAGGTCAAAAGAAAAGTGTTAAGATTAACAAGATCTAAATTTTAAAAATCAATTTTAGTTTAATTAAGTTGAGTTCACTGGAAAATCAAGTAAATAAAGATAAACACAAAATATATCAGAAAATTCGAAGGTCTAAATTATTCTTTTTGATATTGTGATCTGGTGAGTATTCAAAAATGGTGTTTTTTCTATTCTGGTTTCAAGATTTTTAGTTGCGTAATTGCTGAGATATTGTGGGATGATCAGAAATAGTTAATTCTTCGATTTCTGATGAACGGGGAGATGATGAGCATCGAGATTTAAGTTGAAGGTAGCTTGAGTGTGGGAGATTGTTGGAAAAATATTCAGATAGTTTTTATTTTATTAAAGTGATGGATCAAGGATGAATTAGGGTTTAAGGGTTAGTTTTGATCAATGACGATGGCAAGATCGCTGTGTCATCGTCAAGCCAGTTAGGTCAATCAGACCCAGGGGTAGCGATACATTGGATCATGATGAAGCTTCGGTCAAGCTCGCATGGATTCTGGTGATCTTTGGTGGCGTGGCGAAAAGAGGTTTGTCATTGGTAATGGGTTTCAGGTTGAGGATCGGAAGTTCGATTTTGATTCCTGGTGGGTTTTGGTGATCTGGGTGGTCAATGGGTTTTGGATGGTCGTTGATAACCTAAAGGTAATAGTGAGGTTGTTCCAAAGTGGCCCGGCCGCCTATATACGTGCACGCGAGACTGTTGTATTAGTTGAAGTTGTGGATTTGGGGGAGAGGGCGAAGTACCCGGGTTCGACTTGAGGAATTCGCGAAAAATGCTCGGAGAAGAGAAGCATGTGGGTTACTCAAAGTCAGGCTCGGGCAAACATGCATTTGGCTCGGGTTTTAAATGATAGCAGGTTTTGAAGAAAATAATAATAAGAACACAATTTTTTAAATTTAAACTTATTCTTTTGAAAATAGATATTTATTTAAGTTTGGATCAATCAAAAGTTTAAGATAAGAATTTCAAAGTAATAAAGTTTAATTTTTTTTATATATTTATATATAACCTTTGTTTTGAAAGTTTATTTTAAATAAACTCAATATTGTAATTAAGAAAAAGATTAAAAGATGAAGTGTTTAATCATTAATTTAACTTAAAGCTTGAAAGTTAATTGGTTAATGATAATTATCCCAAAGGCTAGTAATAAGATTTTGAATGATAATTAAAGTAATTATTTAAGACAAAAGATTTATCTTTTAATTAATTAAAACTTTAAAGGACTTATTAATTGATGTAATTAATTAGCAGATTATTACTTAAAGAATAATTACTTAATTAAGGATTAATTAAGGAGTGTTAGCTATTACTAATTTAAGATTACAATCAATAGTTAAAGGTTAGTTAAAGGTTAATTAAATAATGATTAAAGGTTAATTACTTTAATTAGAGATTGATTAATTTATACAAGTAATTAAAGGTAATTAATTACTTAAAGATAATTGTTTAATTAAAAGTAATTAATTTATGATTAAAGTTGATTAATCAAGTAATAAAAGGGCAATTACTCAATGTAATTAATTGGTGATTTATTGATATAAGTGATTAAGGATAATCACTTATTATAATTTAATAAAGGAAAATTAATTAAGTGATAATTAATTAAGAGTTAATTAACTAATGTAATTAATTAATTAAAATGGTTTGTGATTAATTAATGTAAATTAACCAGGATTACTAATTTATTAATAAGTAATTAATCTGGCTTATCGGCATTTGGATTCAATTGAATGTTGAATTGTTTGTTATCCCTGTTATGTGATGCTTTGTGATATGAATTGTGTTGATTTGAGCTGTGATGAATGTAACTTATTTATCTGTGATGAATTTATATTAATTATCCATGAATCTGTGAGTGAATATAAGCGTTATAGGATTATACCGCTTATCAATATTGTTGTGCTTAGATTGTGATGATTGATGACGTTGCACTATTGTGTAAAACCCCTGGACTACACTATACACACACAAATATGGATTTCACGGGGACTTGGTTAAGTCACAGATATTTGAATTTAATATTATGAAATGGTTTTAAAGATTGAATTTTGAATCCAAAATGGTTTAGAAATGGAATTGGGTTAAATATGAAAAGCTTTCAAAAGGAACTTTGAAATCAAAATTTGGTTTGAATATAATATACTTTATTATTCTGGAAATTATGGTTTGGAAAGGTTTATGCAGGTTATATAAAATATATATGGATTTTAAACCATTTTGAAGTATATTGAATGTATTATTTTGGGAATCTAAATTTAACCCAAGTTTATACTTGAAAGGCTTTAACTTGAGCAAATATAATTGGATTTTCTCGAAATGAAAACCCTTGTTTTTCGAATATTAATAGCTTTTATATAAAGAAGGGACTTCCAATTTGTGTTCAAAAGATTTCAAGTTTGAATTGAAATAGTTTTGAAAGCTATGAATGAATCTTTATTAAAGATTGGTGAACTTCGTTTTCAAATTAAAGAGGATCTTTACGGTGTTTCTTTTGTATAAAAGATTTGAAATGGAAATAGTTTTGAGAACTATGAATGAATCTTTGTGAAAGATTTTTGAACTTTGGTTTCAAATTGAAGTGGATTTTAAAAGGGTGAATCTTTTGGCCTATAAGATTAAAAGTCGAAATTTGTTAAACCATTTGAAAGAAAGGTTTTGGGCTAAAGGTTGTGACTTAACTAAGATCCCATATATCCATATGCTTTTAAGATTAAGCGCTCATTATTTGTTTTAGCCGGGAGAGGACTTTGTGTCATATAACCCATTCCGAATAATGATATGACGTAAATGGATAGCATTTGAAGACCAATGGTGAAGACTGGGTATTTTCGAGAACGAAAGGATTACTCGTCGAATGTCTCTGCACTGGGCCGCGTCGGTATAGAGACCTCCATATGTGACGGGGAGTCCGATCGGGATTGTGAATACCTGGATTGTAAGGGCTTCTTTTGAAGTGCCTTTGGTTCTGTTCGAACCTGGAACAAACTTGTATGGATACATGTCTGACATTACACTTTGAGATGTAAAACTGGTTTCTATCAAATACATTTCTGTTTTGTGGCAGAGAATTTATTCTCTTAGTTTAACAACCTTATCTGAGACGTATGAGCTCAAAGGTTATGTAGCTGATGGTTACTGGTGATACATTACCAATTTGGTAATGTGACATACGAAGTGCTGCTGATCATGTGTTGATCGAAGCATGGCTTTTGTGTAAACAGTGGCTTTGTGGACGTGACCTTGTCGGACCTCACAACCCGATAATGATCGAAACAAGAATCATTGCGGCAAGGTTATTTGGGGGGTAGTGCCCCTTGAGGTATGTCCATTTCCTTCTGGATAAAAGGTGGTATCATGGTATAGAGCCCAGATACTTAACTTATGTGGTTGCTGCAAACTTATTGCATTGTGGTCGTTGGTTGAGAGGCGCCTTGGATAAAGGTCGGTAACGATCGGGGGATGGCATACTCGTGTCAGTAGTTACCTAGTTACAGAGATAACCCGGCCTTGTGTTAGCAGAGATCCGATTAGGTTCACGGCGTCTTTCAAGAGGTGTACCCATTCGGTGTAGGAAGTTTCTTAGCCTGACCATTTGTTGGAAATCCAATCACCAATATGCACCTTGTATGGTTTTAGTTGTATAACCTACCATTTACTTATGGTGGTGACCCACTGTTTAGATGGTAGCTATAGTAGGCATTGTACGAAATGTCTATGCTAGCTATGATTAATATTATACTTTGAAATGTTTTCTACACTATGCACTAATAATAATATCTAAAGGTTTTCGCGTATCAAGCATGTTTGACTATCATAAGGAGAAATCTCCTCTAATTGTGCGCTTGCATTGTGTGTGTGGTGGGAGGCCTTATGGTAGTTTCATTTTCCAAAAAGCATTGTGAATGTCTTTTTAAAGATAAACTATTTTTGTTTGCTCATACCAGTCCCATGACTATCATAAGGAGAAATCTCTTAAAAACTCTGTATAGATATCGTTCTGCTGTTGTATCTCTGATGTATATTGATATCATTTGTATAAATGTGTTGTATCAAATATTGTATATCAATAATGTTATTCATTTTTCTTCCGCTATGTTGTTGCGCTTAAAGTGTTAAAATCTCCGACGAACCAGATTCGACGTTTGAATCTGCGGCATTTGAAGATGGGTGATGTGTTCGATGCCCATTTTCGAAGATCGAGTCAGGGTTGTTATAATAACCACTTGTCACGACCCGAAATCTAGCATTCGAATATCAACATCAAATACATCCCTTGTATTTGACTGCCGGAGATTCAATTGCTGAACTCTAATTCGGATGGAGCTTATAACAACGTTGGATGAATATAAACAGCGGAAATAAAAGATGATTTAATTTATCACAACACAGATACAACACTTATACAATATTCATTACGACATTGATCACCAACATCAGAGTTCAAATACATGATATAACAACAAAACGATAACACCACGACGGAAAAGATAACAGAGTTATCTCAACTTCAAGAGAGCCTTCAAAAGAAAGAGAGTGATTGTGAGATTCCAATATAAGCACCTTCTTCTAAACTTCAAAGCTTCCAAAATCTGATAGCTTCCAAAATACTTCTACTGTCCATGCTAGCTCCAAAACACGGATATCCTACTTCAACGCTGCCCGTGTGGAAAATTACGGGCACCCAGAGTTTAGGAAGGGAACAGTAAACTTTGGGTCAGTCATGAACCTGGTATGAGTAAACAAAAACAGTTGTTTGCACAAAAAACAATTTTAAAAAAAAAATCGGTATGCTTTTCAAAATTAAAACTACCATAAGGCCTCCCTGCACACACACAATGCAATCACCCAATTGGAGGAGATTTCTCCTTATGATACCCAAATATGTTTGATATGAGAAAACTTTTTGATATTACTATTAGTGCATAGTGTAGAAAACATTTTTTTGAAAGTATAATATTAATCTTAGCCAGCATACGTACCATTATAGTATGCCTACTATAGTTATCATATTAGATGGTAGGTTCTACAACTAAAACCGTACTAGGCGCATATTGGTGATTGGATTTCCAACAAATGGTCAGGCTAAGGAACTTCCTATGCCACATGGGTACGCCTCTGGAGGGACGACCCGAGAACTTAACCAGCTCTCTACCAACACAATACCGGGTTACCTCTGTAACTAGATAACTGCTGACATATGCCATCCCCCGGTTGTAACCAACCTTTATCCAGGGCCCCGACAACAACAACCACAAAGTAACATAATTGCCATATCCACATAAGTTAAGTATCTCGGCTCCATACCATGATATCACTTTTTATCCAGAAGGACCTTGCCGCATCCTTCCGGTTTTGACCATTTTCAAACGTGAGGGGATCGAAGCGTCAGGTGTCATTAATTGTTAAATGATTAAGGGAAAATTAATTTATAACTAAGAATTAATTAATTTATAATTAAGGATAATTAATAAAGGGTAATAAATGAAGGGTTAATTGATTTATGTAATTGATTAAAGAATGATTAAATAATTAAGGCTTAATTATTTAATGATTAAAGGTTGATTAATTTATTAATTAAGGTTGATTAATTAATAATTAAAGGTTAATTAATTTATTATTAAAGGTTAATTAATAAATTACTAAAGGAAAATTTATTAAAGCAGTTTGCATTTAATTAATGTTATTAACTAGGATTAGTAATTAATCTGGTTTAAAATAAATCAGGTGATTAGTTGATCTTACTTATAGATGTTTGGGTTGTTTTGTATGCCTTGAATTGTTTGATACCCCAAATATATGTTCTTATGTGATATGGATTGCTTTGAATTAAGCTTTGAAGTTTAGAAGAAGGTGCTTATATTGGAATCTCACTATCGCTCTCTTTCGTTTGAAGGCTCTTTTTAAGTTGAGACAACTCTGTTATCTTTTCCATTGTGGTGTTATCGTTTTGTTGTTATATCATGTATATGAACTCTGATGTTGGTGATCAATGTTGTAATGAATATTGTATCAGTGTTGTATCTGTGTTGTGATACATGAAATCATCTTTTGTTTTCGCTGATTATATTCATCTAATGTTGTTATAAGCTCCATCTGAACTGGAGTTCAACGTTTTAATCTCCGGTAGTCAAATACAAGTGAGGTATTTGATGTCGATTTTTGAACGCTGGATTTCGGATCATGACAAGTGCTAACTTAAAACATGTTGAAGCATTAATTGTCATGATTCGTGATTTCAAGTATATAAATCGAAACGTTTTTGAAATTGATGAATTCTAAAAGAAAATTCATAATTTTAATAAAGTATCCTCTGAAAAACACGAGGATGAACGTAATCACGTTTTTCACCAAATTCTGGTGATCGATGATATAAGGGGTCTCGTGATCGGGGTTGGAACTAGCATGATGGTCGGGGATCATCATAAAATTATTGGACGAATTTATAAATCATCGTGGTGGTCAAATACTAACGATCTAGGGTTTAAGCTCATGTTTCTGTAAGGGTCGGAATTCGTTAAAATGTAGCATCGACAGGGCATCGGAGGTAGCCGGACATGAGGGGATCAAAGCGTTAGGTATCAATGAAGCTTCGAGAACGATCACGCGACCTCTGATGGTTGGAGGTGGAAGAACGAGGCGATTGTTGATGGCTCGGTTTTGTTCCAATTTTGTGTCAAATTGCTCGATTACGAATTCGCCGTCGTTTGGGGATTCTGGGTGGTTTGGTGATGTATGGAGGTTGTAGTTGACCGATCGATATGCATAGCATTGGCCGGAGATAGTCTGCATTCCTATGCATGTGCACAGGTATCAGGTCTATACTATTGGGTTGTTTCTAAGAAGGTGAAGGTGGAGCTCGAAGTGGTCTTCGGGGAATCAGGCTGATGGCTCGAGTATAAGTTCGCGAAATTTTTTAGTTGCACCGGGTGATAAAAATTTAAACAAAATTCTAAGTTCTAAAATGAAAATTGGTTATTATTTCGGGGATGACTCGAAGCAAACAGGCATGTAGCTCGGGTGATACTCGAAATAGGTCTCGAGTTACTGAAAGAAAACAGTTTTTGACTTTAAAACAAAGATTCAAATTTTAAACATTTTTATTCCATGATTTTTAAATAATGATTTTGATTAAGTTTGGATTAATAAGGGTTTTAAGTAAGATAGTTTTAAAGTAATTAAATTTGATTTATTTAATTTTGTCACATTATTTATTAATTATTTATTTTAAATAAATAATGTAATTAAAAAGGACAATTAAGATAAAATGCTATTTAAATTAACCTTAATCTTTAAGTTAACTAATGTGATAATAATGATTTATCAAACAAAGTTTAAATGATAATTAAAGTAAATAATAGAGATAAAATGATTTATCTTTTAATTTATTAAGTAATTAATGATTTGTTATTATAATTACTTCAAGAATAATTACTTAATTAGTTACTTAGTATTAAAGGTTAATTAAATTAATAATTAAGGTAATTAATTTGTAGTTAGAAATTAATTAATGGAAGTAATTAAGATTTAGTTAATTAATAATTAAGAGTTTATTAATTAATAATCAAGGACTAATTAATTTAAAATTAAGAATAATTAAACATTAATTAATTATAATTGGTGAAAATAATTTTGTGATAAATAAATTATAATCACACGATTAATTCGTCTTAATTTTAAATGAATGATTATTATTGAATACTTTATATTGATTGATATCTGTAATATGTGGTTATGATACTATGTGATATGAATTGCTTTGTGTTGAGCTGTGATATCTATGATATGTTGCTATGTGAATGTAATAACCCTTTAGCCCTAAAACGGAATTTGAATTTCGATGTGACAGGGAGTCGGATTCTAGTTCGTTATCCAAAATACACATCGAACCTTAGTGGGGAATCTTTGTGATTAATATATCCAAGTTTTTTTAAATTAAGCGTTCACTATTCAGTTTAGTCGGAAGAGGAATTTGTGTCATATAACCCATTTCGTATAGTGGTACGATGAAATGGATTGCATTTGAAGATGATGGTGAAGATCGGGTGCCTTCGAGAACGATGGGATAACCTGTCGAATGACTCTGCACTGATTTGCTACGGTATAGAGATCTCCGTATGTGACGGGAGTCTGATCGGGATTGTGATGCTCGGATTGCAAGGGCTTCTTTGGAAGTGCCTTCCGTTCCGTTCCATTCCAAAAAAGAGTTGTATGGTCGTATGTCTGACATTACACTTTGTGATATAAAGCTGATTTCTATCAAATATGTTTCTGTTTGGTGGCGGAGAATTTATTCTCTTAGCTTAACACCCTTCTCGGAGACGTACGAGCTCTATGGTTATGTAGTTGATGGTTATTAGTGATATAATCCTAATTTGGTAGTGTGGCATGCTGAGTGTTGTTGATCATTTGTTGATCAAAGCATGGCTTTTGTGCGAAGCGAAGCTTTATGGACGAGACTTCGTCGAACCTCATAACCCTGAAATGGTCGAAACAGGAAGGATGTGGCAAGGTTATTAGGGGTAGCGCCCCTTAGGGTATGTGCATTTCCTTCTGGATAAAAAGTATATCATGGTACGGAGCCCGGATAATTAACTTATCTGGATATTGCAATTATGTTGCTTTGTGTTTGTTGTTGTTAGGGCCCTGGATAAAGGTTGGTTACGACCGGGGGATGGCATACTCATGTCAGTAGTTACCTAGTTACAGAGGTAACCGGGCCTTGTGTTGGCAGAGAGCTAGTTAAGTTCTCGGGGCATCCCTCTAGGGGCGCATCCATGTGGCATAGGAAGTTTCTTGGCCTGACCATTTGTTGGAAATCCAATCACCAATATGCGTCTGACGCAGCGGATATTACGAAAACAATGAAATCGATGAAATGTAGCAATCGGTGGATTGAAGATACTGAAAGGCCCAAATTCGTTGATCACAAAGATACCGAATTCTAGCTATCTTCGACACGTTGATGCGCATGATACCGTGAGGAAGATCTTCAATTCTTCAAGCGTTGATCAAGCGCACTTGATTCCGCGAATTGGCTTCAACAATCGTTGATTCGAGCGCACTCGAATAACCGAAAGTGGAGATAGGAGATTACACTCAACTACCAATTTAGGATGAAAGCACACGGCAATCAACAAGAATTTTATTCAAAAAAAACCACCTTGAAATGTACAACACACCCCCTATTTATAGTTTTTCACAACCGGTCCTTAAGTCGTACACGACTCATCCCCCACGACTCACGACCCACGACTTAAGGCTCTCGACTTAGCAACAACACCATACCCAAATTACAACACAACACATAGGTCGACAGCGACTCAACATCACGCGACTCATTCCCTTACAATGCGACATACGACTTACGACTTACATCCTTTGCCGACTTAACTCAGGTCATACTCCATATGATCGACTTAACATACAACGACTCAAAGACTCGCGACTTTACAACACAAGGCCGACTCAACACGACACATGGTTACAACAGTTAGGTCGTTTACGTCCTAACGACTCACGACTCAAGAAACTACAAACACATAACGACTTAAACAAGCCACGACTTAAGCTCCCAAGCTCCCTGCAGTATCTCCTCAAACGACTCATCATGACCGACCGACTTAAGCCCCCCCCTTTAAGCCGTAGACGCCTTAAGACCGCCTTCTCAAGTCGTTGACTCGTGAACGACTTAAAACCCTTCCTTAGGTCGTAACCCATTAGAGTTAGGTCGTTAACTCGGCACCATTTTCCCTCTGGCCTCCAGTTTGCTCGGCGACGACTCAAACCTTCTTCATTAACTCGTATTCCTTTCCCACGTGATTCCTCTGGTCTCCAGTTAAGTCATAGACGACTTATAGATGAGTCGTTGGGTCGTGTACGACTCATCAAACTCGAAGACCTCAAGCTCCCGTTAAGTCGTAACCCTGTCCCCTTAGCTTTGTTAAGTCGTGGATGACTTAAACCCGCCTCCTTAGGTTGTGGACGACTCAAGCCCTCCTTAAGTCGTGTACGTCTTACTCCTTTGGCTTGAGCTGCATCATCCTCCCCTGGTTGAGAAAAATTCGTCCTCGAATTTGTAAATTCTTCTACCTCAGCTTGTTCATCTCTATAATATGGCACAAGATGGTTAACATTGAACACGTCAAAAGTGTACACATCCTCCGACAGTTTCAATTTATAAGCATTTTCATTAATCCGTTTCACAACTTCTACAGGACCAATTTTTCTGGCTTTCAGCTTGTTATAAGCACCTACTGGAAAACGATCCTTTGTTAACACAGCATATACCATATCTCCTTCATTAAATTCAACATTTCGTCGCTTCAAATATGCAGATCATTTATACTTCTCGTTTGCCTTCACCAATCGTTCCTGAACTATTCTATGACATTCAGTTAATTCATCAACAAAATCAACAACCCGTTTAACCGTCCCCTTTGGTTGTGGCACTACCGTTAGGTCCAACGGTCCCCTTGGTAAATTTGAATATACAATCTGAAATGGACTGAATCCCGTACTACGATTCACTGCATGATTATGAGCAAACTCTGCTTGGCATAACTTCATATCCCAACTTTTCAGATTGTCCTTCACAAGACATCGCAACAAATTTCCTAACGATCTGTTAACAACTTCGGTATGTCCATCTATTTGCGGATGATAAGCGCTGCTAAAGTTCAACTTCGTTCCCACCATCTTCCACAAACTAAGCCAAAAATGACTTAAAAATCTGGTATCCCTGTCGGAAACAATAGACTCCGGCAACCCATGTAAACGATAGATTTCTTTAAAGAACAACTGAGCAACATGAACAGCATCTGCCGTCTTCTTACACGCAATAAAATGTTCCATCTTCGAAAACCTATCCACCACAACAAATATAGAATCATTTCCCCTCTGAGTTCTCGGCAAACCCAAAACGAAATCCATGCCGATATCAACCCATGGTCTAGTAGGCACATGTAATGGCATGTATAATCCCGCATTCGTCGTTGTTCCTTTCGAAACCTGACAAATATGACACCTCTCCACAAATCTTTCTACCTCTTTCCCCATTGACGGCTAAAAATAAGATTGAGAAATTAACTGCAATGTACGAACTCTACCCACATGGCCTTCTTCATGTAATTCTTTAACAATCTTCATTCTCAAGCTACAGTCTGGAATGCATAATCGATTCCCCTTGAATAAGAATCCATCAACCAATACAAATTCATCAGTATTCCCATCCTTAACTTTCTTAACAAACTTTGCAAAGTAAGAATCTTCTTCAATCAGCTTTGGCAATAATTCAAACCCGGTCACCTCAACTTTCATAGTTGTCAATAAATGACTCCTCCTACTCAAAGCATCAGCTACACGGTTCGTCACCCCTGACTTGTGCTTAATGACAAAAGTAAACTGCTGTAAATAGGCAATCCATGATGCATGTCTCGCTGAAATCTTGTTTTGTCCTTGTAAATGTTTCAACGCTTCGTGATCAGTGTACAGAACAAATTCTTCCTGAAACAGATAGTGTCTCCAATGCTTAACAGCCTGAACAATTGCGTAAAACTCCACATCGTACGTGCTATACCTCATCTTTGCTCCTGATAACTTCTCACTGAAATAAGCAACGGGTTTCCCACTCTGACTCAAGACTCCACCAATTCCCACCTTTGACACATCAGTATGCAATTCAAACAACAACTGAAAATCTGGTAAAACAAGAATCGGTGCTGTCGTCAATAGTTCCTTGATCTTCTCAAAAGAAACCCCCGCTTCCTCTGACCATACGAACTGTTTCCCTTTCATGCAATCAGTAACTGGAGCCATCACGCTACTGAAGTGTGGAATGAATCTTCAGTAGAATGACGCTAGCCCATGAAAACTTCTCACTTCCGTAATTATCTTTGGTTGTGGCCAATTCCTGACTGCTTCAACTTTATTCTGTTCCACCTGTATACCTTCTCCGGACACAACATACCCCAGAAATAAAACACTCCTCGTCATAAACACACATTTCTTTGTTGCGGCATAAAACTGTTCTTCACGAAGAATAATTAACACCTTCCGCAAATGCTCTACATGCTCCTCTGTACTTCCACTATATATCAGAATATCATCGAAATATACCACTACGAATTTCCCAATGAATGGTCTAAAAATTTGGTTCATCACCCGCATGAACGTACTAGGTGCATTTGATAAACCAAATGGCATAACCAACCATTCGTATAACCCCTCTCTCGTCTTGAAGGCTGTTTTCCATTCGTCTCCAGGTCTAATCCGAATTTGATGATATCCGCTTTTCAAATCAATTTTTGAAAAGATAGTAGCCCCACTCAACTGATCTAGCAAGTCATCCAACCTCGGCATAGAAAATCTGTAGCGCACTGTAATCTTATTCAATGCTCGACTGTCTGTGCACATTCTCCATGTTCCATCCTTCTTTGGTACCAACAAAGCCGGCACAGCACATGGACTTAAACTTTCCTGCACACGTCCCTGTTCAAGCAACTCTTCCACCTGCCTCCTCAACTCTTCATGTTCCTTCGGACTCATTCGATAATGTGGTCTATGCGGTAATACTGCTCCTGGAACAAGATCGATTTGATGTTGAATGTCGCGCAGTGGCGGTAACTCCTTAGGCAACTCTTCTGGAAACACATCCTCAATTCTTTCAAAATTGGCTTTGCTTCTTCTGGGATTTCAACCTCTTCATGACTCTCTCGTCCAATCAACAAAAAGATTTCAGGCTCCTCTTCAACTTCTTTAATAAACTCCTTCGACGATAGCAAAGTTTTCAATTCTTCGATCTCCTCAGATTTGCTCTCTCCTTGTTGCCTTTTCTTTGGAATTAAAATAATCTTCACACCTTCAAACATAAAACTGTAGCTATTGGTCCGACCATCATGCTGCACTGCTCGATCATACTGCCACGGTCTTCCCAAAAGCAAATGACAAACATCCATCTCGACTACATCACACCAGATCTCGTCTTTATATTTCTTCCCAATAGAAAATGGAACTCGAACTCGCTTATCCACCTTCACCTCTCCTCCTTTTCTCAGCCACGCTAACTTATAAGGATTTGGATGTTTTTCCCGTTTTCAATTTCAATTTTCTCACCGCTTCTGTAGAAATAATATTGTCACAACTTCCTGCATCAATCACAAATTTACAAACTTTTCCCAATATAGTGCATGTCGACTGAAAGATGTTACTTGTGACGCCCCACCTCTATACCCACGCTAGCCAAGAACATTACTATGAATGCTGTCAACTAGCACGGAGAATAAGGCTGTTGAGGAGCGACCATCCGTGTAATTGGTTTGTGCGAGTACCGATATACCGGATCTAAATATAACATGCATTCTTTCGAGAGGAAATCCGACATACCGACACAAACTCAAAACTACTACACAGTGGCTATAATATCTTCGGAAACAAATATAGAAATAAACATAACATAAATCAGTCACAGACAATTCATACCACAAAGGCGGAAATAGATATGAATACTACACATAAAAGTGTACATCAGAGTAGTGGTCAAAAGGATCCACAATAATACAAAGGAATAGATACAAGTGCTAGACAAAAGAATAAGTATACATCAAGGAGTCTAAATCTCAAATGTATACAACAAAAACTACTAATCTAAGTAGTTAGCCAAAAGCAAGAGAAACCAATCCCAAGAGAGAAGTCAAGCAGAAGCACCTGTAACATCTCGGTCTGACCCGAGTATTATTTAATAAGAAAATAATAAACGGATCAGTCTAGCTATAAATATCAGATGAAGTGATATATAATAAGAGATATGACATAAACATTTAATAATCACAATGCCAAGCTGTGATAAATAAGTAATTGAAAATCAACAAGAGATTAATCAATATCATAATAATCTACTCAAGATAAAAAGGAATGTCATACTCCTAATTTCATTCACCAAGCCACAATATATGACATATATATCAATGCCCATCGTAAAAGTGGGTGAAACATAAATTCCAGAATTGAACACACGAAATCCAGAAATCACAAGGAAAGTATCAACGACGTCGTACAGCGGGACATCCGATGAACCAAATCACAAACAAAGGGAACAACGACGTCGTACAGCGGGACGTCCGATGAACCAAATCACAAAGACATAGCACGATGCTAGTCTAAAACCTAAAATGATCGTCATGATTAAAGAGAAGTGTCGATTACACTAAGCTAGTAAATATATGAGCTTAGCTTCATGTCCCATAACCACTAGGTTAACTTAAATATTTACGAACAAATTGTAGATCTCCACTAGAAAATTGTCACAAGAGATTCAATCGAACAAGTCCAAGAATTAACCCACGAAGTAAACGCAAGCGTTTTATACCACTCGTTTTACTAAGTCGTTTAATTAGATTTCTCATACGAGTGAGGTAAAGGTTTGTATATACTAATATATTGGAAAAACGGTTTTATAAACGAATTTGGTATTAAAATAGTATTGAAATCGTTTGATGAAAGAGTTTTGATATTTACTACTAGTATAGAAAACCTTTATATTTTTAAAGTGACAAAGCACAAGGGGGATTGTAGAAACAATCAATCACAAAGATCACATTCGAAGATGTGAATAAAATCCAATGAAATCGATAAAGGATCCATCGAAGTGGATATATCTAAAATTCCCAAAGAAAATAAGTCATCAAAGATGATAATAAATGATGACAATAAATAGGATCATCACAAATCGATTTAAATTGGAAATTCAATCCAAAAAGGCAAATTGGACTCAAATAGCAGGTTCAGTCGACTGAACAGAGATTTTCAGTCGACTGACCTTGTACCTGGAAATTTTCCAGGTTCAGGAAACTTTCTGTTTCCAGTTTCAGTCGACTGTGCAGAGTTTTTTAGTCGACTGAATCATGCTTGGAAACTCTCGGGTTTCAGGTTCAGTCGACTAAACAGAATTTTCAGTCGACTGAATCATGCCTGGGCTGTTTTTCAACCTTATTCAAATGAAGAGCAAACTCTTCCAAAATGCAACCGGACGAACATTGGCTCTAAGGGTTTATGCCAATCGGCAACCCGGCCCTATATGCTCCTCAATGCATCACCAAAAACATGATCAAACATCCATAAAAGGATTTCACACAAATTTGACTTAAAAACCCAAAAATTGGAGTATTCACAAAATCAATCCAAAACAAGAGCAAATGCACATGAAGAAGTGTTAGGAATTCATACCCAACAACCAAAGATAGTTATAGTCATAGATGTGAGATAAAAATCTCACCTTTGCACTAAAATTTATGAAGATGAAGCTTGAAAGCAAAAGGGGAATCAACCACTCTTCAAATCCAACTCTAGAAGCTTGAATCTAAGCTTAAAAGAGAAACATTCCCAAAATTAGGTTTAGGAAATTTCTAAAATTGAATGGAGAAAGAGTTGGAGAAGAAGAAGGAGATGCTTACCAAGGGGTTCTTCTTGAGTTTGGAGCAAGGAGATGGATTTGCTAAGGAAGTTAGGGCTTGGAGTTTTAATTCTTTTTCCTCTCCACCATTTTCAGTTGGAGCTTGAGTTTGAGGAGTTGGAATGAAGTAATGAAGAGGAGAGGGGGATTGGGACTGAATACATAAGTGGTTAATTGGCTCAGCCCAAACCAAAACCCTAAGCAAAAAGTAGCAAAATTAAACTTTCTCCAAACATATCGAAGCTTATACTCAAAAAGGTCGCAAACGGCATTTTGAACGCAATGGAGGTGGTCTCGAGTCCTAATTCTACCGTATGCAAAAAGTAGCTTTTCGGACTAAAATCCGACTAACGATAAAATATTTAAATAAAATATTTAAATATAAAATCGATAAATATGCGGGTTGTTATAGACTCCCCTCCTTAAAGAAATTGCGTCCTCGCAATAAGTAAGAAGGAAATATAAGAAGTAACAACCATAGAAGCATATTAACACAAAAGAAAATTTGAAATAGGAAGTTCACCCTAAAGTGCACAAAAGAGTTAGCAGGAAATCTAGTGAAACTTCAATTTCCACAATAACACCGGGCTCAAGAATGAAAACCGGAATCCCTAAGGCATTCCCGTAGATAAAAGACGTGGGGAACGTCAAGAATAGCAGAAAATTGAGCCGGTGCAACGGCGTAGTACAAAAACGGTACGCCCGAAAAACTAGAAACTCAAACAATTTGGGACATCAGCGTAGTACAAAAACGGTACGCCCAATGAACCCAAGCAAAGACATCGATGTAGTACAAACGGTACATCCGATGAATCAAATAGCAAAGACATCGATGTAGTACCAAAGGCATCGATGTAGTACAACGGTACATCCGATGAATCAAAAGCAAAGACATCGATGTAGTACAACGGTACATCCGATGAATCAAAAGCAAAGACATCGATGTAGTACAAACAGTACATCCGATGAATCAAAAGCAAAGACATCGATGTATTACAAACGGTACATCCGATGAATCAAAAGCAAAGGCATCGATGTAGTACAACCGGTACATCCGATGAATCAAAAGCAAAGACATCGATGTAGTACAAACGGTACATCCGATGAATCAAAAGCAAAGACATCGATGTAGTACAAACGGTACATCCGATGAATCAAAAGCAAAGACATCGATGTAGTACAACGGTACATCCGATGAATCAAAAGAAAAGACATCGATGTAGTACAAACGGTACATCCGATGAATCAAAAACAAAGACATCGATGTAGTACAAACGGTACATCCGATGAATCAAATAGCAATGACATCGATGTAGTACAAACGGTACATCCGATGAATCAAATAGCAAAGACATCGATGTAGTACAAACGGTACATCCGATGAATCAAATAGCAAAGGCATCGATGTAGTACAACGGTACATCCGATGAATCAAAAGCAAAAACATCGATGTAGTACAACGGTACATCCGATGAATCAAAAGCAAAGACATCGATGTAGTACAAACGGTACATCCGATGAATCAAAAGCAAAGACATCGATGTAGTACAAACGGTACATCCGATGAATCAAAAGCAAAGACATCGATGTAGTACAAACGGTACATCCGATGAATCAAATAGCAAAGACATCGATGTAGTACAAACGGTACATCAGATGAATCAAAAGCAAAGATATCGATGTAGTACAACGGTACATCCGATGAATCAAAAGAAAAGACATCGATGTAGTACTAACGGTACATCCGATGAATCAAAAGCAAAGACATCGATGTAGTACAAACGGTACATCCGATGAATCAAAAGCAAAGACATCGATGTAGTACAAACGGTACATGCGATGGATCAAATAGCAAAGACATCGATGTAGTACAAACGGTACATCCGATGAATCAAAAGCAAAGACATCGATGTAGTACAACGGTACATCCGATGAATCAAAAGAAAAGACATCGATGTAGTACAAACGGTACATCCGATGAATCAAAAGCAAAGACATCGATGTAGTACAAACGGTACATCCGATGAATCAAAAGCATAGACATCGATGTAGTACAAATGGTACATCCGATGAATCAAAAGCAAAGACATCGATGTAGTACAATGGTACATCCGATGAATCAAAAGAAAAGAAATCGATGTAGTACAACGGTACATCCGATGGATCAAATCCCAAATAATTCGGAACACTGACGCAGTACAAAAACGGTACGTCCAATGAACCGAACACAATAAAAGGACATCGGACGCTAGCCCTTAAAAGGAATGAGATAAAGCTCAATAAAACGAAGTATACCAAAATGTCCGATGAACTTGATAGAAAAATAATTCCATTCAGACAACATCAAAGAATCAACCACTTGTTGCTTACGACAAAGTGCATTGGCAACACGATATCCCTTCTCGGGAATAAAAGAATATCAAGATCATAAGATGCTAGGAACTCGAGTCAACATGAAGTTCCTTATGAGAAATAATTATTCCAAAGATTTATGATCGAGGTAGAGAACAAATTGCTCATCCAAATATGATGATGCCAAATTCCAAAAGCAAAAACAATAGCCACGAACACTAGATCATGAGTGGCATATCTAGTCTCGATAAGCTATAATGATTTAGAAGCACAAGTGATAGCACATTCTCCTTTGCAAAAGAATGTCATTCCAAACCAATAGGTACAAATAGCAAAGTCTTGGTTCCCCTTCAGGAATCACAAGAAGGAATAAGAGTATCGAAAAGAAAGAACTTCTTTTAAAATAATTCTCTTCTCCGAAAAGTTAAAACTTTCAAAATTACATTTATCATTATGTAATAATCTTTCTAGAAAAATTTGCATTTTCACAAGTCAATATATCGTGTCTGACTGTCTCATCAGAGCGTTTAGAAAATTCCTATCGATAACGTTGATCAAGCGCATCGACCAAAATTCTTAAAGCACTCAACGGGCAATACAATCACAAAATCATATTTTATAGGATAAATAAATCTCTTAAAAAGTTTTAAGAATATTCTTTGTTCGTTTCAAGAACAAAATCCAGTTTTACTTATAAATAAATCTTATGAAAAAGATTTACAAAATTTTAAATTACTATTTTCATCCAAAATCAATAAATACAAGAATGGTCTCATCGAAATATTCATAGAATATTTGATTTATAAAATGGATGAAATAAGTTAGACAAATTGAATGACGAAATAAGTCATTCATAAGAATCATAACGAGTGCGGAATGCGGTAAGTGGAATGCTAATTTCCGCAACTCGTAGCAAACAAAAACCGGTGGTAAAGTCAAACTGAAAAGACCTTAACACCTCACAAAAGATTTCTTAGGTGATAATCCTAAGACAAACTCAAAAATACCGGAAAATTTCTCAAACTACATGAATGAGAGAAATAACACATTCCTTATAAGTGGGCTTAAGGAATAAAATGATGCCATCAAGTTGGAATCAAAATCATAAAGGAAAAATAGAAATCTTCTTAACAGACTGAAAATGTCGAAGATGAATAGTCCACTCGAAAAAATAGGATATGGACTTCACAATGATTAAGCCGATCCTTTCAAAAAATCAATTCCGAAGCCAAAGTAAATATCGGCTCAGAAAGAAAAGTCACATAAAACAATTTCGACATCTAAACAAAAGCAAATTGAGTGTTGCAGATCTACCATCTGGATTCACAATCCTCAATGAAGTCAACAAGCCCAAAATATTCAAAGAAAAAGAATTAACAATTCCTTTTGATATAAAATAGTGAGATGGAAACTATATCAAAAAGAACATGAACAAGATAATCACAAAGCAAATGTCATCAAGGATTAAATGAGAAATACCTTGGCCACGAGATGTGTTGCCAAAGGCTTGAGCCACATTCAACTTTCCCTCCCTCTTACTTTGAAGTACGGGACATGCAGTAATATGGTGACCTGAATTTTTGCAATAGCGACAAAAGAGGGGTTTCGGACACTCCCCTGCATAGTGGTTCGTGGAACCACAATTATAGCATTCTCCGCGATAAGGGATGGGAGTATTTTCTATAGAAGTCTCTCGCTTCGCCCTCTTGTTAGGATTAGGACTTTCAAACCTAGTAAAGGGATGCCTCTTCTTGTTGTTGTTGGAGTTCGGTTTGGCACTCCCAACCTCGACATCAATTTCTCTATCGGCCTCTTCAAGACGAAGAGCGATATCAATAAGCTGATCAAATGAAACCTCAAGTTTCAGAAGTAATGGCTTCTTAAGATGCTTATTCAAGCCATAGACAAATCTCTGATTTTTCTTCATCGGGGTATTAATGTACTCAACCCCGTATTTGGAAAGAGATTCGAAAGATGCAACATAGTCTGTCACAGAAGATTCACCTTGAACAAGGTCTATGAAACGCCGGGCTAAGGTTACTTTTTCAGCCTCCGGCACAAATTTCAATTCGAATCTTCCCCGGAATTGCTCCCAAGTAAGATCCGCCTCAACGATTTCAGAAATTAAAAGCTCATACCAATCCAATGCTCTTTCTTGGAGCATGCTAGAAGCTACTTGGACTCGATGAAGGTCAATAAGATTCATGCGAGAAAAGATGCGATCGCATGATTTGAGCGAAGCTTGGATTTCTACAACGCTCTCGGATCCCGTGAATGGCCTTCCACCCAAATCAGTGTAGTCTCTGCACAAGCGTGCAAAGCCGGATCTAGGATGAGTAGGCTCCTGATTGGGTCCGGCTGCTTGAGCGTTCTTAACAAGATCTAGAAGCTACTGAGCAGACATGAATACTCTATCCTGAGGAGTAGCGCTGATTGACCGGCGCTGGAACGGCCTGGTCTAACCATTTCTCTTCTTTAAGAAAGAAAGAAAGAAGAGGAAAAAGTTATTCTCAAAATAAATTTCAATCAAACTTGATTGATAAAACAAGGAATCATAAAGAAAATAGGATAGAACGGTACGAAGACCCGAATAAAATCCTAAAGCACAACTCCTAAGAAAGACTTAGGACATGATCCTTGCTAAATTATTCTACATTGTTCCGAAGTTTGGCTCCGATACCAAGCTGTGGCGCCCCACCTCTATACCCACGCTAGCCAAGAACATTACTGTGAATGTTGTCAACTAGCACGGAGAATAAGGCTGTTGAGGAGCGACCATCCGTGTAATTGGTTTGTGCGAGTACCGATATACCGGATCTAAATATAACATGCATTCTTTCGAGAGGAAATCCGACATACCGACACAAACTCAAAACTACTACACAGTGGCTATAATATCTTCGGAAACAAATATAGAAATAAACATAACATAAATCAGTCACAGACAATTCATACCACAAAGGCGGAAATAGATATGAATACTACACATAAAAGTGTACATCAGAGTAGTGTTCAAAAGGATCCACAATAATACAAAGGAATAGATACAAGTGCTAGACAAAAGAATAAGTATACATCAAGGAGTCTAAATCTCAAATGTATACAACAAAAACTACTAATCTAAGTAGTTAGCCAAAAGCAAGAGAAACCAATCCCAAGAGAGAAGTCAAGCAGAAGCACCTGTAACATCTCGGTCTGACCCGAGTATTATTTAATAAGAAAATAATAAACGGATCAGTCTAGCTATAAATATCAGATGAAGTGATATATAATAAGAGATATGACATAAATATTTAATAATCACAATGCCAAGCTGTGATAAATAAGTAATTGAAAATCAACAAGAGATTAATCAATATCACAATAATCTACTCAAGATAAAAAGGAATGTCATACTCCTAATTTCATTCACCAAGCCACAATATATGACATATATATCAATGCCCATCGTAAAAGTGGGTGAAACATAAATTCCAGAATTCAACACACGAAATCCAGAAATCACAAGGAAAGGATCAACGACGCGTACAGTGGGACATCCGATGAACCAAATCACAAACAAAGGGAACAACGACGTCGTACAGCGGGACGTCCGATGAACCAAATCACAAAGACATAGCACGATGCTAGTCTAAAACCTAAAATGATCGTCATGATCAAAGAGAAGTGTCGATTACACTAAGCTAGTAAATATATGAGCTTAGCTTCATGTCCCATAACCACTAGCTTAACTTAAATATTTACGAACAAATTGTAGATCTCCACTAGAAAATTGTCACAAGAGATTCAATCGAACAAGTCCAAGAATTAACCGACGAAGTAAACGCAAGCGTTTCATACCACTCGTTTTACTAAGTCATTTAATTAGATTTCTCATACGAGTGAGGTAAAGGTTTGTATATACTAATATATTGGAAAAACGGTTTTATAAACGAATTTGGTATTAAAATAGTATTGAAATCGTTTGATGAAAGAGTTTTGATATTTACTACTAGTATAGAAAACCTTTATATTTTAAAGTGACAAAGCACAAGGGGGATTGTAGAAACAATCAATCACAAAGATCACATTCGAAGATGTGAATAAAATCCAATGAAATCGATAAAGCATCCATCGAAGTGGATATATCTAAAATTCCCAAAGAAAATAAGTCATCAAAGATGATAATAAATGATGATAATAAATAGGATCATCACGAATCGATTTAAATTGGAAATTCAATCCAAAAAGGCAAATTGGACTCAAACAGCAGGTTCAGTCGACTGAACAGAGATTTTCAGTCGACTGACCCTGTACCTGGAAATTTTCCAGGTTCAGGAAACTTTCTGTTTCCAGTTTCAGTCGACTGTGCAGAGTTTTTCAATCGACTGAATCATGCCTGGAAACTCTCGGGTTTCAGGTTCAGTCGACTGAACAGAGTTTTCAGTCAACTGAATCATGCCTGGGCTGTTTTTCAACCTTATTCAAATGAAGAGCAAACTCTTCCAAAATGCAACCGGACGAACATTGGCTCTAAGGGTTTATGCCAATCGGCAACCCGGCCCTATATGCTCCTCGATGCATCACCAAAAACATGATCAAACATCCATAAAAGGATTTCACACAAATTTGACTTAAAAACCCAAAAATTGGAGTATTCACAAAATCAATCCAAAACAAGAGCAAATGCACATTAAGAAGTGTTAGGAATTCATACCCAACAACCAAAGATAGTTATAGTCATAGATGTGAGATAAAAATCTCACCTTTGCACTAAAATTTATGAAGATGAAGCTTGAAAGCAAAAGGGGAATCAACCACTCTTCAAATCCAACTCTAGAAACTTGAATCTAAGCTTAAAAGAGAAACATTCCCAAAATTAGGTTTAGGAAATTTCTGAAATTGAATGGAGAAAGAGTTGGAGAAGAAGAAGGAGATGCTTACCAAGGGGTTCTTCTTGAGTTTGGAGCAAGGAGATGGATTTGCTAAGGAAGTTAGGGCTTGGAGTTTTAATTCTTTTTCCTCTCCACCATTTTCAGTTGGAGCTTGAGTTTGAGGAGTTGGAATGAAGTAATGAAGTGGAGAGGGGGATTGGGACTGAATACATAAGTGTTTAATTGGCTCAGCCCAAACCAAAACCCTAAGCAAAAAGTAGCAAAATTCAACTTTCTCCAAACATATCGAAGCTTATACTCAAAAAGGTCGCAAATGGCATTTTGAACGCAATGGAGGTGGTCTCGAGTCCTAATTCTACCGTATGCAAAAAGTAGCTTTTCGGACTAAAATCCGACTAACGATAAAATATTTAAATAAAATATTTAAATATAAAATCGATAAATATGCGGGTTGTTACATTACTCCTCAACCAACTAGCTTCATCTTCTTGCTTTGGTGTTAAACAAGACCTCCTCATCATTAGATTACACCCTTCGTCTCCCGATGCGATATCCTGTTCATTCTCCTCAACTGGACTATCTTCACTTTCAACAGCATCCTCACTTTCAACTTCAACTATCATAGTTCTCTTCTTCGGCTTCGGACACTCGTTGCTTTTATGACCCATTTCCTGGCAATTATAACATTTGAAACTGCTATTAACCTTTGCCTTCTCAATCTCCTTCACAACTGGCTTACTGACAGGTTTAGGAACATTAGAACTCCCACTAACACCCTTCACTTGATTGTTAGAATTAGTAATTACACCACCTCCACGTCTTCCCTGCTTCTCCCAAGCCAACGCTTTCTGATGTGCTTCTGCTACAGATCTAGGATCAAACATATTCACCATATCTTGAATCTGTATCCTCAACCCTCCAACAAATCTAGCGGTCAACTATTCTTCTGTCTCCATAATATCATTTCTAGCAATGAGTTGGTAAAATTCATCTGCATAATCATTAACTGACTTCATCCCTTGCCTCAGATTCTGCAACCTCTGGTACATGAGTGATTGATAGTTATAAGGTAAAAATGTAGCTCTCATCAACTTCTTCATCTTCTTCCATGATTCAACCTTTGACTTTCCCGTTCTCTCCCTTATAAGTTTAGTTTGCTGCCACCATGCCAAAGCTCTCCCCCTCAACCTAGTAGCAACCAACTTCACTCTTCTATGCTCAGGAACCTCCTTGAAATCAAAGATCTCTTCAACAATAGACAACCAATCAAGAAATTCTTCAGCTACCATTCCACCTTTAAATTCTAGAATTTCCATCTTCATACCCGATTCCCATCGACGATCATCCTCAACATCTCGATATGAATTTCGAACTTGGTCTCGATCTCGATAATGAATACTAGCTCTATCACCCTCTTCATTAAAATCAAATGTATGTCTATATCGATCTCGACCATCAACATCCCTTCGATCACGTATGTCTCTTCTACTATGTCTCTCTTCATCACGATATGGCTCATCCTCAAACTCACGTGGAGTTCTTCTTTCTTCATGTCCATATTCATGGTGATCTCTCCTTAACGAAATTGATGTTTCTCTTCTCTCTCTAAAAGATTGCGGTGATACCCTTCTCGCTTCCGTAACCGATGGCGAAACTCTGTTTCCTCCATGGTTCGAGACTGGTGATCTCCTCCTTTGATTTTGATTCAAATCATTCATCAACTTCTCTAACTTTCCAATGCCTTCATCAAATTTCTCATTAATACGTTGTTCCATTTGCTCAGCTTCTTCTCTTCTATACAACGCTTCAACATTTTGATGACGATTGCTCTTCTCGACGGCATGATTGATTCAATACAATCTTCAAACTTCACAACTTTCCAAACCCCACAAACAAACAAAGCACGGCTTCAAAGTTCAAAACAACTTCACCAAGGCTCGGCTACTTTCACAAGTATACACGGCCTACTCTTCAAACTCTCGGCTCAAATTCAAACACCTTTCCAACTTTGATCCAAATTGAAATGGATCGAAAGCTTCTAACTTGTGGCAACTTCAAGATGAACACGATGAACTTCAACTTCAAATTCCTTGGCTCCAAGACCTGGCTTAGCTATGATTGGCTAAGTCTAGCTCTGATACCAAAACTGACGCAGCGGATATTATGAAAACAATGAAATCGATTAAATGTAGCAATCGGTGGATTGAAGATACTGAAAGGCCCAAATTCGTTGATCACAAAGATACCGAATTCTAGCTATCTTCGACACGTTGATCGCGCATGATACCGTGAAGGAAGATCTTCAATTCTTCAAGCGTTGATCAAGCGCACTTGATTCCGCGAATCGGCTTCAACAATCGTTGATTCGAGCGCACTTGAATAACCGAAAGTGGAGATAGGAGATTACACTCAACTACCAATTTAGGATGAAAGCACACAGCAATCAACAAGAATTTTATTCAAAAAAAACCACCTTGAAATGTACAACACACCCCCTATTTATAGTTTTTCACAACCGGTCCTTAAGTCGTACACGACTCATCCCCCACGACTCACGACTCACGACTTAAGGCTCTCGACTTAGCAACAACACCATACCCAAATTACAACACAACACATAGGTCGGCAGCGACTCAACATCACGCGACTCATTCCCTTACAATGCGACATACGACTTACGACTTACATCCCTTGCCGACTTAACTCAGGTCATACTCCATATGACCGACTTAACATACAATGACTCAAAGACTCGCGACTTTACAACACAAGGCCGACTCAACACGACACATGGTTACAACAGTTAGGTCGTTTACGTCCTAACGACTCACGACTCAAGAAACTACAAACACATAACGACTTAAACAAGCCACGACTTAAGCTCCCAAGCTCCCTGCAGTATCTCCTCAAATGACTCATCATGACCGACCGACTTCAGCCCCCCCTTTAAGTCGTAGACGCCTTAAGACCGCCTTCTTAAGTCGTTGACTCGTGAACGACTTAAAACCCTTCCTTAAGTCGTGACCCATTAGAGTTTGGTCGTTAACTCGGCACCATTTTCCCTCTGGCCTCCAGTTAGCTCGGCGACGACTCAAACCTTCTTCATTAACTCGTATTCCTTTCCCACGCGATTCCTCTGGTCTCCAGTTAAGTCGTAGACGACTTATAGATGAGTCGTTGGGTCGTGTACGACTCATCAAACTCGAACACCTCAAGCTCCCGTTAAGTCGTAACCCTGTCCCCTTAGCTTTGTTAAGTCATGGATGACTTAAACCCGCCTCCATAGGTTGTGGACGACTCAAGCCCTCCTTAAGTCGTGTACGTCTTACTCCTTTGGCCTGAGCTGCATCAGCGTCCAGTAGATTTTAGTTGTAAAACCTACCATCTAATATGGTAGCTATAGTAGGCATACTATAATGGTATGTATGCTGGCTAAGATTAATATTATACTTTCAAAAAATATTTTCTACACTATGCACTAATAATAATATCAAAGAGTTTTCTTGTATCAAACATATTTGACTATCATAAGGAGAAATTTTCTCCAATTGTGCGATTGCATTGTGTGTGCACGGGGAGGCCTTATGGTTGTTTCATTTTCCAAAAGCATGCTAGTTTTCTTTTAAAATTGTTTTCGTGCAAACAACTGTTTTTGTTTACTCATACCAGTCCCATGACTGACCCGGTGTTTATTTTTCCCTTCCCAAACTCTGGGTGCCCATAATTTTCCACAGGGGCAGCCTAGAAGCAAGCTATCCATGTTTTGGAGCTAGCTTGGATAGTGGAAGTCTTTTGGAAGCTATCGGATTTTGGAAGCTTTGAAGTTTTGAAGAAAGTGCTTATATTGGAATCTCGCTAGCGCTCGCTTTCATTTGAAGGCTCTTTTGAAGTTGAGATAACTCTGTTATCTTTTCCACTGTGGTGTTATCGTTTTGTTGTTATATTGTGACGACCCAGAAATTTTAAGCTTTTAAAATCGGAATATTTAATTGATTTAAATATTCAATACAGTAATTTTAACTTGAATTACGAGTATCACAATTTATTTGATAATTGAATTATTAAATTTAATAAGTTGGAGTTGGGTAAATTGTCGAATCTAGAATTTTAAGCCTATTAAAAATAATTTGAAGGCTTATAAAATTTATGTTGATAATACTGAAGAGTATAGAAGTAATGAAATCAAATTGAAAAGTGGTTTGTTAAGTTTTGAAATTTATATCGTTTAATTCGAATTTAAAAAATAGCTTTCTGAGGCACAGTCTCGGAATTCGATGAAACCAGTTCCGTTGGATCCGTAATATTGTATTATTTTCGGATTTCAAATTTCGTATTGATTAGAGTTAGTGTGTGGGTGTACGATATGTAAACGCGTTGAGAATTTAATTGATAATGATCTAATGAAATTTAATTAATTAAGCTTCCTCTATACGCCATCCTTATCCATTCCTCAGCACGCTTTCCTTATCTTCCAGTATACACCATCGTTCATCACTTTTTATCAAAGCCCTTCTTCTTAAAAAAAAACCAAGACAGTTCGTTTATAAATTAATGGCCAAACTAATTGCAAAGCAAAGAATCACGTTACCATTCTCTTTAACTCGTTCGCAATCCCCTTTCTTCTTCCAGTTCATAATCGAAACCCATTCGATTCTATAAAAAAATGAAGCCCAAATCGATCGTTCGAGATTAAATCCAATCGAAACCGATGGACATAAAGTCGTGGTACCATCTCTCTTGCGCGACATGGAGAGATGCCGCGAGTTCTCTGTAGCTTACCGCGGCGGCGTGTGGGGCCATGGGCGAGCAAATTGGAGAAGCTAGTGGTTGGGGTCGCGACGTGTAGAGGTCGAAGACGAGCTAGCAATGTTGATTTGGAGTTTGGAAGTCGCGATAGGTCTCGATCGTCTCGCGCCTGTTCGACTTCGATTTGAGGGAGGCGACGCATCTTCTCGGTGAGGACGGCGACTCGAGTTGGCTAGGGTTTGGGTGATAGCGGCGCCGATCGCTGTGGGATGGTATTTCTGTAAGCAATTTTAGTTATTTATTTATATACATATGTATATATATACAAACTATTTTATCTATTTCCAGTAAGTTGAACTTTTTATCTGTTCAGCAAAATTTAACAGTAAAGAATAAATAAATAATACACATATTTACATACATAAATACTTCAATTTAAACATATGCATATGCAGACTTTCCAGATTTTACATATATACTGCAGAAAAAAAATTACAGTCAGGTAGGAAAGGATTATGTTTTGATTGGTAAACGTATATATGTATATATAGATATATAGTCACATACTTATTTTAAGCTAAAACAGTAGATATATATATATATATAAGATTTGAGAATGGAAATTTTTGAATATGTGGAGAGTTTATATAAAATTTGAATTTTTATCTATATCAAGTAATTTTTTTACAAGTCGATGGATTTCTAAGGAAAATATATGAATATAAATTATCTATATAAATATATATCAATATTTTCAAAACTAGTTTATTTTAAAATAAGGGATTATGGTGATTAACCTGGTTAAATTAGCCTATTCAATTTTTTTTAGTTGCTAAAACATTTAAGGAAAATTAGTTCAAATTAAAAATTCTTAAATTAATAAATGATATTATCCGATTATTCAGAGTATTAATAAATTGTATAATGATTATACAAGGTTTAAAATCAAGAAACAAGTTGGACTGGGATGGATTGCAAAATCAAAATTTAAGGTGAGTTAATCTCACTCAGCTGATTATAAATTTAAATTTAAATGATTAAATTTTAAATAATTGTTTGAATGCTTGAATTGATTGATGTGTTATAGTATGGTATAATCTGAAAATGGTATATTTTGTTGTGCTAACGTCTGTGGATGCAGGGAAACAGGATGGAGGGATCCAACTGGACCCCTCAACTTTATTTAATTATTTCATATTCTCTGTTCTAAATATTTGATATTCTGTAATGAATTATATGGAAATATTGAATGCTATGGCTTGATTGTTATAATCGGGCAATAATGAATTACCAAATATATAATTTGAGTTGGGAATGAAAATAAAAGAAGTGAAATTGTAAGTAAAATAATTATAGAAAGGTAGAATAAATTTATGAATGAACTGGAAAGGAAATAAAGTGACTTTAAATTTTTAATAAATAAATCTTGAGTATAGGAAGGAAAATTTAAATAAACGGAAAGTTAATGAAACTTAAACTTCAATGTTATTGATTAAAAGAACAAAACATTTATTTTAAATTTAGGATTTAAATTATTTAATAAGAATAAAGAAGAAATTGGGAATAACCTGAAATTTGTATATTTCAGCTAAAGGATTTAAAATCAAACTGAAAATAATAATAAAGTCCATAATTAATGAATTTTGAAATGAACTGATAAGTAAAGAAATTTATTTCAAATGGAATAAATTGGGAATCAATTGGGATAATTGATTTAAGTGATTGAGATTGGTAATTTCTCTCTGAATAACCAAGTACGTTCTCAAAGTAAATTTTTAAATATAAATTAAAAGTTTAAAGTTGTTTTAAGAAGTGTGTTTTGAAAAATTTACTATTTCTAAATATTCAAATTCTAAAGTAAGTATTTCCTTTAAATCTATTATAGAAATAATTATTTTAATCTATTATAACAATAATTATTTTAATCTATCATAGCAATAATTATTTAAAGAGTGACTTAGTATTATATTTTTTAAAAGTGAAATCTAGTTTTATATTTTATTTAGTAACATTATTTTCAAATATTCATATAGTATGTATTTTTAACAAATCATTGAATTAGTTTTAACTTAAATGTTATAAAGTATATTTTGTAAGTAAAGTGTTTTAAATGATTTTAAAAATCTAGTTTTGTGCTTGGTGATTTCAGAGGAGATAGTAAATATTTGGGAAAGTTTATTCTGAAAAGAAAGAGGGTTTTGGAACTGTTTTCAAGGGATTGAAAATAGAAATATATCTTGTGAAGATATTTTTGGGATTAATAAATAATTTGGAAAATTATTGGTTGATGCTTGTTTGTGAATATTAATTGATAGTTAAATAACCGACTATCAATATTGGCCAAATGCGTTGATCGTTTCGAAGAGATCGAGATCGAGATTTATTCTCGAAAACCACTTCGATCCGGTTTGTACGTTTCGTAAAACATGTTCGGAGTCGAAGATGGAGCAGTGAAGTGCAAGGGCTAGTCGCTACTAATCCTAAGGATATTTCCAAAATGGATTGTAACAACCCGCATATTTATCGAGTTTGTATTTAAATATTTTATTTAAATATTAACCCGTTAATCGGATTTTGGTCCGAAAAGCTACTTTTTGCAAACGGTCAAATTAGGACTCGAGACCACTTCCATTGGGTTCGAAATGTCGTTTACAACTTTTTAAGTATAAACATCGATAGGTTTGGAGTTAGTGAAATTTCACTAACTTTTCCCGCTTTGGACTTTGGGTTAGTTTAGCCTATTAAGCCCAAGTTCCAACCCTCTTCTCCTCACTCTTCATAAATTTCCTAACTAATCAAGCTTTGGCATTAATGGTGGAGGGAATGGGAAATTAAAATTCCAAAACTCAAATTCAATTGCAATCCATCTTTCTACTCCAAATTCAAGAAGAAGACCTTGGATTCAAGCTTCTTGTGCTTAGATAGAAGAAGGATTGATCCTTGCTTGCTTAAAACTTCATTTTCATTGATATTTGGTGCAAAGGTGAGATTTTTATCTCACAAATCTAGTCTATAACTATATTGGACTGTTGGGAATGATTCCCTATCACTTTTGCATGCACATTTGCATTTGGTTTGGATTGGATTGGCGAAAAACTCCAATTTTTAGCGTTTTGGTGAATTTTCTGCACTTAGGTCGTTCTGTCCATTTTCGTGTGTTCGGAGTTAGGTCGCTCGCGACCTAACACTTAGGTCGTTCGCGTGTTAGCGCGCTAGGTCGCACTGCCTTAAATTTTCACTTCGGAGTTAGGTCGTTTCACGTTAGGTCGTATGGGGTTTAGGTCATAGGTCGTTTCTGGCCTTAAATCCCCTCTGCAGCGTTAGGTCGCTCAGCCTTTCCTTGTTAGGTCGTCACCACTTAGGTCGCGACAAATGTTAGTACGTTAGGGCCTTAGGTCGTAGGCCTTAGCTCGCATTTGAGCTTAGGTCGTAGGTCGCTAGCTCGTAGCTCGTATTTGAGCTTAGGTCGTATGCCTCTCTTAGGTCGCGCATCCCTTTAGGTCGCTAGGTCTTAGGTCGCGCATCGCCTTAAGTCGCTCGACCTGCTCTCACCTTAGGTCGCGCCATCTTTTAGGTCGCGTACCATACTTTAGCCCGTTGTCCCTTAGGTCGCTTGCACCTTAGGTCGGCCTCGTTAGCTCGCAGATCCTCTAGGTCACGTGGCCTTTAGACCGTAGGTCGTTAGGTCGTAAGACCTTAGGTCGCCTGACCACTTAGGTCGCTTGACCTATTCAAATGTTAGGTCGCGAGTTCCTTAAGTCGCTCGTCTCTCTTAGGTCGCTCGCTTCGGCTAACTCGCGAGCACCACTAGGTCGTTTGACCCTTTAGACCCTTAGGTCGTGAGCAGTTAGGTCGTTAGACCTAGGTTGCCTTTTCCCCTTAGGTCGTTGGACCGATAGGTCGCTTCACCTGTGCTCACATTAGGTCGTTCGACCCATTCATCTTTAGGTCGTTCCACTTGCCTATCTCGTAGGTCGCATTCCACCTAGGTCGCGTGAACCTATAGGTCGTTGGAACCTTAACTTTTAGGTCGTTAGACCTCATTTTGTCTTCACTAGGTCGTACCGTTTTGGACGGGGCGCTGCCCCGCACCCCGCCGGGGGCGCTGCCCCCTGGACCCCCGCGACCTGACCGGGCAGGTCGAACCCCGTAAGCGGTGGCGTTGCCCCCGCACCCCCCACCTTGGGGGGTTGCCACCCCCCCTGGACCCCCCCTCCGTAGGGGATCTTATCTGAAAAACATTGAGCTGATTTCCTGGGATTTTATTCGCATCTCCGTATGCGATCTTTGTGACTGATTGCTTCTACACTTGCTTATGTGTTTTGTCACTTTATAATATAAATGTTTCAATATTAGTAGTAAATATCAAAACTCTTTTAACAAACGATTTCAACTCTATTTTTAATAACAAAGCTCTTTTCTTAAACCGTTTTCCAATCTATTAGTATATACAAGCCTTTACCTCACTCGGATGAGAAATCTAATTAAACGACTTAGTAAAACAAGTGGTATGAAACGCTTGCGTTCACTTCGTCGGTTAATTCTTGGACTTGTTCGATTGAACCTCTTGTGACAATTTTATTAGTGAAGATTTACAGTTTGTTCGTAAATATTTAAGTTAAGCAAGTGGTTATGGGACATGAAGCTAAACTTCTATATTTACTAGCTTAGTGTAATTGACACTTCTCGTTGATCTTGATGATCGCTTTATGAATTAGACTAGCAATTGCGCGATGTCTCTTTCATTTCAAGGTTAGACTAGACACCACTTGTGTGATTCCATTCACACATACCTTTCTGCTTTTTGGTTAGTCTTGACCTCAATCTGTGTGATTCCATTCACACATGTGGGGTAGCTCCCCATGGTCTTCGGACCGTCATGTGATAGGCCTCTTTCCCTTTTTATGATTTCTGGATTTCTCGTGTTGATTTCTGGAATTTATGTCATTGACTTGTTATGAGTACAAGTTTAGGGTATGATGCCCTCTTCGAATCTTTGAGAAGATTCTTGTGATATTGATTATCTCTTATTGATTGATCTTCTGTTGATCATTATTTACATACTTATAGTGGTATGTCGTTATGGATGTTTATGTTTATGCCATATCTTTTATGTTATATCATGTCATCTGATATTTATAGCTAGACTGATCCGTTTATTATTTTCTTAAATAATACTCGGGTCAGACCGAGATGTTACAGGTGCTTCTGCTTGACTTCTTTCCAGGGATTCATCACTCTGACTTTTGGCTAACTGTTTAGATTAGCAGTTTTTGTTGTATACACTTGAGATATAGACTCATAGTTGTATTCTTTTGTATAGCACGTGTTGCTATTCTTTTGTATTATCGTGGATCTTACTGACCACTACTCTGATGTACACTTTCATGTGTTAGTTATATATTCATATCTTCTTCCGCCTTTGTGATATGGATATCTGTGACTGATTTGTGATATGATTATTTCTATGTTTGTTTCCGAAGATTATTTATAGCCACCGTGTGATAAGCAATTACATGGATGGTCGCTCCTCAACAGCCTTATTCTCCGTGCTAGTTGACAGCACTACTTCGGAGTGTTCTTGGCTAGCGTGGGTATAGAGGTGGGGCGTCACAGCTTGGTATCAGAGCCAAACTTCGGAACAATGTAGAATAACTTAACAAGGATCATCGTCCTAAGTCTATCTTAGGAGTCATACCATAGGATTAATTCGAGTCTTCGTACCGATTCATCCTATTTCCTTTATGATTCCTTGTTTTATCTATCAAGATTGCTTGGTGTTCATTGGTGAATAACCTTCTTCCTTCTCTTCTTTCTTTCTTTAAGGAAGAGAATGTCTAGACCAGGTCGTCCCAGAACTGGATCATCTGGTGCTGCTCCTCCGGATGGAGTTTTTATGACTGCTCAACAGCTTCTTGATTTAGTAACTAATGCTCAAGCAGCTGGAGCTAACCCAGAACCCACTCACCCAAAGTCGGGATTTGCACGCTTGTGCAGCGATTACACCAACTTGGGTGGGAAGCCCTTCAAAGGTTCGGAAAATATCATCGAGGTCCAGGCTTGGTTAAAATCATGTGATCGAATCTTCTCTCGCATGAACCTTATCGATCTCCACCGCGTTCAGGTGGCTTCCAGCATGCTCCAGGAGAGAGCATTGGACTGGTACGAACTCCTTATTTCAGAAATTAATGAAGCGGATCTCACCTGGGAGAAATTTCAGGGACGCTTCGAGTTAAAGTTTGTACCAGAAGCTGGGAAAGTAACCTTGGCTCGACGTTTTATAGACCTTGTTCAAGGTCAATCCTCTGTGACTAATTACGTCGCAGCCTTCGAGTCGCTTTCCGAATATGGGGTTGAATACATCAACACCCCATTGAAGAAGAACCAGAGGTTCGTTTATGGCTTAAATAAGAATCTTAAGAAGCCACTACTCCTGAAACTAGAAGTCGCATTTGATCAACTCGTCGATATCGCTCTTCGTCTTGAAGAGGCTGATAGAGAGAGTGATGTTGAAGTGGAAGGCGCTAAACCAAACTTCAACAACAAGAAGAGGCCAAACAAATTCAAGGGTCCTTATCCCAACAAAAAGGGTAAGCAGGCAACCCCTGCGGCAAAGTCTCCTTCTCCTAGTGGTGCGAGTTGCTTCAACTGTGGGTCTGGGGATCATTATGCGAATAAGTGCTCTAGGCCCAAATCTTGTCGCTATTGTAAGAGCCCGGATCATTACATACATCAATGCCTCAAGCGTAAAGGCAAGAAGGAAGGAAAGTTGAATGTGGCTCAAGCCCCTGGCAACACATCTCGTGGCCAAGGTATTTCTCATTCCATTCTTGATGGTATTATTTCATTTCATGATCAACCTATTAGAGTTCTCTTTGATACGGGTGCATCCCATTCTTTTATATCAAAGGAACTGGTAGACACTTTTTCCTTAAGTGTTACTGCATTGATGACTTCTTTAAAAATTGCGAATCCTGTTGGTGGATCCGCAACTCTTAGTTTGCTTTGTAAAGATGTGGAGATTATTTTTTGCGATTTTTCTTTCCTAGCCGATTTGCATGTCATGCGTTACTTAGGCTTTGGAATAATTTTAGGAATGGATTGGCTTAACCGTTATCAAGCCCATATCCTATGTCCTGAGCGGACTATTCATCTTCGACATCCACTATCTGATAATCAGATTTCTGTTAATCTTAAAGATTCAGAATCCTGTTTGGTGGCGTCTTTATATTCTTTAAATCCTCGTGATAACGATGATGATGATGAAGATGATATTATTTCACGTATTCATGTTGTTCGTGAATTTTCCGATATATTCGAGCCCGTTTTAGGTTTACCACCTAAACGAGCAATTGAGTTCAGAATTAATCTTGTTTCTGGAGCTCAACCTATTACTCGTCCTCCTTATCGCATGTCCAATAAGGAAAATGAGGAGATGCGTAAACAATTATCTGAGTTGGAGACGAGGCAATTTATTCGCTCTAGTTCCTCGCCTTGGGGAGCTTCGGCTATTTTCGTAAAGAAATCCGATGGTACTCTGAGGCTCTGCGTTGATTATCGCAAGCTTAACGATCTTACTATTAAAAATAAATATCCTTTACCTCGGATTGATGATCTATTCGATCAGCTTAGTGGTGCTAAGGTCTTTTCACAATTGGACTTGGCTACCGGTTTCCATCAGCTTCGTATCGCTGAGGATAACATTCCTTTGACATCATTCCGTACTCGATATGGATCTTATGAATGGCTTGTTATGCCATTTGGGTTAACGAATGCCCCATCTTATTTCGTTGACCTCATGAATCGAGTTTTCAAAGATTTCCTCGATCGGTTTGTTCTCATATTCATTGATGATATTCTTGTGTATTCAAAAACCGAGGAGGAACATGAGAAACATCTTCGGATTGTATTGGAAACACTTAGGAGTAATCAATTAAAGGCAAAATTTTCTAAATGCCACTTTTGGCAATCTCGTGTGAAGTTTCTCGGTCATATTATTTTCGAGTCCGGGATATCCGTGGATCCTTCAAAGATTGAAGCGATTCAAGATTGGAAGAGACCGGAGAGTGTGACAGAAATTCGTAGTTTTCTCAGATTGGCGGGCTATTACCGCCGTTTTATTAAAGACTTTTCTAAGATTGCCGTGCCTCTTACTGGCTTGACTAAGAAGGGAGTTAAATACATTTGGTCGGACAAATGTGAAGCCTCTTTTCAGAAGTTGAAAGAACTCCTTTCCGATGCTCCTATTCTTGTGATTCCCGAGGGGAATCAAGATTTTGTTGTTTATACCGATGCTAGTCACGTTGGTTTGGGTGCCGTTCTTATGCAAAAAGAACGTGTTGTTGCTTATGCTTCTAGGCAATTGAAGCCGGCCGAGACTAGATATGCCACACATGATCTAGAGCTCGCGGCTATTGTTTTCTCCCTTCGAATGTGGCGTCATTATCTATTGGGAGAGAAATTTATTCTTTACACAGATCATAAGTCTTTGAAATATTTATTTTCTCAGAAAGAACTTAATTTACGTCAACAGCGTTGGCTCGAGTTCCTTGCACCTTATGATCTCGATATTCTTTATACCCCCGGTAAGGGTAATCATGTCGCCGATGCTCTTAGCCGTAAGCAACAAGCAGTTGTTTCTATGATGATATCCGAATGGAACGATCTCGAGATCTTATCCACTTGTGAGATTCGAGAGCGCGTATCCGATTTATGCTCATCGCTTGTTTTATGTAGCCTTGAGGCTCATCCTTCTCTTTTAGACCGCATTCTTGAAGCTCAAGGGCTAGATTCTGAATTGGCTCTTCTTGGCAAAAATGTTAAGGATAAAATTGATATTGAAGGTTTGAAAGACTTTGATATTGATTCTCGTGGCGGCATTCGAAAATTTGGTAGACTTATCGTACCAAATATTGGAGATCTTCGTAAAGATATTTTAGAAGATTCCCATCGTTCTAAATTCACCATTCATCCCGGTAGTAGTAAAATGTACGCTGATATGAAGCGACTTTATTATTGGGAGGGAATGAAATCTGATGTTGCTAACTTTGTTAAGTGTTGCATGACTTGCCAACTTGTCAAGGCCGAATATCAAAGGCCTGGTGGGTTATTGCAACCTTTAGAAATTCCAATTTGGAAGTGGGATCAAATTTCCATGGACTTTATAGATGGCCTTCCCCGTTCTCGTTCGGGTCATGATAGCTTATGGGTGATTGTTGATAGACTTACTAAATCCGCCCATTTTATTCCGGTTCGGTCTAACCGAACCGTTCCTCTTTTGGCCAAACTATTTGTCAAGGAAATTGTAAAATTGCATGGAGTTCCTACTTCTATTGTTAGCGATCGTGATCCATTGTTTACTAGTGGATTTTGGAAGAGTCTTCAAAAAGCTTTAGGAACGAAGCTTAATTTTAGCACCGCTTATCACCCCCAGTCCGATGGACAAACCGAGCGTGTGAATCAAACTCTTGAAGATGTTCTTCGTGCTTGTGTGCTTGATTTTGGTGGAAGTTGGGAAGATCATATTTCACTTGTTGAATTTTCCTATAATAATAGCTTCCAATCTAGTATTGGTATGGCACCTTTCGAGGCACTCTACGGAAGGCCATGCCGATCTCCTTCTTGTTGGCTTGAGGCCGGTGAGAAGCTGGTTTTAGGTCCAGACTTTATTCGTGATTCCACGGAAAAGATTGAACTTATTTGACATAGGATGAAAGAAGCCCAGAGTAGACAAAAATCCTATGCCGATAATCGAAGAAGGAAATTAGAATTTTCTGTTGGGGATTCTGTTTTTATTCGTGTTTCACCTATGAAGGGTGTTGTACGTTTCAGTCAATCGGGGAAGTTAGCGCCTCGATATATTGGGCCATTTCCTATCACTGAACGTATTGGTTCCATGGCTTATCGCCTTGCATTGCCGGCTCAGTTTTCTGCTATGCATGATGTATTTCACGTTTCTCAATTACGGAAATGCCTTCGGGATTCAGATTCTATTCTTGAGCCTGCTGTTGTGGAAGGAATTGAAGTTTCGCCGAATTTAACTTATGAGCAGCATCCTATTCGAGTTATAGCTTCTGAGGTTAAACGACTTCGAAATAAAGATGTTCCACTTGTGAAGGTTCAATGGTCCTCAAATCCTAAGGATTGTTCTTGGGAATCCAGAGAATTCATCGAGCGTACACATCCGGACTTGCTTACTCCTTCTCCTAGAGGTGAACTTCTTATTTCAAAATTCCTCTTGTGTTAATATGCTTTTATGGTTGTTACTTTTTATTTCCATCTTATATATATTACGAGGACGCAATTTCTTTAAGGTGGGGAGTCTGTAACAACCCGCATATTTATCGAGTTTGTATTTAAATATTTTATTTAAATATTAACCCGTTAATCGGATTTTGGTCCGAAAAGCTACTTTTTGCAAACGGTCAAATTAGGACTCGAGACCACTTCCATTGAGTTCGAAATGTCGTTTACAACTTTTTAAGTATAAACATCGATAGGTTTGGAGTTAGTGAAATTTCACTAACTTTTCCCGCTTTGGACTTTGGGTTAGTTTAGCCTATTAAGCCCAAGTTCCAACCCTCTTCTCCTCACTCTTCATAAATTTCCTAACTAATCAAGCTTTGGCATTAATGGTGGAGGGAATGGGAAATTAAAATTCCAAAACTCAAATTCAATTGCAATCCATCTTTCTACTCCAAATTCAAGAAGAAGACCTTGGATTCAAGCTTCTTGTGCTTAGATAGAAGAAGGATTGATCCTTGCTTGCTTAAAACTTCATTTTCATTGATATTTGGTGCAAAGGTGAGATTTTTATCTCACAAATCTAGTCTATAACTATATTGGACTGTTGGGAATGATTCCCTATCACTTTTGCATGCACATTTGCATTTGGTTTGGATTGGATTGGCGAAAAACTCCAATTTTTAGCGTTTTGGTGAATTTTCTGCACTTAGGTCGTTCTGTCCATTTTCGTGTGTTCGGAGTTAGGTCGCTCGCGACCTAACACTTAGGTCGTTCGCGTGTTACCGCGCTAGGTCGCACTGCCTTAAATTTTCACTTCGGAGTTAGGTCGTTTCACGTTAGGTCGTATGGGGTTTAGGTCGTAGGTCGTTTCTGGCCTTAAATCCCCTCTGCAGCGTTAGGTCGCTCAGCCTTTCCTTGTTAGGTCGTCACCACTTAGGTCGCGACAAATGTTAGTACGTTAGGGCCTTAGGTCGTAGGCCTTAGCTCGCATTTGAGCTTAGGTCGTAGGTCGCTAGCTCGTAGCTCGTATTTGAGCTTAGGTCGTATGCCTCTCTTAGGTCGCGCATCCCTTTAGGTCGCTAGGTCTTAGGTCGCGCATCGCCTTAAGTCGCTCGACCTGCTCTCACCTTAGGTCGCGCCATCTTTTAGGTCGCGTACCATACTTTAGCCCGTTGTCCCTTAGGTCGCTTGCACCTTAGGTCGGCCTCGTTAGCTCGCAGATCCTCTAGGTCACGTGGCCTTTAGACCGTAGGTCGTTAGGTCGTAAGACCTTAGGTCGCCTGACCACTTAGGTCGCTTGACCTATTCAAATGTTAGGTCGCGAGTTCCTTAAGTCGCTCGTCTCTCTTAGGTCGCTCGCTTCGGCTAACTCGCGAGCACCACTAGGTCGTTTGACCCTTTAGACCCTTAGGTCGTGAGCAGTTAGGTCGTTAGACCTAGGTTGCCTTTTCCCCTTAGGTCGTTGGACCGATAGGTCGCTTCACCTGTGCTCACATTAGGTCGTTCGACCCATTCATCTTTAGGTCGTTCCACTTGCCTATCTCGTAGGTCGCATTCCACCTAGGTCGCGTGAACCTATAGGTCGTTGGAACCTTAACTTTTAGGTCGTTAGACCTCATTTTGTCTTCACTAGGTCGTACCGTTTTGGACGGGGCGCTGCCCCGCACCCCGCCGGGGGCGCTGCCCCCTGGACCCCCGCGACCTGACCGGGCAGGTCGAACCCCGTAAGCGGTGGCGTTGCCCCCGCACCCCCCACCTTGGGGGGTTGCCACCCCCCCTGGACCCCCCCTCCGTAGGGGATCTTATCTGAAAAACATTGAGCTGATTTCCTGGGATTTTATTCGCATCTCCGTATGCGATCTTTGTGACTGATTGCTTCTACACTTGCTTATGTGTTTTGTCACTTTATAATATAAATGTTTCAATATTAGTAGTAAATATCAAAACTCTTTTAACAAACGATTTCAACTCTATTTTTAATAACAAAGCTCTTTTCTTAAACCGTTTTCCAATCTATTAGTATATACAAGCCTTTACCTCACTCGGATGAGAAATCTAATTAAACGACTTAGTAAAACAAGTGGTATGAAACGCTTGCGTTCACTTCGTCGGTTAATTCTTGGACTTGTTCGATTGAACCTCTTGTGACAATTTTATTAGTGAAGATTTACAGTTTGTTCGTAAATATTTAAGTTAAGCAAGTGGTTATGGGACATGAAGCTAAACTTCTATATTTACTAGCTTAGTGTAATTGACACTTCTCGTTGATCTTGATGATCGCTTTATGAATTAGACTAGCAATTGCGCGATGTCTCTTTCATTTCAAGGTTAGACTAGACACCACTTGTGTGATTCCATTCACACATACCTTTCTGCTTTTTGGTTAGTCTTGACCTCAATCTGTGTGATTCCATTCACACATGTGGGGTAGCTCCCCATGGTCTTCGGACCGTCATGTGATAGGCCTCTTTCCCTTTTTATGATTTCTGGATTTCTCGTGTTGATTTCTGGAATTTATGTCATTGACTTGTTATGAGTACAAGTTTAGGGTATGATGCCCTCTTCGAATCTTTGAGAAGATTCTTGTGATATTGATTATCTCTTATTGATTGATCTTCTGTTGATCATTATTTACATACTTATAGTGGTATGTCGTTATGGATGTTTATGTTTATGCCATATCTTTTATGTTATATCATGTCATCTGATATTTATAGCTAGACTGATCCGTTTATTATTTTCTTAAATAATACTCGGGTCAGACCGAGATGTTACAGGTGCTTCTGCTTGACTTCTTCCCAGGGATTCATCACTCTGACTTTTGGCTAACTGTTTAGATTAGCAGTTTTTGTTGTATACACTTGAGATATAGACTCATAGTTGTATTCTTTTGTATAGCACGTGTTGCTATTCTTTTGTATTATCGTGGATCTTACTGACCACTACTCTGATGTACACTTTCATGTGTTAGTTATATATTCATATCTTCTTCCGCCTTTGTGATATGGATATCTGTGACTGATTTGTGATATGATTATTTCTATGTTTGTTTCCGAAGATTATTTATAGCCACCGTGTGATAAGCAATTACATGGATGGTCGCTCCTCAACAGCCTTATTCTCCGTGCTAGTTGACAGCACTACTTCGGAGTGTTCTTGGCTAGCGTGGGTATAGAGGTGGGACGTCACATGGATGTAGTAGGAATAGTGCCTTCGGTTCCGTTCGAACCCGAGACGGGCTTGTATGGATGAATGCTTGCGAAACATCGTCAGGTGGACGATGGGCATTCTAAGGGATATATTCTATAAAGGTAACGCTTAGCCTCAAGCCTCACCAAATGGGAATGGCTGAAAATCAGGGGATATGCAGCAAGGCTTCGTGGGTAGCCCCCACTGGACGGTGAGGTCATCCCTGTCTAGATGTCCCTTTTTTTTAGGCTTAGTAGGCTGTTGTTGATCCCAACCGCGGGGTGATCTTGCTCGGGACTGTCCAGTAAGGGATGGTTCCGGTCTTGTGTTCCAGGGGAGTTAGGGTGGCTCCTCGGTACGCTGATCTAGACCAGGTACTATGACAGGTGGTACCCCAGTGCCTAGCCATTAGTTGGAATCCATTTACCCTATTTGCCCGTACGGTTTTGATTTTGCCCAACTATTACTGAAACGTGAGATGCAAGCATTTCAGCTAGATTCTATTTTACTTTCTATAGACACTATTATAATATCAGAGGACTTTAATAAAAATGTCTTAGCTATCGTAAGGTAAAAACCCGACATGTTTATTTGTGGTGTGGTCTTACGAGATGCTTTTGTTTTCAAACGATTTTTGAAACTTTAATAATCAATTCAGTGTGATTTTCTCACGCTGGTAATCCAGACTAACTCGGGTGTTATTTAACTGTAATGCTCGGGTCAGACCGAGTATTATAGGGTACATGATATGATGTTGTGGAGCTCAGGAGACGAGCAGGATGACGATACGTACTCCCGTACTTTTATATATATATTTATATATATATATATATATATATTACGTTGTGGGGTTGTTGTGTATCCATATGTATGATGTTGATGTTGAACTGTGATTGTTGTACTCTGATGATGTAATATATAAACAAAGATATTTGATTCGAGTAAAGAGTATTTATTATCTATTATATTTTATTTCGCTGCGATGGTTAGATTCTGATGTTGTTTTCTATTTTCTTCTTCTACCTCTTCTTCTTTAACCCAAATGGTTCGTATTTCTGTGCAACTTAAGTTGATTTAGGTAGGATAGTGTTGACTCAAGGGGTACGGATTTGCGGGTCGTTACACTTGGTATCAGAGCTTAGGTTGGAGATAACCTTGGCTTTGGTGGGAATTTCTCATTTAAATTAGAGTCTTAAGTACTCTAGAATGAGTTTGAGCGTATTAATAGATATGAGCGCGTATTTGTTAGTGAATATAAATTGTTTTAATATTGTGTTGATTGGTTTATTGAGTGGCATATGAACCTTCGTCGACACAGTCTGCGCAACTGTATTGAAGGGGTTTCTAAACACTTGAATAGAGCAATCGACACGATATTGTTTTAAATATGGGTAAATGAAATAATTTTACCCAAAAACATATTTCGATATAAAGAATAGTTTTTGAAAACTATTTAGCTAATATATAGTTGCTTGGATGTTAGAAATGATAATATTAAATTATGATCATCGTTGTGTAAAATATAACTAGGAAATGAAATGTAACTAAAATTTAAGGGAATAAATTAATTATAAATGTAAATTATAAATTGAAATACAAACAAATGGAAATTTGAATAAGTATAAACTGTACAAATGAATTATAATTAAAATTGATTTCAGCAGGATTTGGAAATTTAAATCCCGGAGATTGGAAGTATTTGAAGATAAATAATAGTGTTATTATTTTGGAATTATTTCTGAAAGAAAATGTGTTTTGAATGAATTTTGGGAAGTGATATAGCATTGAAATCACATGGACTATTGGAAATAATTCTGATGATGACGGTCGCATCATCAGTATTCATTTTCGAATTTCTAAGTGACGGATTGCTGCCAAAAATTGATTTTTTCAGAAAAGTTAGTTGTTTGGAAAATCTCAAAAGGGAATTTGTTGGGGATAAAACCAGGATTGGTTTAATTTTTGAGAATTTCGATTTGAGATGTTGGAGATTTCAAAATGCCTTGATTAAATATGCTGAAAATGACATCCGGTTGTATTCGAATTAAGTTGAAATCGAATTGAGATTAAATAAATCTGAGTTAAAGTAAAACTGAATTGTAATGGGAATTCAATTGAATTAATGAATGAAATTAAATTCTTACCTGAATAAATGGAAAAAAATAGGTTGGGTAAGGATTGAATTGAAATAGATAAACCAGAATAAGTTATAAAAGAATTAAAATGCATGAATAAAATATGCTTGGGTTATAAAGAAGCATAAGACTTGAGTTAAAATAAAAGAAGAATTTATTCAAGCTTATGATGAATGGAATTGTGTAAATAATAAGTTGTGATGTATAAAATCAAATAGTGAGATATAAAATCCCAAAATAAATATAGTTTGATGTATTGGGAAATAAAATGAAAATCCAAACTTGAATTATAAATCAAATTGGACTAAGAAAAATTAAAAGGAGTGATATTTGGGATTAAAATTCAAGTGATGGATTATAAATAAGGGAAGAACTAATTTATAATAAATTAGTTAATAAAATGTGTAAATGAGAACATAATATAGTTTAATAGAAACTGAATTGTGAGTTTATGATGAAGTTTGGAAATAAACTCAAGTTATTAATTAAAATTTAATGTGAAGTGTTAACAAATTAAATATAATTGAAATATATGGAATAAAAATGTAAAGGGATTAAAATATAAATGGTTAGAATTGCAAATAAAATCCAAATAAGTGGAAATAAGTTGGAAACGGCCTTGTAATAAATTGAATGAGTGACTCTGGAAAGCTCAATTTTATAATAACCAAACAAAGGAAATTGCAGGTTTAAAATGAAATTTAACTGAAATAGAATTGAGTTGAATAGAAAAGAAAATTTACTTGAAAAATGAAATGAGCTTAAGTATAGAAAAAAAATCGATTGAATAAATCAAAATAAGTTAACTTAAACTAAACAAATGGAAGAGAGTTGAATTGAATTCAACTTAAAACTAAGTGTGATGATATTGGTTTGAATTTAAATCAAGTGAAAATAAATGGATGGAATAAATAAGAATCAAATGAAGTGTGGTTTAAATAAGCTGAGAAACGGTTATGGAATGCGATAGCTTGGATTGTCTTCGAGCTAAATAAATAGTGTGGAATAAACAAATATGAAATGAAATGTAAATGAACGGATTGTGAATGAAATTCAAACAGAATGGGTCAAGCTGGATCAAATGATTTTGAATGGAACTTGTTTGAATAATGAAACTAGTTGGTTAATAAAATGAAATGCAAGTGGATGGATTCACATCTGAAATGTAATGAAAATGAGAATATATAGGTTGTGAATAAATTTAAAAACCGAATAGAATTAAGTATAAATTTAAATTGATTATAAAACACAAGTACTTATTTATTCACATAGATCTCGTCAAACTGCATAGAATAAATTGTCATTTGATATAAATGGAAGTAATTAAAATTTTATGTGTTGATAAGGGTAAAATAAATTGATTTTGAAAGCAATTGAATTAAATATGAGTTCAGTTTGCTTAAGAATAAGTTAAATGTAAGCGATTGAGTTTTAAACCATTCAAATTGATGAAGTTATATACGAATGGATTGAAAAACATTCACATTGAATGAGAATGGTTTATAAATTAATCGAAACAGTTAAATTAGTATAAGAATTGTATAAATTGCTTACAGAAAATGTTTGATGTGCATTTCTTTTAGAGTTCATATGTTTTAACCACTGTAACTAGGTGAAATATAGTTAAACTGCATATATTTGGCACTTACATGTTTAAATTGAGTAAGTACAGGTACTTGGAAGCCGTGTGGCTGGATTGGGTTGCGCTAACTGCTAAATTAATAAGGTGTTTGCTTAAAACGCTAAATAAGGTACGCCTACGCAATAAAAATAGGATATATGAACTGTTTTTTGTTTTTCCGACCGGGTGGGTCGATGTATATATATTTATATCTTTTGTCAAATTGCAAAAGCTCCTCCGTACAAAGGGGGCTCTGCCAAAAAATTTCAAAAATTTTGGGAGTTAGAATTTTTTTGAAATTTTTGGAAAATTGTGTTAACGACAAACAAATTCAAATTGGAAACTAAAATAAATTAGTAAAGGAAACCAATTTGAAGTAATGATATGAATTAGTTATTAATGAAAATAAAATTTAAATATTCAGAGTTAAAGATAAATTAAATTCATATGGAAATGAAAGAATCGATTTGAATAGAAATGGATATAAATTAAAGCGGTAAAGTGAAAATAAATGTAAGAAACATATAAAATGCTTATGTTAACTTAAGTAAGGAATGGTGAATTTCTTAATTGGAAATTGATAATATAAATATATTCCAAGTTAATATTTGGATGAAAGATATTGGCATTTTGTGAAAAAGTCGATAAAAATGTTTTGGGATATTGTGATTGGATATTAGTGCTAAGCAGGATATGTAGGTAATCTAAAGGGAAAAGAGAATTGGTTTTTGATTTCAAGAAGATAAATTTGAAATGCTCGACAAAAAGGTATGTATTAAAATTTGGTGTGAAATTTGATTGGAATTTTGGATTAAGCCACTTGGCTTTTTGATTTTGTTTTGGATTTGGAAGGCCGTAGAGCCATTTTGTAGTTGCACCGAGCTAGCCGCGCAAAGGAGACGCTGACGAAATTTTTCGGAAATTTAGGGAGTTAAAAAAATTTTGAGAAAATTTTGATAATTCAAATTTTGGTTTCAAATTGAAACTCGAATGATTAAACGAATAATATAGTTTGAAATTATAGGAGAGTTGAGAGGTTAATAAGAATGATAATAGGTCTTTTATAAAAGATAGTGTTCGTCGACGAAATTCTATCGATTTAGAAAACCGTCAAACGAATTTAAATTTAAAAATAACCGCAAGCGCACGTTGCACGAATGTAGCACGCGGCGAATACGGGTCGCTCCACGGGAATTGATGATTTTAAAATTCTATTCAATCAAATTATACCGAAGTCAAGAGTGAATAGCTAGAAATGTAAGAAACTAACAAAAACTAGCAAAAGAAAAGAAATGCAAATATGAGAGTTAAATGACAATTTAGAGAATAAATCCACTCTCTAGATCATGTAGTTCAACACATGAAATCATGATGTCTCTTTATGGTCACTAGTGTTTTAATTGATGTGTTTATTATAAGTATGGCATATTTGAGTTATTGATTAGCCAACATAAGCCATCAAACTATAACACACCCCTTAAAACACTTACTAACTTTCATGAAACTTAACAAAGAAAATGAAAATGAAATCTATTTTAAGTATGGCCTATTAACTATTGATTAGAAACATAGACCATCAAATTTTAATTTCAAATCACTTTCTTATGCCATAATCATATATTCATGAAGAGGCATTTGTGTTAGTGATTGTTTAAGCATAGCCTATTTGGTGTCAACAATATAGGCTATCAAATTCAAAGCAAAAACAACAATTAAACCACTTCATTGTTCATTCATTAAGCACAAAAGAGAGCATGAATTAACATATAGTTGAAGCTACATAATTAGAGAGCTTCATTACCCCTAAATTGAAGGGGTTTAGCTTCTCATATTTGTCATTTTATTAACAAATGTAGCTAACAACATGAAGGCAAAATGAAGAGGAAAAAGAGAGCAAAATGAAAAGATAAGCTAATTAACTTGCATAAAAGAAAAGAGATCTACACTACAACATAAAAAAGAGGCATGTAAAAGGAAAGAGCATGTATTAATAACATAAAAAAGGAAAATTACATGAAAATAAAAATGGCTAAGTAGCCATGAAAAGGGAAAGGGAACTTTCTTTTATTTTCTAAACTAAAACTAACTAACTAAGAGGAAGATGGCTACATGAAACATAAGGGGTATTTATATAAGTTAGAAACCCTAATGCATATTTTTGGGGAGTACCCAAAATGCCCTTGGAGAAAGTGTGATGGACAAGTTATCATTAGCTTTAATAATTCCCCACTTAAACGTACGTGAAGCTTTAAATGTCTTTTAGCATGTGCATTAGCCTTTAATTTGTACATTAAGGTAGTTGGTAGGTGGGGTCCTCCATGTTCTTCACTTTGAATTATTTCCATCTTCATTCCTTTGTATTCATTTTGTGCATGCATATTCCTTCATGAACCCACTTGTAATTGAGTTTAATTTCCTATAAAATAATATAAAAATTTTCAATCAAATTTTCTCAAATTAATATATGCAAAAAAATGACCATTTTGCCCCTAGATGAAGATGAATATGTGACAATTTCAAATAATATGAATTTTGGTTTAAACAAGTTAAAATACCCAATATGATCATTTATTCAATTTAAATATATTAAATATGGTGGTAAAATTATGCAAATTTACGTGCACATCAGATAGTTAGTAAGATGTAGGATTGTTTGGTTTAAGGATAAGAAAGCGGGAATTGGACCATTCTTCCTAACTAGTAATTTCAGGGACGAAATTCTTTTAAGGGGGGACGAATGTGACGACCCAGAAATTTTAAGCTTTTAAAATCGGAATATTTAATTGATTTGAATATTCAATACAGTAATTTTAACTTGAATTACGAGTATCACAATTTATTTGATAATTGAATTATTAAATTTAATAAGTTGGAGTTGGGTAAATTGTCGAATCTAGAATTTTAAGCCTATTAAAAATAATTTGAAGGCTTATAAAATTTATATTGATAATACTGAAGAGTATAGAAGTAATGAAATCAAATTGAAAAGTGGTTTGTTAAATTTTGAAATTTATATCGTTTAATTCGAATTTAAAAAATAGCTTTCTGAGGCACAGTCTCGGAATTCGACGAAACCAGTTCCGTTGGATCCGTAATATTGTATTATTGTCGGATTTCAAATTTCGTATTGATCAGAGTTAGTGTGTGGGTGTAGGATATGTAAATGCGTTGAGAATTTAATTGATAATAATCTAATGAAATTTAGTTAATTAAGCTTCCTCTATACGCCATCCTTATCCATTCCTCAGCACGCTTTCCTTATCTTCCAGTATACACCATCGTTCATCACTTTTTATCAAAGCCCTTCTTCTTAAAAAAAAACCAAGATAGTTCATTCATAAATTAATGGCCGGACTAATTGCAAAGCAAAGAATCACGTTACCATTCTCTTTAACTCGTTCGCAATCCCCTTTCTTCTTCCAGTTCATAATCGAAACTCATTCGATTCTAAAAAAAATGATGCCCAACTCGATCGTTCGAGATTAAATCCAATCGAAGCCGATGGACATCAAGTCGTGGTACCATCTCTCTTGCGCGACATGGAGGGAGGCCGCGAGTTCTCTACAGCTTATCGCGGCGGCGTGTGGGGCCATGGGCAAGCAAATTGGAGAAGCTAGTGGTTGGGGTCGCGACGTGTAGAGGCCGAAGACGAGCTGGCGATGTTGATTTGGAGTTTGGAAGTCGCGATGGGTCTCGATCGTCTCGCGCCTGGTGGACTTCGATTTGAGGGAGGCGGCGCATCTTCTCGGTTAGGACGGCGACTCGAGTTGGCTAGGGTTTGGGTGATAGCGGCGTCGATCGCTGTGGGCTGGTATTTCTGTAAGCAATTTTAGTTATATATATATATATATATACACACACAAACTGTTTTATCTATTTCCAGTAAGTTGAACTTTTTATCTGTTTAGCAAAATTTAACAGTAAAGAATAAATAAATAATACACATATTTACATACATACATACTTCAATTTAAACATATGTATATGCAGACTTTCCAGATATTACATATATACTGAAGAAAAAAATTACAGTCAGGTAGGAAAGGATTCTGTTTTGATTGGTAAACGTATATATGTATATATAGATATATATTCACATACTTATTTTAAGCTAAAACAGTATATATATATATATATATATAAGATTTGAGAATGGAAACTTTTGAATATGTGGAGAGTTTATATAAAATTTGAATTTTTATCTATATCAAGTAATTTTTTTACAAGTCGAAGGATTTCTAAGGAAAATATATGAATATAAATTATCTACATAAATATATATCAATATTTTCAAAACTATTTTATTTTAAAATAAGGGATTATGGTGATTAACCTGGTTAAATTAGCCTATTCAATTTTTTTTAGTTGCTAAAACATTTATGGAAAATTAGTTTAAATTAAAAATCCTTAAATTAATAAATGATATTATCCGATTATTCAGAGTATTAATAAATTGTATAATGATTATACAAGGTTTAAAATCAAGAAACAAGTTGGACTGGGATGGATTGCAAAATCAAAATTTAAGGTGAGTTAATCTCACTCAGCTGATTATAAATTTAAATTTAAATGATTAAATTTTAAATAATTGTTTGAATGCTTGAATTGATTGATGTGTTATAGTATGGTATAATCTGAAAGTGGTATATTTTGTTGTGCTAACGTCTGTGGATGTAGGGAAACAGGTTGGAGGGATCCAACTGGACCCCTCAACTTTATTTAATTATTTCATATTCTCTGTTCTGAATATTTGATATTCTGTAATGAATTATGTGGATATATTGAACTATGGCTTGATTGTTATAATCGGGCAATAATGAATTACCAAATATATAATTTGAGTTGGGAATGAAAATAAAAGAAGTGAAACTGTAAGTAAAATAATTATAGAAAAGTAGAATAAATTTATGAATGAACTGGAAAGGAAATAAAGTGACTTTAAATTTTTAATAAATAAATCTTGAGTATGGGAAGGAAAATTTAAGTAAACAGAAAGTTAATGAAACTTAAACTTCAATGTTATTGTTTAAAAGAACAAAACATTTATTTTAAATTTAGGACTTAAATTTTTTAATAAGAATAAAGAAGAAATTGGGAATAACCTGAAATTTGTATATTTCAGCTAAAGGATTTAAAATCAAACTGAAAATAATAATAAAGTCCATAATTAATGAATTTTGAAATAAACTGATAAGTAAAGAAATTTATTTCAAATGGAATAAATTGGGAATCAATAAGGAAAATTGATTTAAGTGATTGAGATTGGTAATTTCTCTCTGAATAACCAAGTACGTTCTCAAAGTAAATTTTTAAATATAAATTAAAAGTTCAAAGTTGTTTTAAGAATTATGTTTTGAAAAATTTACTATTTCTAAATATTCAAATTCTAAAGTAAGTATTTCCTTTTAAATCTATTATAGCAATAATTATTTTAATCTATTATAGCAATAATTATTTTAATCTATTATAGCAATAATTATTTAAAGAGTGACTTAGTATTATATTTTTTTAAAGTGAAATCTAGTTTTATATTTTATTTAGTAACTTTATTTTCAAATATTCATATAGTATGTATTTTTAACAAATCATTGAATTAGTTTTAACTTAAATGTTATAAAGTATATTTTCTAAGTAAAGTGTTTTAAATGATTTTAAAAATCTAGTTTTGTGCTTGGTGATTTCAGAGGAGATAGTAAATATTTGGGAAAGTTTATTCTGAAAAGAAAGAGGGTTTTGGAACTTTTTTCAAGGGATTTAAAATAGAAATATATCTTGTGAAGATATTTTTGGGATTAATTAATAATTTGGAAAATTATTGGTTGATGGTTGTTTGTGAATATTAATTGATAGTTAAATAACTGACTATCAATATTGGCCAAATGCGTTGATCGTTTCGAAGAGACCGGGATCGAGATTTATTCTCAAAAACCACTTCGATCCGGTTTGTACGTTTCGTAAAACGTGTTCGGAGTCGAAGATGGAGCAGTGAAGTGCAAGGGCTAGTCGCTACTAATCCTGAGGATATTTCCAAAATGGATGTAGTAGGAATAGTGCCTTTGGTTCCGTTCGAACCCGGGACGGACTTGTATGGATGAATGCTTGCGAAACATCGTCAGGTGGACGATGGGCATTCTAAGGGATATATTCTATAAAGGTAACGCTTAGCCTCAAGCCTCATCAAATGGGAATGGCTGAAAATCAGGGGATATGCAGCAAGGCTTCGTGGATAGCGTCCACTGGAGGGTGAGGTCATCCCTGTCTAGATGTCCCTTTTATTTCGGCTTAGTGGGCGGTTGCTGATCCCAACCGCAGGGTGATCTTGCTCGGGACTGTCCAGTAAGGGATGGTTCCGGTCTTTTGTTATAGGGGAGTTAGGGTGGCTCCTCGGTATGCTGATCTAGACCTGGTACTGTGACAGGTGGTACCCCAGTGCCTAGACATTAGTTGGAATCCATTTTCCCTACGTGCCCGTACGGTTTTGATTGTGCCCAACAATTGCTGAAACGTGAGATGCAAGCATTTCAACTAGATTCTATTTTACTTTCTATAGACACTATTATAATATCAGAGGACTTTAATAAAAATGTTTTAGCTATCGTAAGGTAAAAACCCGACATGTTTATTTGTGGCGTGGTCTTACGAGATGCTTTTGTTTTCAAACGATTTTTGAAACTTTAATGATCGATTGGGTGTGATTTTCTCACGCTGGTAATCCAGACAGACTCGGGTGTTATTTAACTGTAATGCTCGGGTCAGACCGAGTATTATAGGGTACAGGATATGATGCTATGGAGCTCAGGAGACGAGCAGGATGACGATACGTACTCACGTACTTATATATATATATATATATATATATATATATATATATATATATATATATATATATATATTCCACTGTGGGGTTGTTGTGTATCCATTTGTATGATGTTGATGTTGAACTGTGATTGTTGTACTCTGATGATGTAATATATAAACAAAGATATTTGATTTGAGTAAAGAGTATTTATTATCTATTATATTTTATTTCGCTGCGATGGTTAGATTCTGATGTTGTTTTCTATTTTCTTCTTCTACCTCTTCTTCTTTAACCCAAATGGTTCGTATTTCTGTGCAGCTTGAGTTGATTTAGGTAGGATAGTGTTGACTCAAGGGGTACGGATTTGCGGGTCGTTACATATATCATGTATTTGAACTCTGATATTGGTGATCAATTTTGTAACGAATATTGTATCGGTGTTGTATTTGTGTTGTGATAAATGAAATCATCTTTTATTTTCGTTGTTTATATTCATCTAATGTTGTTATAAGCTCCATCCGTACTGGAGTTCAACGTTTGAATCTCCGACATTCAAATACAAGTGAGGTATTTGATGTCAATTTTCGAACACTGGATTTTGGGTCGTGACAAGTAGTATCAGAGCTAAAGGTTGAGTAAGAACTTTAGCTACAGAGTACATCACATTAGGTGGCTCATTAGAGATAGGGTGAAGAATACCCTAGAATGAGTATATACCGAGAAGCCGAAACCCTAAAATTTCTTGGTCTATTTCTTTAAACTGTTGATATTCCTTAAGATATCTTGTCTGTATAGACTAAATCAAGTTTTCTTACTATTTACTGATAGTGAGAATGAGCGGGCGAAGAGGATGAGCTAGGAGACAAGGAAATACTACCTCAACTAGTCAAGTCCCTGCAACAGCAGAAGCAGCTATACCTACTCAACCTCAGCCGAATCTGGCTGATCTGTATCGAAGTTTTTCCAGACTGGGTGGAAATCCATTCACTGGCAAGGAGTCTATTGTCGAAGCCCAAGCCTGGATCCGATCATGTCAAAGAATTTTTAGAGGACGGAAGTTGGAAGAAGATCAAATGTGATTGATAGCTTCTTGGTAACTCCAAGAGGAAGCTCTAGCTTGGTGGGAGATCGTTACTGTGGATGAGTCGGAAGATGAGTTCACTTGGAGTCGTTTCAAGGAGGTGTTTGAAAAACGATATATGCCATCTGCTGTTATCTCCCGAATGTATCAAGAATTTATGGACTTGAAGCAGGGAAGTTTGTCATTTGAGGTGTACTTCAATAAGTTCAATGAATTATCTCGATTTGGTCCGGAGCTGGTGAACACCCCCAAAAGAAAAATGAAAGATTTATTCGGGGGATGAATAAGAAATTCCATGAAACAATGACTACCTGCGCTAAGGAAACTTTTTCTGATCTGATCGATGTGGGTTATAGATATGCTACCCTGGATATGCAGGCAGCTCCGGAGGAGAAAGGAAATACGAGCAATCCAAATTGGAAAAAAAGAAAGTTCGAAGGCAAGAAACCGTATCAAGGCAAGCAGAAGAAGAACAATCAGGAAAACCCGACGAAGAATATTACTTGTTACAATTGTCAGGAAATGTGCCATTATTCAAGTAGACGTGAGAATCCAAAGAAACAAGTAAAGAAAGAACAACCTGCGAAGATGAGTCAGGGAGCCAGAGAATGCTATAATTGTCACAAGCCTGGACACGTAGTTAAAAATTGCCAAGCAATGAAGCAAGCTCAGGTAGTGAAAGTGTATACGATAAGGATGCCCCCACAACTTCAAGGGAGGATAAAGGAAAAGGAGTTCTAGAAGGTAACCTTCTCATTTATGATAAAGTTGTTAGAGTTTTGTTTGACACGGTGCTACACATAGCTTTATCTCCCAACAAACCGTAAATGAATTAAAACTTGAACCCGAATTTGTCGAGGAACCCATTTGCATGAAGAATTCGGTTGGTGATCCTGCAAATATTTGTCTATATTGTAGGAAGGTCCCTATCTCATATTCTCGTCATCAATTTCCTATCAACCTTTATGTTCTCGACTTTAATGAATTTGAAATATTACTCAGAGTTATTTGGTTAACCAAATACAAAGTCAAATTAGATTGTAACAATCGAATGATTTTGGTCAAAACAAAGTTTGGGGATTTTAACGAAATCTCTTGTGAGGATCCGAGTCCTAAGAAAGATAAATTGATGTATACTTTGGGGTATCGTGAACCTAGTTTGGAGTCCATAACTATTATCTGGGAATTTCCCGATGAATTCGAAGAGGTCAAATCTTTACCTCCACATAAAGAAATTGAATTCAAGAATTGACTTAATACCTAATGCTTGTCCTGTCGTTCATGCAAGCCGCATGATGGCACCCAGGGAAACGATAGAACTAGTCAATCAAACCCGAGATTTGGTAGAGAAAGGGTTAATATGCCCAAGTGTTTCCGATTGGGGTTCAATTGTTGTCTACGTAGCCAAATCTAACGGATCTTTGAGATTGTGTGTAGACTATCACGATCTCAACAAATTAACTCTCAAAAACAAATTCCCTTTACCTAGAATCGATGATCTATTCGATCAGTTGCACGACTCTCGATTCTTTTCGAAGATGAATCTAGCTCAAGGATTCCATCAACTACGAATTGCTAAATACTATATTCACTTAACTGCTTTCAGGGGTCCAGACACATTCTACGAATGGTTAGTCATGCCTTTTGGACTAACCAATGCTCCCGCATACTTGGTAGACTTATTGACCCGTGTATTCGATGAAGTGTTGAATAAATTCGTACTTGTGTTTATTAACGATATTTTGATCTACTCCAAAATCGAAAAGGAGCAAGCTGAGCATCTAAGGATTACTTTGGAGATATTGAGGAAGAACATTCTATTCGCCAAATTTTCAAAATGCCATTTTTGGGTCAAGGAAGTTGGATTTCTCGGGCACATTGTTAATGAAGAGGGAATTTCTGTACACCCGGGCAAGATTTCTGCTATTCTAGACTTTAAACGACTCACAACTTCAAAAGAAGTTTGAAGTTTTTTAGGTTTAGCAGGATATTACTAGAAGTTTGTTTAGGAATTTTCTAAGATAGCTAGTACATTGACTAAGTTGACAATGAAGAATGCTAAGTTTGATTGCACTCCGAAATATGATGAAGCATTCCAGGAGTTGAAGAGGAGATTGACTACTACTACTCCCGTTCTCACTATTATTACGGGAATCAAGGCTTATCCATTTATACATATGCTTGTGGTGATGGTGTGGGTGCTGTGCTAATGTAGAATGGTAGAGTAATTTCTTGCGTGAGTAGACAATCACGTCCAGATGAGAAAAACTACCCAACCCATGATCTGGAGCTTTTAGCTGTTTTCTTTGCTTTAAAAATCTGGTGTCACTATCTTTTGGGTGAAAATTTTGAATTTCTCACCGACCATAAATCTATGAAGTATCTATTTACCTAGAAGGATTTGAATATGCGGCAACAACGTTGGATAGAATTTCTAGCGTCTTATGGCCAAGATATTCTGTATAAGTTCGGAAAAGCCAACGTTGTAGCCGACGCCTTTAGTAGAAAACTTGTTATTCTTGCTCATCTTGTTGTCACTCCTACTCTTCTTGAGAAAGTTGCTAGCAAGCAAAAAGAAGATAAGTTTCTTCGAGATATGTATGGGAGAATCCTTCGAGGTGAAGACACCTGTTTTGAAACCAATCATAGTGGATTATAAGACTGAAAGGTAGGTTGTGAGTTCCGGACATTCCCGATCTACAACGGGAAGTTTTGGACGAATGTTACAAGTCCAATCTTAGTACCTATCCAGGAGTTAATAAGATGTATCGTGATATCAAAAGAACTTTCTGGTGGAAAACAATGAAAAGGGATTTATCTATTTATGTGAGTCGTTGTACTACTTGTCAACAAATCAAAAGTGATCAAAAGAAGATGGCAGGTTTACTTCAGCTGTTGGAAGTACCTAAATGGAAGTGGAATCAAGTGTCTATGGATTTCATAGACAGTTTGCCAAGAACTCAGAAAGGTAGTGAGGCAATTTGGGTTATCGAAGATCATCTAACCAAGACTGCCCACTTCATCCTAGTAAAATCTACCCAAACAGTGGAAAGTTTGGCAAAGTTATATATAAAGGAGATTGTTCATCTCCATGGTATACCCAGCAGTACAGTGAGTGATCGAGACCCGATCTTCACTAGTAGACTTTGAAAGGCATTTCAAGCCGCATTAGGAACTAAATTAAACTTCAGCACTGCATACTATCTACAGTCCGAACGGCAGACTAAAAGAGTAAATCGAATCTTAGAAGACCTTTTGCGTGCTTCTATTCACGACTTTGGTGGTTCATGGGAGGACAGTTTTCTTCTGGTTAAATTCTCATATAATAGTAGCTATCAGGCTAGTATCGAGTTGGCTCCTTTCGAAGTTGTATATGGTCGTCCGTGTCGATCACCTGCACTCTGGATTGAATCAGTCGATAGACTTCTCCTTGGACCAGATATGATAAAGGAAGCCACAGAGAAAGTTGATTTTATTCGAAAGAAATTGAAAATGGCTCAAAGTCGTCGGAAAAATTATTATAATTGCAAGAGAAGAAATTTAGAGTTTCAAGTTAGAAATTATGTTTTCCTCAAAGTTTCTCCAATGCGGGGAGTGTTGAGATACCGGAAGACTGGTAAGCTGGCACCATGATATATCGGTCCTTTTCCTATACTGGAAAGGATCTGTCCTTTGGCATATCGAGTGCGGCTACTTAGCTGTTTATCTAGCATACACGATGTGTTTCACATGTCACATCTTCAGAAATATATGCATGATCCAAACTGTATTATTGAGGAGGTCACTCAGCAGGATTTGGAAATCACAGCAAATTTGGCAGTTAAAAGAGAACCGTTGAAGATAATTGATCGAGATGAAAAGCAGCCGAGGAATAAAATTGTGAAATTGGTAAAAGTGCAATGGAGTGGTGATCCAAATGACTGTACTTGGGAAATAGAGGGTAGCATGCACAAGTCCTATCCCAGTTGCAGAATGGATATTCCAGCTTAATTGGTAAGCCATTTCTCTATCTTTTTCTGTATTCTTATATTCTTTGTTTGTCTCTCTCTTTCAAATTTCGAGAACAAAATTTTCTTAAGGGGGAGAAATCTGTAACATCCCACTATTTATAAAATTTAAAATTAGTAATTAATATAGATTTTGGAATTAAATTGAAAATTAATTTGAAAATGTTAAAATAAGTTAAATAAGTGTTAACTTGTATATATATTTGAATAAAATATAATTTACATTTGAATTTGAATTTTAAAAAGATAAATGTTTTAAAAAAAATTTGAATTTAAAATATATATGTATATATATGTGTGGGTAGATTTGTATTTGAATTTAAATTAGTATTTGAATTTGAATTTAAAATTTTAAAATAAATATCTTAGTAAAATAATTTAGATTTGAAAAAAATAACATATGTGATTATTTATTAATATATATTTTTGTTTGAAACTATTTTCTTTAAAAGGTTAATGCATATATGTAAATAAAAGAATGTATTTATAAAAATAAGAAAGTGTGATATAAAAATTTGTTTAAACCATATAATAATGCAAAATTACAAGTGTTAAGCTTTTATCACCTAAAATTTACAAGTGTAAGATAAGTAATCTAAGGATTAACATGTGTAATCAATTTAAACATAGGAGTTAACAAGTGTCATTTTGTTTGTTTATTTTGAGAAAAATGATAAAAATGGAAAATGAGATTATATAAACTATTTCATCTCCTCCCTCTCTTTTCTTTTATCTTTATTTTTGAAAGATTGTACATTTTAAAATCAGAAACAAAGTAATCAAAATAAGACAACTTCCTCAATATTTAAACTAAAACAAATTCCAGTAAACAAAAATTTGAAACAATATACTCAAATTTCAAACCCAAAAAAAACAATTTCAAACAGAGCAAGATCAACTCAAAAATTTAGCAAATCAAGAGCAAAGTAGGATTTCAACTTTAACAACTAAAGTAAAGCAAGGATCATCACATAAACAACAATCAATTCAAAAAAGAACAGACCTAGAAAACTAGTCCCAGTTTTTCAAATTCAAGAAAAATTGTAAGCTCTCTGTTTTCAAGTTGACCGGTGAGTAAACTCTTGATAACTTGATCTATAATCTATTGTTTTGTGAAGTAAAGCTGTGCAAATGATTTGAATATGTGAAAATATGTGGTATGTACACAAAAAATACATATACGTAGGTGTGCATGTTTGAGTTACAAGCATATCTACCTCTGTAATTTCCAGGTTTTCAAAAACCTATTGAAAATTTGATTACTCTTCCTCTGGTTCTTGTTAAACTTTATAATCTAAACAAAAATTGTTTGCTTAAACATGTTTTAAGTTTTAAAAATAAATTAGAGCAAAACAGTTAGAGTTTTCTTTTGGAAAATTTGAAATTACAGGTAAACTTAAAACATGTTGAAGTTTTAATTATCATGGTTCCTGATATCAAGTATATAAATCGAAACATTTCTGAAATTGATGAATTTTAAAAGAAAAATCATAATTTTTAATAAAGTATCTCTTGATAAACACTAGGATGAACGGTATCACGTTTTTCACCAAATTCTGGTGATCGATGACATAAGGGGTCTCGTGGTCGGGGTTGGAACTATCATGATGGTCAAGGACCATTAGAAAATTATTGGACGAATATATAAATCATCGTGGTGGTCAAATGCAAATGATTTAGGGTTTAAGCTCATGTTTCTGTAAGGGTCAGAATTCGATAAACTATAGCGTCGACAGGGCATCGCAAGTGGCCGGACGTGAGGGTATCGAAGCGTTAGGTATAAGTGAAGCTTCGGGTATGATCACGTGACCCCTGATTGTCGGAGGTGGAAGAACGAGGCGATTGTTGATGGCTCGGTTTTGTTCAAGTTTTGGGTCAGATTGATCGATTACGAATTCGCTGTCGTTTGGGGGTTCTGGGTGGCCTGGTGATGTATGGAGGTTGTACTCGATTGATCGACAGACATAGCATTGGCGGAAGATGGCTGGAGCTCCTATGCTTGTGCACGAGTGTAACGCCCCACTGCGAGACCCATATTAGCAAAGAGTATTAGAAGATAATACCATCTACTTAATACAGAGAATAGAGCTAGATAGGAGCGACCATCTATAGCCCTGTCTTAACCATCTACTGAATACGTCGACAAATGTAGCATATATTTTTTAGGTGAATCGACATATCCAATAGATATTTAATACAAAACTATAATGGCTATAAGATCTAATAGAACAAAATATAACAACTCAAGTGTAAAACACATCACAGAACAGTAGACAATCACATACATATACACATACGCAGATACATCACAGAGTATGCAAAATGATACATGTCAAGTGGTGTAGCAACCATAATATATAGGCGAGTCAAAAGAATATACATATCGGAGTTATGACCAAAAAGAACTACACAAAAACTATAACAAAAGGAGCTAGCAGAATAGTCCATGCGGAAGCAAAACAGGCTAAGTCCAAATGTAAAAAACCTGGAACTCCTCGGTTTGACCTGAGTATAAAATACACGGGTCAGTCTAGCTAAACAAATCAGTTAGATAAGCTAAATGATAATGAACATGCAAGGTCATAAAGTACCACAAGTATCTCTAAAAGAGATTACTCGATCATCTAACAAAAGATGCATCATAACAAGCCTCATATCATCGGTAACTCAAATAAACAAAGGATACGAATCCCAAATCAAGCTAAAACGACAAATAACAAATACCAATAAAGGTAACACAAGTTTCCACAAGGTAATCGCTATATGTCATGTGGTTCAAAGGACCTACACCGAAAGGCGATACACTGAGGAAATATAAGTATCAAAGAAACAAAGGATGCACGTGCTCAGTACTATATAAACAAGGATCCACAAGCCTAAGGCGACAAACCCAAGCATCTCTCGAGCGGTGATGAAGGACCAACACCAAAAGCGATACTATAGGGAAACAAACCCAAAGGCAATAGAATTGGAGGCTACAATCCTAAAGGCACAAACCCGAAGGCACAAATCCGAAGGCAACAAACCGTAGTGGCGAAGGTCCGGAGGCCCAGTACTGGGCACCACTAACTGGCAATATGTGTCACAAACTCTCAGAAAGGAACACGAAAAGTATTAACGTGTGTCCCATACCACACGTTCGCACTAAACGGTTTACTAACTGTTAGTCAATTCCACACTCAAAGAAGTACAAAGTTTATCTCATCTCATCGGTAAACCAGACCCGAAGGTCAAAACGATCAAACGAGTAGATTAGGAATTGAATGAAAAGATAAACGCATGTTTTCATAGCAAGCGTTTTATCTAACCATTTAACTCTCCTCCCTCTTCACTCAAAGCGCAAAATTGTGTGTTTTATATAGAATTAAGTTGAAGAAAACGAGTTTTGGGAACGTTTCGAAATCGCTTTAGAAATTGCCTTTGAAATTCTCTTGTTAAAGAGTATATAATTTTTATACTAAGAAAAAAAGGTATAATAATAATTTTCAAAGCCCCTTTATTTGAAAAATATTTTTAAAACACATTGTAATAACTGTGTATGAAATCTAGAAAGAAATTTCGAGAAAACAACGAAATAACGGAAATTTCACCAAGTATTATCCATTTAAAACAAGCCGCGATTCAATATTCGACGGTAGGTTTGAATAAATTAGTAATTTCAAAATGACTTTAAATTTTTGAAGAATGTAGTTCAATGTTCCTACTTCAAACTGCAAAAAGAATCATTCAAATCCGATTTGAACCGAAGAATCTGCGTCATTTCAAAGTTGGACCAAAATAAGGTTTTAAACACTGAATTACAGCAAGCTGCGAGTACAAGTTCGACAGTAGTTCCGAAATAGCAAACCAACCCAGATTGTCATGAGATTTTACAGTAATGTAATTCAACACTCCTATTTCAATATTCAAAAATAATCACTCAAATCCAATTTGAAACAAAGAATCTGCATCGTTTCAAAGTTGGACCAAAATAAGGTTTTAAACACTGAGTTACAACAAGCTGCGAGTACAAGTTTGACAGTAGTTTCAAAATAGCAAACCAACCCAGATTGTCATGAAATTTTACAAGAATGTAAATCAACACTAGAAATTCAATCTTAAAATAGAGTCATTAAAATCCAATTTGAAATGAATGAGTTATACTATCTCAAACATGGACTTAGGCCATGTTTGCAATAGTTCAAAAACCAAAAAATGTACAGGCCTGAAACCATCTTGGGTTCAGCTTTCAAGCATAAAACAGAGCAACAAATGAAATTGGATTGAGCTCAAATTGGTATGCATATGCTAGAAAATTTCATCTTTCAAAAAAAATAATCATTGAATTCCATTTAGAAATGAATGATTTATGATGTCTCGAACATGCACTCAGGCCATGTTTGCAGCAACTCAAAACAACTACAGGCAAAAATCTATGCCTGAGTCGATTTTGCAGCAATGTTCTAAACATTCAGACGACAATATCTTTCAATCAAAAGTTTTAGAAATAAATTTCAACATGCAAGCTACCAAATGCAAGAAATCTGACAGCATTTTGTTGCCGGAGTCAAAAGATACGTGCCTCTAAAGAAGCATTACATAACAGTATTGAACAACAGAGAAGAAAGCTCAAAATATTTTTACATAAGCTAAACTATTTACCATTTTTGCTATTAAAAGAATTATTTTGCTAGATTATGTGAGTTTATTCAGCTCACCTTGCTGTATGGAGGCAAATATCCGGATTTTGGTTGCAAGTTGGAAGCTTTATGCTTAATTATAAGCTTGTAGAGCCTGTAGAACAAGAGAACAATGCATCCAAAGGAGAGTTTTACTATAATTAGAAAACCATTTTCACAAATCAGAAACTTTGATGAAATTATGATGTTTGGAGTTAGATTACCAGAGATTTATTCTCTAGATTGAAAATGATAGCAATTTGATGAATTTATTAAAGAAATTTGCTTGGATTTTAATTTGATGGAGGTGGGTTTACAGGTTTTTTTTTCAGAAGAGGAAGAAGAAGAGAAGTGAGAAAAAAGAACGTATAGCTATCTTTATGCCTCATTTTCTCATGTCATGCTAAAAGATAATGGGCTAATGGACCCAAAATAAAAACAAATTAGCAAGACCTAAGAAATTAATCAACCCAAAACAATATATGTGCATATATCACATATATACAAACAAAAATGCATTTTTCTCTCAAGTTTTACAAAATAAAATTTTGAAAAATTGTATTCAAATAAAAAAAAACATTTTCTACCATATAGAAGGATAATTTATATTTTTATAACATTTTTATTATTAAATTCCTTTATTTCACAAAAATGCACTATTTTCGCAATAAAATGCAAAAGTCTGTATTTTTAGCTTTTAAAATTTAACTAAAAATACGTTTCTCACTTAGAAAAATATTTCATGCCATTTCCAAATTTAATTTTTAGCCAAAACATATTTTTAAACTAATTTCCACCTTTTTATTTAAATAAAACACCTTAAAAACCAAATACTTCTTTTAAATACTATTAAAAGAAGCGATTGGGCAATAATTAATAAAATTATTGCATTTTCTCTAAAATAAAACCATTTTCCATTCATTATTTACCCAAACAAATAAAATAAAGTTTCAAACTTTATTTTCTCATTTAATTTCCAAAATTCATTGTTTATTCCAAATAAACAATTTAGTTTCTCGAATTTTATCTTAATTCACAATATTAAATCATAACCACCATTATAATTTAATATTTACAAGTAATATCCAAAACTAAGGTTGTTACAACAGGTATCAGGTTTATACTATTGGGTTGTTTTTGAGAAGACGAAGGTAGAGCTCGAAGTGGTCTTCGGGGAATCAAGGTGATGGCTCGAGTATAAGTTCGGGAAATTTTTGAGTCGCACCAAGTGATAAAAACTTAAACAAAATTCTAAGTTTTAATATGAAAATTGGTGGTTGTCTTGGGGACGACTCGAAGCAAACAGGCATGTAGCTCGGGTGATACTCGAATAAGGGTTGCTGAAAGAAAACATATTTTGACTATAAAATAAAGATTCAAATTTTAAACATTTTTATTCCATAATTTTTAAATAATGATTTTGATTAAGTTTGGATTAATAAGGGTTTTAAGTAAGATAATTTTAAAGTAATTAAATTTAATTTATTTAATTTTGTCACATTATTTATAAATTTATTTATTTTAAATAGATAATGTAATTAAAAAGGATAATTAAGATAAAATGTTATTTAAATTAACCTTAATCTTTTAAGTTAATTAATGTGATAATAATGATTTATCAAATAAAATTTAAATGAAAATTAAAGTAAATAATAGAGATAAAACGATTTATCTTTTAACTTATTAAGTAATTAATGGTTTGTTAATATAATTACTTCAAGAATAATTACTTAATTAATTATTTAGTATTAAAGGTTAATTAAATTAATAATTAAGGGTAACTAATTTGTAATTAATAATTAATTAAGGAATAATTAATTAAAGAAAGTAATTAAGATTTAGTTAATTAACAATTAAGAATTTATTAACTAATAATTAAGGACTAATTAATTTAAAATTAAGAATAATTAATCATTAATTAATTATAATTAGTGAAAATAATTATGTGATAAATAAATTATAATCACACGATCAATTCATCTTAATTTTAGATGGTTGATTATTATTGAATGCTTTGTATTGTTTGATACCCTTGATATGTGGTTGTGGTACTATGTGATATGAATTGCTTTGTGTTGAGCTGTGATATATGCGATATGTTACTATATGAATCTAAAAACACCTTATCCATAAAACGACATTTGAATTTCAATGCGACAGGGAGTCGGATTCTAGTTGGTTATTCAAAACCCACATCGAACCTTAGTAGTGAATCTTTGTGATTGATATATCCATATGTTTTTAAATTAAGCGCTCACTATTCGGTTTAGTCAGGAGAGTACTTTGTGTCATATAACTCATTTCGAATAGTGATACGACGAAATGGATAGCATTTGAACACGGTGGTGAAGACCGGGTGTCTTCGAGAACGATAGGATAACCTGTCAAATGACTTTGCAATGAGTTGCTCCGGTATAGAGATCTCCATACGCGATAGGGAGTCCGATCGGGATTGTGGATGCCCGGATTAGCTTCTTTGGAAGTGCCTTCGGTTCCGTTCGAACCCGGATCCGGACTTGTATGATTGTATGTCTGACATTATACTTTGAGATATAAAGTTGATTTCTATCAAATACATTTTTGTTTGGTGGCGGAGAATTTATTCTCTTAGTTTAACAGCCTTCTTTGAGACGTACGAGCTCAGAGGTTATGTTATTAGTGATATACTCCCAATTTGGTAGTGTGGCTTGCTGAGTACTGCTGATATTTGTTGATCAAAGCATGGCTTTTGTGTAAAGCTTAGCTTTGTGGACGAGACTTCATCGAACCTCACAACTCGAAAATGGTCGAAACAGGAAGGATGCGGCAAGGTTATTGGGGGTAGCGCCCCTTAGGGTATTTGCATTTCCTTCTGGATAAAAAGTGGTATCATGGTATAGAGCCCGGATACTTAACTTATGTGGATATTGCAATTATGTTGCTTTGTGGTCGTTGTTGTTGGGGCCTCGGATAAAGGTTGGTTACGACCGGGGGATGACATGCTCGTGTCAGTAGTTACCCAGTTACAGAGGTAACCCGGCCTTGTGTTGGAAGAGAACTGGTTAAGTTCTCGGGGCGTCCCTCTAGAGGCGTACCCATGTGGCATAAGAAGTTCAATAGCCTGACCATTTGTTGGAAATCCAATCACCAATACCCGCCCAGTACGGTTTTAGTTGTAGAACCTACCATCCAATATGGTAGCTATAGTAGGCATAATATAATGGTACGTATGCTGGCTAAGATTAATATTATACTTTCAAAAAATGTTTTCTACACTATGCACTAATAATAATATCAAAGAGTTTTCTCGCATCAAACATATTTGACTATCAAAAGGATAAATCTCCTCCAATTGTGCGATTGCATTGTGTGTGTGTGGGGATGCCTTATGGTAGTTTCATTTTCCAAAAGCGTACCTGTTTTCTTTTAAAATTGTTTTTGTGCAAACAAGTGTTTTTGTTTACTCATACAAGTCCCATGACTGACCTAGAGTTTATTGTTCCCTTCCTAAACTCTGGGTGCCCATAATTTTCAACACGGGCAACCTAGAAGTAGGTTGTTCATATTTTGGAGCTAGCTTGGATAGTAGAAGTCTTTTAGAAGCTATCGGATTTTGGAAGCTTTGAAGTTTAGAAGAAGGTGCTTATATTGGATTTCTCTATCGCTGTCTTTCTTTTCAAGGCTCTCTTGAAGTTGAGATAACTTAGTTATCTTTTTCGCCATGGTATTATCGTTTTGTTGTTATATCTTGTATTTGAACTCTGATGTTGGTGATCGATGTTGTAATGAATATTGTATCAGTGTTGTATCCGTGTTGTGATAAATGAAATCATCTTTTGTTTCCGCTGTTTATATTCATCTAATATTGTTATAAGCTCCATCCAAACTGGAGTTCAATGTTTGAATCTCCGGCAGTCAAATACAAATGAGGTATTTGATGTCGATTTTTGAACACTTGATTTTGGGTCGTGAGAAGTATCAAAGCTTGTATATGTTATATTCTTTACCGCTGTTTGTCACTGTAACGCTCTGATACCACTTTGTAATGACCCAATTTTTTTGATGCCCGAAATTCGATATCAATACGTGCACTGTATCAAAAGCCGCACAGTCGAATCCCGGAAAACTGAACCATAAGGGTTAAAGAAGAAGAAGATAGAAAAAGGAACAGAAACAATAACAGAATGTAACGACCCAGAATGTCTATTAATTAAAAAAATTTATATTTAATTGAATTTAAAAGTTAACATGTAAGATTTGTAAGGCAAATTATTTATTTGTCGAATATCTGGATTTAATTGGGTAATTTAAATCGATAATTTAATATTTCAAATTACAGAAATAATTGAAAATTAGGTTTAAAATGATTAAAATTGATTTGTGAAATTTTATTTAATCATATTGGAGTTAGAGAGATGTTATAGAACTTTTAAAATCGAATTTGGAGTTAATTTGTGAAAATTGAATATTTTAATATTTAATTGACGAGTTAAAATAGCCATTTTTCAAACAGTCTCGGATTTTGACGGAACTAGTTTCATCGGATCCGTAATGTGATATTATTGTATGGTTTCAAATTTCGTGTCAATCGGATTTACCGTTTGTCCGGGGCAAGCCAAAATGCATAGAAATTAGTTTAAATTGATTTAATTTAAAATCGATCGTTTATTTCTGTAACTCGCACATACGATGGAATTAGCCTCCGAAACCTATTCCATTGTGTGCAAAACGCGGGGTAAACCTTAGAAATGCCAACCGGCATGCTTCGTTTGGAGTTCGGAAAATCCGGGATGAATACTGTTTCGTCGGTTTTCTATAAAAGGTCCCTTTATTCACAAAAATTTATCAAAACCCTAATTCTAACCCTAGCCGCCAGTGATATTTCCAATGGCCGAAAACATGATATCTTCTTATTTAATTCTTGATCAATCCATAAACATTTAGCAAAAAGTGTCAACTACAATATTGTAGAGGGCGGCGAGATCTTCGAATTCAACGGGTATGATCGTAATTGGAGCAAGGATTCAACGGCAATTTGCGTCCAAAGGGGTGTCGTTCGCCCTCGTTTTGCACGCCGTAGGGGAGGCCGAGTCGCAAGCCCTTCCAGCCGAAGGTGGCTCTGGTGATGGTCGTTCGAATGGTGGAGTGATGGGGTTTTGGTCAACGTGGAGGGAGCAGCCTTAAACCCTAGCTTCGTGAGATGGGTTATCTTTGCGTGAACAACCTGGATATCAACGTGAGGGGGAGAAGAGATAGGCATGGCCCTGATGTTTCAAAGAAGATCGAACAGCAAAGATTGAAGGTTGAAATAATAATAAATAAAAATTGTGAAATTAGTTGTATTAAAATTTGTAGAAACTTTAAACGTGTATGACTTTTTGATACGAGGTCCGATTTGGATGAAACGAACTGCGCGGGGTTCGTTTTGTCGAGCACTACGTAATGGAACTGGATTGGAGTCGTTTGGAGCTAGTTGGATTACGGGTAAAATTAAACGCGTGTTTAATTTTATTCGAAATAAAACGATGAAACTGAATTGAAAGCAGGGTGAGAACTTCTCACTCAATCGAATAGTTTCGGTTTAAATTTCAAATAGTTAGATTTAAAATTGTTGATTGTACGCCTAGATGATAAATTATTATCTATTGATTGTTAGAATAGACATTGTACGCCGTGTATTAAGCGGATGTTATTTAGTGAAAACATATACCGCGAATATTTCACTGCAAAGTGAAATTGGTATTATTTATGTGCTTGGAGTTGATTTCCCGCATTATATAGCGGATGAAACCCTATTGCGCCGCATAATAGTGGATAATATTTTATAAATCCTATATGCCGTGATATTCCGTATTGGAACATAATTGGTATTGTACTAACATCTTTGGATGCAGGGAAACAGGTTGGAGGGATCCAACTGGATTCCTCAACAATGTTGATTTATTTATAGATATTGTGATATTTGTTGATTATCATATACTGATATATGATGTCTTTGTTGTCGTAATTGACTATTTGGTGCTGTTGCATCATCGGATCCATTTTTGAAGTTTTAAAATAATGATTTTGATTTTAAAAAGAATTTTAAAGTGATTTTTGAAAGTATATTAAATTTTGAATTGTTAAAATAAATTAACATTATAATTTCATTGTTATAAAAGTGATATTTTTGGAAAATAGTACTTAAGTATGATTTTGGAGTTATATAAGTTTTAAATAACGTTTTGTAAATTATTAAAAGGATTGGTTCATTTAAATTGAGATTTTTGAATTATTATAAACGCTTTATATAAAAGATTGTCTAAGATTAATATTTATAAACTAAAAATATAGGAATTGTGAAACGAGTTTTCATAAGTGTTAAATGAAAAAAAATGGATTTCATAAGTGAACGAAATTTATAGACTTATAAATTATGAAGTTATAAAATGAATAGATGTTGTAAAATAAAAGATTTATGAGTAATTAACTTATAAATCAGATTTGACATTTTAATTGAGATTTTTGAATAAAGATAAATGGTTTATAGATGAGATTTATAAAATATATGTTTTATAAATCGAAATAAATGGAATTTTAAAAGGATTTCTGTTAATGTTGAAAATAAGGTTATAAATAAAATCTTATAAGTAATAAGATTTATAATTTGGGAAGTTTCAAAATAACGATTTTATAAATAAATGGGTTATAAGTTCTTAACTTATAATATGGACTTCTGGTATATAATTGAGTTATATAAAATTGAATTGGATAATAAAGGAGATTTATAAATCTAAGTTTTATAAATAGAAATGGAATTTATAAACATTGTTTATAAATCCGAAATCAATTGAATTTGATAAATTTAATATAGAAGGTTATTAAAGGAGATATATTCGCGATTTCGGATAGCGAATTATCCTTGAAATAAAATGTGTAGAAACATTGAATTGGGTAAATAAAGTATATTCACGATTTTTGGACCGTGAATATATTATGAAATAAAATGGATATGTTTTAGGGAAGTGATATTATCAAATGAAGTTAATTGTTTTAAAGATGTTTTAAAATGGATTAACTATCGAATGCATAGATTTCAACATTCATTGTTGAAATAGACGTTTTCAAGAAATAAGGAAATAGTAGACTATAACACTGTTGTTATAGTAAATGATTTCCGAAAGGAAGTTTTTTATATAGTATTGGGATTTATATATCTATCTTAATTTCGAATCCCTATACTATTGATTTTGGTTCGTCGTAACGATGTTTTACGCAACTTCGTTTTGACTCAAATAAATGTGTTTAAGAGAATGTTTTCCTTAAAGAATGAAATATATACTTTATTTCGATTTAAGTATATTGAATATTTTCCAAGTGTTGAAAAATAAATGGATTTGTGAATTACTTATTATTATGAAATAAGTGTAGAAATGTTTTTCCAATATGAAATTAACGTTTTGGGAATTATCGTTTTAAAGATAAATTGAAAATGAGTACTAGAAATCGATTTGGAAATCGTATATTCATAGATATTTTGGAATTGTAAATTCACTATGGAATTTATAAAGGAAGGGGAATTTGTTTAAAAATAAATATTAATTTATTTTTGAAGTGCGGAAATTATTTATCTAGTAAAGATATTTTGGAAAATAAATAATTTGGGAAATTATTTGGAATCTAGTGATGTTGAACATACCTATTGGTAGTTAAATAACCGACTATCAATATTTACCTTTGAATGATTATTTGTTGTGATTTGCTCGAATTTGAATGCTACAATTATTTTTTAAATAAGCGCTCACTATTCGGGTTAGCCGGGAAAGGACCTTGGGGTCGTATAACCCATTTCGAATATGTGTTACGTCGTTATGGATTACATTTGATGACCGGTGTTGAAGATCGGATATTTATGAAAACGGAAGGATTACCGTCGAATGTTTCTGCATCGATTGATCCCCGATATAGAAATTTATTACCCTTTGTGATGGGAAGTCCGATCGTGATTAGTGAATATCCGGATTGCAAGGACTTCTTTGTAAGTGCCTTCGGTTCCGTTCGATCCCGGAACGGACTTGTATGGATGTGTGTCTGACGTTACAGTTTGAGATGTAAAGCTGGTTTCTATCAAATATGTTCCCGTTGGTGGCGGAGAATTTATTCTCTTAGCTTAAACCCTAGAGGTTATGTAGTTGATGGTTACTAGTGATACATTCCCAAATTGGTAATGTGTCATACGAAGTGCTGTTGAGCATTTGTTGATCGAAGCATGCCTTCGTATAAAGCGTAGCTTTGTGGACGAGACTTCGTCGGACCTCACACCCCGAAAATGGTCAAAACAGGAAGGATGTAGCAAGTTTATTAGGGGGTAGCGCCCCTTTAGTGTATGTCATTCCTTCTGGATAGAGGTGGTATCATGGTATGGAGCCCAGATATTTAACCTATGTTGTTGCTACAAATTTATTACTTTGTGGTTGTTGGAATCGAGGATCCTCGGATATAGATCGGTTACGATCGGGGAATGACATATTCATGTCAGTAGTTACCTAGTTTGAAAGGTAATCTGGCCTTGTGTTGGCAGAGATCCGGTTAGGTTCTCGGGTCGTCTTTTGTAACGTCCCGAAAATTTTCGACTTTCGAAAATTCAACATCGATACTCACTTTATCGACTGCCGAGAAATCGAAGGCCAAAAACCCGAAATGTTATGGTTTTAAGAAAAAGAATTTAAGAAAAGAGAAGAGAAAAAGATAGAAGATGGAGGGAAGAGAAAACAGAAAACAAGAACACAACAGAACAACATCAGAATCTCACAATTCGCAGCGGAACAACATATAATAATAAATGAATAATCTTTAAACAAAGAACTATATCAGTTATTACATTTTACACATTACATTACATCATATCATCAGAGTGTACAACAACAACAAATAGTGCAGCGGAAAAGAAATACTATATAAGTAATACGCCATGCCATCCTGCTTGCCTCCAGCAATTCCAGAATATCCTGATAAGCCTTAACTCTTGACTGCCCGTGTGGAAATTGGTGGGCACCCAGAGTTTAGGAAGGAAAACAATAAACTCCAAGTCAGTCATGTGACTGGTGTGAGAACTCAAAACAGTTTATTTATCTTTAAAATCAAAATAGAGGAATAGTTTTAAATTCAATTCGCAATGCTTTTAAAAATGAGACTACCATAAGGCCTCCCGCACACACACACAATGCAAACGCAGAATCGGAGGAGATTTCTCCTTATGATAGTCAAAGATGCTTGATACGCATTAAAAGAACATTTGATATTATTATTAGTGTATAGTGTAGAAAAAATTCATTTCGAAAGTAGAATACAAATCTTAGCCAGCATAGACATTTCGAACTATGCCTACTATAGCTACCATCCAAACAGTGGTGACCACCATAAGTGAATGGCAGGTCCTACAACTAATACCGTACAAGTTTCGTATTGGGAATTGGATTTCCAACAAATGGTCAGGCCAAGGAACTTCCCATTGCCACATGAGAATGCCTCTGGAAAGACATCCCCGAGAACCAAACCGGAACTCTGCCAACACAAGGTCGGGTTACCCCTAACTGGGTAACTACTGACACGAGCACGCCATTCCCCGATCGTAAACGACCTTTCTCACGGGATCCCGAAAACCAACAACCACAAAGTAATAAATTCGTAGTAACCACATAGGTTAAATATCTGGGCTCCATACCATGATACCACCTCTATCCAGAAGGAAATGTACATACCCTAAAGGGTGCTACCCCTCATAACCTTGCCGCATCTTTCCTGTTTTGACCATTTCCGGGGTGTGAGGTTCGACGAAGTCACGTCCACAAAAACATACTTTATACAAAAGCCATGCTTTGGGTCAACAAATGATCAACACAATGATCACCAAGATAGACGATCAAATAAATGATCCTATCACAATAATCAACACAATGATCATTTACTGCAACACTCAGCATGTCACATTACCAAATTGGGAATATATCGCTGATAACTTCAACTATATAACCTCTCAGCTCGTACGTCTCAGAGAAGGGTGTTAAGCTAAAAGAATAAATTCTTCGCCACCAACAGAAATATATTTGAAAGAAATCGGCTTTATATCTCAACTTGTAATGTCAGGCATACTATCCATACAAGTCTGTTCCGGGCTCGAACAAAACCGAAGGCACTTACAGAGAAGTCCTTGCAATCCGGATATTCACAATCCTGATCGGATTCACCATCACATATGGAGAACTCTATACCGGAGCAACTCGGTGCAGAGTAAATCGACAGGTCATCCTATCGCTCTCGCAAATACCGGGTCTTCAACACCGATCTTCAACGCAATTCACAACGACGTATCACATATTCGGAATGGGTTATACGACCCCATGGTCCTTTCCCGGTTAACCCGAATAGTGAGCGCTTATTCAAAAATAAGTGTGGCATTCACATTCAAACAAATCACATCAATTACCCATTCAAAGGGAAATATTGATAGTCGGTTATTGAACTATCACTGGATATGCACACATCACCAGTTTCCAAATAATTTTCCAAATTATTTACTTTCCAAAATATCTTTACAAGATATATAATTTCAATATTTCAAAAATAAATCAATATTTATTTTTAAACAAATTCCACTTTCTTTTATAAATTCCTTAGTGAATTTATAATCCAAAATATCTATGAATATTCGATTTCAATTATTCATTTCAATTTATCTTCAAAAAGATAAATTCTCAAAATATTCACCTTATATTGGAAAACATTTCCATACTTATACATTCATAAGTAATTCACAAATTTTATTTATTTTCAACACTTGGAAAATATTCAATATACTTAAATCGAGGTTAAGTATATATTTCATTCTTTAAGGAAATCATTCTCTTAAACATATTTGTTTGGGCCAAAACGAATGTTACGTAAAACATCGTTACGACAACCCAAAATCACTAGTATAGGGATTCGAAATTAAAATAGATATATAAATCCCAATACTATACAAAACATTTCCTTTCGGAAATCATTTACTATAACAACAGTGTTATAGTCCATTATTTCCTTCTATTTCTCGAAAACGTCTATTTCAACAATCAATGTTGAAATCTATGGTTTCGAATCTCAACACATTTTAAAACATCGTTAGATCGTTTTAATTCTATTTGAAATATCACATTCAAAACAATTTCTTTAACATCTTATTCACTATTCAAAAACGTGAATATACTTCATTAACAATTTCATCCTTTTATTCATTTTATTTTAAAGTATTATTCACAGTCAAAAACGTGAATATAACTCCATAAATAAATCATAACAATTTACTTATCAAAATAAGTCGTTTGTGAATTTATAAAACAACGTTTATAAATTCCATTTCTATTTATTTATAAAAACTTCCTCTTTATAAATCCTTTTATTAACCTATTCCAGTTTATAACTTAATTATAAACTAAAAGTTCATATTATAAGTTAAATACTTATAAAACGATTATTTTACACAATCGTTCTTTTAAAGACTTTCCAATTATAAATCTTATAACTTATAAGATTGTTTATTTATCCAAAATTCGTTCTTTCAATAACTTTATAAATTTTGTAAACCTACTGTTTATAAAATTCCATTTATAACTTCACTGTTTAAAATTCTATAAATTCCATTCAATTATGAAATTCATTTTCACTTCATTCAAACACTTATAAAACTCGTTTTATAATGTCCATATTTCAATTTATAAATATCCATTTATAAATCTCTTAATATAAATCAATTTATATTATTCTTTTAAAACGTCTTTAATCTCCTTTATTATTTCACCATTTCGATTCATAAAATAATTAAATTTTATAAATCCTATATTTAAACTGTTCACAATAATTCTAAAATCCCGATTAAACTATTTTATAAAATCGTTAGCATCATATTCTCAAAAATCAGTTTTTAACTAGTTTTCTCAAAAATCATAATTTTTATAACTTTAAAAATTATAACGTTTATTTATTTAAAATGGATCAATTCAAAAATTATTTTATAAGACGTATATTTTTCAAAAATCACTTTAAAATCATTTTAAAATTTCAAATTTGGTCCAATGATGCTACACACCAAATAGTCAATCACGACTACAACGATATCATATATCAATATGAAAATCCATCAAATATCAAAATATCTGAAATCAAATAAATACTGTTGAGGAATCCAGTTGGATCCCTCCAACCTGTTTTCCTGCATCCAAAAACATTAGCACAATACCAATTTCACTCCAGTACGAAATTATCGCGGTATATGTTCTTATTAAATATTATCCGCTTAATAACGGCGTAATAGGGTCTCATCCGCTAAACAAAAAATGCGGGAAATCAATAACTGCAATATATACATATGCCAATATATATATATTGATATTATATATAATACCAATTTCACTGTTTATGAAATATTCGCGGTATATGTTTTTAATAAATAACATCCGCTTACTAACGGCGTATAATGTCTATTTTAACAATCAATAGATATCAATCAACATTCAAACATGCATTCAAATATTTTAAATCTAACTATTTAAAATAAAATCGAAACTGATTCGATTGAGTGAGAAGTTCTCACCTTGATTTTAAATTCCATTTTAGCGATTTATTTCGAATAAAATTAAACGGACGTTTAATTTTACCCAAAATTCTCACTAACTCCAAATGACTCCAAACCAACTCCATCGCGTAGTGCTCGTCCATACGATTCCAACGCAACTGAGTTTGCATTTTTTCGACCTCGTATGAAAAAGTTATGAATTATTGAAGTTTACTCGATTTTTATATAACTAATTACAACTATATTTTAAATTTTCAAACCTATTCTAATCTCAGCCCTTGATCCATCCATATGCAAATCCTGGCCGTCCCTTTTTGCTTCTTTCTTCTCACGTCTTGGCTACAGACATTAGCCGTAACACCTTGAACCCATAGCATACTATTAGGGTTTCCAATCTCACCTCCACCACTCGACTTGACGACGATCAGGGAGTTGCAACTTCTAGCTCACCCCCTCCTCCACCTTCGACCCCAAGGAGAGCAAGCTCGGCCCTATGGTTTGCACGCACCACGAGGCCGTGCGGCCCACAAACGCACCCCCCTAGACGCCACCACATCGCTCCGTTTTACATCACAACCGTTGATCTCCAAGCTCTCGTTGCCCTCTACATCTTTCATGTTGAAAGTTTGTGGTAATTGCTAGTGGATTGGAAGAAATCGAGGGGGAGAGGAGAGACAATTCTGGCCGTAGAAATAGGGGGAGGCGGCTGCAGTTATAAATTAGGGTTTTATGTTTTTTTTTTTGTTTTTTTAGAGTGAAGGGCTATTTATAAGGAACCGACGAAACACTATTCATCTCGGAAATTCCGAACTCCGATTTACGCGCCGTAACCAGCGTTTCTAGGATTTACCCCGCGTTCCGGACACAATGGAATAGGTTTCGGTAGCTAATTCGGAAGTATGTGCGAGTTATGGCTATAAACGTTCAATTTGAATTAAACCGATTTAAGTCGATTTCTAGGCGTTTTAATTTGTACAGGACAAACGGTAAATCCAATTGACTTGAAATTTGAAACCTTACAATAATATCACGTTACGGATCCGATGAAACTGGTTTCGTCGAAATCCGAGACTTTTTGAAAAATGGCTATTTTAGCTCGCCAAATTTAAATTAAAAATAAATCGATGCGTTTCGAGCTGCCACGATCAAACGATAACTCCGATTGACACGAAAATTGAAATCCGGTAATAACTAACTATTATGGATCCAATGGAACTGGTTTCGCTCAATTCTGAGACTGTTCAAAAATTGACTATTTTCACTAGTCCATTTAAATATTAAAATATTCAATTTTCACAAATTAACTTTTAAATCGATTTTAAAAGTTCTAAAATATCGTTCTAACTCCCATATGATAAAATAAAATTTTACAAATCATTTTCAATCATATTTAACTCAATTTTTAATTATTTCCATAATTTAACGTATTAAATTATCGATTTAATTATCCAATTAAATCCAAAAATTCAAATAAAAATTTATTTGACTTATAAATTCACTCATTAATATTTAAAAATTAATTAAATATTCATATTTTAATTATTAAAAATTCTGGGTCGTTACAATCTTCCCCACTTAAAAGAATTTCGTCCTCGAAATTATAAGTAAGAAAAGTTACAGAATTTATTAATTTTCCAAAATTCATAATTAAACTTCTTTCAAATTTTTACTAAGTTTTCAAATCATACTTAGTTATCTTTTCAAAAACAACTACTATTGTTTAACTTTCAACTCCCAAATCAAAGTTTAAGTTTTCAAAATTTTCCAATTTTCTCAAAAATTTTCTAACGTCTTAAATTTTCGAAAAAAATTCGCCATAGTCTCCTTTGCGCGGCTCGATCCGAAAAAAAAATGACAGTATATATATCACATATATACATCTCATCAAGTAATGAGGCATCCCGAAGGGAACAAAAGTGTAAAAGTACGATATTTAATCCGAGATATGTACCTTATATTTTATTAGCGAGCATATACGGCTAATATAGCGCAAAAGCGAGCTCCAAATGCGAAGCAAACGCGATCCGCACCTACTAATCACTCAACAAACAACATGAGAATCATGTATATATGCAATAGTATCAATATACATCATATAGCAACTGATACAAAAGCAACAAATGCAACCATCAATCAACTAAATATTCATAACCAATATATATTCATTCATATTCTCATTAATATTCAATGAATTGGGTTTTCAATTTAATCACCTTTGATTCATATACAGTGGATGTTCTTACTAACATTCATTCTCAATTAGTTTATATTCACTAATTCATATTCAAGTTGGTTCACTTCCAATTCAAATTCAATGAATTTAACTTTCAATTTCATTAATTCTTAACGAATTATATACAATCAACTAACAATCATATAACAATCAATGTATATTAATTACAACCAAATTACTTTGCTTTCAATTGGTTTAATTTAATCGATTTTCATTCAAACTTTCAACTTCTAATAACATTAGATTTTAATGAATTAACACTTATATTCATTATTTCATATCAACTTATTTTACATTCAATTGATTCATTCAATTCAATTCTAAAGTTGAATTTCATTTACATAACTCAAGTTCATATTTATCACTTCACTTTATTATTTTACTTTGATACTAATATCAATTTCATTCCATATCACTTAAGTTATATTCCATTTATAAACATCACTTGTTTTTACATAACTTAAATTCCTAAATATATCCATATAGTTTCACTTCTTATATATATATAAGTTTATTTCACAATTGTAAATCACTTTAATTATAATTCAATTCTTTATAATTCATTACTTATACAATTTATTCTTTTATTTAGATTATTCGAACAACTAAACAATCAACTTATATACACTTTAATAATTCTGAAAAATTATTTCTCTATATATAAAATATAATCAAGTAAAATTATTTCATTTACCCAATTTAAAAATCAATATTGTGCCGAATTGTTCTATTCAAGTGTTTAGAGATCCCTATCAACAACGTTAATTACTCGTATTAACCAGAATCTATATACCACTCAACAAACCAATCATCACAATATAAAACAATTTTATATATTCACTATCAAATACGCTCTCATAGCTATTATTACTCTCAAACTCAATCTAGAGTACTGCTGACTCTATCTCTAATGAGTAATACCCAACAGAACCATGGTTGTCGCTTAACCATAAGCTCTGATACCAAATGTAACGTCCCGAAAATTTTCGACTTTCGAAAATTCAACATCGATACTCACTTTATCGACTGCCGAGAAATCGAAGGCCAAAAACCCGAAATGTTATGGTTTTAAGAAAAAGAATTTAAGAAAAGAGAAGAGAAAAAGATAGAAGATGGAGGGAAGAGAAAACAGAAAACAAGAACACAACAGAACAACATCAGAATCTCACAATTCGCAGCGGAACAACATATAATAATAAATGAATAATCTTTAAACAAAGAACTATATCAGTTATTACATTTTACACATTACATTACATCATATCATCAGAGTGTACAACAACAACAAATAGTGCAGCGGAAAAGAAATACTATATAAGTAATACGCCGTGCCATCCTGCTTGCCTCCAGCAATTCCAGAATATCCTGATAAGCCTTAACTCTTGACTGCCCGTGTGGAAATTGGTGGGCACCCAGAGTTTAGGAAGGAAAACAATAAACTCCAAGTCAGTCATGTGACTGGTGTGAGAACTCAAAACAGTTTATTTATCTTTAAAATCAAAATAGAGGAATATTTTTAAATTCAATTCGCAATGCTTTTAAAAATGAGACTACCATAAGGCCTCCCGCGCACACACACAATGCAAACGCAGAATCGGAGGAGATTTCTCCTTATGATAGTCAAAGATGCTTGATACGCATTAAAAGAACATTTGATATTATTATTAGTGTATAGTGTAGAAAAAATTCATTTCGAAAGTAGAATACAAATCTTAGCCAGCATAGACATTTCGAACTATGCCTACTATAGCTACCATCCAAACAGTGGTGACCACCATAAGTGAATGGCAGGTCCTACAACTAATACCGTACAAGTTTCGTATTGGGAATTGGATTTCCAACAAATGGTCAGGCCAAGGAACTTCCCATTGCCACATGAGAATGCCTCTGGAAAGACATCCCCGAGAACCAAACCGGAACTCTGCCAACACAAGGTCGGGTTACCCCTAACTGGGTAACTACTGACACGAGCACGCCATTCCCCGATCGTAAACGACCTTTCTCACGGGATCCCGAAAACCAACAACCACAAAGTAATAAATTCGTAGTAACCACATAGGTTAAATATCTGGGCTCCATACCATGATACCACCTCTATCCAGAAGGAAATGTACATACCCTAAAGGGTGCTACCCCTCATAACCTTGCCGCATCTTTCCTGTTTTGACCATTTCCGGGGTGTGAGGTTCGACGAAGTCACGTCCACAAAAACATACTTTATACAAAAGCCATGCTTTGGGTCAACAAATGATCAACACAATGATCACCAAGATAGACGATCAAATAAATGATCCTATCACAATAATCAACACAATGATCATTTACTGCAACACTCAGCATGTCACATTACCAAATTGGGAATATATCGCTGATAACTTCAACTATATAACCTCTCAGCTCGTACGTCTCAGAGAAGGGTGTTAAGCTAAAAGAATAAATTCTTCGCCACCAACAGAAATATATTTGAAAGAAATCGGCTTTATATCTCAACTTGTAATGTCAGGCATACTATCCATACAAGTCTGTTCCGGGCTCGAACAAAACCGAAGGCACTTACAGAGAAGTCCTTGCAATCCGGATATTCACAATCCTGATCGGATTCACCATCACATATGGAGAACTCTATACCGGAGCAACTCGGTGCAGAGTAAATCGACAGGTCATCCTATCGCTCTCGCAAATACCGGGTCTTCAACACCGATCTTCAACGCAATTCACAACGACGTATCACATATTCGGAATGGGTTATACGACCCCATGGTCCTTTCCCGGTTAACCCGAATAGTGAGCGCTTATTCAAAAATAAGTGTGGCATTCACATTCAAACAAATCACATCAATTACCCATTCAAAGGGAAATATTGATAGTCGGTTATTGAACTATCACTGGATATGCACACATCACCAGTTTCCAAATAATTTTCCAAATTATTTACTTTCCAAAATATCTTTACAAGATATATAATTTCAATATTTCAAAAATAAATCAATATTTATTTTTAAACAAATTCCACTTTCTTTTATAAATTCCTTAGTGAATTTATAATCCAAAATATCTATGAATATTCGATTTCAATTATTCATTTCAATTTATCTTCAAAAAGATAAATTTTCAAAATATTCACCTTATATTGGAAAACATTTCCATACTTATACATTCATAAGTAATTCACAAATTTTATTTATTTTCAACACTTGGAAAATATTCAATATACTTAAATCGAGATTAAGTATATATTTCATTCTTTAAGGAAATCATTCTCTTAAACATATTTGTTTGGGCCAAAACGAATGTTACGTAAAACATCGTTACGACAACCCAAAATCACTAGTATAGGGATTCGAAATTAAAATAGATATATAAATCCCAATACTATACAAAACATTTCCTTTCGGAAATCATTTACTATAACAACAGTGTTATAGTCCATTATTTCCTTCTATTTCTCGAAAACGTCTATTTCAACAATCAATGTTGAAATCTATGGTTTCGAATCTCAACACATTTTAAAACATCGTTAGATCGTTTTAATTCTATTTGAAATATCACATTCAAAACAATTTCTTTAACATCTTATTCACTATTCAAAAACGTGAATATACTTCATTAACAATTTCATCCTTTTATTCATTTTATTTTAAAGTATTATTCACAGTCAAAAACGTGAATATAACTCCATAAATAAATCATAACAATTTACTTATCAAAATAAGTCGTTTGTGAATTTATAAAACAATGTTTATAAATTCCATTTCTATTTATTTATAAAAACTTCCTTTTTATAAATCCTTTTATTAACCTATTCCAGTTTATAACTTAATTATAAACTAAAAGTTCATATTATAAGTTAAATACTTATAAAACGATTATTTTACACAATCGTTCTTTTAAAGACTTTCCAATTATAAATCTTATAACTTATAAGATTGTTTATTTATCCAAAATTCGTTCTTTCAATAACTTTATAAATTTTGTAAACCTACTGTTTATAAAATTCCATTTATAACTTCACTGTTTAAAATTCTATAAATTCCATTCAATTATGAAATTCATTTTCACTTCATTCAAACACTTATAAAACTCGTTTTATAATGTCCATATTTCAATTTATAAATATCCATTTATAAATCTCTTAATATAAATCAATTTATATTATTCTTTTAAAACGTCTTTAATCTCCTTTATTATTTCACCATTTCGATTCATAAAATAATTAAATTTTATAAATCCTATATTTAAACTGTTCACAATAATTCTAAAATCCCGATTAAACTATTTTATAAAATCGTTAGCATCATATTCTCAAAAATCAGTTTTTAACTATTTTTCTCAAAAATCATAATTTTTATAACTTTAAAAATTATAACGTTTATTTATTTAAAATGGATCAATTCAAAAATTATTTTATAAGACGTATATTTTTCAAAAATCACTTTAAAATCATTTTAAAATTTCAAATTTGGTCCAATGATGCTACACACCAAATAGTCAATCACGACTACAACGATATCATATATCAATATGAAAATCCATCAAATATCAAAATATCTGAAATCAAATAAATACTGTTGAGGAATCCAGTTGGATCCCTCCAACCTGTTTTCCTGCATCCAAAAACATTAGCACAATACCAATTTCACTCCAGTACGAAATTATCGCGGTATATGTTCTTATTAAATATTATCCGCTTAATAACGGCGTAATAGGGTCTCATCCGCTAAACAAAAAATGCGGGAAATCAATAACTGCAATATATACATATGCCAGTATATATATATTGATATTATATATAATACCAATTTCACTGTTTATGAAATATTCGCGGTATATGTTTTTAATAAATAACATCCGCTTACTAACGGCGTATAATGTCTATTTTAACAATCAATAGATATCAATCAACATTCAAACATGCATTCAAATATTTTAAATCTAACTATTTAAAATAAAATCGAAACTGATTCGATTGAGTGAGAAGTTCTCACCTTGATTTTAAATTCCGTTTTAGCGATTTATTTCGAATAAAATTAAACGGACGTTTAATTTTACCCAAAATTCTCACTAACTCCAAACGACTCCAAACCAACTCCATCGCGTAGTGCTCGTCCATACGATTCCAACGCAACTGAGTTTGCATTTTTTCGACCTCGTATGAAAAAGTTATGAATTATTGAAGTTTACTCGATTTTTATATAACTAATTACAACTATATTTTAAATTTTCAAACCTATTCTAATCTCAGCCCTTGATCCATCCATATGCAAATCCTGGCCATCCCTTTTTGCTTCTTTCTTCTCACGTCTTGGCTACAGACATTAGCCGTAACACCTTGAACCCATAGCATACTATTAGGGTTTCCAATCTCACCTCCACCACTCGACTTGACGAAGATCAGGGAGTTGCAACTTCTAGCTCACCCCCTCCTCCACCTTCGACCCCAAGGAGAGCAAGCTCGGCCCTATGGTTGCACGCACCACGAGGCCGTGCGGCCCACAAACGCACCCCCCTAGACGCCACCACATCGCTCCGTTTTACATCACAACCGTTGATCTCCAAGCTCTCGTTGCCCTCTACATCTTTCATGTTGAAAGTTTGTGGTAATTGCTAGTGGATTGGAAGAAATCGAGGGGGAGAGGAGAGACAATTCTGGCCGTAGAAATAGGGGGAGGCGGCTGCAGTTATAAATTAGGGTTTTATGTTTTTTTTTGTTTTTTTAGAGTGAAGGGCTATTTATAAGGAACCGACGAAACACTATTCATCCCGGAAATTCTGAACTCCGATTTACGCGCCGTAACCAGCGTTTCTAGGGTTTACCCCGCGTTCCGGACACAATGGAATAGGTTTCGGAAGCTAATTCGGAAGTATGTGCGAGTTATGGCTATAAACGTTCAATTTGAATTAAACCGATTTAAGTCGATTTCTAGGCGTTTTAATTTGTACATGACAAACGGTAAATCCAATTGACTTGAAATTTGAAACCTTACAATAATATCACATTACGGATCCGATGAAACTAGTTTCGTCGAAATCGGAGAGTTTTTGAAAAATGGCTATTTTAGCTCGCCAAATTTAAATTAAAAATAAATCGATGCGTTTCGAGCTGCCACGATCAAACGATAACTCTGATTGACACGAAAATTGAAATCCGGTAATAACTAACTATTACGGATCCAATGGAACTGTTTTCATTCAATTCTGAGACTGTTCAAAAATTGACTATTTTCACTAGTCGATTTAAATATTAAAATATTCAATTTTCACAAATTAACTTTTAAATCGATTTTAAAAGTTCTAAAATATCGTTCTAACTCCCATATGATAAAATAAAATTTTACAAATCATTTTCAATCATATTTAACTCAATTTTTAATTATTTCCATAATTTAACGTATTAAATTATCGATTTAATTATCCAATTAAATCCAAAAATTCAAATAAAAATTTATTTGACTTATAAATTCACTCATTAATATTTAAAAATTAATTAAATATTCATATTTTAATTATTAAAAATTCTGGGTCGTCACATCTTTCCAGAGGCGTACCCATGTGGCAATGGGAAGTTCCTTGGCCTGACCATTTGTTGGAAATCCAAAGAAACAATACGAACCCTGTACGGTTTTAATTGTATAACCTTCCATGGAATGTGGCGGTAACCTGCTATTGAACATGGTAGTTATAGTAGGTATAAGTGCGAAATGTCTATGCTGGCTAAGATTTATATCTTTACTTTCGAAATATTTTCCTACACTATGCACTAGTAATAATATCAAATGTTCCTTTTTAATGCGTATCAAGCATCTTTGACTATCATAAGGAGAAATCTCCTCCGATTCTGCGTTTGCATTGTGTGTGTGTGCGGGAGGCCTTATGGTAGTCTCATTTTCTAAAAACCATTTCGAATCTAGTTTAAAAATATCCCTTTGTTTGTTTTAAAAAAATAAACTGTTTTAGTTCTCACACCAGTCACATGAATGACTCGGAGTTTATTGTTTTTTTCCTAAACTCTGGGTGCCTACCAATTTCCACTCTGGGTGCATAGTTTAATTGTATAACCTTCCATGGAATGTGGTGGTAACCTGCTATTGAACATGGAGCTATAGTAGGCATAAGTGCGAAATGTCTATGCTGGCTAAGATTTATATCTTTACTTTCAAAATATTTTCCTACACTATGCACTAGTAATAATATCAAATGTTCCTTTTTAATGCGTATCAAGCATCTTTGACTATCATAAGGAGAAATCTCCTCCGATTCTGCGTTTGCATTGTGTATGTGTGCGGGAGGCCTTATGGTAGTCTCATTTTCTAAAAAGCATTTCGAATCTATTTTAAAAATATCCCTTTGTTTGTTTTAAAAAATAAACTGTTTTAGTTCTCACATCAGTCACATGACTGACTCGGAGTTTATTGTTTTCCTTCCTAAACTCTGGGTGCCCACCAATTTCCACCCGGGCTGTCAAGAGTAAGGTTTATCACGATATTCTAGAATTCAAGAGTTGCTGGAGGCAAGCTGGAGGGCATGGCGTATCATTTAGTATATAGAATTTCTTTTCCGCTGTGTGTTGTTATTTGTTGTTGTACACTCTGATGATGTAATGTAATGTAATATGATGTAATGTAATAACTGATATAGTTCTTTGTTTAAAAATTATTTATTTATCTATTATATGTTGTTCCGCTGCGATTGTGAGATTCTGATATTGTTCTGTTGTTCTTTTCTTTCTTATTCTTCTACCTTTTTCTTCTTCTTAAAGCCTAATGGTTTGTATTTCCGTTCATCTTGATTTAATCGATGGAGATTAGTGTCTATTCAAGGAGTATGGATTTGCGGATTGTTACATTTGGTATCAGAGCATATGGTTAAGCGATAACCATGGCTCTGTTGGGTGTTACTCATTAGAGATAGAGTTAGCAGTACTCTAGAATGAGTGTGAGTGTATTAATAGATATGAGCGCGTATTTGTTAGTGAAAATAAAATTGTTTTATACTGTGTTGATTGATTTACTGAGTGGCATATGAACCTTCGTCGGCACGGTCTGCACAACTGTGCCGAAGGGGTTTCTAAACACTTGAATAGCACAATTCGATACAATATTGTTTTCGAAAAGGGATGAATGAAATAATTTCATCCAAATTATATTTTGATATAAAAAAAGAAAGAAAAGAAATGCTTTCTGAAAATATTATATAACTTGGATGTTTTGAATGATAACATTATAGTCAAATAAGATTATAAAATCTGAAATAGCTTATATAACCAAGGAAAGCATTAGATTTGAAATTTTTGAAATTAAAATTAAAAGTGAGGAGTTAAAAATGAAATTTAACTTGGATTAAGATTAAAATGTGAAATTTAATTAATGACTGGAAGAAGAAAAAATTAGTAAATTTTAAATGTGATTGAAATGGGAAAATATGAATTAAAATTGTTAAAGGAATTAGCAATTGAATAAATTAATGGATTGAATGTTAATCAATTGAATGTAAAATAAATTGATATGGAATAATGGATGAAAGTGCTAATTCATTAGAAGCTAATGAAGTTGAAAAAAATTGAATAATTGAATGGAAGTCAATTTAATGCGAACTAATTAGAATTAAAAGTATTAAACCAAATTGAATGAATGTAAGCGAAGTAAATAAATTTGATTATATTGGATATACATTGGTTGTTATATGATCGTTAGTTGATTGTATATAAATTGATTAAGTGTTAAATGAAAATGAATCAATGAAATGGAAAGCTATAAATCATTGAATTCAAATTGGAAGAAAATGAACTTGAATAGAATTGAATTTGATTTGGAAGTGAACTAACTTGAATATAAATTAGTGAATGTAAACTAATTGAATATGAATAAGTGACTGTTAGTAAAAACATCCAATGTTAATGAATCAAATGTGATTAAATGAAAAACCAATTCATTGAATATTAATGAGAAGTGAATGTATATTGATTTGGTTATGAATTGATTTGGATAGACATTGATTTGTTGGATGTTAGTTGGATGATAGTTGTTTGATGGTTGCATTTGTTGATTTAATGCATTGCTATGTTAGCATATACAGTTGTTGATATATGTTGTATATCGATATTACTTTCATATATACATGTTCTCATTGGTTTGTTGAGTGTTTAGTAGGTGCGGATTGCGCTTGCTTCACATTTGGAGCTCGCTTTCGCGCTATATTAGTCGTATATGCTCGCTAATAATATATAAGCTACATATCTCGGATTAAATATCGTACTTTTACACTTTTTTCCCTACGGGATGCCTCATCACTTGATGAGATGTATATTTGTGATATATATACTGTCATTTTTTTCGGATCGAGCCGCGCAAAGGAGACTCTGGCGAATTTTTTCGAAAATTTAAGCGTTAGAAATTTTTTGAGAAAATTGGGAAATTTTTGAAAACTAAGTTTGGATTGGAAACTTAGTAAAGATTTTGTATGAAGTTTAACTATGAATTTTGGGAAAATACTTAAGATATTTGTGAAATCTAAATTGAATGGTTTGTTTTGGAAAGTTAATGGATTCTGTAACTTTTTCTTACTTGTTAATTTCGAGGACGAAATTCTTTTAAGGGGGGAAGTTTGTAACGATCCAAAATTTCTATTAATTAAAATTTGTATGTTTAATTGAATTTAAATGTTAACAAGTAAGATTTGTAAGGCAAATAATTTATTTGTCGAATATCTGGATTTAATTGGGTAATTTAAGTCGATAATTTAATATTCCAAACTACAGAAATAATTGAAAATTGGGTTTAAAATGATTAAAATTGATTTGTAAAATTTTATTAAATCATATTGGAGTTAGAGTGATGTTATAGAACTTTTAAAATCGAATTTGGAGTTAATTTGTGAAAATTGAATATTTTAATATTTAATTGACAAGTTAAAATAGCCATTTTTCAAATAGTCTCGGATTTCGACGAAACCAGTTTCATCGGATCTGTAATGTGATATTATTGTACGTTTTCAAATTTCGTGTCAATCGGATTTACCATTTGTCCGGGGCAAGCCAAAACGCATAGAAATTAGTTTAAATCGATTTAATTTAAAATCGATCGTTTATTTCCATAACTCGCACATACGATGGAATTAGCCACCGAAACCTATTTCATTGTGTCAGGAACGCGGTGTAAACCTTAGAAACGCCAACCGACACGCTTCGTTTGGAGTTCGGAAAATCCTGGATGAATAGTGTTTCGTCGGGTTTCTTTAAAAGGACCCTTTATTCACAAAAATTTATCAAAACCCTAATTCTAACCCTAGCCGCCAGTGATATTTACAATGGCCGAAAACGTGCCATCTTCTTCTTCAATTCTTGATCAATCCACAAACATTTAGCAAAAAGTGTCAACTACAATATTGTAGAGGGCAGCGAGATCTTCGAATTCAACGGGTATGATCGTAATTGGAGCAAGGATTCAACGACAATTTGCGTCCAAAGGGGCGCCGTTCGCCCTCATTTTGCGTGCCATAGGGGAGGCTGAGTCGCAAGCCCTTCCAGCCGAGGGTGGCTGTGGTGATGGCTGTTCGAATGGTGGTGGAGTGATGGGGTTTTGGTCAACGTGGAGAGAGCGGCCTTAAACCCTAGCTTCGTGAGATGGGCTATCTTTGCGTGAACAACCTGGATATCAACGTGAGGGGAAGAAGAGATAGGCACGGCCCCGATGTTTCAAAGCGTATCGAACTGCAAAGATTGGAGGTTGAAATAATAATAAATAAAAATTGTGAAATTAGTTATAGTAAAATTTGTACAAACTTTAAACGTGTATGACTTTTTTATACGAGGTCCGATGTGGACGAAACGAATTGTGCCGGGTTTGTTTTGTCGAGCACTAAGCAATGGAACTGGATTGGATTCATTTGAAGCTAGTTTGAATTTCGAGTAAAATTAAATGCGTGTTTAATTTTATTCGAAATAAAACGCTGAAACTGAATTGAAAGCAAGGTGAGAAATTCTCACTCAATCGAATAGTTTCAATTTAAATTTTAAATAGTTAGATTTAAAATTGTTGATTGTATGCCTGGATGATAAATGATTATCTATTGATTGTTAAAATAGACATTATACGTTGTATATTAAGCGGATGTTATTTATTAAAAACATATACCGCTAATATTTCACTGCAAAGTGAAATTGGTATTATTTATGTACTTGGAGTTGATTTCCCGCATTATATAGCGGATGAGACCCTATTGCGCCGCATAATAGCGGATAATATTTTATAAATCCTATATACCGCGATATTCCGTATTGGAACGGAATTGGTATTGTGCTAACATCTTTGGATGCAGGGAAACAGGTTGGATGGATCCAACTGGATTCCTCAAAAATATTGATTTATTTACAGATATTGTGATATTTGTTGATTATCATATACTGATATATGATGTCTTTGTTGTTGTGATTGACTATTTGGTGTTGTTGCATCATCGTATCCTTTTTTGAAGTTTTAAAATAATGTTTTTGATTTTAAAAAGAATTTTAAAGTGATTTTTGAAAGTATGCGTTTTATTAAATTTTGAATTGTTAAAATAAATAAACATTATAATTTTATTGTTATAAAAGTGATATTTTTGAAAAATAGCACTTAAGTATGATTTTGGAGTTATATAAGTTTTAAATAACGTTTTGTAAATTATTAAAAGGATTGGTTTGTTTAAATTGAGATTTTTGAATTATTATAAATGGTTTATATAAAAGATTTCTAAGATTAATATTTATAAATTAAAAATATAGGAATTGTGAAACGAGTTTTCATAAGTGTTAAAATGCAAAAAAATGGATTTCATAAGTGAACGAAATTTATAGACTTATAAATTGTGAAGTTATAAAATGAATAGATGTTGTAAAATAAAAGATTTATGAGTAATTAACTTATAAATCAGATTTGACATTTTAATTGAGATTTTTGAATAAAGATAAATGGTTTATAGATGAGATATATAAAATATATATTTTATAAATCGAAATAAATGGAATTCTAAAAAGGAGTTCTGTTAATGTTGAAAATAAGGTTATAAATAAAATCTTATAAGTAATAAGATTTATAATTTGTGAAGTTTTAAAAGAACGATTTTGTAAATAAATGGGTTATAAGTTCTTAACTTATAATATGAACTTCTAGTATATAATTGAGTTATATAAAATTGAATTGGATAATAAAGGAGATTTATAAATCTAAGTTTTATAAATAGAAATGGAATTTATAAACATTGTTTATAAATCCGAAATCAATTGAATTTGATAAATTTAATACAGAAGGTTATTAAAGGAGATATATTCACAATTTCAGATTGCGAATTATCCTTGAAATAAAATGTGTAGAAACATTGAATTGGGTAAATAAAGTATATTCACGATTTTTGGACCGTGAATATATTATGAAATAAAATGGATATGTTTTAGGGAAGTGATATTATAAAATGAAGTTAATTTTTTTAAAGATGTTTTAAAATGGATTAATAATCAAATACATAGATTTCAACATTCATTGTTGAAATAGGTGTTTTCGAGAAATAAGGAAATAGTGGATTATAACACTGTTGTTATAGTAAATGATTTCCGAAAGGAAGTGTTTTATATAGTATTGGGATTTATGTGACGCCCCACCTCTATACCCCACACTAGACAAGAACACTACGGCGTAATGCTGTCAACTAGTACGGAGAATAAGGCTGTTGAGGAGCGACCATCCGTGTAATTACTTTGCGCGAGCACCAATATGTCAGATAGTATAACATGCATTTTATTTCAAGAGGAAATCCGACATACTGATACAAACTCAAAGCTACTAGACAGTGGCTATAATAACCTTCGGAAACAAATATAGAAATAAACATAACACAAATCAGTCACAGATAAATCATATCACAAGGGCGGAAGAAGATATGAATAAATAACTAACACATGAAAGTGTACATCAGAATAGTGGTCAAAAAGATCCACAATAATACAAAAGAATAGCAACACGTGCTATACAAATGAATACAACTATGAGTCTATATCTCAAGTGTATACAACAAAAACTGCTAACCTAAATAGTTAGCCGAAAGTCAGAGTAGCAAATCCCGGGAAGAAGTCAAGCAGAAGCACCTGTAACATCTCGGTCTGACCCGAGTATTATTTAAGAAAATAATAAATGGATCAGTCTAGCTATAAATATCAGATGACATGGTATAAAATAAAAGATATGGCATAAACATAAAATATCCATACTGACATACTACTATAAGTATGCAAATGATGATCAACAGAAGATCAATTAATAAGAGATAATCAATATCACAAGAATCTTCTCAAAGATCCAAAGAGGGCATCATACCCTAAACTTGTACTCATAACAAGTCAATGACATAAATTCCAGAAGTCAACACAAGAAATCCAGAAATCACAGAAAAAAGGAAAGAGGCCTATCACATGACGGTCCGAAGACCATGGGGAGCTACCCTATATGGGTGAGTCAGAATCACCCAGATGAGGTCTAGGCTAACCAAAAAGCAAAAAGGTATGTGTGAGTGGAACCACACAAATGGTGTCTAGCCTAACCTCGCAAACAGAAAGGTATGTGTGAGTGGAATCACACAAATGGTGTCTAGGCTAACTAAAAAGCAAAAAGGTATGTGTGAGTGGAATCACACAAATGGTGTCTAGCCTAACCAAAAAGCAAAAAGGTATGTGTGAGTGGAATCACACAAATGGTGTCTAGCCTAACCTCGAAAACAGAAAGGTATGTGTGAGTGGAATCACACAAATGGTGTCCAGACTAACCTTGCGGACAAGAGTTATGTGTGAGTCAGAATCACGCCCATGAGGTATAGTCTAACCTTGCAAACAAAGAGACATCGCACAATTGCTAGTCTAAATCATAAAATGATTTTCATGATCAAGGAGAAGTGTCAATTACAGTAAGCTAGTAAATATATGAGCTTAGCTTCATGTCCCATAACCACTATCTTAACTTAAATATTTACGAACAAATTGTAGATCTCCACTAGAAAATTGTCACAAGAGTTTCAATCGAACAAGTCCAAGAATTAACCGACGAAGTAAACGCAAGCGTTCCATACCACATGTTTTACTAAGTCATTTAATTAGATTTCTCATACGAGTGAGGTAAAGGTTTTTATATACTAATAGATTGGAAATCGGTTTGAGAAAACGAGCTTTATTGTAAAATAGTGTCGAAATCATTTGAAGAAAGAGTTTTGATATTTACTACTAGTATAGAGAACCTTTACATTTTTAAAGTGACAAATCATAGAAATGATTGTAGAAACAATCAGTCATAAAAATTCACATTCGAAGACGTGAATAAAATCCGAAGAAACCGATAAAGAATCCATTAAGATAGATATTCAAAAATCCATAAAATCGACCGAGAAGCCCAAAATAGTTTTTCTCGAAGAATGGTCAACTCAGCATCTCAACAAAGCAAGTTCTGTTGAATGTTTTTCAGATAAGATCCCATACGGTGAGGGGGTCCAGGGGGTGGCAACCCCCCAAGGTGGGGGTGCAGGGGCAACGCCCCGGCTACGGGGTTCGATCTGTCCGGTCAGGTCGTGGGGGTCCAGGGGGGCAGTGCCCCCGGCGGGGTGCGGGGCAGCGCCCCGTCCAAAACGGTACGACCTAGTGAAGACCTAAGGGAGGATAGGATCGAGCGACCTCGATAGTAAATGATAACAATAAATAGGATCATAACGAATCGGTTTAAATTTGGAAACCACGTAAAATAGGCGAAATAGGCAAAACAGCAACAGGTCGGTCGGTCGGCTACAGAGCTCGGTCGACCGGACCCTGTTCTGAAAAATTCTCGGGAAGCAGGTCGGTCGGCTGAGCCCTGTAGTTGGTCAACCGGACCTAAGACGGAGAAGTGCTATGCTTTTTTAGTAGCAGGTCGGTCGACCGGCCCAGTGGTTCGGTCGGCCGAACCTGATTGTTCTGCAAATTGAAACCTATTTCAAATAAGGTGCAAACTCCTTCAATTTGCAATCGGACAAGCACGGACGCTAGGGGATTACGCCCATCGGCTACCCGGTCCTATTGGCTCCTCGATGCATCACCAAAAACATGTTCCAACATCAAAATTATGATTTTTAAAGATTTGAACTCTAAACACTAAAAATTGGAATATTCACCAAATCAATCCAAACCAAAAGCAAATGCACATGAATAATTGTTAGGAATTCATACCCAACGTTTAAAGATAGTTATAGACTAAGATGTGAGATAAAAATCTCACCTTTAAACCCAAAAGCACAAGATTGAGAAGCTTGAAAACAAAGGAGGATCAACCACTCTTCAATCCCAACTCAAGAAGCTTGATTCTAAGCTTAAAAGAGAAATGTTTCCCAAATTAGGTTTAGGAATTTTTCTGAAATCAAAGAAAGAATGAGTTGGGGAAGATGAAGAGAAGGCTTACAAATGGGTTCTCTTGAATTTGGAGCTAGATCTTGGATTTTGCAAAGGAACTAGGCTTTGGATTTCTATTTCCCATTCTCTTCCACCATTTTTGCTTTAGAACTGAAAAGAGGAGGAAGTGAGAGTGAATGGGGAGGGATGATTCAGTTTGGGGTATTATTATGGCTAGTGGGCTAAACCTAAACCCAAAACCCAATAGACAAAGTAGCAAAAATCAACTTACTCCAAACATATCAAAGCTTATACTCAAAAAGGTCACAAACGGCGTTTTGAACTCAATGGAAGTGGTCTCGATCCTAATTCGACTGTTTGCAAAAAGTAGCTTTTCGGACTAAAATCCGACGAACGATGAAATATTTAAATAAAATATTTAAATATACAATCGATAAATATGCGGGTTGTTACAATTTATATATCTATCTTAATTTCGAATCCCTATACTAGTGATTTTGGGTTGTCATAACGATGTTTTACGCAACATTCTTTTTGACTCAAATAAATGTGTTTAAGAGAATGTTTTCCTTAAAGAATGAAATATGTACTTAATTTCGATTTTAGTATATTGAATATTTTCCAAGTGTTGAAAAATAAATGGATTTGTGAATTACTTATTATTATTAAATAAGTATAGAAATGTTTTTCCAATATGAAATGAACGTTTTGGGAATTATCCTTTTAAAGATAAATTGAAAATGAGTATTAGAAATCGATTTGGAAAACATATATTCATAGATATTTTGGAATTGTAAATTCACTATGGAATTTATAAAGGAAAGGGAATTTGTTTATAAATAAATATTGATTTAATTTTGAAGTGTGGAAATTATATATCTAGTAAAGATATTTTGGAAAATAAATAATTTGGGAAATTATTTGGAATCTGGTGATGTTGAACATACCTATTGGTAGTTAAATAACTGATAATCAATATTTACCTTTGAATGGGTATTTGTTGTGATTTTCTTGAATTTGAATGCTACACTTATTTTTAAAATAAGCGCTCACTATTCGGGTTAGCCGGGAAAGGACCTTGGGGTCGTATAACCCAATCTGAATATGTGTTACGTCGTTATGGATTATATTTGATGACCGGTGTTGAAGACCGCATATTTATGAAAACGGAAGGATTGTCGTCGAATGTTTCTGCATCGGCTGATCCCCGATATAGAAATTTATTACGCTTTGTGATGGGAAGTCCGGTCGTGATTAGTGAATATCCGGATTGCAAGGACTTCTTTGTAAGTGCCTTCGGTTCCGTTCAATCCCGAAACGGACTTGTATGGATGTGCATCTGACGTTACAATTTGAGATGTAAAGCTGGTTTCTATCCAAATATGTTCCCGTTGGTGGCGGAGAATTTATTCTCTTAGCTTAACACCGTAGACGTTATGTAGTTGATGGTTACTAGTGATACATTCCCAAATTGGTAATGTGGCGTACGAAGTGCTGTTGAGCATTTGTTGATCGAAGCATGGCTTTGCATAAAGCGTAGCTTTGTGGACGAGACTTCGTCGGACCTCACACCCCGAAAATGGTCAAAACAGGAAGGATGCAACAAGGTTATTAGGGGGTAGCGCCCCTTTAGTGTATGTCATTCCTTCTGGATAGAGGTGGTATCATGGTATGGAGCCCAGATATTTAACCTATGTTGTTGCTGCAAATTTATTACTTTGTGGTTGTTGGAATCGAGGATCCTCGGATATAGATCGGTTACGATCGGGGAATGACATATTCGTGTCAGTAGTTTCCTAGTTTGAAAGGTAACCCGGCCTTGTGTTGGCAGAGATCCGGTTAGGTTCTCGGGTCGTCTTTCCAGAGGCGTACCCATGTGGCAATGGGAAGTTCCTTGGCCTGACCATTTGTTGGAAATCCAAAGAAACAATACGAACCCTGTACGGTTTTAATTGTATAACCTGCCATGGAATGTGGTGGTAACCTGCTATTGAACATGGAGCTATAGTAGGCATAAGTGCGAAATGTCTATGCTGGCTAAGATTTATATCTTTACTTTCAAAATATTTTCCTACACTATGCACTAGTAATAATATCAAATGTTCCTTTTTAATGCATATCAAGCATCTTTGACTATCATAAGGAGAAATCTCCTCCGATTCTGCGTTTGCATTGTGTATGTGTGCGGGAGGCCTTATGGTAGTCTCATTTTCTAAAAAGCATTTCGAATCTATTTTAAAAATATCCCTTTGTTTGTTTTAAAAAATAAACTGTTTTAGTTCTCACATCAGTCACATGACTGACTCGGAGTTTATTGTTTTCCTTCCTAAACTCTGGGTGCCCACCAATTTCCACCCGGGCTGTCAAGAGTAAGGTTTATCACGATATTCTAGAATTCAAGAGTTGCTGGAGGCAAGCTGGAGGGCATGGCGTATCATTTAGTATATAGAATTTCTTTTCCGCTGTTTGTTGTTATTTGTTGTTGTACACTCTGATGATGTAATGTAATGTAATATGATGTAATGTAATAACCGATATAGTCCTTTGTTTAAAAATTATTCATTTATCTATTATATGTTGTTCCGCTGCGATTGTGAGATTCTGATATTGTTCTGTTGTTCTTTTCTTTCTTCTTCTTCTACCTTTTTCTTCTTCTTAAACCCTAATGGTTCGTATTTCCGTTCATCTTGAGTTAATCAATGGAGATTAGTGTCTATTCAAGGAGTACGGATTTGTGTATTATTACACTGAATCCCACATATCGCCACGTAACAAATATAATAGATAATTGAATAATCTTTAAAACAAAAGCACTATATTAGTTTGTACATCACCTTATCAGAGTTACAACAACACAATACAACACTGGCAGTTATCATATCTTGACTACATGGAATTAAACTTGCTTCAACCCATACGCAATGGATAATACATAGAATAAGTGATACGCTTCGCCATCCAGCTTGAACTCCAGATCTCCATCGCATATTTTTTCTAACTTCGCTCTAGAGTATTGATAACCTAACTCTAGGCTGTCCGTGTGGAAAATTGTAGGCACCCAGAGTTTATAAAGGGAACTGTAAACTCCAGGTCTGTCATGGGACTGGTGTGAGATCTTAAAAACAGTTATCTTTAACAAAAAGAAAACAAAAGGGGAATAAAAGAAATTCGCAATGCTTTTTGGAAAAATGAAGCTACCATAAGGCCTCCCAGCACACAAACACAATGCAATTGTACACTTGGGGGAGATTTCTTCTTATGATAGTCAAGCATGCTTGATATGCAAACCCCTTTTTGACATTTTTATTATTAGTGTATAGTGTGGAAAATATTTCGAAAGTATAATATAAATCTTAGCCAGCATAGGTACCATTGTATTATGCCTGCTATAACTACCATATTAGATGGCATGTTCTACAACTAGAACCAAACAAGACCCGCATTGGTGATTGGATTTCCAACAAATGGTCAGGCTAAGGAACTTCCTGGGCCACATGGATATGCCTTTGGAGGGACTTCCCGAGAACTTAACCAGCTCTCTTCCAACACAAGGCCGGGTTACCTCTATAACTAGGTAACTAACTATCATGAGTATGTCATCTCTCGGTCGTAACCGACCTTTATCCAAGGATCCTCAACCACAAAGTAATAAATTTGCAGAAACCACATAGGTTAAATATTTGGGATCTATACCATGATACAACCCTTTTCCAGAAGGAAATGGACATACCCTCAAGAAGCGCTACCCCTAAATAACATTGCCGCATCTTTTCTGTTTCGACCATTTCGGGTTATGAGGTCCGACGAGGTCTCGTCCACAAAGCTACGCTTTACAAAAAAGCCATGCTTCGATCAACACATGATCAGTAGCACTTCATATGCCACATTACCAAATTGGGAATGTATCATAAGTAAATATCAATTGCCTAACCTTTTAGCTCGTACGTTTCAGAGAAGGGTGTTAAGCTAGGAGAATAAATTCTCTTCCACCAACAGAAATGTATTTGATAGAAAGCAGCTTTACATCTTAAAGTGTAACGTCGGACACACATCCATACAAGTCCATTACGGGATCAAACGGAATCAAAGGCACTTCAAAGAAGCCCTTGCAAATCTGGATATTCACTAATCAAGTCCGGACTCCCCATCACAAAGGGTGATAAAATCTCTATACCAAAGCAACTCAGTGCATAGACATTCGATGGGTAATCCTTTTGTTTTCGAAAATAACAGGTCTTCAACACTATCTTCAAATGCAATCCCCATTTCGTCGTATCATTATTCGAAATGGGTTTTATGGCACAAAGTCCTCTCCTGGCTAATCCGAATAACGAGCGCTTATTTTAAAAATAAGTGTTATATTCAGATTTCAAACAAATCACAACAAATTTCCACATTTGATCTTTTAAACAAAAGATCCATCACAAAGATTTGAGTGGTTTTCGAATATCCATTTGGAATCCGACCCTCTGTCACATCGAAATTCAAATTCCACTTAAAGGCAAATATTGATAGTCGGTTATTTAACTATCAATCAATATTCACAACAATCACCAAATTTTAAATAATTTTCCCTAATTATTTATTTTCAACATTTCTTCGCAAGATATAATTTTAACACTTCAACACTTTGAAAAAAAAATCAAATTACTTTCCTCACGTGGAATAAATTTCCAAATGTTTATTCAATTCGGCTGAAAAATTTGACGATTCCGAATACTTCAATAATAATTTAAAGCACTTATCCAAAAATTTATACTTGGAAACAAAAATAAAAACTATTTTAAAACACTTTATTTAAAACATTAGTTATGAAATTTTATATCAATATCTCATATAAAACTCAAGTCCAAATAATTTTAAAATTTAAGATTATTTGATAGAGTATAACTATTTAAATAACCATTTTCTAAATTAAATATATCAATGAAGTCCAATGATTCCAGCAAAAGATCTTGATTTGACTCAGGGTCATAATAAGTTAATCGATGTGATGGAACTTCAAGTTCTACAGGTATGACAGCTTCCATGCCATATGCCAATGCGAATGGAGTGTGGCCAGTTGCGGATTTGTGGGTTGTTCTATAAGCCCAAAGCGCTGTTGGAAGCTCATCTACCCACTTGCCTCTAGCCTTTTCCAAACGTTTTTTCAATATGGATTTGATTATTTTGTTTAGGCTTTCACTTGTCCATTGGCTTTCGGGTGAGCAACTTCTGCAAACTTTCTCAATACCATATTTTTAGCAAAATTTTTGAGCTCTTTGCTTTCGAATTGAGTTCCGTTGTTTGTAATGATGGTTTGTGGAGGGCAAAAATGGCATATAATTTTTCGTACAACGAAATGAATGACCTTTTTGGTGGTGATAGTGGCTAAAGGCTCAGCTTCTGCCCACTTGGTAAAGTAATCGACCGCAACTATCGCGTATTTTGCACCACCTTTGGATAGGGATAAGGAAATGACTATATCGATCCCCCACATTGCAAATGGCCAGGGACTAGCCATTTGTGTGAGTTCCGTCGAAGGAGCTCTCGGGATTTTCGCATATTTCTGACATTTGTCACATCTTCTCATATAGTCTGCGGCATCCCGATTTACAGTCGGTCAATAGTATCCATAGCAGAGGATTTTCTTTGCTAACGTTTGCCCTTCGGTATGGTAGCCACATTCACCTTCATGGACTTCCTTCAGGACTCGTTTTATCTCATCATAGGCAATGAACCAGAGTAAGGGTGTCGAGAATCCCCTCCAATACATTATCCCAACTTGCATTACTTAACACGAAGCCTTACGAATGACATGTCGTCTTTCGCTCCTTCTTTTGGGCACGACCCCGTGTAACAAACACTGCTTGAATGGGGTCATCCATGATTCCTTCTCGATTTCAACCAAAACAAGTTGTCGACAAGTTGTTGCAACTTGATACATTTTCTAACATACACAAATGCATAAATGTAACTTTACAAACTATTTAAACACTTTATATTAAGCACTAAGACAAAAAGGGTTTACTTTTGAAAAGTTTACATAAAAGAGTGTAAAAAGTGAAAAGACATGATTTGACTAACTAAGATTTATTTTAAATCTTTACAATCAACATTATTACATATATGTCATGCCTTATTTATGGGATGTTATGTGTATTCATGGAAAAGGAGCAAAAGGGTAATTATGTAATTTAAAAAGTAAAGAAAAAGACAAAATCGTTACTTAAGGACTTAACATCACATCCAACCTTCTCTTCTCATTAGTGCACAGTCCTTTCTCATCTTGGAAAGAAAAGAAAGTAAGTTGAAAATTCAAAAGGTAGAAGGGTATTTTAGTCATTTTGGCTAAGGTTAAAAATTTAATTTACATAGGAAATTTTTGCTATAAATACCAATACACTTTCACTCATTTTCTTCACACCTCTCATTCTTCTTCTTCTTCATTTTTTAGCTTTCTTTTGCTCATTAATGATTTCTCCTCTTTAAAAGAGATAGGAGAGTTAAAAATAGTGGAGTGCTTAAGCAGTAATCCACTTGTTACTCTCTAACCTCTTCTTAATTCACTTCTTCTTCTTCTCTTCTTAAAAAGGGCCTTAGGCCGTGAGTTTGGAAGTTTATAAAGGGAGAACGTGAGCAAAGCAAGTAGAGATGGAGATGGTCGAGCACTTGGAAGCATGGTTATGATAAGGTTTAGAAAGGTTTAGTTAAGCGCTGAATTAAATGAATGTTGGTAGGAAGTTAAACGTTTTGGTTAAAGGTGAGAAATTCTCATCGCTTTTGAATGTATATTTTAGTTATGTTAAAACAATCATATTTACACCCTTATGACATATGAATGTTTATAACTAATTGATTGTTAATATGGATGATCTGATAGTTAGTAAATTAAGTGAATTGCGGTAATATATCCCGCTATGATATTAATAGTGAATGTTGGATTTAAAATCATTTGTATGTGATTGGTTGAATGGATGTTATGTTAGTGATAAATATGAATATTGAATATGTTCAATTTGATTAAGTAATCACTTTATTAAGAAGACTATATTTTAGTGATATGAGATATTTTGAAAAAAAATAGGTCTCCTTTCAATTAGAAGTAAAATTAAAGTTAAAATAAAAGAGAATTTGAAATTTGAAGTGAAACGGATTTGAAAAGGATAGTTAATTTGAAATCGAAATTGAGATAAATAGTGAAATTGAAATAGAAATCGATTTTGAAAAGTGAAGTTTAGTTTGAGGTTGACTTGAAGTTTAAATTGAAATTAGATTTGAAATCTAAGTTTTAATTGAGTTTAATTTGATATTAGAATTGAAATTGAATTGAAATTGGAATTTAAAATTTAATATTAAAATAATAGAAATAAAATAATATTATAATATGGTAATAGTGAAAATTCATTTTAAAAGCTTTAAAAAGTTTGACATCAAGTTTTTAATTAGTAAGTGGAATGCTACTTTATATGCGTATTTTCAATATGGTTAATTAGTGCAACACGAATCAATCTTGATCTATTGAAAAATAATGTAACGACCCACCTTTTCGACCCTTCAAAGTCGACACTAATACATTCACGGTATTTACGTGCTGAGCATCCGAGTGCGAAAAGACAGATTTTTAGGGTGAAAGAAAAGAAGAGACATAACAAAATATCACATCGTGATGAGTAATACATAATATCTAAGTGATTTTTACAAAAGAAAACTTTAATATGCATACAACCGTCATAAGAAACTAACCTATTATCAGCCATGATTGTTATAACAATGTGTCCTTTCAAATGCTGATTAATACAAAGAAAGAAATACAGTAGAAATTAAAATACGTTAGGTCTTGAAGGCATTCAGCTCTCTCCTGAAGCTCTAAGCGTCAATAGCTAAATGTAGAAATGTACTTGGGTCCGACTCAAGTATTTAAGATAATAACACCTGGATCAGTCTGGTAGACTAGCGTTATGTGACGCCCCACCTCTATACCGACGCTAGCCAAGAACACTACGGTGTAATGCTGTCGACTAGCACGGAGAATAAGGCTGTTGAGGAGCGACCATTTGTATAATTGCTTTGTGCGAGTACCGATATGCCGGATAAAAATATAACTTTTCATCTCAAGAGGAAATCTGACATACCGACACAAACTCAAAGCTACTACACAGTGGTTATAAAGGTCTTCGGAAACTAATATAGAAATAAACATAACACAAATCAGTCACAGACAATTCATATCACAAAGGAGGAAATAGATATGAATATTACACATGAAAGTGTATATCAGAGTAGTGGTCTAAAAAGATCCACAATAATACAAAGAGTAGCAACACGTGCTAGACAAAAGAATAAGTATACATCATAGAGTCTGTATCTCAAATGTATTCAACAAAAAACTACTAAACTAAAGTAGTTAGCCAAAAGTCAGAAGATGGTTCCAGATAGGAAGCCATGAGGAAGCACCTGTAAAATCTCAGTCTGACCCGAGTATTATTTAAGAAGAAAATAATAAACGGATCAGTCTAGCTATAAATATCAGATGAAGTGATATATAATAAGAGATATGACATAAACAATATAACAATCACAATGCCAAGCTGTGATAAATAAGTAATTGAAAATCAACAAGAGATTAATCAATATCACAATAATCTACTCAAGATAAAAAGGAATGTCATACTCCTGATTTCATTCACCAAGCCACAATAAGTGACATATATATATCCATGACAATCGTAAAAGTTGGTGAAATACAAATTCTAGAAATCAACACACGAAATCCAGAAATCACAAAGAAGTATGTGTGAGTGGAATCACACAAGTGGTGTCTAGGCTAACCGAAAAAGTATGTGTGAATGGAATCACACAAGTGGTGTCTAGCCTAACCAAAAAGCAAAAAGGTATGTGTGAATGGAATCACACAAGTGGTGTATAGGCTAACCGAAAAGGTATGTGTGAATGGAATCACACAAGTGGTGTCTAGCCTAACCTCGCAAACAAAGAGACATCGCACATTGCTAGCCTAAATCACAAAGATGATCGTCATGATCAACGAGAAGAGTCAATTACACTAAGCTAGTAAATATAAAAGTTTAGCTTCATGTCCCATAACCACTTACTTAACTTAAACTTTTACGAACAAACTGTAAATTTCCACTAGAAAATTGTCACAAGAGACTCAATCGAACAAGTCCAAGAATTAACCGACGAAGTAAACGCAAGCGTTTCATACCACTTGTTTTACTAAGCCGTTTAATTAGATTTCTCATACGAGTGAGGTAAAGGTTTGTATATACTAATAGATTGGAAAACTGTTTTATAAACGAATTTGGTATTAAAATAGAGTTGAAATCATTTGAAGAAAGAGTTTTGATGTTTACTACTAGTATAGAAAACCATTATATTTTTAAAGTGACAAATCACAAAGAAGATTGTAAGAACAACCAATTACTAAATTCATATTCGAAGTCGTGAATAAAATCCAAAGAAATCGATATCAAATCCATCAAAGTAGAGATATCTAAAATTCCCAAAGGAAAGGTCATCAAAGTCATAATAGATGATAACAACAAATAGGAAACAACACGAATCGATTAAAGTTGGAAATTTACTCAAAAATAGCCAAAATAGGCAAAACTGCACATTTCAGACGTCTGAAATTCAAACCAGACGTCTGCCAGACGTCTGGTTGGATTTCCAGACGTCTGGATTTCTTCTCTGCCTTTTTACGTTTTCCAGGGACCAATTCCAGACGTCTGAATTTCCAAACCAGACGTCTGAATTTCAAACCAGACGTCTGAAATTGGGTTCAGACGTCTGAAATCCCCTTGTAGGCAAAAATCAGCCTTGCCCAAAAATGGGCGAAAATCCAAACGGAAGCGATCGGACGAGCGACGAAGACTAGGGATTTATGCCAAATGACAACCCAGCCTTATAGGCTCTCCGAAACACCTACTAAAGCATGATCAAACACCAAAGTTATGATTTTTAGAGAATTGGCTTCAAACACCAAAAATTGGAATATTTACAAATCTAATCCAAATCAAAAGCAATTGCACATGAATAATTGTTAGGAATTCATACCTAACAACCAAAGGTACTTATAGTCATAGATGTGAGATAAAAATCTCACTTTTGAACCCAAATTAATGAAGAAGATGCTATGAAGCAATGGCAAGAACAAGCACTCTTTAATTCCAACTCAACAAGCTTGAATCTAAGCTTAAAAGAGAAACATTCCCTAAATTAGGTTTAGGAAATTTCTGAAATCAAAAAGAGAATGAGTTGGAGAAGAAGAAGAGGAAGCTTACCAATGGGTTCACTTAGATTTTGGAGCAAGAACTTGGATTTTGCTATGGAACTAGGGCTTGGAGTTTTAGTTCTTTTTCCTCTCCACCATTTTCAATTGGAGCTTGAGTTTGAGGAGTTAGAATGAAGTAATGAAGAGGAGAGGGGGATTTGGACTGAGTTAGTAAGTGAATAATTGGCTCATCCCAAACCAAAGCCCAAAGCAAAACGTAGCAAAATTCAACTTTCTCCAAACATATCGAAGCTTATACTCAAAAAGGTCGCAAACGTCATTTTGAACTCAATGGGGGTGGTCTCGAGTCCCAATTCGACTGTTTGCAAAATGTAGCTTTTCGGACTAAAATCCGACTAACGATAAAATATTTAAATAAAATATTTAAATATAAAATCGATAAATATGTGGGTTGTTACAGACTCCCCTCCTTAAAGAAATTGCATCCTCGCAATACTTAAGAGGAAAATAAGAAGTAACAACCATGGAAGCATATCAACACAAAAGAAGATTTGAATCAAGAAGTTCACCATAAAGAGCACGAAGGAGTAAATCCGAAAGTTTTCGTTCGATGAATTCTCAAGATTTCACATGAGCGATTTGAGAACCATTGAACTTTTATCAAAAAGAATATCTTTATATCGAAGGCGCTCAACCTCCGAAGCAATGAAGCGAATAGAATGTTGCTCAAAAGTCAAATTTGGTGAAACTTCAATCCCCTCAATAACACCGGGCTCAAGAATAAAAATCGGAATCCCTAAGGCATTTCCGTAGTAGAAAGACGTGAGAAAACGTCATGAATATCAGAAAATTGAGTTGGTGCTACGAAGTAGTATAATAACAGTACGCCCAAAAAACGAGAAACTCAAATAATTTGGGACAACGACGTAGTACAAAACGGTACACCAGATGATCCAAAGCTCGAATAATTTCGGAACACCGACGTAGTACAAATACGGTACGTCCAATGAACCGAACACCATAAAAGAACATCAGACGCAAGTCCATAAAAGAAATGAGATGAAACTCAATAAAACGAAGTATATCAAAACGCCCGATGAACTTGAAAAAAAGATAATTTCATTTGGTCATCAACAAAGAAACAACCCCTTGTTGCTTACGACTAAACGCATTGGCAACACGATTTCCCTTCCGGGTATAAAAAGAATATCAAGATCATAAGATGCTAGGAACACGAGTCACATGAAGTTCCTAAAGAGAATACAAATATTTCACAGATTTATGATCGAGGTAGAGAACAAATTTCTCATCTAAATATGATGATGCCAAATTCCAAAAGCAAAAACAATAGCCACGAACACTAGATCATGAGTGGCATATCTAGTTTCGATAAGCTATAATGGTTTAGAAGCACAAGTGATAGCACGTTCTCTTAGGCAAGAGATCGGCATCCAACCTAATACGACTAGTATCGGTACAAATAGCAAAGTCTTGGTTCCCCTTCATGAATCACAAGAATAAGAGTATCGAAAGAAAATTCTTTCAAATAATTTTCTTTCCCGAAAAGCTAAATCTTTCAAAAATCAAAATTATTTCGATGTAAAAATATTTCTAGAAGAATTTACATTTTACAAGTCAATATATCGTGTCTGATTGTCTCATCAAAGCGTTTAGGAAATTCCTATCGATAACGTTGATCAAGCGCATCGACCAAAATTCTTAAAGCACTCAATGGGCAATACAATCACAAAATCATCTTTTATAGGATAAATAAATCTCTTAAAAAGTTTTAAGAATATTCTTTGTTCATTTCAAGAACAAAATCCAGTTTTACTTATAAATAAATCTTATGAAAAAGATTTGCAAAATTTTAAATTACTATTTTCATCCAAAATCAATAAATACAAGAATGGTCTCATCGAAATATTCATAGAATATTCGATTTATATAATGGATGAAATAAGCTGGACAAATTGAATGACAAAATAAGTCATTCATAAGAATCATAACGAGAGCGGAATGCGGTACTTCCGCAACTCGTAGCAAACGAAAACCGGTGGTAAAGTAATACTGAAAAGGCCTTAGTATCACACAAAAGATTCTTAGGTGATAATCCTAAGACAAGCTCAAAAATACCGAAAAATTTCTCTAACTACATGAATGAGAGAAATAACACTTTACTTATAAGTGGGCTTAAGGAAAATAAATGATGCTATCAAGTTGTAATCAAAATCATAAAGGAAAAATAGAAATCTGCTTAATAGATTGAAAATGTCGAAGATGAATAATCCACTCGGAAGAATAGGATATGGGCTTTACAATGATTAAGCCGGTCCTTTCAAAAAAAATCAATTCCGAAGCCTAAGTAAAAATATCGGCTCGGAAAGAAAAGTCTCATAAAATAATTTCGGCATTAATAAAAAGCAAATTGAGTGTTGCGGACCTACCATCCGAATTCACAATCCTCAAAGAAGTCATCAAGCCCAAAATATTCAAAGAAAAAGAATCGACAAGTTCTTTTGATATAAAATAATGAGATACAAATCAACAAGAACTTGAAAAGAATATTCACAAGACAAACAAAATCAAAGATTGAATGAGAAATACCTTGGCCACGAGATGTGTTGCCAAGGGCTTGAGCCACATTCAACTTTCCCTCCCTCTTGCCTTCACGTTTGAGGCATTGATGGATGAAATGATCTGGGCTCTTACAATAGCGACACGATTTGGGCTTTGAGCACTTATTAGCAAAATGATCCCCAGATCCACAGTTGAAGCATCTCGCACTACTAGGAGAAGGAGCCTTTGCAGTAGACGTTGCTTGCTTACCCTTTTTGTTGGGATATGGGCCTTGGAATTCGTTGGGTCTCTTTTTGCTGTTGAAGTTGGGTTTGGAAGCTACTATTTCAACATCACTTTCTTTATCAGTCTCTTCAAGACGAAGAGCGATATCGACGAGTTGATCAAATGCGACTTCTAGTTTCAGGAGTAGTGGCTTCTTAAGATTTTTATTTAAGCCATAAACGAACCTCTGGTTCTTCTTCAATGGGGTGTTGATGTATTCAACCCCATATTTGGAAAGCGACTCGAAGGATGCGACGTAATCAGTCACAGAGGATTGACCTTGAACAAGGTCAATAAAATGTCGAGCCAAGGTTACTTTCCCAGCTTCTGGTACAAACTTTAACTCGAAGCGTCCCTGAAATTGCTCCCAGGTGAGACCCGCTTCATTAATTTCTGAAACAAGGAGTTCGTACCAGTCCAATGCTCTCTCCAGGAGCATGCTGGAAGCCACCTGAACGCGGTGGAGATCGACAAGGTTCATGCGAGAAAAGATTCGATCGCATGATTTTAACCAGGCCTGGACCTCGATGATAGTTTCCGAACCTTTGAATGGCTTCCCACCCAAATTAGTGTAATCGCTGCACAAGCGTGCAAATCCTGACTTTGGGTGAGTAGGTTCCGGGTTAGCTCCAGCTGCTTGAGCATTTGTAACGAGGTCAAGGAGTTGCTGGGTAGTCATAAAAACTCCATCTTGGGGAGTTGCACTAGATTGACCGGTGCTGGGACGGCCAGGCCTAACCATTTCTCTTCTTTAAGAAAGAAAGAAAGAAGAGGAAAGAGTTATTCTCAAAATAAATATCAAGCAATCTTGATAGATAAAACAAGGAATCATAAAAGAAAGTAGGATAGAACGGTACGAAGACCCGAATAAAATCCTAAAGCACAACTCCTAAGAAAGACTTAGGACATGATCCTTGCTAAATTATTCTATATTGTTCCGAAGTTTGGCTCTGATACCAAGCTGTGACGCCCCACCTCTATACCCACGCTAGCCAAGAACACTACGATGTAATGCTGTCGACTAGCATGGAGAACAAGGCTGTTGAGGAGCGACCATCTGTATAATTGCTTTGTGCAAGTACCGATATGCCGGATAAAAATATAACTTTTCATCTCAAGAGGAAATCCGACATACCGACACAAACTCAAAGCTACTACACAGTGGTTATAAAGGTCTTCGGAAACACATATAGAAATAAACATAACACAAATAAGTCACAGACAATTCATATCACAAAGGCGGAAATAGATATGAATATTACACATGAAAGTGTATATCAGAGTAGTGGTCTAAAAAGATCCACAATAATACAAAGAGTAGCAACACGTGCTAGACAAAAGAATAAGTATACATCATAGAGTCTGTATCTCAAATGTATTCAACAAAAAACTACTAAACTAAAGTAGTTAGCCAAAAGTCAGAAGATGGTTCCAGGTAGGAAGCCATGAGGAAGCACCTGTAAAATCTCAGTCTGACCCGAGTATTATTTAAGAAGAAAATAATAAACGGATCAGTCAAGCTATAAATATCAGATGAAGTGATATATAATAAGAGATATGACATAAACAATATAATAATCACAATGCCAAGCTGTGATAAATAAGTAATTGAAAATCAACAAGAGATTAATCAATATCACAATAATCTACTCAAGATAAAAAGGAATGTCATACTCCTGATTTCATTCACCAAGCCACAATAAGTGACATATATATATCCATGCCAATCGTAAAAGTTGGTGAAACACAAATTCCAGAAATCAACACACGAAATCCAGAAATCACAAAGAAGTATGTGTGAGTGGAATCACACAAGTGGTGTCTAGGCTAAGGGAAAAAGTATGTGTGAATGGAATCACACAAGTGGTGTCTAGCCTAACCAAAAAGCAAAAAGGTATGTGTGAATGGAATCACACAAGTGGTGTCTAGGCTAACCGAAAAGGTATGTGTGAATGGAATCACACAAGTGGTGTCTAGCGTAACCTCGCAAACAAAGAGACATCACACATTGCTAGTCTAAATCACAAAGATGATCGTCATGATCAACGAGAAGTGTCAATTACACTAAGCTAGTAAATATAAAAGTTTAGCTTCATGTCCCACAACCACTTACTTAACTTAAACATTTACGAACAAACTGTAAATCTCCACTAGAAAATTGTCACAAGAGATTCGATCGAACAAGTCCAAGAATTAACCGACGAAGTAAACGCAAGTGTTTCATACCGCTTGTTTTACTAAGCCGTTTAATTAGATTTCTCATACGAGTGAGGTAAAGGTTTGTATATACTAATAGATTGGAAAACTGTTTTATAAACGAATTTGGTATTAAAATAGAGTTGAAATCATTTGAAGAAAGAGTTTTGATATTTACTACTAGTATAGAAAACCTTTATATTTTTAAAGTGACAAATCACAAAGAAGATTGTAAGAACAACCAATTACTAAATTCACATTCAAAGACGTGAATAAAATCCAAAGAAATCGATATCAAATCCATCAAAGTGGATATATCTAAAATTCCCAAAGGAAAGGTCATCAAAGTCATAATAGATGATAACAACAAATAGGAAACAACACGAATCGATTAAAGTTGAAAATTTACTCAAAAATAGCCAAAATAGGCAAAACTGCACATTTCAGACGTCTGAAATTCAAACCAGACGTCTGCCAGACGTCTGGTTGGATTTCCAGACGTCTGGATTTCTTCTCTGCCTTTTTACGTTTTCCAAGGACCAATTCCAGACGTCCGAATTTCCAAACCAGACGTCTGAATTTAAAACCAGACGTCTGAAATTGGGTTCAGACGTCTGAAATCCCCCTGTAGGCAAAAATCAGCCTTGCCCAAAAATGGGCGAAAATCCAAACGGAAGCGATCGGACGAGCGATGAAGACTAGGGATTTATGCCAAATGACAACCCAGCCTTATAGGCTCTCCGAAACACCTACTAAAGCATGATCAAACACCAAAGTTATGATTTTTAGAGAATTGGCTTCAAACACCAAAAATTGGAATATTTACAAATCTAATCCAAATCAAAAGCAATTGCACATGAATAATTGTTAGGAATTCATACCTAACAACCAAAGATACTTATAGTCATAGATGTGAGATAAAAATCTCACCTTTGAACCCAAATTAATGAAGAAGATGCTATGAAGCAATGGCAAGAACAAGCACTCTTTAATTCCAACTCAACAAGCTTGAATCTAAGCTTAAAAGAGAAACATTCCCTAAATTAGGTTTAGGAAATTTCTGAAATCAAAAAGAGAATGAGTTGGAGAAGAAGAAGAGGAAGCTTACCAATGGGTTTCCTTAGATTTTGGAGCAAGAACTTGGATTTTGCTATGGAACTAGGGCTTGGAGTTTTAATTCTTTTTCCTCTCCACCATTTTCAATTGGAGCTTGAGTTTGAGGAGTTAGAATGAAGTAATGAAGAGGAGAGGGGGATTGGGACTGAGTTAGTAAGTGATTAATTGGCTCAGCCCAAACCAAAGCTCAAAGCAAAAAGTAGCAAAATTCAACTTTCTCCAAACATATCGAAGCTTATACTCAAAAAGGTCGCAAACGTCATTTTGAACTCAATGGGGGTGGTCTCGAGTCCCAATTCGACTATTTGCAAAAAGTAGATTTTCGGACTAAAATCCGACTAACGATAAAATATTTAAATAAAGTTAAATATAAAATCGATAAATATGCGGGTTGTTACACGTTAGAAACTCAAATCATTTGGATTTACTTTATGTTGTAAAACCTTCCAAAAATAAAGGTATCTCGTAAGATCACGCCACACATAAACACAGATGGATTTTTGTCTTACAATAACCAAACCATTTTATTAGAAAAGCCAGTGATATTACAATAATGTATATGGTTTAAATAAATATATAACATATCTGTAATGGTTTACTATAATTACATTCAATAGTACTAGGTTCTACAACTAAAATGTAAAGCACATATTGGAAAATGGATTCCATACTTTGTCAAGGCTACTAGGGTAACACCTACAGTGGTACACCACTAGAAAAATGTACCGAGGACCTCACATGGACCCTCTACCGATGCAGAACCAGCCAACCCCATCCTAGATAGTATCGCATATGCCATCACCCTGTTTAGTTTCGAACCTTTTTGGCGAGCTCACAACATACATAAATCCAAAGATAGTGATCTAGAAAGGTGACGATTATACCTTAATGAGTGCGACCCACATAACCCTAGTGAATATCACCTATTTTAGTCATTTTTGGGTGTAAGGCTTAATGCTATGTTTTACCTTCTATATAGCAAATCTCTCTTGGAATGCTAATACTGCCCTCCAAGCAACACTGTAATGCCAGAATTCATCTATACATGTTGTTTAGCATATGAACAAATCAAAGGCACTACTTCTACTATATCCGTTTTGGAATCGCCCTCAGGATTAGTAGTAAGTACCCTTTGCACTTCAAAGAACTATGTCTCCAATTTCTACGATCTTCAGGATATTTCCAAATCGAACGCTTATGCTGGTTTGAAGTGGTTTTTAGATAACTCACGCTTATCCGATCCCAATCTCTTAAAACCAACAAATGATTGTTTTTGATTGAATCAATCCTTGTTCTTTTAGAAGTAAGCAAACCGTATAAGAGTCCTAAAGGGATCTCGAATGTATGCCTCTAAAGCGAGAGACATTTCACCGAAATAAGCTCTCCCAAGGGAATCTCAAACTTTGAAATTGCGAAGCTTTCATTCACTTCTTAAATTTAATACTTTAAATAATCACTTCTATAATAAATTAAACAAATCCTTACTTTAAAGATTTAAAACAACTTAAGAAAATAATTTATCCAACTATATTCTTTTTAAAATCAATTCTTGAACTTTTGAATTATACTTTAAAAACTACTTTGAAAATACTCTCGGCCTTCCAGGAAAAATACACTTTCCATTTCAAAATAGTCAATTTAAATCAATCAATAAATCTTTCTTGATTTATTTTAAATTTACATTCCAAATCCGCAAATTTCTTTCCACACTTTAAAAATAAACCAATATTTATTTTTAAAACAAATTTCCCTTTCCTTTATACAATTCCCATTGTGAATTTAAATTTTCAAATATCCACTGATATACGATTTTCAAATCGATTTCCAAATATTTATTTCAAACACCAAATCAAATTCCAAATTCATTTACAAATTTATTTCAAACACCAAACCAAATTCCAAATTGATTTCTTAAATTTATTCCCAAGCACCAAACTAATTTCCAAATTGATTTCCCAAAGATTTATTTTCAAACACCGAATCAATTTCCAAATCGATCTTCCAAAGTTTTATTTTCAAACACCGAATCAATTTCCAAATCGATTTCTTTTAGAATAAATTCCTTTATTTCTTCCAAACTATTTAAAATCCAAAATTTAAATAATTTCATCAACTTTTAAACAATATTACTTAAACTTCCTTTATTAAAAACTTTTTCCATATTTTGGAATTAATTCGATAAGATTTCAAAATCAATCTTTTATACTTTTAAATTCCTTCTTTTGGATTTATTCAGTTCTCTAATATTTATTTACTTGAAATTTTCTACTTTAATTTCAAAAAATCCAATTTTTATATTTCTGGTATCCTATTATACCAAAAATATATTTGGCTAAACTATAGCCCTGTGCAGTTAAAGCGCTTGGTTGATTCGAAGCGGTGGAGGTGCAAAAAGTCATAGCGGGGATACAGCGAGGATATAGCGGGATATAGCGGATGACTCTGAAATAGCATATAAAACTCGTACTTAATGTTTTTACAAATATATAAATGGTAATTTAATGAAAAATTATCATTCAATTGAATTATAATTAATACATAAATAATTTTAAATAAAAAACACGTGCGAATATACTTTATGTAAACGTAAAACTGTTATATAACATAATTGAATTTAGTAGAATATTAGAGTATTTTCATTTCTGAAAATATATTAAAAATTAAATCAAATAAATTAGTTTCATAATTTTTATAATGTATAAATCCAAATTTTTAATTCATTTTATTAAAGAGGATATAGTGAAATAGAAAAATATAGCGGGAATAACGGGATATAGCGGAACTAGCGGGGATTGAATCGGAAAGGCTATATTTTGGGGTTATATGGAAAATCGTAGCGGTAGAAATTTGCTATGAGATATAGCGGGGTTATAGCGGGGTAATAGCGGGGAATTAACCACACAGCTATAGCCATCAATGATTTCAATTACGAATATAATCATATGCATTTTATAAATACATCAACACATAACATTGAGACAAATTCAAATATTTGAGGAATCTAGTTGGATCCCTCCAACCTGTTTCCCTGCATCCACGGATGTTAGCACAACAATTAAATACCAATTCCACTTCGAGGTAGAATATCGCGGTATATGGGATTATATAAACTCATCCGCTATTATGTGACGTGTAGGGTCTCATCCGCTATATAATTCGGGAAATCAATCACTCAAAATATATATGTATACACACTACTATATATATTACCACATCCAAACAGTCAATCAATAACTGAAATTCCTATTTTAATTTGAGTGAGAAGATCTTACCTTTGATTTGCGATCCATTTCCATTCTAGTTCGTTACCTTCATGTTTTCAGACCTTGTTTAAACATTTACAAAATTTATTAATATTCAGAATAAATCGAATAATCAATTTTCATTTGATAATTTTAATTCACCCGTGATTTTATTTTAAACTAATACTTTTAATTTTAAACATATTCCTTTTAATAAATTTGTTAAACTAAAAATTAATTTTCAAAACTAAATTTCCTTTTTAAATAATCTTTGGTAAAAATAATTAAATAAGTTAATTAAACTGATTATTCATCGTAATTCATTATTTTAAATATCTAAAATTAAATAAGAAATTTATATATGTATGTATAATGTAGAAGAAATTATTTTACAGTAAGTTTATATGTGAACAAATAAAATATATACATAAGGATGATGCCAATTATAATGACCCTGGCTCGATCTTCGAAAATCGACACTAAATACATCACCCGTATTCAAATGTCGCAAATTCAAACATCGAATCTAGTTCTTCGGAGCTTATAACACATTAAGTACAAGAACAAAGTGGAAGAAAAATGAATAACATTATTGATATACAACATTTGATACAACACATTTACACAAATGATATCAATATACATCAGAGATACAACAGCAGAACGATATCCATAAAGAGTTTTAAAGAGATAAAGAGAAAGATAGCCCGCATCTCCATTGCCAAAGCTCCATAGCTAGAAAGAAACCAAACCAAAACGCGAGAACCACCCTCAATCCTAAAGTGAAGCAACTCGATCCAAATATGATTGCCAATATCCAAAGTTCGAATCCTATTGAACCTACATCTACTATTTGATTATCTGAAAATCCCAACTCTAGGCTGCCCATGTGGAAAATTGTGGACACCCAGAGTTTAGAAAGGGAACAATAAACTCCAGGTCAGTCATGGGCTGGTATGAGCAAACAAAAAAATTTATCTTTAAATAGAAATAAAAAGAAATTCGTAATGCTTTTTGGAAAATGAAACTACCCTAAGGCCTTCCGCCAAAGACGCAATGCAAGCACACAATTGGAGGAGATTTCTCCTTATGATAGTCAAACATGCTTGATAGGCATAGTATGAAATGTCTATGCTGGACGAATAATAATTTCAAAAGGTTTTCGCGTATCAAGCATGTTTGACTATCATAAGGAGAAATCTCCTCCAATTGTACGCTTGCATTGTGTGTGTGGCGGGAGGCCTTATGGGAGTTTCATTTTCCAAAAATAATTGCGAATTTCTTTGTATTTATTTTTAAAGATAAACTGCTTTTGTTTTCTCATACCAATCCCATGACTGACCTAGAGTTTATTGTTCCCTTTCTAAACTCTAGGTGCCCATAATTTTCCACACGGGCAGGCTAGAGTTGGGATTTTCAAACAAATAGTAGATGTAGATTCGATAGCAATCAAACTTTGGATATTGGCAATCACATTTGGATCGAGTTGCTTCACTTCAGCATTGAGGGTGGTTCTCGCTTTTTGGTTTGGAATCTTTCTAGCTGTGGAGCTATGGCAATGGAGACGCGGGCTACCTTTCTCTCTATCTCTTTAAAACTCTGTATGGACATCGTTCTGCTATTGTATCTCTGGTGTATATTGATATCATTTGTATAAATGTGTTGTATCAAATGTTGTATATCAATAACGTTATTCATTTTTCTTCTGCTTTGTTGTTGTACTTAATGTGTTATAAGATCCGGCGAACCAGATTCGATGTTTGAATCTGCGACATTTGAATACGGGTGATGTGTTCGGTGCCTATTTTCGAAGGTCAAGTCAGGGTCATTATAATTTAACCAAGTTGTATATATGGTATATTTAAAAAAATGGTTTGTATTTATATAAATATATATAAGTACATAACATTTAAAGCATAATTAATATAAATTTGAAAACATAAAACATGATTCATAACTTATAACAACATAGTGATTTAAACCTAATTTTTTAATTAAATTAAGAAAAGGTCTTAAACACAATTTGAATCACAAATGACATTTGTAACCAAAGTAACTACATAAATTTACAAGTGTAAACAAAATTAATAAGTGGCTTAATTTCTTTTTAAAATTAAAACATATAAATTATATGTAAAGAAGGAACCAGGCTGATTTTCTCTTTACTTCTCAAATCCTTCATATTCAAAGACAATCAAAAAGAAAAAACATCACAAAATAGATCAAAGCTGGAACAAAACCAGGAAAGAAAAATTAAAAACAAAGCAACATAATTAAAGATTAGTTTCAAAACCAAAGCCTGGAAATCAAATCTTTAAACCTGAGCAAGCAAGCTAACAAGTTCTTTTCAACCTGAACAACCCTTTCAACTGGATTCAAACATCAACCTAAAGTAACTAATTCAACTCAAAAGCAAATCAACTCAGACCTGAAGCCATCAAACAAGATCTGAAGCCAAGATTATCTTGAAAACAGATTTAAGATCAAAAGAAACCAAGTGCTACCTGGAACTATAAATCCAAACTGGTTCAACTCTGCTAATCATCAAGCAAATCAGGAAGCAAGTAATGATCAAACGCAAAAAATCATGTTCATGTTTCTCTGTTCTTCATTTTAAAGGTGAGCAAACTCCCTTATATCTGCTATATTCTATGATATTGTGATTAATACTTGAGGTATTATCTGGAATGTTGCTTAAAGTGAAATTATTCTTATATATAAATATAAATATGTATATATGCTTATGCATATTTGTGTTACAGACAGAAATATTTTTGTTCCAGGTTTACAGAGTTAGTCAACTTTAAAAAAATTCAATTCCTCCCTCTCTACATCTTTTTAGAAGTTAAGATCAAAAGAAAAGTGTTTAGATTAACAAGATCTAAATTTTAAAAATCATTTTTAGTTTAATTAAGTTGAGTTCACTGGAAAATCAAGTAAATACAGATGAACACAAATTATATCAGAAAATTCGAAGGTCTAAATTATTCTTTTGATATTGTAATCTGGTGAGTACTCGAAAATGGTGATTTTTGATTCTGGTTTCAAGATTTTTAGCTACATGGTTGCCGAGATATCGTGGGATGATCAAAAATCGTTAATTCGTCGATTTCGGATGAACGGGGAGATGATGAGCTTTGAGATTTACGTTGAAGGCAGCTTGAGTGTGGGAGATTGTTGGAAAAATATTCAGATATTTTTGAGTTGATTAAAGTGTTGGATCAAGGATGAATTAAGGTTTAAGGGTTCATTTTGAACAATGACAATGGAAAGATCGTTGTGTCATCGTCAAGGCAATTGGGTCTATCGGACCCAGCAGTAGCGATACATTGGATCGTGATGAAGCTTTAGTCAAGCTCGTGTGGATTCTAGAGATCTTGGGTGGTGTGGCGAAGAGGTTTGTCATCCGTAATGGGTTCCAGGTTGAGGATCGGAAGTTCGATTTTGATTGCTGGTGGGTTTTGACGATTTGGATGGTCAACGGGTTTTGGATGGTTGTCGGTGACTTGAAGGTAATAGCGAGGTTGGTCGAAAGTGGCCCGGTCGCCTGTACACGTGCACGCTAGACTATTGTATCATTTGAAGTTGTGGATTTGGGGGAGAGGATGAAGTACTCGGGTTTGACTTGAGGAATTCACGAAAAATGCTTGGAGAAGAGAAGCTTGTGGGTTACTCGAAGTTAGGCTCGGGCAAACAAGCATTTGGCTCGGGTTTTAAATGATAGCAAGTTTTGAAAAAAAAATATAAGTTTTTAAATTTAAACTTGTTCTTTTGAAAATAGATGTTGACTTAAGTTTGGATCAATCAAAAATTTAAGATAAGTATTTTGGAGTAATTAAGTTTAAAGTTTTTTTTCGTATATGTATATATAACCTTTGTTTTGAAAGTTTATTTTAAATAAACACAATATTGTAATTAAGAAAATGAATAAAAGATGAAGTGTTTAATCATTAATTTAACTTAAAGGTTGAAAGTTAATTGGTTAATGATAATTAATCCCAAAGGCTATTAATAAAATTTTGAATGATAATTAAAGTAATTATTTAGGATAAAAGATTTATCTTTTAATTAATTAAAACTTTAAGAGACTTATTAATTAATGTAAGTAATTAGAGGATAATTACTTAAATAATAATTAATTAACTAAGAATTAATTAAGGTTAATTAATTAAATTGAATAAGGGTTAGTTAATTACTAATTTAAGATTAATCAATCAATAATTAAAGGTTAATTAAATAATGATTAAAGGTTGATTACTTTAATTAGAGATTGATTAGTTTATATAAGTTATCACAAGTAATTAATTACTTAAAGATAATTGTTTAATTAAAAGTAATTAATTTATGATTAAAGTTGATCAATCAAGTAATAAAAGAGTAATTACTCAATTTAATTAATTTGCGATTTATTGATATAAGTGATTAAGGATAAATACTTATTATAATTTAATTAAGGATAATTAATTAAGTGGTAATTAACTAAGAGTTAATTAACTAATATAATTAATTAATTAAAATGGTTTATGATTAGTAAGTAATTATTCTGGTTTAAATTAATCAGATGATTAATTAATCGGACTTATGGGTGTTTGGATTCAATTGAATGTTGAATTGTTTGATATCCGTGATGTGTGATGCTTTGTGATATGAATTGCATTGATTTGAGCTGTGATGAATGTAACTTATTTATCTGTGATGAATTTATATTAATTATCTATGAATTTGTGAATGAGGATAAGCGTTATAGGATTATACCGCTTATCGATATTGCTGTGCTTGGATTATGATGATTGATGATGTTGCACTATTGTGTAAAACCCATGGACTACACTATACACTCAAAAATATGGATTTCATGAGGATTTGGTTAAGTCATGGATATTTGAATTTAATATTGTGAAATGGTTTTAAAGATTGAATTTTGAATCCAAAATGGTTTAGAAATGGAATTGGGTTAAATATGAAAAGCTTTCAAAAGGAAGCTTTGGAATCTAAATTTGGTATGAATATACTATATCTTATTATTTTGGAAATTATGGTTTGGAAAGGTTTATGCAAGTTATATAAAATATATATGGATTTTAAACCATTTTGAAGTATATTGAATGTGTTATTTCGAGAATTTAACCCAAGTTTATAATTGAAAGGCTTCAACTTGAGAAAATGTAATTGGATTTTCCCGAAACGAAAACCCTTGTTTTTCAAATAGTAATAGCTTTCATATAAAGAAGGGATTTCCAATTTGTGTTGAAAAGACTTCAAGTTTGAACTGAAATAGTATTGAAATCTATGAATGAATCTTTACTAAAGATTGTGAACTTTGTTTTGAAATTGAAGAGGATCTTTAAGGTGTATCTTTTGTACAAAAGATTTGAAATGGAAATAGTTTTGAGAACTATGAATGAATCTTTGTGAAAGATTGTTGAACTTTGGTTTCAAATTGAAGTGGATTTTAAAAGGGTGAATCTTCTCATTTAAAAGATTAAAAGTGGAAATTTGTTAAACCATTTGAAAAAAGGTTTTGGGCTAAAGGTTGTGACTTAAATAAGATCCCATGTATCCATATGCTTTTAAAATTAAGCGCTCATTATTTGGTTTAGCCGGAAGAGGACTTTGTGTCGTATAACCCATTCCGAATAATGATATGTGAAGTGGATAGCATTTGAAGACCGGTGGGGAAGACTGGATATTTTCGAAAGTTAAAGGATAACTCATCGAATGTTTCTACACCGAATGGCCCCGGTATAGAGATTTGATCACCCTTTGTGACAGGGAGTCCGGACGTGGTTAGGGATTATCCGGATTGCAAGGCCTTCTTTTTAAGTGCCTTCGGTTTTGTTCGAACCCGGAACAGACTTGCATGGATGTATGTCTGACATTACACTTTGAGATGTAAAACTAGTTTCTATCAAATACATTTCTGTTTTGTGGGCGGAGAATTTATTCTCTTAGCTTAACACCCTTCTCTGAGATGTACGACCTCAGAGGTTATGTAGTTGATATTTACCAGTGATACATTCCCAATTTGGTAATGTGTCATACGAAGTGCTGATGATCGTGTGTTGATCGAAGCATGGCTTTTGTGTAAAGCGTAGCTTTGTAGACATGACCTCGTCTGGCCTCACAAATCGGAATAGTCGAAACAGGAAGGATACGGCAAGGTTATTTGGGGGGGCGCCCTAAGGGTATGCCCATTTCCTTCTGGATAGAAGTGGTATCATGGTATGGAGCCCAAATACGTAACTTACTAATACCAGTCCCATAACTGACTCGGAGTTTATTGTTCCCTTCCTAAAATCTGGGTGCCCATAATTTTTCACACGGGCAGCCTAGGAGCAGGTTGTCCGTGTTTTTGAGCTTGCTTAGTAACCAATGCCCTACATATTGGTAGACTGGATGGCTCGAGTATATTCATAAAATATTGAATAGATTCGTTCTCGTATTTGTTGATGATATTCTGATTTGGTAAGCCAAATATAGAATAGATATTTCAGTTTGATTTGGTAAACCAACTCTCTTTATCTTTGATGTGTTTATCTGTTCCTTGTTTGTCTCCCTGTCTTGCAAAATTTGAGGACGAAATTTTCTTAAGGGGAGGATCTGTAACGATCTCGTTTTTAGGCCAAATATAATTAAGTAATTAATTTAATTTTGAAAATTAACTAGTGAATTTATTTGAACTTTTCCAAAATAAAAGATATGTGTTTGTATAAAGAAAAAATCTGTGAAAAAGAATTTTGATTTGGAAATTCAAAATTAAATGTCTTATAAATAAATTGGATTTAAAAACTAATAAGAGTTGTTTTCTAATTTCATATATATACATATATATATATATATATATATTGAAAGTTATGTTTTGAAAAGGTTCATTTCTAATATATACATATATAAAGTTGGATTTAAATAAAAGACTTAAAATACCTTTCTTTTATATATAGTAAGTATATGTATATAAGTATATAACAAGCTTTAATATACATATATCTTTTGAAATAAATATGGTTTGAATGTTTTAAATTTAATATAATGACTTAAATTTAAAATTTAAAAACAAGAATGAATCCAAAGTTTTAATAGGTATTAATCTTTTGAAAGTATAAGTATAAGATTTAATACATTTTCTTTTTAAAATTTTGCATAAGATAAAATAGTTTGTATATACATAAGGATTTAAGAATATAATACATATGTAATTATATTACATAATTCATAATAGCACAAAGGGTTTAAAATATAATTTGTAAATTAAAATAAAGGAAGGGTTTAATCCATAATTCATAAATTAACATAACTAAGGAGTTAAACATAAATATATTTGTATTTAACAAATGTAAATTGAAGAAAATATGCAATAACACTTGTGATCAAATTAGCATGCATAAAATACAAGTGGCAAATATGTTTTGTTTTTGAAAGATTGAAAAGAAAATAAAATATAAATATATATTGAAAGAGAAAACTAGGCCCATTTTCTTTCATTTGAAAAACTGAATCAAAATCTGAGATTAAAGAAAATAAAACCTGAGAAAAGAAAAAACCAGAAAAACAAAATCATCTTAAACAAAAATCAAAGAAACTGATTCAATTCAAAGTCATCAAGATTTAGATCAGTTTCAAAGCAAAGAAGAATCAAACTAAAGTAAATAAAACAAAAATTCAAAACCTAGAAGAAAAGAACAAGCAAAACAAAAATCTAGTTTTCAAATTCCAGATCATTTTAAATTGAAGCTCAAATTAAAAGTATTTCAAGATCTCAAACTTTTTCAAAAACAAGTCAGATCAAATCAGCTAAATTAAGCCACTAATCCAAGATCAGGTCAAAGTACATCAAGCTTCATCATCAAAAATCTATTTCAAATATCAATTCAGTTTCCAATTCCAGGTTCAAATTGGTTCCTCTATTCTTTTTTCAGGTGAGCAGACTACGCTATTTAACTTAATTCTGTTTGTATATTGGTATTTGTGATTGATATATGTTAATGTTAAGAATTATATTTGTCTAAGTATAAATATATATGTGTGTGTGTGTGTGTGTATACAGGTAGATAATTGTTGTGTGCATATCTATAAATGGATATATCCATCTCTTTGTCTAGTTACAGGCTTAAAGCCACTAAAACAAAAAAATTACTGCTCCTTATATAATCAAAATTAGAGTCAGATCATTGAAGATGAAATGATGGTATGAATATGATATTATTTTTAAAAATAACCCCAAGCAAAAATATTTTGAAAACAGGATGTTACAGTAGAAATTCTGGAACATGATAAATTCGAACATCGTGATTTTTGATTTCACCTATATAATGAAAATCATGAATTTTAATAGTTGAATCAAGATTTTTAGCTTTGAGGTAGAATTTCTAAGTAGAATGGAAAACTCATTTTGGTTGATCCTCGTTGATCGACGACAAATTAAATATTGTGATCATTGGTGAAGGAGCTTGTGTGATGATGTTCATCGGAAAAATGAGCGAAAAAATTAATAGTCGTCGTGGTGGCGCAGCGAAATCGATATAGGGTTTAGGAGGTGGTGTGAGTCGTGGTAGGTTTCGAGGACAATGCGGTGTCGAAATCGCATCGGGTTGAATCGCGACTGGGGGAAATGAAGAAGGGACCGCGGCAGAGCTCTGGTGAGGTCGGCAAGGGTGTCGGTGGCCCGAGGCGATAGTTAGGGTGACATTTCCGATGAATTTGGTTCCAGTTTTTTTTTAGATTCTCGATTTATTCTCTGGTGTGTTCATCGAAATTATTGGGTCAGGTGTGATGGTGAGATGATCGTCGACTTGTTGACGATCAGAGACTTGGTTGGAGATGGCCAGTTTGGCCGTGCATGTGCACGAGTGCATGCCTTTATCTGGGTGAAGGTTATTGATGATGGTTGGTTGGAGAAGAAGAAGTTGTTGAGCTTAAAGTCGTGATCGTGAAATCGTGGTGTTGGCTCGATGAAAACATCGGGTTGGTGCGTGAATATGTTGATAAATTTTAAAGATTTAAATTAAAAACAGAAAACGAAAGAAAAGAAGAAGAGAGGGAAGTAACTCGGGAGAAACATGGGTTTGACTCGATATTTGCTCGAGTTTTTGTTGTTTTAGATCGGGAATTTTATGATATAGCTTGGGTTGTTTATTTCAAGTACCACATTTTTGAATATTGAAAAAGGAAATTGTTCCAGGGTCTAAATTTCAAAAGAAAAACAGGTACCAAGTTTAGCCGAATTTTAAAAGTATATTTTATGTGTTCAAAGCAATATTAATCTAGTTTTAAAGTATTTTAAAATATATATTTTTTCATTGATTAATCCTTAAACTTATTTTAAATAAACTTTAATTAGCTTAATTAAGAAGTTAATTAAGAAGATAAAAATGTTTATAGCTGTAATTAACTTAAAGGTTTAAGTTAATGGGTTAATAATAAATTTTATTTTTAAGGATGAATTTTAAAGTTAATCATTTTTTAAAATTTATTAATTTGGGTTAAAATAATTTTATGTAAATATCTAGGTGTTTTTAAAGAATTTAATGATGTTAAATTAAGTAATTAAAGATTAATTACTTAACAATTAAAGGTTAATTCATTAAAGTGATTTATTAAAAGATAATTAATCAAGGTGATTTATTAACTAGTATAATTAACAAAGGTGATTAATTAACATGGGTAACTAAAGAATAATTACTTAATGAAATTAAGTACTTAATTAAAGACAATTACTTTGTATAATTACATTTAAGGATAATTAATCAATTAAGACTAATAAATGATAAGTAATTAAAGGGTAATTTATTTCATAAAGATGAGTACTTAGTTAAAAGTAATTAACTAATGATCAAAGTTGATAAATCAAGTGATTAAAATTAATTTATGATTAGGGATAATCACTTATTGTAATTAATTAAGGATAATTAATTAAATGGAAATTAATTAAGGATTTACTAATTTAATTAATTAAGTGTAATTAATTAAAGAATAATTAGATGATTAGGAGATAATTATTTAATAATTAAAGATTGAATCATTTATTAATTAAGGTTGAATAATTAATAATTAAAGGTTAATTAATTTATTAATGAATGCTTAAAATTTAATTAATTGATAAGGTATGTAATTAATTAATACTAATTAACAGGGGTTATAAATTTATTCATAAGTAATTAATCTGATTAAAATAATCAGATGACTAATTGATCTTACTTATGAATATTTGGATTCTATTGGATGGTGAATTGTTTGATATCCCTGGTGTGTGCTACTCTGTGATAAGAATTGTTTTGATTTGAGCTGTGATGAACGTAATTCATTTATCTATGATGAATTTGTATTATTTATCTGTGAATCTGTGAATAAAGATAAGCGTTACAGGAATGTACCGCTTATCGATATTGTTGTGTTTGGATTGTGATGATTAATGATGTTGCACTATTATGTAAAACCCCTGGACTACACCATACGCAAACAAATATGGATTGCACGAGGAAATTGGTTAAGTAACAGATATTTTGAAATCTAAATATTATTTTGTTTAAAAGTTGAAATTTGAGTCCAAATGGTTTTGGAAAGGGAATTCAATTGAATTTGAAAAGCCTTTGTAATGGAAGTTTTGAAATTTTAAATATAGTTTTGAATATACTATATCTTGTTAAATATTTGGAATTATTTTAGAGGTCATAGTTTGAAAGGTTTATACAAATTCTATATATGAATCTAAAACTATTTTAAATAAATTGCTTTTGGAATTTGAATTTAATATAAATTTGAACTCGCCAATAATATGGCAGTTCGTTGGTTCTCTGGTTTACACTTTTAAAGGCTATAAGTTGTATACATTTGATCAAAATTTTCGGAAACAAAATGTATTTGTTTTCAAATGTAATAGCTTTCAAATAAAGAAATGATTTCCAGTTTTTGTTGAAAGGGGTTTCAAATTTGAAATGGAAAGCTATAAATGAATCTTTGCTAAAGATTATTGAACACTGTTTCCAAAATAAAAGGATCTTAAAGGTTTATCTTTTGTATAAAATATTTGAATTGTAAATAGTTTTGAAAGCTATGAATTAATCTTTGTGAAAGATTGATGAACTTTATGAAGTGAATCTTTTTGTTTAAAGATTCGAAAATGGTAATTTGTTTAAACCATTTGAAGAAAGGTTTTGGGCTTTAAGTTGTGACTTAACTAAGATCCCACTATATCCATTTGTTTTTAAATACTGCGCTCATTATTCGGTTTAGCCGGGAGAGGACTTTGTGTCATATAACCCATTTCGAATAATGAAACGATGAAATGGATAGCATTTGAAGACTGGTGGTGAAGACCAGATATTTTCGAAAGCGAAAGGATAATCCGTCGAATGTCTCTGCATCGAATGGCCCCGGTATATATATTTGATCACCCTTTGTGATGGGGAGTCTGGACGTGATTAGGGATTATCCAGATTGCAAGGGCTTCTTTTGAAGTGCCTTCAGTTCTGTTCGAACCCGGAACAGACTTGTATGGATGTATGTCCGACATTACATTTTGAGATGTAAAATTGGTTTCTATCAAATACATTTACGTTTGTGGCGGAGAATTTATTCTCTTAGCTTAACACCCTTCTCTGAGACGTACGAGCTCAGAGGTTATGCAGTTGATATTTACCAGTGGTACATTTCCAATTTGGTATTGTGGCATATGAAGTGCTGATGATCATGTGTTGATCGAAGCATGGCTTTTGTGTAAAGCGTAGCTTTATGGACGTGACCTCGTCGGACCTTACAAACCGGAATGGTCGAAACACGAAGGATGCGGCAAGGTTATTTGGGGGTAGCGCCCCCTGAGGGTATGTCCATTTCCCTCTAGATAGAATTGGTATCCTGGTATGAAGCCCAGATACTTAACTTATGTGGTTGCTGCAAACTTATTGCTTTATAGTTGTTGGTGTAGAGGTACCTTGGATAAAGTTCGGTTACGACAAAGGGGTGGCATACTTGTGTCAGTAGTTACCTAGTTACAGAGGTAATCCGGCCTTGTGTTGGCAAAGAGTTGGTTAAGTTCTCGGGATGCTCCTCTGGAGGCGTACCCATGTAGCCTAGGAAGTTCTTTAGCCTGACCATTTGTTGGAAATCCAATCACCAATACGCACCTTGAACGGTTTTAGTTGAAGAATCTGCTATCTAATATGGTAGCTATAGTAGGCATACTATAATGGCACGTATGGTGGCTAAGATTAACTTTATACTTGCAATGTTTTCTACACTATGCACTAATAATAATATCGAAATAATTTTCATGTATCAAGCATGTTTGACTAACATAAGGAGAAATCTCCTCCTATTGTGCGTTTGCATTGTATGTGTGGCGGGAGGCCTTATAGTAGTTTCATATTCCAAAAAGCATTGCAGATTACAAATTTAAATTCTTTGTTGTTTTATTTCAAATAAAACTGTTTTTGTTTGCTCACACTAGTCCCATAACTGACCTGGAGTTTATTTTTCCCTTTCTAAACTCTGCGTGCCCATAATTTTCAACATAGGCAGCCTAAAGTTAGATTTTCAGACAATCAAATAATAGGTGTAGATTCGATAGCATCCAGCCTTTGGATTTGGCAATCGCATTTGTTTCACTTGGTTTGGAGTTGCTTAAGTTCAGCTTTGATGGTGGTTCGAGCTTGTAGTTTGGATATAACTGTTTTTGGATTGGATTCCTTGGAGCTTGGCAATTGGAGATTATCTTTTTGTTGTTTCTTTATTCTTCCATTTTTGTCTTTTATCTCTAATATATGTTGACATTCCTTTGTATCAAGATGTTGTATCATTGTTATAATCAAATGTTGTGTATCAATGATATATTCATTTTTCTTCCGCTGTGTTGTATTACTTAATGTGTTATAAGCTCCAACCGAATTGGAGTTCATCATTCGAATCTGCGGCATTCGAATATGGGTAAAGTATGGATGTCGATTTTCGAGCTTCGGATTTCGGGTCCTGACAAGTGGTATCGGAGAAGAAGGTTGAGTAAGAACTTTAGCTCAGGAGCATAACACATTAAGTGAATCATTAGGGATAGGGTTACAAATGCCCTGGAATGAGTATATCCCTAAGATATCCGTCCATATGCTTTAGTAAATTCTCTTACTATTCACTGATAGTGAGTATGAGTGCAAGAAGAGGATGAGGTAGAGGATAGGGGAGTACTATTATAAATGATCGATACCATGCAACAACAAGGAAACGATTCTTTTCAATCTCCTTTGATCCAATTTGAAATTCTCTGATGGTTTTCATGACAACTGCAAGGAGAAGCTTCGGTGTGGTGGTGACCTTGCGAATCATTCCTATTTCATATTCCCTTCATCAGCTTTTAGTTTTTAAACTTCAATGAATTTGAAATATTAATTGAAATGAATTGGTAAATAAAATATGAAACTGAATTTAATTGTATCCATTTATCTATTCTTTTGGGGTCTAGATATATTCTACGAGTGGTTGGTTATCCCTTCGAACTAACCAATGCCCCTGCATATTTGTAGACTGGTTGGCCCGAGTATATTCATAAAATATTGAATAGATTCGTTTTCGTATTTGATGATGATATTTTGATTTGGTAAGCCAAATATGGAATGGATATTTCTGTTTGATTTGGTAAACGAATTCTATTTATCTTTGATGTGTTCATCTGTTCCTTATTTGTCTCCCTGTCTTGCAAATGAAATTTTGGCATTTAATATGTTGATAACTTGATCTATAATCTGATACCAACTGTCATGACCCATCTTTCACTCCACAGAAAGATGCATCATGATTAAGAAAGAAAGGGATAGAGAAGAGAAAAGACTGAAAAGAATAACTAAACAATGTCAGAATCTCACAGCGGAACGAATAAAATATATTACATCACATAAGATATTATATAGTATCATATACATAAGAGTTACACAGCTTACACAGCACAAATTAGACAGTTATAGAGATATGTCTATCATACAAGTCTAATACAATATAGACATTATCATAGAGATATAACACAGCGGAAATACGGATATCTAAACGTTGAAGCCTCCTACTCCAAATCTCCTCCAAAATTCGTCAAAGCTACCTGAATCCCTTGGCTACTCGTTAAAATTTAAGCACCCAAGAGTTCAATAGAACAGAAAATAAACTCCGGGTCAGACATGGGTCTGGTGTGGGTAAATAGGTTAAAGTTTCTTAACTTTGAAAACCATTTGAAAAGAAAGGTATCTCATAAGACTTCCCACATATAAACATGGAAAAGTTTTTACCTTACGATAACCAAAACATTTGATAGGAAATCAAGTGATATTATAATAGTGTCTTGGGTTTTCAAGTAAAATACAGAAATAGTTGGAATGCTTACATCTCACGTCCAACATAGTTGGGCACAATCAAAAAATACGGCGCTTATTGGAGATTGGATTCCATACAATGGCAGGGCTACTGGGGTACCGCCCGTCACAGTACCTAGTCTAGATCAGAGTACCGGGGATCCAACCTAAATCCCCTGCAACACAAGGCCAGAACCATCCCTTATTATATAGTCCCAAACAAGACAACCCCGCGGTTAGCGCGACCAACTGCCCACTAAGCCGGAAAAAAGGGAAAAATCTCGTCTTACTTGGGTGCTACCCACTTAGCCTTGTTGCACCTCCTCTGTTTTAGCCATTCCCAATTGATGAGGCTTGAAGCTGCGATTGCCTTTGTAGAACACATCTATCTTAGAATGCTCATCGTCCTCCTAACGATTTTCTGAAAGCATTCAATCCATACAAGTTCGTTCCAGGTTCGAATGAAACCGAATGCACTATCTCGTTACACTCATTTTGGAATCACCCTCAGAGTTAACGACAATAACCCTTGCACTCTGAACCTCCATCTCGAGCCTGAAAGTATTATCCCCGTTAACTCATCTTGGAATCAGCCTAAGAGTTTTTAACGATGAATAGTTTTTATACTTCGAGTTTTCATCTTGATCTTTACTTGAATTCATGACTAATTTTTAATTTGGATCGATGTGGTTTTCGGATATCCAAATTTGGTAATCCGATCCTGGTCTCACCGAAATCCAAAACGCCGTTTTAATGTCTAAGTGGTTGAAGGGTTAAACAATTCAATTTATTATCTATATTTACACAAATAAATAATTCACCTTAGATAATCCATATTATCACAATTCAACCAAAGTATATCATAGCACAAAGCAACCCATATCACAAATCAGAGATATCACCTAATCCAAGGCATTCAATCTCATTCAATCATCCATAAGCAAGATTAAGCAACCACACCATCCCTAATTAATTTAATTAACCATAAATGAATTAAATTAATTACTTTTAAATCCTACTTATTTAACATTAATTAATTACAATCCAATTAATTAATCACCTATTAATTATCCATCTTACTTAATCACCCTTGATTAATTATCTTTTAATTACATTAAGTAATTAGTCTTTACTGAATTACACAAATAAATTATCCTTAATCATTTAGAGTAATTATCCTTTAATTACTCTCATTAATTACATTAATTAACGATCCTCTAATTACTTTATTAATTAATTAAATATAATTAATTACGTTGATCCTTAATTAATTTCAATAATTAATTACATTTTAATTAATCATTTGCCTTTAATTAACCTTAAATAATTATAAAGAGTAATTAACCATCCTGTAATTACTTACCTTGATTAACTAACTCCTTAATTAATTATATTAATTAATCCTTGATTAATTACACAAAGTGATTAATCCTTAATTACCTCCTCTAAGTAATTATTCTTCAATTACTTTCCATTAAGTAATTCCCCTTTAATTAATTACACCTATTGATTACCCATTTTAATTACTTGTACTACGTAATTATACTTTATTAAGTAATTTTACTTAATCAATCATCAAATGATTAACTTTAATTAATTAAACTAGTTAATTAACTTAAATTAATCACATTCGTTTAATTAATTACATTGAGTAATTGTTCCATTTAATTATTAAGTAATTACTCTTTAATTAATTACCTTAGATTACTTAGATCAATTGACCCTTAATTATTTATTATATTAATTAATGATCCTCTAATTACTTCATTAATTAATTATTCTTCTAATTAATTTATTAATTAATCTTTAATTAATCACATTCATCAATCAACCTTGATTAATCATATCCAGTAATTAACTGTCCTTAATTACTTACATTAATTACACTTAAATTAATCAAATTAATTAATTCTTTATTTAATTACACTAAGTAATTAATCCTTAATTACTTTCATTAAGTAATTCCTTTAATTAATTGCATTTGGTAATTACCCATTAATTACTTCACTGAGTAATAATCAGTTACATTAAGTGATTATCTTTAATTAATTAAACTAATTATTTAACTTTAATTATGGTTATTAATTTGAGGATAATTAATTAGTTAAAGATTAATTAATTAAAGTGATTAGAGATAATCACTTATTGTAACTAATTAAGGATAATTAATTAAATGCTAATTAATTAAGGGTTAACTAATTTATTAATTAATTAATTAAGGGTAACTAATTAAAGGATAATTAAATAATTAAGGCTGATTAATTAATAATTAAAGGTTGATTAATTTATTATTAAAGGTTAATTAATAAATGATTAAAGGTGAATTAATTAAGATGGTTTGCAATTAGTTAATATTAATTAACTAGGATTAGTAGTTCATTCATAAGTAATTAATCTGATTTAAATTAATCGGATAATTAATTGATCTTACTTATGGATGTTTGGATTCTATTGAATGTTGAATTGTTTGATATCCCTGATATGTAATGCTTTGTGATATGAATTATTTTGATTTGAGCTGTGATGAATGTAATTTATTTATCTGTGATGAATTTATATTATTTATCTATGAATCTATGAATGAAGATAAGCGTTATAAGATTATACCGCTTATCGATATTGCTGAGCTTGGATTGTGATGATTGATGATGTTGCACTATTGTGTAAAACCCCTGGCCTACACCATGCACACACAAATATGGATTGCACACGGAAATTGGTTAAGTCACAGATATTTGAATTTAATATTATGAAATGGTTTTTAATAGATGAATTTTGAATCTAAAGGGTTTTGGAAATGGAATTTCGTTGAATATGAAAATCTTTTGAAAAAGGAAGTTTGAAACATAAATTTAGTTTGAAAGTTATGAATAAATCTTTGTGAAAGATTGTTGAACTTTGTTTTAAAATTGAAGAGGATCTTAAAGGTGTATCTTTTATATAAAAGATTGAAATGGAATTGTTTTGAAAGCTATGAATAAATCGTTGTGAAAGATTGTTGAACTTTGTTTTAAAATTGAAGAGGATCTTAAAGGTATATCTTTTGTATAAAAGATTTGAAATGGATTTGTTTTGAAATCTATGAATAAATCTTTGTGAAAAATTATTGAACTTTGTTTGGAAATTGAAGAGGATCTTATAGGTGTATCTTTTGTATCAAAGATTTGAAATGGAATTGTTTTGAAAGCTATGAATGAATCTTTGTGAAAGATTGGTGAACTTTGTTTTTCAAAGTGAAGTGGATCTTTTTGTTTAAAAATATTAAAAGTGGAAATTTGTTTAAACCATTCAAAAGAAAGGTTTTGGACTAAGGATTGTGACTTAACTAAGATCCCAATATCCATATATTTTCAAAATTAAGCGCTCATTATTTGGTTTAGCCGGGGGAGGACTTTGTGTCATATAACCCATTCCAAATAATGATACGACATTATGGATTGCATTTGAAGACTGCTGGTGAAGACCAGATATTTTCGAAAGCGAAAGGATTACATGTATTTGCACCGAATGGTCCGCGATATATAGATTTGATCATCCTTTGTGATGGGGAGTCCGGACGTGATTAGGATTATCCGGATTTCAATGGCTTCTTTTGAAGTGCCTTCGGTTCATTTCGAACCCGGAATAGACTTGTATGGATGTATGTCTGATGCTACACTTTGAGATGTAAAGATGGTTTCTATCAAATACATTTCTGTTTAGTGGCGGAGAATTTATTCTCTTAGCTTAACACCCTTCTCTGAAACATACGAGCTCAGAGGTTATGTAGTTGATGGTTTGGTAATGTGGCATACGAAATACTGCTGATCATGTCTTGATCGTAGCATGGCTTTTGTGTAAAGCGTAGCTTTGTGGACGTGATCTCATCCGACCTCACAAACCTGAATGATCGAAACATGAAGGATGCAACAAGGTTATTTGGGGGTAGCGCCCCTTGAGGGTATGTCCATTTCCTTCTGGATAGAAGCGGTATCATGGTATGGAGCCCAGATACTTAACTTATGTGGTTGCTGCAAACTTGTTGCTTTGTGGTTGTTGGTGTTAAGACCATGGATAAAGGTCAATTACGACCGACGGGTGGAATGCTCGTGATAGTTAGTTACCTAGTTACAGAGGTAACCGGACCTTGTGTTGGCAGAGAGCTGGTTAAGTTCTTAGGGCGTCACTCCAGAGGCGTACCCATGTGGCCCAGGAAGTTCCTTCGTCTGACCATTGTTGGAAATCCAATATCCAATACGTGCCTTGTACGGTTTTAATTATAGAACCTGCCATCTAATATGGTAGCTATAGTAGGCATACTATAATGGTATGTATGCTGGCTAAGGTTAATATTATACTTGCAAATGTTTTCCACTATGCACTAATAATATATCAAAAAAAAAGGATTTCGCGTATCAAGCATGTTTGACTATCATAAAGAGTAACCTCCTTCAATTGTGCGCTTGCATTGCGTGTGTGCGGGGATGCCTTATGGTAGTTTCATTTTTTAAAAAGCATTGCGGATTTCTTTTAAACTCTTTTGTTTTGCTTTTGATAAAGATAAAATAAATTTGTTTGCTCACACTAGTCCCACGACTGACCAGGAGTTTATTGTTCCCTTCCTAAACTCTTTGTTCCCTTCCTAAACTCTGGGTGCCCATAATTTTCCACACGGACAGTCTAGAGTTGGATTTTTTTCAAATAATCAAATAGTCGATGTAGATTTGACAGCCTTCGAAGTTTTTGGTTTGGTAGCATTTGGAAATCTTCTTCAGTCTTTGGTCTTTGAAGTCTTTGGATTTGGTGATCGCATTTGTTTCACTTCAACATTTCGTTACCTAGTTTGCTTCGTTACAACGATGATGGTGGTTCTCGCTTATTGGATTGGAGATCTTTTGAGCAATGTTGTCGCAGTATTGGATTCTTTCTTTCTTCTCTCTTGAAGGCTCACATTGAAGATGTTATCTATTATGTTGTTGTTGTTATTTTTCCGTTGGTGTATCTCTACAATATTGATATTCATGTTGTATCAATGATATATTGTCTTTCTTCCACTGTGTTGTTTTTACTTAATGTGTTATAGGCTTCGGCAAATCAGATTCAACGTTTGAATCTGCAACATTCGAATACGAGTGAAGTATGAATGTCGATTTTCGAACGCGAAAATTCGGGTCATCACATTTGGTATCAGAGCATACAAATATGCAATGAAGTAATGATCAAACTCAAAAAATCAAGTTCGTGTTCCTCTGTTCTTCATTTTCAAGGTGAGCAAATTCCCTTATATCTGCCTATGTTCTTTGATATTGTGATTAATGCTTGAAGTATGATCTGGAGTGCTGCTTAAAGTGAAATTATGTTTATATATACATATAAATATGTATATATGCTTGTGCATGTCTGTGTTACATAAAGAAATATTTTTGTTCCAAGTTTACAGAGTTAGTCAACTTCAAAAAAGTTCAATTCCACCCTCTCTAATTCTTTTTAGAAGTTAAGGTCAAAAGAAAAGTGTTTAGTTTAACAAGATCTAAATTTTAAAAATCATTTTTAGTTTAATTAAGTTGAGTTCACTGTAAAATCATGTAAATACAGATGAACAAAAAATATATCAGAAAATTAGAAGGTCTAAATTATTTATTTTAATATTGTAATCTGGTGAGTACTCGAAAATGGTGATTTTTGACTTTGGTTTCAAGATTTTTAGTTGCGTGGTTGTCGAGATATCGTGGGATGATCAGAAATCGTCGATTCGCCGATTTCTGATGAACAGGGAGATGATGAGCTTCGAGATTTACGTTGATGGTAACTTGAGTGTGGGAAATTGCTGGAAAAATATTCAGATATTTTAGTTGATTAAAATGATGGATCAAGGATGAAATAGGGTTCAAGGGTTCGTTTTGATCAATGGCAATGGCAAAATCGCTGTGTCGTCGTCAAGGCAATTGGGTCGATCAAACCCAGGGTTAGCGATACATTGGATAGTGACGAAGATTTGGTCAAGCTCATGTGGATTCTGATGATCTTGTGTGGCGCGGAAAAGAGGTTTGCCATCGGTAATGGGTTCTTGGTTGAGGATCGAAAGTTCGATTTTGATTCCTGGTGGGTTTTGGCAATCTGGGTAGTCAATGGGTTTTGGATGGTCGTCGATGACCTGAAGGTAATAGCGAGGTTGGTCGGAAGTGGCCCGGCCGTCTGTACACGTGCACGCGAGACTGTTGTGTCCGTTGAAGTTATGGATTTAGAGGAGAGGATGAAGTACTCGGGTTCCACTCGAGGAATTCGCGAAATATACTCGGAGAAGAGAAGCGTGTGGGTTACTTAAAGTCAAGCTCGGGCAAACAAGCATTTGGCTCGGGTTTTAAATGATAGTAGGTTTTGAAAGAAAAAAAGCAATACAAGTATTTAAATTTAAATTTATTCTTTTGAAAAAGATAATGATTTAAGTTTGGATCAATCAAAAGTTTAAGATAAGTATTTTGAAGTAATTAAATTTAAAGTTTTTTTTATATATGTATATATAACTTTTGTTTTGAAAGTTTATCTTAAATAAACTCAATATTATAATTAAGCAAATGATTAAAAGATGAAGTGTTTGATCATTAATTTAACTTAAAGGTTAAAAGTTAATTGGTTAATGATAATTAACCCCAAAGGCTATTAATAAGATTTTGAATTATAATTAAAGAAATTATTTATGATAAAAGATTTATCTTTTAATTAATTAAAACTTTAGGTGACTTATTAATTAATGTAAGTAATTAGAGGATAATTACTTAAAGAATAATTACATAATTAAGGATTAATTAAGGTTAATTAATTAAATTGAATAAGGGTTAGTAAATTACTAATTTAAGATTAATCAATCAATAATTAAAGGTTAATTAAAGGTTAATTAAATAATGATTAAAGGTTGATTACTTTAATTAGAGATCGATTAATTTATATAAGTAATTAAAGGTAATTAATTACTTAAAGATAATTGTTTAATTAAAAGTAATTAATTTATGATTAAAGTTGATTAACCAAGTAATAAAAGGGTAATTACTCAATGTAATTAATTTGTGATTTATTGATATAAGTGATTAAGGATAATCACTTATTATAATTTAATTAAGGATAATTAATTAACTGGTAATTACTTAAGAGTTAATTAATTAATGTAATAAATTAAAGTGGTTTATGATTAATTAATGTTAATTAATCAAGATTAGTAATTTGTTAATAAGTAATTAATCTGGTCTAAATTAATCAGATGATTAATTAATCTGACTTATGGATGTTTGGATTCAATTGAATGTTGAATTGTTTGATATCCTTTATATGTGATGCTTTGTGATAGGACTTGTATTGATTTGAGCTGTGATGAATGTAACTTATTTATCTGTGATGAAATTATATTAATTATCTGTGAATCTGTGAATGAAGATAAGCATTATAAGATTATACCGCTTATCGATATTGCTGTGCTTGGAATGTGATGATTGATGATGTTGCACTATTGTGTAAAACCCTTTGACTACACTATACAAACACAAATATGGATTTCACGAGGCATTGGTTAAGTCACAGATATTTAAATGTAATATTATGAAATGGTTTTGAAGATTGAATTTTGAATCCAAAATGGTTTAGAAATGGAATTGGGTTAAATATGAAAAGCTTTCAAAAGGAAATTTTGACATCTAAATTTGGTTTCAATATACTATATCTTATTATTTTGGAAATTATGGTTTGGGAAGGTTTATGCAAGTTATATAAAATATATGTGGATTTTAAACCATTTTGAAGTATATTGAATGTATTATTTTGGGAATTAAATTTAACCCAAGTTTATACATGAAAGGCTTTAACTTAAGCAAATGTGATTGGATTTTCCCAAAACGAAAACCCTTATTTTTCAAATAGTAATAGCTTTCATATAAAGAAGGGATTTCCAATTTGTGTTGAAAAGATTTCATGTTTGAAATGAAATAGTTTTGAAAGCTATGAATGAATCTTTATTAAAGATTAGTGAACTTTGTTTTCAAATTGAAGAGGATCTTTAAGGTGTATCTTTTGTATAAAAGATTTGAAATGGAAATAGTTTTAAGAAATATAAATAAATCTTTGTGAAAGATTGTTGAACTTATTAAACCATTTGAAAGAAAGGTTTCGAGCTAAAGATTACGACTTAACTAAGATCCTATATATCCATATGCTTTTACAATAAAGCGCTCATTAATCGGTCTAGCCTGGAGAGGAATTTGTGTCATATAACCCATTCTGAATAAAGATACGACGTAAATGGATAGCATTTGAAGACCGGTGTTGAAGACCGAGCATTTTCGAGAACGAAAGCATTTCCCGTCAAATGTCTCTACATAGAGTCGCGCCGGTATAGAGATCTCCATATGTGATGGGGAGACTAATCGGGATTGTGAATACCTAGATTGCAAGGGCTTCTTTTGAAGTGCCTTTGGTTCTATTCGAACCCGGAAAAGAGTTGAATGGATGTGTGTCTGACATTATACTTTGAGATGTAAAACTGGTTTCTATCAATTACATTTCTGTTTGGCGGCGGAGAATTTGTTCTCTTAGCTTAACACCCTTCTCTAACACATACAAGCTCAAAGGTTATGTAGTTGATGGTTACTAGTGATACATTCCCAATTTAGTAATGTGCCACACGAAGTGCTGCAGAATATGTGTTGATCGAAGCATGGCTTTTGGGTAAAGTGTAGCTTTGTGGACGTGACCTCGTCGGATCTCGCGACTCGGTAGTGGTCGAAACAGGAATCGTTGCACCAAGGTTATTTGGGGGTAGCACCTCCTAAGGGTATGTCCATTTCCTTCCGCATAAAAGGTGGTATCATGATATGGAGCCCAAATATTTAACTTATGTGGTTGCTGCAAACTTATTGCTTTGTGGTTGTTGCTTGAGAGGCGCCTCGGATAAAGGTCAGTAAAGACCGAGGGGTGGCATACTCGAGTCTGTAGTTACCTAGTTACAGAGGTAACCCGGCCTTGTGTTGGCAGAGATCCGATTAGGTTGTCAGGGTTGTCCCTCATAGGCGTACCCATTCGGTGTAGGAAGTTCCTTAGCCTGACCATTTGTTGGAAATCTAATCACCAATGCGCGCCTTGTATGGTTTTAGTTGTATAATCTGCCACTTACTTATGGTGGTGACCCACTGTTTAGATAATAGCTATAGTAGGCATAGTACGAAATGTCTATGATGGCTAAGATTAATATTATACTTTCGAAATGTTTTCTGCACTATGCACTAATAATAATATCAAAAGATTTTCACGTATCAAGCATGTTTGACTATCATAAGGAGAAATCTCCTCCAATTATGCGCTTGCATTGTGTGTGTGGCGGGAGGCCTTATGGTAGTTTCATTTTTCAAAAAGCATTGTGAATTTCTTTTTATATCTTTTCAAAGATAAACTATTTTTGTTTGCTCATACCAGTCCCATGACTGACCTGGAGTTTATTGTTCCCTTTCTAAACTCTGAGTGCCCACAATTTTCCAGATGGGCAGCCTAGAGTTGGGATTTTCAGATAATCAGATAGTAGATGTAGATTCGATAGCATTCAAACTTCGGATATTGGCAATCGCATTTGGATCGAGTTTCTTAACTTCAGCATTGAGGGTGGTTCTTGCTTTTTGGTTTGGTGTCTTTCTAGCTATGGAACTTTGGCAATGGAGATGCGGGCTATCTCTCTCTATCTCTTTATAAGCTTCGGCGAACCAGATTCGACGTTTGAATCTGCGGCATTTGAATACGGGTGATGTATTCGTTGTCGATTTTCGAAGGTCGGGTCAGGGTCATTATAATTGGTAAAGTTGGTTAAGTTCTCAGGGCGTCCCTCCATTGGCGTATCCATGTGGCCCAGGAAGTTCCTTAGCCTGACCATTTATTGGAAATTCAATCACCAATACGCGCCTTGTACAGTTTTAGTTGTAGAACCTGCCATCTAATATGGTAGCTATAGTAGGCATACTATAATGGTACATATGCTGGCTAAGATTAATATTATACTTGCAAATGTTTTCTACTATGGACTAATAATAATAATATCAAAGAGATTGTATCAAGCATGTTTGACTATCATAAGGAGAAATCTCCTCCAATGATGCGCTTGCATTGTGTGTGTGCGGGGAGGCCTTATGGTAGTTTCATTTTCCAAAAGCATAGTGGATTTCTTTTTATTTTCTTTGTGAAAATAACTATTTTTAAGATCTCACACCAGTCCCATGACTAACCTGGAGTTTATTCTTCCCTTTCTAAACTCTGGGTACCCATAATTTTACACACAGGCAGCCTAGAGTCAGGTTATCAGTTGTTCTAGATGGCCAGGCGTATCACTTGTATATGTTATATTCTTTTCCGATGTTTGTTGTTATAACACTCTGATAATGTGATGTATAAACTGATATAGTGCTTTTGTTTTAAAGATTATTCATCTATCTATTATATGTTGTCCCATTGCGAAATGTGAGATTCTGTTATTCTGTGTGTTTCTTCTTCTATCTTCTTCTTCTTTAATCCTAACGGTTCGGTTTTTCGACATTCGATACAGTGGACGTATTGTTGTCGTCTTTCGGGCGTCGAAAAATTGGGTCGTTACAAAGTGATATCAAAGCATTTGGTTAAGCGACAACTTTGGCTCTGGTAGGGATTACTCATTAGAGATAGAGTCCGTAGTACTCTAGAATGAGTTTGAGCGTAATAATATATATGAGCGCGTATTTGTTAGTGAATATAAAATTTATTTTATATTGTGTTTATTGGTTTGTTGAGTGGTATATGTATTCTAGTCAATACGAGTAATTAACGTTATTGATAGGAATCTCTAAACACTTATATAGAACAATTCGATAAGGTCTGGTTTTAAAATAGGGTAACTGAAATAATTTTACCCAAAACTATTTTCGTATACAAAAGGAAATAATTTTTTGTATGTTATTATAGTATATGGTTGCTTGATTGTTAGGAAGTGATAATATTTAATTATCATTGATTATTGAATAAGAAATTGAAACCATAACTAAAAGCTAAGAAAATAAATTCCTATGCCAATGGGATTTGTAAATATAAATTGTAAAGGTGATTTATAATTTGAAATAGAATTGCAAAGAAATATTTGAAATAATTTGAAAGGATTTGAAAAATTTTAAATTTGGAAAAGATTAAAATTCCCTTCGAGTTTGGAAATGGTTTTCAAAGGTTTTGGAAAAATGTTTTTTAAGGGACGAAAGCAATAAACTCTTTTTGTTGGTTGGAAAATAATTTCGTGATGACTGCAGCATCATCAATATTCAATTTCGAGTTTCCAAGAGAGGAATTACTGCCAAATTAGTTTAAAGGGAGTTGTTTGGAAAACTGGGTTTGGTTTCGGAAATTCAAAAGATGATTTGAATTGATTTCAAAAATAATTTTGAAAAGATGGAAAGACTCTGGAATCCTATATAAAATATTTATAGAATATAATTGACTTGGCAACTTATAAATTTGAAATTGTTAGAATGAAATCTAACTTGAAAGGGGCTAAAATCAAAATAAGTGTGAAACGTACATAAGTTGGAGTACTTATCGAAGCTTAAAAGTTCAAATTAACACTGAATATTGGAAATTGAATTTGATTTCGGATAACAATGTAAAGTGGAAATTTTGTTAAGTTGGACCAAATAAATTGAAGTATTGAAATAAAATTAGTAAATGAAACTAATTGAAGAAAAATTGAATTCATATGCTATTGGAAATCTAGTTTAAATATAAGTAGATATTAACGGTCGTGGCAAATTGAAAATAAATATAGGAATTATGTAAAATACTTGTGTCGAACTAAAGAAAACGAATGGTGACATTCTTAAGTAAATTTGATATTTGAAATATAAAAGGTTAATAATTGAGTGAAGGTTAAATTGGGAATTCTAAAATGGTGATTGTGAATAAGGAAATGAAAATCAATGTGAATAATAGAAAAGGAAAATTGATATAGCTAATAATCAACTAGAAATGAATATGTAGGATGTACGTATATTATTTTATTCGCATAGCGATTTGATCCAGAATTCGAGCATAGAATTTCAAGATAGTTACATCGATGCGAGTTGGGATTTTTCACTCAATTTCCGACGACGAGCCTTGATATGGTTTTTTGGTTGATTCTGGAAATTCTCTATCATAGTTTATGGCTATGAAAGGAGAATGACGGTTTATGATCAAGAAATCAGATCTATGTCCGCACTAGAAAGTCGAGTGGACGATACTAGTTCGGAAGTGAAATTGTGTGATCGAGTGAGCGATCAAAATTGGTATTGCATACGAATGATGTATGTATATCACACGGGCTTAATAGATATTGAAACTTTTGTAAATAAATGTGCAAAATAATTTTTAATGTTGTAATTGGATATTATAGCTAGTAGGATATACATGCGATTTAAATGCAAAAGGAATTGGATTTTGATTTCGAAGATAAATTTAAATTGCTCGACAAAAGGTATGTATTTAAATTTTAGTATGAAATTAGATGACTTTCTTGTCTAACCACTTGGATTTTTGTTTTCTTTTGAAATCCAGGGGGCCCATGGTGCCATTTTGTAATCGTACCGAGCTAGCCGCGCAAAATGAGATGTCGGCAAAAAAATTCGGAGATTTATGGAGTTCAAAAAATTTTGAGAAAATTTTGAAAATTTAAAATTTGAATTTAAATATAAATTTTGAAACGTTAAGAAGAAAATATTGTTTAGAATTTATAATTAAGGTTAGAAAGTTAGTTGAAGCGATGATGGGTCTTTAATCAAAAAGATTTGTTTTGGCAAGTTGATAAAACAATTTGGTTTGGGAAAATAGTAAATGGGTTAAGGATCATTCTTCTTTACTGGTAATTTCGAGATGAAATTCTTTTAAGGGGGAAGAATGTGACGAGCCAGAATTTTGGAAATTTGAAAATATAATATTTAATTGATTTTAAATATTGATAGTTATTTTAGCTTGAATTTCAATATATATCTCTGGTTATCTGGCAATAAAATTTCTGAATGTAAGTGTTGAAACTTGGGTAAAATATTAAATCCTGAGTTTTAAGCTTGTTAAAAATATTTTCAAAGGCTTGAAAATTTTGTATTGATGATAATGAAGATAATATAAGCTTTAGAATTTAATTTGGAAACGCTTTATTAAGTTTTGAAAATTTATCGTCTAAATTGATATTTTTAAAGAGCCTTCTGAGGGACGGTCTTCGATTTCGACAAACCAATTCCATTGGATCTGTAATATTGTATTATTATCAGATTTCTTTTTCGTAATGTTTGAGTGATCGTTTGGTCGTACGATAAGCAAACACGTTGAAAATCATATCGAAATTTAATTTAATAACTGGGTTAAAAAAGCTACCTTCTCCATACGATCAAATTTGGACTCAAAACCATTTCCATTACATTTAGAATGGGCTTGTAACGTCATAAATGCCTGGCGGCATGACTCAATTAGACATCGAGATTTTCGGCTCGATTTCGAGTTGTTTAAATTCAAATTTAAAATTAAATTCTATAATTGTGGAAGAGTCAAAACAAAATATTTTGATTCGACACATTGTTGCCTTTTCTAACATCTATCAAACATGTAAAAGAAATTAAGGCATGTAACTTTTTTTTTAAAAAAGTGTGTATATATATATAATGATAAAAACAAATCGTTCGCCAAGCTTACTTTTGCCTCAAACAAAAAATCGAAACAGAAAAACTTCAAAATAAAAAAAATTAATGGTCGTGTACCTACTTAAAAATAAAAATCATTCGTCATTCGTTAAAGCAAAAAAATCATGGCTGATTCATAAATCAAATCGAGTACGGTGGGGATTGCGATCGAGTCGCAACGGCAGGGTATGCGAAATTGGTGGTTGCGATCATGTAGAGGTGGGGCGGCATCTTTAGTTCAACGTCATCGCTCGATATGGGGGAATGCACGTTCGTTCGTCAAGGCGAAGCCGTGGTTTGGGGCACGACGTCGAGACGGATTCGAGGGCGACACTGTTGGGATCGATGGAAATCCAGTTTGATTTGGGGTAGCTTTGGAAATCGTCTCGAGCTGACATTAGCGTTGGAATGAGGCGACAGCATCTCCAGTTCGCGTGCATGGTTTTTGGCTCGAGTGAGTTACGTGACGTCAGGGAGGATCGCGAGCAGCTACGCAATGGCAACAACAATGAGTTTATTTTATTTTTTTGATTTTTCCATTAAATTTATTTATATACACATTACAGAGAATAAAAGATAATAATAGGAAGGTTTAAAACCTATGCAGTTGTAATTCTAAATATATATGTATATCTATAAATATACAGTTTATGAATATTCCTGTCTGGTTATGTATAGAAAGGTACAATATAAATGTAAGTACATCTATATAAACATACACATGTTTTAACACAGTAATTATATATATATATATATAGATAAAGTTTTTAAAAAAATAATACAATATAGGAATTTTAAAAAGGATTTGAAAGTTATATAAAATTAGATTTTTGAAATCTATAAATTATTTTTATAGATACAATTTCAAAAGAGGATAAATATAGAGATACATCTATTTTTATTTACTAGTTTATTTTTAATATAATATATGATATAGATAGATTTGTTAATAAATTTATTAAATTTTTTGTTGCCAAAAATATTTTATTATAAAGAATACTAGTTTTAAATTTAATTTTCAGTTAGATAAATTAGTTAAAAGGAATTTGTTTAAAAATTTAAAATATTATTTTAAAAATTAAATCACGAATTAATTTAATTTATCGAATGGAATTTAATTGTTCGATTTATTTCGAATATTAATAAAATGTAAATTTATTTATACAAGGTTCAAAAATGTGAAGAAAACAAGCAGGAATGGAAACGGATCGCATGCATTGTTAAAGGTGAGATCTTCTCACTCAATTGGAATTAAAATTTTCAGTTATTGATTGATTATCTGTTTGTGATAGTATATATAGTAGTGTGTGTTTGTGTATATATATACACATATTTGGAGTGATTGATTTCCCACATTATATAGCGGATGAGACCCTATGCGCCGCATAATAGCGGATGATTTTATATAATTTCATATACCGTGATATTCCACCTTGAAGTGGAATTGGTATTTAAATTGTTGTGCTAACATCTGTGGGTGCAGGAAAACAGGTTGGAGGGATTCAACTAGATTCCTCAAATATTTGAATTTGTTTCAATATTGTGTGTTGATTTATTTACAATCTGTATATGATTATATTTGTGATTGAAATCGTTGAAGGCTATGATTTGGCCGAATATTTTGGTATCGTGGGATACTAGACATATACAATTGGATTACTGGAAATTAAAGCAGAAAATTTTGAGTAAATTAATTTTTAAAGAACCGAATAAATTTAAAAGAAGGAATTTAAAAGTATAAAATATTGATTTTGAAATCTTATCGAATTAATTCCAAAATATAGGAAAAGTTTTTAATAAATGAATTTCGAGTAATACTGTTTAAAGGTTGGAGAATTTATTTAAAATTCAGACTTTTAAATAGTTTGTAAGAAATAAAGGAATTTGTTTTAAAAGATAATAAATTTGGAAATGAATTTGACAATTGATTTGGTGTTTAAAAGTAAATCCTTGGGAAATCGATATGAACATTGATTTGGTGCTTATAAATTTAGAAATCAATTTGAAAATTTGATTTGATATTTGAAAATAAATTAAAAATCAATTTGGAATTTGATTTGGGGTTTGAAAGTGAATATTTGGAAAAATCAATTTGAAAATCATATTTTAGTGGATATTTGGAAATTTAAATTCGCAATGGGAATTTATAAAGGGGAATTTGTTTTAAAAATAAAATATTGGTTTATTTTTAAGTATGGAAAGAAATTTACAGATTTGGAACGTAAATTTAAAATAAATCCAGAAAGATTTATTAATTGATTTAAATGAACCATTTTAACATGGAAGGTGTATTTTCCCTGGAAAGCCCATTATGTTTTCAATATAGCTTATAAATATAAATTGAAGTTTTAAGGATGGTTTTAAGGATGGTTTTTTGTGGAGAAATTATTTTCTTAAGTCGTTTTCAAATCTTTAAAGTAAAGATTTATTTAATTAATTATACAATTGATCATTTAAAGATTTAATTGATCTTTGATTTAGAAAAGGGTTGTTTAAATAGTTATACCCTATCTACTAATTTTATTTTAAAATTATTCTAGGCTTAAGATTTACATGAGATATGGGTATGAAATTTTATAACCAATATTTTAAAATAAAGTGTTTTAAAATAGATTTATTTTAAATGTTTCCAAATATATATATGTTGGAGAAGTAATTGAAATTACTTTAAAGTATTTGAACTCGGCAGATTTTCAGTGGAAATGAATAAATATTTGGAAGTATATTCCGCGTAAGGAAAGTGATTTGAAATATGTTTTCAAAGGGCTGAAGTGTTAAAATTATATCTTGCGAAGATATGTTGAAAATAAATAATTGGAAGAGAATTATTTAGATCTTGGTGATTGTTGTGGATATTGTTTGATGATTAGGTAACTGACTATCAGTTTGGCCTTTAATGGCAATTGAATTTCGATGCGACCGGGCTCGGATTCCAAATGGATATTCGAAAACCACATCGAACTTTGTGATGAATCTTTAGTTTGAAAGATCAAAGTGGAAATTTTCTATGATTTATTTGAATCCAAATGTAATACTTATTTTTAAAATAATCGCTCATTATTCGGATTAGCCGGAAGAGGACTTTGTATCATAAATCCCATTCCGAATAATTATACGAAGAGATGGGATTACATTTGAAGACGGTGTTGAAGACTGGGTATTTTCGAAAAAGAAAGGATTATCTATCGAATATCTCTACACTGAGTTGCTCCGGTATAGAGATTTTATCACCCTTTGTGATGGGAGTTCCAGACGTGATTGGTGAATATTCGGATTTGCAAGGGCTTCTTTGAAGTGTCTTCGGTTCTGTTCGATCCCGAAATGGATTTGTATGGATGTGTGTCTGAAATTGTACTTTGAGATGTAAATTTGGTTTCTATTAAATACATTTCTATTGGTGGTGGAGAATTTATTCTCTAAGCTTAACACCCTTCTCTGAGACGTAGGAGCTCAAAGGTTATGTGTTGATATTTACTAGTGATACATTCCCAATTTGGTAATGTGGCATACGAAGTGTTATTGATCATGTGTTAATCGAAGCATGGCTTTTGTGTAAAGCGTAGATTTGTGGACGAGACCTCGTTGGACCTCACAACTCGGAACGGTCGAAACAGGAAGGATGCGGCAAGGTTATTTGGGGGTAGCACCCCCCGAGGGTATGTCCATTTCCTTCTGGAAAAGGGTTGTATCAAGGTATGGAGCCCAGATATTTAACCTATGTGGTTTCTGCAAATTTATTACTTTATGGTTGTTGCTTTGTGGTTGAGGATCCTCGGATAAAGGTCGGTTACGACCGAGAGATGGCATACTCGAGATAATTAGTTACCTAGTTACAAAGGTAACCCGGCCTTGTGTTGGCAGAGAGCTAGTTAAGTTCTCGGGGTGTCCCTCCAGAGGCGTACCCATGTGGCCCGGGAAGTTCCTTAGCCAGACCATTTGTTGGAAATCTAATCACCAATACGCATCTTGTACGATTTTAGTTGCAGTAGCTGCCATCTAATATGGTAGCTATAGTAGGCATACTATGATGGTACGTATGCTGGCTAAGATTAATATTATGCTTGCAAATATTTTCCACTATGCACTAAGAATAATAATATCAAAGCGATTTTGCATATCAAGCATGTTTGACTATCATAAGGAGAAATCTCCTCCAATTGTGCGCTTGCATTGTGTGTGCGAGGAGGCCTTATGGTAGTTTCATTTTTCAAAAGTATAGCGGAGTTATTTTTATTTTCTTTGTGAAAATAACTGTTTTTAAGATCACACACCAGTCTCATGACTGACATGGAGTTTATTGTTCCCTTTCTAAACTCTGGGTGCACACAACTTTCCACACGGGCAGCCTAGAGTCAGGTTATCTGTTGTTCTGGAGCGAAGTCGGGAAAATATGTTGTGGAGATCTAGAGGCAAGCTGGATGGCGAGGCGTATCACTTGAATATATTATATTCTTTTCTGTTGTTTGTTGTTGTAACACTCTGATAATGGGATGTATAAACTGATATAGTTCTTTTGTTTTAAAGATTATCCATTTATCTATTATATGTTGTTCCGTTGCGAAATGTGAGATTCTGATATTGTGTCTGTTTCTTCTTCTATCTTCTTCTTCTTTAACCCTAACGGTTCGGTTTTTCGGCATTCGATACAGTGGACATATTGATGTCGACTTTCGGACGTCGAAAAATTGGGTCATTACACTACGGATGTTCCTTGGTATGCATGATGACTATAACAACCCTCCCCGAAACAGGCCTAAGTCCCGATCCAGAAAAGGCCTCTAGAAACTAAGACCCATTTCAAAGCTGGCTGTTGGTTGGCAAAAAGAACTATATAGATCTATTTCTCTACACATTCAGAACTCATAGTGGAAGGATAAAATATAGTAACACAAACAGTACCCATTTCATTTAAAATCCATAATATAATACTAATAACATTCATCACATATTCGTAGTACTGTATTTTCAAAATACATAAGTATTCTTTAATAGGTACATTAGAAGATAACATAAGTAGATAAGCAGATAAACTGCAACAAGTTCCCTCCTCGACTTCGCCTTTAGCATCATATTTCCTAACCTGTGTTGTAATGAGGATGGATTTAGAACAATAGTGTATGGTGTATAAAAATGTCGAGGCTTTCTATATTAGTGCTTGGACAATATAATTTATATATATAAGAATATGTCTTAATGCATTTAGTTATATTCAAAGTCTTTTCGATTATAAGCCGTAAGTCTTGTCTAATTCCATAACCATTTTCAACTCATTAATACATAACCATCGTTAGTAATCTCACTAGCAACACAAGAGATAGTATCCAAGCCGATTAATAACTCATCAATGGGATCAGCCAAACTTTGGCCACTTAAGATCTCATTTAAAGTAAGCCCCTATCATTTAATATCTAACCCCAAGGTGGACTCCTCATAGGTGCCTATCTAATTGACATTGCACAGAAATCTCTTCAGGTACTTAATACTTCCTATTGAAGCAGACCATCCAAAGATATTCTTTGCCAAATCTCAACCATTTAGTATTTTATTCATGGGGAAGAAGCAGTCCCTCAAACAACCACTTAATACCTTCAATCCATGAACCAGACCCTTCGTTTTATGACCCGTACCTCTTTGAAGATGTCTCACTTTAGTCCAACTATTTGTAGGAACTAGCAACCAGATTAGTTGGACAGATCTACCTTGTAGAATTGAGACTAACCTTTAGTCTTCTATAGTTGGTTATTGTAGGCGACATCACATTCATCCCTAAAGTCACACTACTCATAGCTAAATTAGTAGGATAGACTTATATGTGCTTTTGATTGAGCTTACATCCCTATAACTTAGTCAAAATTCATAACACTTCCAAAATATGCTATAATACATCTCATCGTATTCATTATTTATGCCTTATAAGAAATCCTCCTTAATTCGTTTCTACAATTAATTACTTTCCTAACGAGGATTTAATGAAAATTGTTAACCTAATTAACCATGCAATTAATACATAATAATTGACATTGTTTACGCTAATGTGTATGTGAATACACACACATTCACACATATACATACATGCACTTATTGATCAATATGTATGCGAAGATTACACCCTAAACAAATGTTTAAGTGTCAAATCTTCCAAAGTTACAAGCATAATAACATATATGCCATAAATGCAATCCAAAATCAAATCAACAGACTTGTATATTAAATCCAAATCCAACTTATTTTGTATTAAAACAACGGAATAAATCAATTATATAAACTTACAATTTAATTAATTTTATGCTCCATTCAACTTTTTTTACATGAAATTAGACAAGGGAAATTCTAGTTAATTTGTAGAAATAGGCGATGCAAATTATGAATGAGAATTCATATCTTATACATCATTTCCTCTAATTAGATCCAAAGAAAAAGAAGAAGTGGAATAGAAGGCAAAACACTGAAATTGAAAAATCCATACGAAATCAATTATTTAAATACAAAACAGTTAAGATTCCAACCTAAGAATTGGCATTTCGCTTTAGGGGAATTTTGGGAGTTTACTATCGTATTTTCATAAACCAAAATTCTGTAAGGCATATATCAGATCCAAACAATGTTATACGATTACAAAAATAAAAAGACTAAGATTTCCACTCACTGCAGGTCCTTAGCTTTTCTTCTCTTTGGATTTGATGTCTACAATAATATTCTTTAGATCTTTAATCTTAGATATATGCAACAACAGAATTGCATATGAATTTGATTTAGAAATTAAGAGGTTAGAGGAAAAAATGGATTAGAAATTGAGTAAGAACATCTAAAATTCCTTACTTATAATCCTAAAGAATTTCTTAAATATTTTTAGAAGAGAGACTGGTAGAGTTTCGTTGTGTTCCCATATAATAAAAAGAAAAGTGAGGGGGATAGGTCTTGTTTATAGTGGTTGGAACGCAACAGAACCATTGGATTAAGGTCGATTAAAAATAGTATAATTCACTATGTTAAAAATACACCCACCCTAACTACCATTCACCATCACCGGTCGACCGATGCTTCCTACTTGTAGATCGCTAGTTGTCTAATGCTCCAAGGAGAGTGTTTGACCAGTCCTTTTATCCTGATAATGTCAATTCGTTGTTGTTATAGTTATTTTCTTCCTTAATCATCAATTAACATTTATGTTAGTTTAACCATTTACTTAGCCCCCAAGTATAATTTCTATTAACTTTTGAATTTCAAAATTTGGAATTAATTATTTATTTGAATTTAATTCTATTTAAATTAGTTTGAATCTAAAACTTCAAACGTCCATAGCTTTCTCGATTAAGCTCCGTTTCCAACATATCATATATACAAATTGATCAGAAAATCACCACAAATGCAACAACATAACTTTCATGGTAAAATTTTGACTTATACAAAATTTTCATTTTTAACTATATTTTTATTTAAATTAATTTGTCCAATTTAGTTATTTATGCTTGATTTTACGGGGTATTACATTACCGCTTAAAAGGATTTCGTCGCCAAAATCGTAAAGCCCAATAAATATCCATGTTATACAACTATGTCATCTACACAAACATATACTCAACCAAAAGTACAATGTTTTATGTATTGTAAACATACTATAAGTGAGCTCAATCCTAGTGTGAGTGTATGATAATGGCATATAAGTATGTATGCAAACATCATAAACATGCATGACTTTTTTTACGTAAGTGCGCAGTGATAGTGAAAAATGTAGCAACCATCTCTTACCGTCCAATCTAGCAAGCATGTTGCAACCAAAATTTAATTTTGGAGAGAAAAAATCGCCAGTGAAAAGCTTAAGATGGGATGTCCTCATGCTTTCCATAGGTATTCCCCTCATTATACTCAAACCAGGTTAATTTCTTTATTGCGGAGTTACCATGTTTCATGCTTCATGCTGCTTGTGGTCGCATCAGATGTTATTGGCTCTATCTTAATATCCCCTCAATTGATCAGGATCTACCACAGTAGCTATGCTTTGAAGGCATTTCCTCAAGTGTGAAATGTAAAAAATGTCATAAGCTTCCACCATCTTATTCGATAGTTCCAAAGTGGTAAGCAATTTTTTCTATTCTTTATAAAATTGGGAAAGGCCCAACAAATCTTTCGTGCCAACTTTCCAAATATCACGACCTTTCTAAAAGAGGAAACTTTGATAAACACTATATCCCCTGCTTTAAACTCTAACTCTTTTCTTCGCTTGTCCACATAAGATTTCTAACGATCTTATGCGGCCTTCATTCGCTGCCTAATAATTCTATCTTTTCTGTTTTGGCACATCAAATGTCCAGTGGAAAATTATGCCACTTACTTTTTCATCCCCATCCAACGAAAATTCTCTTTATATCCATATTCATGTTATCTCCTCTTGGTTGAAGGATCATCCCTAAATGGTGTCTCTTCATAACCTAAAATATATTTTTCCTGAAATCCTAAAATTTTTGGGGTCAAAGCATCATTTATTCCTGGTTACTAACCTAATTTCCACACTAACTTCCAATCTTACTTATAGTTTATCGCTAATTAAGTGTCCTTATAAACTTTTCTTATTTAAGTATTCCTCTATATATATATATATATATATATATATATATATATATATATATATATATATATATATATATAAGGCAATCTAATCCCTTTCATAAAATCAACCCAATGAAAAAACAGGAACATATCTTATACCATATCATACACTTTTCCCATAACATAAAGGAGACAACTAGCGATAACAATCCAAAAATCTAAATAAAAATTTTATTGGAAGTTCTCATTCATCATTAGCATGTGTTAATAATGTTGTGTCCCTAATATGCTAAACTAAATTAAGATGCAAGTTCTTAGTATGTCTTTCCACTTAATTCTCCATCTTCCGTAATTGTCCTTCTCGGTTTCTAATAAATGGGACTATTCATTACGTCAGTTAATATACCCTTAATAATTGATTACCGTTGTCAAAATTAGACCATCTCTAATAAATCCTCATTTTGTCCCATTTCGTTTTACCAGTCTCAAAATCATTATGTTATACCAATTCAACCATAAATGCTATATTAAATTTCCTAACAATCCCCATTTAATTCCTTTCACTAAAACAAATTTATTCCCCATTAAATTTGTATTTAATATCCTACACTCTAATTCGTTAATTACTATGTAAATCGTATATAAACGTAAATTACGTCATTTAAATATTTCTATTTTTATATGTTAAGCACGGTTATACGCGTGTACATATATTTCTTGTTTATAGTAATTAATTTCTACACTAGAATATTCCTTTCCACGTTTCAATTTATCAAAACCATCCTTCTAAAAGAATTACCATTATAATTTTCCATAAATTAACCAAAGTGAGATCTTTGCTTCATTTGAAATTACAAGAAATTGTTTCTTTTCTTTTTTAACGAAATAAGTAATGTAAACCATAGAAAGAATATCCATATCTTATAGATCACTTTCCTTTTTAATATGTTTCTTTGGAATTCAAATGTCACATTTTTATACACATCTTGGAATGGAAAAATTTATGAAAGTTACATGGAAACTGCTCCAATTAAATCAAAACATAGAAATTCGCATTCCAAGTCAACTAAGGCAAATTAGCTTGCAATCCAATTATAAATTGGAAATATATTCACAAGTTTACCAATATTCTACAATTACATATGTGGAACTAATTAAAATTTCTAGCTCAAGTCGTACATACTATTCCTCTTTATGCACACATTACAACATTTAAAGTGCCTTACCCAGGTAGTAGCCCCTACCTACTCCATAATTTTTTTGTTTTAATCCACACCGTTCTTAAAATTAAAATTTCATAGTTATAGTACCTTATCCAAAACCTTTATCTTTAGAAATATGAAAGTGGAAACCCTTTTTACCAATTTTCAAAAATTTCATGGTTCTCAAAATGAGCCATGAAAAAATTTCTTTTTCTAGCCAACTTTTCATTTTCAAGGACTTCTACTTAAGAGATTTATTTCTTAAAAAGTTGGACATTTAATTCAAAACATTTAAAACTCGATTATTAAAGCAAACTATTATTAATTCAAAATTTTCTTAATTTAATGAAGAATCAAAATAATTTCCCTTCTAGAAAACTTTCTAAAACATACCCAATAATTTTCAACAAATTATTTTCGTAGGGATAAACTTTTTACATTAAACTCAAAATCAATATTCATTACTCCATGAGAATATGGCCTATACTTATTAAAAATTCACCGACTACCATTTTTAGGATATATTATTATTATTAGCAATTTCCAAATTTAACTCTTTTTAAATCTATTACATTGATTTTAACTTTAACAGTATTTCGAAATAACAGATTTTCCTTTATTACACATTCATTACTTCAAACGTATTTCTAGTTAAAAGTTGATTTCTTTAGTAGACTTCAAGCCACAATCTATTGACATACATGCCAAATTTCTAATTTCAAGCCATTATATTACCCCAAAGATATTTATTAACAGCTACTACTTTATTACGCAAAATGTACCGTCTCTTAATGTAACATCCCCTACTTGGAGGTCCAAAACTAACGGCTACGATTGCTGCTGTCATCCATATTTATTAATCTTCGATGACAAATATGGTGATGGTAGATACATTGATATAAGAGAAATATATGGATATGTAAAAAGTTTAAAATCACAGAAAAACTTTCGCATTCCAATTCAAATCATTTCAAATCACTACATAATCCCAATACGAGAACCACGTTCAGAGAAAATATATTTATTACAGCTTATGCCGAGAGCGACATATGAAGTTGCTCCATTGGATGATCAGAGTATATATAGGAAATATAACAACTTTTCCTTTACAACAAAAACACAATGAAATCAAAATAAAAGAGAGCACTAAGTAGTTATCATGCCTCCTGCACTTTTTCGAAATCTTATTCGTCTAAAGAGGTACCTGAAAAGCTCAATATCAAACTACACAAAATCAACTGAGTACCCAAGAGTTTAAAGGGGAAACATAAACTTTTAGTCAGACATAAAGCCCAATATTAATAATAATCTACCATCTCAAACCATTTAGATATCTAGTGTGACCACGTTGCATAGCGGGATAGATTTTCCCCTCACTAATATCCTTAAACATCATAAGACCATACACTGTACTCCTGCTTCCACAATGGTTAAAACAATTCAAAACGATATGATGATATGCAAATAAGCAAATCAATTATGGATTTTCCATCCTGATATGCACGTAAACGTGCATATATTTACATCCACGTTTCATCTATTTTTATTTAAATAAAAGTCATATTTGGGCGTTTTAACATGTTTAAACCAAAATTCAATTATTTTCAAATCATCGTATATTCATCTTCATATAGGGGCAAAATAGTCATTTTTGTGCATGTGTTGATTTGGAACTTTTTACTTAGACCTTTTTCATAATTTTTATAGGAATTTGGATGCAAATGGAAGAGGGATTTATGAAGATACATGCATGCACAAATGAATACAAAGGAAGGATGATAGAAATCATTTAAGCTCATGATCATGGAGGACCTCACCCACTTATCTAAATCTACAATTAGAAGCTAATGGACAACTAAGTGGAGGTTAAAGTTTCATGCATATTTAATGATGGATTAATTAGTAGCTAATGGTTACTTTGGTGGCCACATTTTCTAAAAGGTATTTTGTGGAGCACATTTTTGTGCATGTTTCATGAAATAAGAATGGATTCCTAGCCTCTTTCTCTTTTCCTTTCTACCTGCTTCTTATTTACTTTATGTTCATTTTTACTTCTATGCTTTCTTATTTCCTTAGATAGTAAATTAGATTTACATTTATGCAAGTAATGTAGTTTTTTTTATTTCTTTTATGCAAGTAGTTTAATAGTTAATCTCATTTTCCCCCTTTATTTAGTTTCTGTTTCTTTTTCTTTTAAAGTTGAAATTTACATGTATTGATATGATAACACAAAAGAGTAGCTAAACCCCTTCAATTTAGGGTAATGAAGCTCTTTTACTTTATGTAATTTCAACATTTCTATGATTTATGATCTCTTTTGTTTATGCTTCATGAATGTGAATTTTGATGTAAGTTTGTACAAGTGTGTTTAACAGCTTATGTTGCTTTGGCAAATGAGCTATTCTTATTCAACATAAACACGGTTTACATCATCATTTGCTAATTGATTTTCGATTTTGAAATGAAAGTAAAAACAAAATTTGATGATCTATATTACAAAGTACAATAGTAAATAGACCATACTTAAAATAGCTTTTGCTTTGGCTTCATTTTCGTGAGATTTTATAAGTGGTTTATTTGTTGTATTATAGTTTGATAGTTTAAGTTATGTTAATTAATAACACAAATAAACCATACTTATGATAAATGCAACAATTATTTCACTTCGTATCAAAACTAGAAATCATAAATATTTGTTTGTTGATTTACAAAAATACGAGAGTGGATTTGCCTCTAAATTGTTCTCTACTCTCATAGTTTTTAATCTCATTTTAATTCTAGTTTTAGCTTCATTTTGCTTGTAGTTAACAATTCTCTCTCCATTTGGTATAATTTGATTGAATTGACTTTTAAAATCTAGCGATTCCCTAGGGATCGACCCATATTCGTCACGTACTAACATTGTCATGCACTTGCGGTTATTTTAATTTGAAATTTATCGACGATTTTCTAATTCTGTAGATTCATTGTTAAACAACATTTTGTGATTCCATTGCTGGGAAAACATAAACTTCAGTCTCAAACTACTCAAAATCAATTGAGTACCCGAGAGTTTAAGGGGATAACATGAACTTCTAGTTAGACATAAAGCCCATTATTAATAATAGTCTACCATCTCAAACCATTTAGATATATAGTGAGACCACGTCGCATAGCAGGATGGGTTTTCTCTCACTTGTATCCTAAACATTATAAAACCATATAGTGTGCTCTTGCTTCCACAATGGTTAAAACAATTCAAAACAATATGATGATATGCAAACAACTAAATCAATTCTGGATTTTCCATCCCCATTCATTCTTACTAATTGTCTCATTTTTAATTTCTAGGGTCACTGTTAAGCTGTTAATTTCATGGGCTCACTAATAACCTGTTTAATTTTATGGACTCCATGACCAGTTTCATAGTTTTCATGGGCTTACTATTAACCTTTTTAATGTTAATTGACTCCATGTCCAATTACATAGTTCCATGGGCTTACTTCTAACCTATTTAATGTTTATGGACTCCCTGTCCTATTTCATTGTTTTCATTGGATCACTAAGAACCTATTGGCCTCTGCTAATAACATCATTGTTTTATGGGTTCTCCCTGAACCTATTGGTACCTCTAATAATTTTCTCTTATCCTAGTTTCCATGAGTTGATTTGGAACCTATTGACATCTTCAATAACTTGATCTGGATATAGTTTTCGTGGGTTCACTACAAACCTATTGGTCCCTGCCAATAACTCTTTCTAACCATAGTTTTCATGGGTTTACTATGAACCTGTCTCCCTGACAACTTCTTTTACACAGTTTTCATGGGTTTACTATAAACCTGTCTCCCTGACAACTTCTTTAATCAATATTTTAGCATCCTATATTATGTTCTTCCAGACCTTCTGGATGCGATTCTATTCATTCAAGAGTTAAATTAATTTATATTCACTACTGCGTCAACCTAGCTGGTTATTATGTCCTTTCCTAAATATAGTTATAAGTCCTTTACAATATGAATATATACATATATGAAGAAGCAAACATAGTAACTAGGTTGATCCTTTTAACCTATTAATCAAGGATTGTTCAAACCATACTTAAAATCATTTCAAAACTCTTTATTTATACCATGGTTTTCCTTCAAAATGAGACTGGGTTATTTGTTTTGAAGAATTAGGCTTTCGAAACCCTAAAACGTCACTTTTGAAACCCATGTATAACCTCCTTCGAAAGCATAGAAACTTCTTTTCATAACATTACATATAAAACTTTTGAAGCTCTTTAAATCACCTCTTTTCTCTTTCGAAACCAAAATATACCATTCGAAAGTATCAAAACATTGCTTAATAATCCTTAGAAACATAGCTTCGAAACCAATGAAAGTAGTCATTGCGAAACCATTGGGTTCGCTCAAAAACATCTTTTGGGTCAAAGTGAACTTGTAAGAAAGTATCTCTTTCAAAACTTTAATCTTCATATTAAATTGTTAGGGGAAAGTTTGATGGCGTTGGCACCATCCTGTCGAAAGCTTCAAAGCATTGAAAGTTAGCATCAAAACCCTCTTTCGAAGCCATTGCCTTCAAAATTCTTGAAGCGTTTTGAAAGCGTTTAGGAAGTGGTTTAGTATAAGTTTAAAACAAAACCTAACCTTCAAAAGCATTGATGACCTCAATACATTCAAAAGGCCAAAAGAATAGCGGTAGGGCTTCGACTAGGTCAGAACCACCATTTTCGAAGGAATTTTTTTATAAACAAGGAACTCATTCGAAAGCTTATACTTAAAAATGAAGGATGGCAACCTTCTACGAAAGCTATTTAGAAAACCCCTTTAGATAGCTTATGTTTTGACTCCTTCGAAAGCTTTAGTAAATCAAAGGCAGACGCTAACATTTAAAACCAAAGCAAAAGTTTCATTCCCATCGGAAGCTATGTTTCGACACCATGCCTTCCGGCTTCCTCCAATCCACTATGTACCCATGCTAATACCTTGTGTACTGGTATCAACTTTTTGGGGTTTCAACTTGATTGAAGATGGAGGCTATGAGTCAAAAGGTGCTTCTAATAGAGGCGGAACCCACTTATCTGGGTAAAAACTGATTAATGCAAATTAAAGCAAATAATTTCTAACTAACCTATCTATGTGTAAACCTATGATTGTTGCCTCAACTTTTCAAATTCTTTACAAAAATAATTGTTGTAGAATTTTAGATCTAGCCAAGATTAATTTAACAAATAAGTCCTTCCATAAGCAAAACAATTAAATTATTTATGTCCTCCTTTCACAATAATTTAATTCTCATAGTAAATCACTTAGGAAAAATCCCCAAAAAATCGTAGAAATTTGCTTTTAATTTGTTGTCTAACATATATAAATTTTAGACCCAAATTCTCGATATATTTTCTGAAATATATTTTTAAACCCAATTGACCATATTTCCTTTGAAAATTCATAATAATCTTTCCATAGCTTGGGAAATAATCAAAATTAAAAGACAACTCTAAAATCATGTTTTACACAACATATAATTTCCTTGTGGCATTCAAAATCAATTATGGTACTTGGAAATCAATTATGGCTTTGAAACCACATGACCAAGAAACTTAACCTCTTTCTTCCAAAAATGGAACTTGAAAAACCATCGCTTTCAGCTGATGCTGCCTCAGCGTCTCAAGCACAACTCTAAGATGATCCGCATGATTCCTTTCGTCCTTAGAGTATACCAAAATTTTATCTATAAACACCAGCACAAACCTATCCAAGTACTCTTGAAAAACTCGGTTCATCAAATCCACGAAGAAAGCAGGTGCATTTGTTAATCCAAGTGGCATTGCTAACCACTCATACGAACCATACCTATTTTGAAATGTTGTCAAAGGAATACTGTCCTCTACCACTCTTAATTGATGGAAACATGCTGCCAAATCCAACTGTGAAAACACTCTGGCTCCACACAACTGATCAAATAGATCATTAATTTACGGCAAAAGGATATTTATTCTTAATTGTTCTCTTGTTCAACTTATGATAATCGATACACATCCTCAATGACCCATCTGGTTTCTACACGAACACCACGGATTCTCCCCAAAGGCGAACTGCTTAGCCCAATAAAATTCCTTCCTTTTAGATCCACTAGCTGCACCTTTAATTCTTTTATATTTGTCGGTGTCATCCTGCTAGGTAGTCTACATACAGGCTCAGCTTCTGGCACAAGATCCATCCAAAACTCAACAACTCATTTTGATGGTAGTCCCATTACTGATTCAAAGACATCTACAAAATCCATTGTTGCTCGAACCTAACTTAGCACTTCTACCACATTCATTGCATTTAACAAAGCACTTAACAAACACAATGACTCCGGTCAGAATTCTACACTGAGAATATGATTCAGTTATGACTAGCAGGGTGTCATAATGATATCTCACTATCTTGGCAAAACATCCTAATCTCATACTTACTCAACCAATCCATACCCAAAATGATTCAAAAATCTAGGAAATTGAAAACATACAGACTACATGCAAACTTATGACTTAACAAGTCAAGTTCTAACCGGTACATCTCATCCCTAGAGTTGCATACCCTCCTATTGGATTCGCAACCGTTAAGGAAGTAAAAATGTATGTGGGTTCTAAGCATAACCTATCAACCATACACTGGGATATAAATGAATATGATGCACCGGTATCAAATAGTATCCTAACTGGTATACTCTGAATCAAAAACATACCTTCCATCACAGTCTTTCCTTTCTCAGCTACAATTGGCTTAGCAGATGAAGGTCCAACGGCAAAAAACCTTCCCCTTGTCCACCCTGACTGGCTTTGGACACTGATTCTTATAATGCCCAATATGTTCATAGTTGAAGCACTTCACATTCTTCTTATCTGCAGCCTTATTCCCATTGCCTAACCAGCACTCATGAGCACAATGACCCTTCCTGTAAAGCAGACTAACTTAGTCTTTGCCTTCTTGATAGCATCTCCCTTCTAGGCTCCCTTCTTCTTAAATAACTTTCTCTTCTTTCCCTGAGAACACTTATTTTAACTGGCTTTTCACTAGCACAAATAGCAAGCATCTCTTCATAGCGAATTGCCATCTCCACTTCTACATTACTAGGATCATAAAGATATGACAGGGTCGCCCGAGCAATCTCGGGCTTCAGCTCCCTAATGAGCTTCCCATTCCTCCCGACGATGGTGTCTATAGTATTATACCTATAATAGGACAACTCATCAAACTTAGTGGCATATGCAACAACCGACATCTCTCCCTGCTTCGGATCCAAAAACTTCCTCAACGACGCTAGTTTAGCGACCTCGTACATAAATCTCTATACAAAACTCCGACAAAAATCAGCCCAAATTAGTTACTCCTTTGGAACTACAATAGTAACACTATTCCACCAATGAGCTGTTGACCCTTACAACTGCTTAGAGGCTAAGCTTCTCTTTTGCTCATCATCTAAACCCAGATCAGCAAATATTCTCTCATAATGCAATAGCCAATTCTCTACCATTATGGCATTCTTCGTCCCTATAAACGGCTTCTCATGAAGATTGGTGTAATCTTCGCTCAGCTTAGCATAATTATTCCTAACTGGAGCAACTGGATTAGCTTCTCCAACATTTCCAACAACACCAACAGCAACCCCTGCTTGCATCATATTGACGAAGAACTGATACATCGCCTCATATTCACAAGCGTATTTTAAGCACCCATATTGGCATCGGCATTTTGGTTAGCATTTGCCTGTCAATCTGGGTTCCTTCTGGAGGGTCGAGCATTTTCGTTAGTTTTGGCGCTTCTTCTACATAGACTTTCTCTTCCATTTCCAACTTCCCTATCCTTTTCCTCATAAATCTACATACGAGCCTTACTAAGATATAGAAGAACGGTGTAAGAGAGAGGGAAATATGTACTTACATATATATCAAATAAAAGCATGTTACTATAGCATTAGCCCAAATCCGGATTTTATTTTCTAATTCATTGGATTACATTTGAAAATATTTTAGGTTTAAATTTCTTTTAAGTTTCATAAGCATGTATTTTGATACCAACCTGTAACATCCCCCACTTGGAGGTCCAAAACTAATGGCTACGGAGTTGTAGTCATCTATAGTTATTAATCTTCGATGACCAAATATGGCAACGTTAGATACATTGATATAACAGAAACATACGGATATGTAAAAAATTTAAAATCATAAAATAACTTTCACATTCCGTTTCAAATCATTTCAAATTCATATATAATCCTAATACGAGAACCATGTTCAGAGAAAATATATTTATTACAACATACGCAAAGAGCGACATATAAAGATGCTCCCTTGGATGATCAGAGTATATATAGGCAATATAACAACTTTGCCTTTACAACAAAAACACAGCAAAATTAAAATAAAAGAGAGCTCTAAGTAGCTATCACGCCTCTTGCATGTCTCCAAAAGCTTATTTATATAAAGAGGTACCTGAAAACCTCGACCCTTAAACTACTCAAAATCAATTGCGTACATGTGAGTTTGAGGTGAAAACGTAAACTTCGATTCATACATAAAGCCTTTTATGAATAACAATCTACCATCTCAAACCATTTAGATAACTAGTAGGACCATGCATAAAGCGGAACGGGTTTTCCCCTTACTAGTATCTTAAAACTTTATAAAACCATATACTTGATCCTGCACCCATAATGGTTAAACAATTCAAAACAATATGATGACATACAAGCAAATAAATCAATTTTGGATTTTCCATCTCCATTCACTCTAACTAGCTATCTCATTTATAGTTTTTAGGGTCACTATTAACCTATTAGTTTTCAAGGTCTTGCTAATAACCTGTTTAATGTTTATGGACTCCCTGCCTAGTTTCACAGTTTTCATCGTCTTATTATTAACCCGTTTAATGTTTATAAGCTCCCTGTCAAGTTTCATAGTTTTCATGTGCTTACTATTAACCTGTTTAATGCTTATGGACTCCCAGTCCTATTTCATAGTTTTCATGGGATCACTAAGAACCTATTGACCCCTGCCAATAACATCATTGTTTCATGGGTTCTCCCTGAACCTACTGGTAATTCCAGTAACTTTCTTCCTCCCGGTTTTCGTGGGTTGACTAGGAACTTATTGACATATATCAATAACTTGATCTAGATATAGTTTTCATGGGTTTACTACAAACCTATTGGCACTTGCCAATAACTCTCCTAATCATAGTTTTCATGGGTTTACTATGAACCTGCTTCCTTGGCAACTTCTTTTACACATTGTTTTCATGGGTTTACTATGCACCTGTCTCATTGACAAATTCTTTAATCAATATTTTAACATCCTATACTCTGGTCTTCCTGACCTCCTGGATGCAATTCTATTAATTCAGGAATTAACTTAATTTAAAATCACAACTGGGTCAACCTAGCGGGTTATTCTACCCTTCCTTAAAATACAGTTATGGGTCCATTATAATATGAATATATACATATATGAAAAAGCAAACATAATAACTTGGTTAATCCCTTTAAAATATCAACCAAGGAAAACTTCTTCAAAAACTCCATACTTAAAATCATTTCAAAACTCTTTACTTATGCCATGGTTTTCCTTTAAAATGAGATTGGGTTATTTGTTTTCAAAAATAACACTTTCGAAACCTTAAAACATTACTTTTGAAACCCCTGGATAACCTCCTTCGAAAGCATAGAAAAATTCTTTTTAAAACAATACAAACCTTTCGAAGTTCTTTAAATCATCTTGTTCGAAAAAAAATATTCCTTTCCTAAGTATCAAAACATTGCTTAACAATCCTTAGAAACATAGCTTCGAAACCAATAAAAGTGCCCCTTTCGAAATAATTGGGTTTACTCAAAAACGTCTTTTGAACACATACAAAGTATCTCTTTCGAAACCTTTAATTTTCATATAAAATTGTTTGGAGAAAGTTTGATGGCGTCGGCACCATCCTTTCGAAAGCTTCAAAACATTTAAATAAAACATTGAAGGTTAGTATCGAAACCATCTTCCGAATCCATTGCCTTCGAAACCCTTGGACCCTTTCAACAGCGTTTAGGAAGTGGCCTAGTATAAGTTTAAAAAAAAGCTAACCTTCGAAAGCATTGATGACTTCAATACATTCGAAAGGCCAAAAGAACAGCAGCCCGATTAGGTCGAAACCACTATTTTTGAAACTTTGTTTTATAAACAAGGAATCTGTGCAGTAAACGCCCTGCCGTTACCCCACTATAACCCTGCTATATCTTATAGTGGATTTCTACCACTAAAATTTTTGCATATAGCCTTTCCGCTTTAAGCCCAGCTATTTCCGCTATATCCCATTATTCGCACTATATTTCGCTATTTCCATTTATCTTCTTTAGAAGAAATGAATGGAAAAATAAGATTTATACATTATAAAATTTATAAATTAATTAATTAATTGAATTTTTAATATATTTTCAGAAATAAAATACTCTAATATTCTACTGAATTCAATTATGTTATATAACGGTTTTAGGTTTGTTTACAGTATATTCGCATAAATTTTTATTTAAAAATTATTTATGTGTTAATTATTCAATTAAATGTTAATTTTGCATTTAATTACTATTTATATATTTGTAAAAACGTTAAGTATGAGTTTTATATGCTATTTTAGATTCATCTACTACATCCCGCTATATCCTCGCTGTATCCCCGCTACGAATATTTACACCTCCGCCGCATTGAATCTGCCAAGCACTTTAACTACATAGCAAGGAACTCATTGTAAAGCTAATACTTAAAAATGAAATATGGCAACCTTTTCTGAGAGCTATTTAGAAAACCCCTTTCGATAGCTTATGTTTCGACTTCTTCGAAAGCTTTAGTAAAACAAAGGCAGGCGCTAACATTTAATAGAAAAGCAAAGGTTTCGTTCTCTTCGGAAGCTATATTTCGACACCATGCCTTCCGCCTTCCTCCAATCAACTACGTACCCTTGCTGATACCTTGGGGATTGGTTTCGGTTTTGTGGAATTTCCACCCGATTGAAGGCGGAAGCTATTAGTCAAAAGATGCTTCTAATAGAGGCGAAACCCACTTTTTCGGTAAAAACGGATTAAAGCAAACACTTTCTGACTAACCTGCCTATGTGTAAACATATGATTGGTTTACATAGCTTGTCGAATTCTTTACCAAAATAACTGCCGCACAATTTCAGATCTAAACCAAGATTAATTTAACAAATAAACCCTTCCATTAAGCAAAACAATTAAATCATTTAGGTCCTCCTTTCAAAATAATTTCATTCTCATAGTAAATCACTTAGGAAAAATCCCCAAAAATCACAGAAACTCACTTTTAATTTGTTATTTAACATATGTAAATTTTAGACCTAAATTCTCATTATAATTTTTGAAATATATTTCTAAACCCAATTGACCATGTTTTCCTTTGAAAATTGATAATAATATTTCCATAGCTTGGAAAATTATCAAAATTAAAACAGAACTGCAAAATCATGTTTCACATAATATATAAATTCCTCATGGCATTCAAAATCAATTATAATCGGTTTTACCCTCAAAACCGTGTAAAATCATATTTAAACTATCTTGTTTAAATCTAACATGTTATTATCCAAACATATCTTCATCCAAATCATCATAAAATTAGGGATGACATAGATTATTATTCACCTTGACCATGATAAGGAGATTGGACTGGGATTAAGATTTATTCCCCTTACTTTAAATCCTTAGCTTTAGATTGAATTCCTCTTTTTCTTTCTTTGTTAATGGCCTGCTCCTCTTCTTATGTTTGTGTTTTTAATTTTTGTGAAAATGAGAAAAATGAACATGAATGATATAAGGTACGAGAGTATATAAGGGTTAGGGAAATAGGGTGCGACTATTTCCCAATATGCCCTTATGTAATTTAATTAGCTTAGAAACCATTCTTAAGCCCATTGATTTAATTAAGCTCGGCCCTTAGTTTTATTTTCAAATCTCAATCTCGTTATCAATCTAATTATTTACATTATTCTATTTAAATTACATAATTAAATCTTCTGAATAATATTATCAAAAATTAGGGGTGTTATACTTAACTAAATACTTTCATAACTTTGTTTGAGTCTTATCTGAACTCGTACAATCTTTCATAATCTTTTTCTTATCAATCCCAGTTTATTTCTCATTCATTACCATTTTAAATTCAACATTATTTTACCCTTTTTCAAACAAATTCTTATTAGAAAAATGTGTGCATAAAATTCTAGTCCTCAAATAAATGCTTTTCCTACTATTTTTTACAAAATTATCCCAACTCATTTATTAGTTATCGTCAATTAGTTCCATCTAATTTTTAATTTTTTCCAACAACAATTTTTATAACCTTAAATTAGGCTATTATTCTCTATTTTCCTTATACGGAAATGTTCCTCCTATCATATTTATTCTTATCCTTTTATTACCTATTCCTTAAGTAAGTTAAATTACCACTTATTTCCCTCTTTGGAAAGAACTTTTAAAAAAAAAGGAACTTCCAAATTTATGAAATAGAAGATAAAAACATCAACTCCAATGCCCTGTTTTACATTTATATTAATAAAGAAGAATATCTTTCTCCAAGAATCGAAAACATTTCAACTCAACCAATTTTTAACTAGAATTACAAAAAATGAAAAATCCTTTTTACCAAAAATCTTTTAATCGGAAACTTTTGCCTTAACAAATTTTTAAAATTATGAGTTTTCAAATTTTCTTACTTTTTCAAAACAAGAACTTTCCAGTAAACCCTTTGAAAAACTTATTCAAAACAATTCAAGGAATTTTCAAAAAATCTTTTATCAAATTCTTTTACATGGGGTTGGATTTAAAAATTTAACTTTAATTGTCCTTTCTTTTGAAGTTTCTTTCTTTTCTACTCAATCTTTATAAAAATCCAATTATCTCCTTGTGTTGATTAATGTATATCTTCTTGCGGGAACTTGCTCCACTAGATCTTGCTTTACTCCTACCATTCCTTACTTTCGGGTGTTTACAAAACATTGGTTCTAACCTCCCATCTTGGTCTAGGCTCGTTAATCTTTGTCTTTATAATTAAGGCTATATAACTTACCATAATGAGGATTAAACTACCTATAATATTTAATTACTACCAAACATGTTTATTTTCTATTTCTATAAATGTCAATTGCCTGTAATAAATGATTATTATTCTAACAGACAATTTTTGAAGACATTTGTTAATTCATTCAAATTTTACCTATTATGTCTTCCATATCTTTCTATAATTACTCTAATAATCTCTTTAATAAGTCTCACTAATCCATTTATATCATTTTAAAATTCTATTAACTCCCTATTAATTTTGGTGTCATGATCTTATCCATCTACATTTCCTAAGATAATATTATATGCTAAAGTATGATTTGCCTAGTGTTTTTGTATATTATGTTTAAAATAAGTATATGTATACTAGGATTTTTTGAAAAAAATACTTTCAAAAATAACACGTACGCCACTCATATGTATACATATCCTTGTTAAGCGGAAAACCTAAGCTCTTATACCAAATGTAACAGCCCATCAAAATAGGCCTAAATTCCAACCTAGAAAAGGCTTATCGAAAAGTCGTCTCGTTCTAAAGCTGGTTGTTCGTTGGCATAAAGAACAATACAGAGCTATTTATCTACACATTTAGAAACTCATAGCAGAAGGATACAATATAGTATCAGAATAGTACCTATTATTTAGAATTCAAATGTAGTAAAAACATAATGCAATACCATAAACAACCCTCAACTATCCATAGTACAATATCCTAAAGTTACGTCATTTAATAGGTACATCATGAATAAAGGAAATAACAGAAGTAGATAAAAAGAAGCTGCCACAAGTTACCTCCTCGCCATCACTTTCAGCATTGACTTTCCTGACTTGTATTATGATGAGGAGGGAGTCAGAACAACAAATGTCTAGTGAATAAAATCCCAAGCCTTACTATAATAGTAGTTGGATAGTATAATTTAAATAGAAATATGTCCTTCATATATTTTCTTTATTCTAAGTCTTTCCAACTTTAAGCCCTAAGGTTATTCCATAACTATTACCCTTACAATCCAATAACCTATATTTACCGTCAGTAATATTCTATCAATGTAAGAGATAGTACCCAAGCTACTTAATACCTTTTTAATGGGAAATAGGCATACTCTGACCATTTAATACCTTATTTAAGGCAGGTCCCCATCAATTAATACCTATCTCATGGTGGACTCCTCGATAGTACTTACCTAGCTAACATTGTACGGAATCTCTTTGGTTACTTAATACTTTATATCGAAGCGGATCCTTTTCAAGAAATCCACTACCATGCCAACCATTACCCCGATTATTTACTACTTCCTACGTAGGGAACAGGCGGGACCTCACACAGCTACTTAATACCTTCAATCCTTGAAGCAGGTCTTTTGTATTACAACCCATACCCTATAGTGATGTTTCATATTAGTCTGACTATTCGTACTTACCATTAGCCAAATTAACAACACAGATTTACTCTATAGAATTTGGGACTAACCTCGGATCATCCGTAGATACTTATTATAGGAAATGTCTCACATTAGTCCCAAAGTCACACTGCCGGTAGCCATATTAGCTGGGCAGACTTCTATGTGCTTTTGACTAACCTCGCATCCTTATAACTTAGTCATAATTTATAACACTCTCACTATCACATATCCGACCACATTCACTATTTAGGCCTTGTCAGAAAATCTTCTTATTTGGCCTGGACAATTAATCACCTCCCAAGGGGGAATTCAATAATAATTAATAATCTATTAACTATGCCATTAATACATTATAATTTTACATTATTTATGCCAATTTGTATGTATATATATGCTTGATAAATTTCTAAGCATGCGGAAATTACGCCCTAAACTAGCGCTTAAATGTCTAATCATACAAAATTACACAAGCCCCATTTTTGTATTAACAAGTATACCACAAATCCAATATCCATAATTAAGTCAACGGACTTCTATAAAATAGAATCCAAACCCAATTTATTCTATACCAAAATAATGAAATAAATCAATATTAGAAACTTACAATTTTAATGATTTAACACTCTATTCAGCTTCTTTTACATGAAATTTGACAAAGGGGAATTTCTATTCCAATTATGGAAATAGACGGTGCAAACAAGGAATAAGAATTCGTACCTTATACGCCATTTCCTAATCAAAACCCTTTATTAGATTCAAAGAAAAAGATAAGAAGTGGAGTAGAAGGTAAAGCATTGAAATTTAAAATCTACACTTATTTTAATATAAAAAATAATTGAGATTCCAACCTAAGAATTGATATTTCACTTTAGGGAAATTTTGGAGGTTTTAATATGATGTTTTCGTAAACCAAAATTGCCTAAGGAATACATCAAATATAAACTATACTATTCAATTATTAAAATAAGAAAGACTAAGATTTCCACTCATAATAGGTCATTAGCTCTTCCTCTTTTTGGATTTGTCTTGCCTTCAATAGTTCCTTCCAGATCTTCCCTTTCAGATCTATTGCATGTGTTGGGCTAAGCCCACTAACCTTCGTCTATGTAATTAAGACTATACAATTTTCCTCGATGATAATTATATTGCCTTATAATATTTCATTACTATCTAATATGTTTAATTGATATTTCTATAAATGGAAATTGTCCATAATAAATGATTAGTGTTCTAATAGACTTTTTTAAAATTATTTTTTTATTCATTCTAATTTTATGTATTATGCCTTCCTCAACTTTCCATAATTACTTTAATAATCTCTTTATTGGTCCATTTTTATTCTATTAAATTCTTGTAACTCCCTATTTATTGCAGATTTATTGCCTTTGAGTTGTAATTACAATCTTTTCCATCTACAATTGCTAAGACGGTAGGTTATGAAAATGATTTCCTAGTGTTTTTGCCTACATATATTTATATATAGTAGGTTTTTAAAATCATTTTCAAAAACCATAAATATCCCTCTCATACATATACATAACCTATTGGTTGAGCAATCTAAGCTACGAAACAAAATATAACAACCCATCGCAAAACATACCTAAATCCTGACATGGGAAAGGCCCACTGAAACTTAGACCCGTTTTAAAGCTGGCTGTTGGTTGGTAAAAAGAATAATACATAGCTATTTATCTATATATTCAAAACTCACATTGGACGGATAAAATATAGTAACAGAAACAGTACCCATTTCATTTAAAATCCAAATGTCATAAAATCCATAATATAATACCAATAACAACCATCACATATCCGAAGTACAACATTTTCAAAATACATCATTGTTCTTTAATGGGTACATCAGAAAATACCATAAGTAGATAAATATATAAACTGCCATAAGTTTCCTCCTCGCCTCCGCTTTCAGCATCGGCTTTCCTAACCTTTATTATATCGAGGAAGGAGTTAGAATTTTACACCAAAGTTTGTCACAAACACTCAACTAATATAATAACACCACAAATTCAATATCCAAATTCAAATAAAATGAAGTCAAGAACAAAATATGAAGAAAGAAAATTGAAATAGTAAAAAAATGAACCAAAGAGAATTTATAGTGGTTCGGCTAACTTCGACCTACATTCACTCTAAAAGTTATTTCTTTTATTCATACTGTTGATTACAGTTACAATCCATGAAGTCCAACAATAAAAATGGTAGAGTTCAGCCAAGAGAGAAGAATAAAAAAGCCAAAAAGAATATCCCTTTCCTTAAGCCAATGATCCGGTATTTACTGGACACGACAACGAAATATCCAGTTGAAAATCCACGTGCAGAAAACCAGGGACCGGATGAAACGATCCATAAATTTTGGGGCCCACTTGGGCAGATATAAGCAATCGACACCGATCGATGGGGGGCCACGTGGTGCCATGCGATCGTATGTAGAACCCTTCCACTTCCTCTTCATGTTTCCATAGTTGTTTGCCTAGTTCCCTTGGTGTTTGTTGAGATATCGAGTGATCACTGCTGAGTTAAACTGCCAATTCGAGTGATCGATGGCCAAAGTGATTCCATCTGATCCATTCCTAACCATATTGATCTAATCCAACCCCCACCTAAGGGAAGTGCAAATCCACACTTAGCCAATTCTAGGATTCTACTTGCTTGAATCGGCTTAATTATCATCTATAGCTTTGCTTCTAACTAATCTTTAAACCTGATAATCATCTTCGGGCTTCCTGCTTTGATGATCGCAAATCCATTTAGCCAACTCCATGGTATCACGGCCTTTCCGAATAGGTAGGATAAAATTTTCCCCCTAAAACATGCCTTGTGATAGAAAGGTATGCTTTGAATTGCTATAAATCCGAAGTCCATAATCTATCGACATCCAAATTTCTAATCTAGAACTCAATCCTTCGCCAAACTAAATTTCCATACTCCACGACTGTTCCAAGTCAATAGCTAATTCTGAAACTATTCAAAACATAGCCGAATCTTTATCCATCAATAATCGTTAACCAAATCCATGATCTCATCAGATCATTTTGCCAAATCCAAAGCCTCGATCTCAACGGATCATTATCCAAATCTATTACCCTTTTTGGGTCAATATCCAAGTCCATAATTGCTTGAAATACTAGAAGTCATTAAGCCAATACGTGATCTCTCCAGATCGTCATCTACATTTATGGTCTCTCTAGACTGATCGATGGTCTCTCCGCACCGATCGATGGTCTCTCCAGACCCTTGCTAAGCTCGATCCACATGCTCTCAGGAGATGGGACTTAATGACTAGTGAGTCAGTCCTATCGCTCTCCGATGAAGTGACCCACTCCTTGCAAGCTGGCCCTATTGGGGAATATAGCGATGTCTTGATCTTCTTGGACCGACCATAGCCTCTCTGAGATCATACTAGACCACATCTTGTCACTCTCCGGTGGAAGAGGAACAGCAACAAGCAAGCCGATCTTATCACTCTCCGGCAAAGAAACATTACTTCCTGCACTCTGGTTCAGTACCCTGAACATAAATTGAAGTCCCGATAATCCTAAGCCAATCATGGCCTTTCCAGAGGCTTGTCAAACCCCATCCAGTCACTCTTCAATGCATGAGGGAACAGTGATAATTAAGCTGATCTTATCGCTCTTTGACGAAACAACTCACTTCTTGCACTCCAGTCCCTGACTCTCTGGTCCAAAACATAAAGCGATCAATTTTGCACCAACTTCCTTTCTCTGGCCTTAACTCTCCTATCGAGGGCTTAATGCATGATGTACGAGTCCATCATGTTGCTTTTCGATGGAGGGACTCGCGCCTTGCGGTTATCGCCCTGTCTCTCTGATCGAGATGACCATGACCTATTCTGTTCATCGCATTAATGTGAATTTAGATTAAATTATTAAATTTAAATTCATATAGCCACAAGACCAGAAAATAAGGAAAACCAAACATTTCCTCTCCTGGTATGGCGGTTCATCATCGTCTCAGAGCATGCCTAGGGACTGACCTCGATCTCATATATGTGTAAGTGACTTAGCCATTTTACTTTGGAGTGTATTATTGTTAGGTTCATGCCATCGCAATCAAGAGATAATGATCAATGACCTCAAACCAAGGCCATTTCCATTTGATGTGGACGGTGGCACTCGTATTCCATCGCTGCAGCCCGAATCCTCACATACTGCGACAGCCAACCATCCCTGACATGTTCCTCAACCATGTCCCATAAGTGCCTAAGTTCATTTGTAGTATGCCCATCAAGTTCGTGGAATAGGAAATACTTTTCGGACCTCCATTCCCTCTCTGTAGGATCCGTCCTCACCGGTTTCTAATAGGGAGTTGCCCTCTTGTGTCCAAGTAAATCAGTTCCAAGCATTTTGTTAAATCAGAATAAGATGAGAATTTCGGCTCCTCTTCATTCCTTGCTTTTTTGATCCATCATAAGCATCATCCATTTACCCTTATCCTTTATAGACTCTTCTCCAAACGGTCCTTCACTTCTCACAGAATTTACTTTCTGTTTTTCGAATCACGCGTCCTCTTGTTGCATGAACCATCCACTTCATGGAAAAATTCCTCGAGATCTACTAGTGGATCCTGCTCCAATGCGACCTTGAAATCCATGTCGCAAGCAATCCCGAATACTGCCGGCATTAAAACCATCGGTGGATTCGACCAATCCACCCATGCAATCGTTGCATTAAACCATGTCAAGAAACTGCAAAAGAACACTCCAGCCCTTTGCTTTAGTGCTACCAATGTCATTACATTCTTAGGTCCTGAAATGTGGAACGTAAACTGCCTCATGAACCAATCTACCAACTCGCTCCATGTCCTGATCGAACCATTCTCGAACTGCTTAAACCAAAACGCGCATAATTCCAACAAGTAAAGTGGAAAACATCCTTCCATGACCTCCTTTGACTCCCCCAGCACTTCCATATGCCGAATATACCTCACCAAGTGTACAATAGGTCCGACCATCCATTGCACACATCCAGTGTTAGTAGTTTGAACTTAGGTAGGTTCCTAGCTTGCTTGATATTCGAAGTGAATGGACTCCGATTGACACCTCTCAAACTCCAGTTGGGCAACTCGCCTCTCGTTATCTGACATACCAACTCAGCAGTCCTCTCATTCTCATCTATAGGTAGTCTCCCATCCATATTACCTGCCTACCTCCTGACTCCACAAGGGTATTTCGGAACATGCTCCTCTGGACGTGCATCCGCATTCTAATCAGCACCAAACCTCACAGCATCGACTGGAAGCTTGCCGACATCCGAATCGACCTAACCTAGAGGTGTACCGCAAAGCCTATGAATCAATGTTGATTCCTCCATATGGATCGGTGTCGAACCCTCCTACTTGCCCAAGATATTCCCCCGGCTGCTCCATTCCATTCTCTCACCTGTTGGCTTCAACTTCATGCTCTGGTCCTAATTTCCTAAAGCTTATGCTACTCCAATTCTTTGATCCAGATTGCAAGCTTCTCTAAATCCTTAGTTTTGTGCTCCAACTTGCCTAAGGAATTTCTACATCATCTCCTATTGCATCTTCGCCATCCACTTCTGCATAGCACCTATCATAGTCTCTATCTCGTTCCTATTGATGTAGCGTGAGGTTGATTAGCTCCAACTCCTGAAAAAGCCTCTTGACTTTTTCCATGGTGACTCCTATGCGAAAGTGCTTTCTTTATAGATTGCCTAACCATTGATCCAAATCCAAGCTCCACATCATTTCTAAATCTATGACATAAGTAACCTGGCTCTGGTACCAAAAATTTTGCACCAAAATTGGTCAAAAACACTCCACTAATATAATAACACCATAGATTAAATATCCATATCCAAACAGAATGAAGTGGAGAACAAAATATGAAGAAAGAAAATTAAAAGAGTAAAAAAATGAATATAAGAGAATATATAGTGGTTCAGCTGACTTTAAGCCACGTCTCCTCCAAAGTTCTTCCTTTTATTTATACTTTTGATTACAGTTATAATCTAAGAAATCCAAGAATAAATATGGCAGAGTTTAGCCAAGAGAGAAAAAGAAGAGAGTGGGAAAGAAGATCCCTTTCCTTAAGCCAATAATCCGGTATTTATAGGAGAAGACGATGAAATATCCAGCTAAAAATCTCATAAAGAAGAATAAGGACTAGATAAATTTATCTGGAAAGTTTGGGGTCCACTTGGGCATATATGAGTGATTAACATCAATCGGTGTGGGGTTATGTAGTGCCTTGTGATCGGTTGTGGTGGTCCCACTCCACTTCTTCTTTATTTTTCCATAGTTATTTGCTTGGTTCCTTGGTGTGTGTTAAAATATTGAGTAATCATCGCTGAGTTGAACTGCCAATCCAGATGATCCATAGCCATAGTGATCCGATCTAAACCATTCCTAACCATATGGATCTGATCCCCACTTAAAGGAAGTGCAAATCCATACTTAGCAAATTTAAAGATGCTAGATGCTTGAAGCCACTTAACTATCATTCATATCCTTGCTTATAACTGATTTTTGAACCTGATAATCATCTCGTCGGGTTTCCTACCTTGATGATCGCAGATCCATTTAGCCAACTCCATGGTATCACGGTCATGCCAAAAAAGTGGGATAACATAGATTAATAATGCCCGGTGAATAAAAATCTTGAGCCTTTCTATATCAGTTGTTGAGCAGTATAATTTAAATAAGGAAATGTGGTACACATTTTAGTTATGTTCAAAGTCTTTCCAATTATAACCCATAAGGCTTATCTAATTCCATAACCATTTTCAACCCAATAACCCATAACCATCGTTGCTAATGTCCTAGCAACGCAAGGTAGCACCTAGGCTGATTAATACCTCTTTAACAGGGAACAGGCACACTCTGGTCATTTAAGACCTCTTTTGAGGTAGGTCCCCCTCTTTTAATACATTACCCCCAAGCGGACTCCTCAAAGGTGCTTGTCTAGCTGACATTGCATTCAAATATCTTTGGATACTTAATACCTCTAATTGAAGTAGACCATTCCGAGGTATTCTCTACCGAATCCCGACCATTTAATACTTCATACATGGATAAGAGGTGGGCTAGCAAATAACCATTTAATACCTTCAATCCTTGAAGTAGGTGCTTCGTATTATGACCCGTACCCCATGAAGACATCTCACATTAGTCCGACCATTCATAGGAACTGGTAGCCAACTGGGCAGATTTACTCTGTAGAATTGGTACTAACGTCACGTCATATGTAGTTACTTATTATAGGCGATGCCTCACATCATTCTCAAAGTCACACTACTAGTATCCAGGTTAGTTGGGAAGACTTCTGTGTGATTTTAACTAATATGGCTTCCTTATAATTTAGTCATAATTCATAACCCTCTCAAAATATATTATCACACATCTCACTATACTCATTATTTAGGCTATACAATAATCCTTCTTATTTCACCTCTATGATTAATTACTTTCCCAAGAAGGATTTAATGAAATATATAAACCTGATTAGCTAGGCAATTAATACGTTACAATTATACGTTGCTTATGCTAGTTTATATATATGCATACATACGCACTAATTGATCTCTATGCATACGAAGATTACACCATAAACTAACGTTTAAATGTCAAATATTCCAAATTTGTACAAGTTTCATTTTCACGATAGCATATATGCCATAAATCCAATATTCCAAAATCAAACCAACGGCCTTGTATGCAGAATCCAAATCCAGCTTATTTTATATTAAAACAATGGAATAAATCAATAATAGAAACTTACAATTTAATTAATTTTATGCTCTATTCAACTTTGTTTACATGAAATCGGACAAAGAAAATTCTAGTCAATTTGTAGAAATAGGCAGTGTAAACTACGAATGAGAATTGGTACCTTACATATCATTTCCTAATAAAATTCCTTAATCAGATCCAAAGAAAAAGAAGAAGAAGTGGAAAGGAGGGTAAAACACTTAAATTGCAAAATCCAACGAACTCCATTATTTCAATACAAAAATAATTAAGATTCCAACCTAAGAATTAACATTTCTCTTTGGGGGAATTTAGAGGGTTTTAATGTGATATTTTTAATAAACCAAAATTCTTCAAGGCATATATTAAATCCATATAGTACTATATATTTACTAAAATAAAAGGACTAATATTTCCACTCACTGGAGGTCCTTAGCTTTGCTCCTCTTTAGATTTGACACGCCTATAATAATCTACTTTAGATCTCCGTTCTTAGATATATGCAACAAGAGAATTGAATATGAATTAGATTTAGAAAGTTAGAAACTAGAGGAGAAAAAGGATTAGAAATTGAATAAGAACATCAAAATTTACTTACCTGTAACCCTAGAGAATTTATTTAATCTTTTTAGAAGAGAGACTGAGTTCCATTGTGTTTCCAAATAATTTATAAATAAAGTGAGGGGGTAAAGCTTATATTTATATTGGTCAGAACGCACCAAAACCGTCGAATTAAGATCAATTAAAATTAATATAATCTGGAACCCTAGCTTCCATCCATCATCACCAATCAACCATCGTTTCCCACCGGTTGACTGCTAGTGGTCGACCGGTCCTCTTATTTTGGGAACGTTAATTCATTATTGTTGTTTTAATTATTTTCGTCCTTAATTACCAATTAATGTTTACATTAGCTTTAACGCTTACTTAACCAACAAGTATAATTACTTTTAACTTTTTAATTTCAAATTTTGGAATTATTTATATATTTGAATTTGAATTCTATTTAAATTAATTTGAATATGAGACTTCAAACGTCTATAAGGTTCTCGTTTGAGCTCCATTTTCAACATATTATATATTGAGGTTGATCAGAAAATCATCATGAACGCAACGATGTAACTTTCATCATCAAATTCTTACTTTTACAAAATCTACATTTTTAACTCTATCTTATTGAAATTAATCCAATTTATATATTTATGGTAATTTTATAGGGTGTTAAAAATGACAAGGACGTGATACTTCGTTGACGATGGATCTTGATGAGGTGTTGCTTTACAGATACTAGCGGGATAGTATCTTAGTCTAAAGGGGGATTGTGGTACTTATACACACACATACTTATGTAATTATGGTCTTTTTTAGGTAGATGGGCATAACATGTAAGTGAGGTCAAGATGACTAAAGTAAAGCAATAGCCACAATATGTAATAGAAGGCAATCGGCATAAACTAGTGCTATGTATAAAGTGTGTAATTTAACAGTCACTAGAACATTGTACTGACCTCCTCCTTATTCCAGCCTAGGGTTTGGCTTTAGAGGGAAGGTATTGGTATAAGGCAAAAATGGAGAAGGGATAAACTTCCATATGTGTGCTCAACGTTGAAAAGGACATTTAATCTCAAAAGTGTCAACCTTGGTTAGTAATTATATGTTTTATTATACTTTAATATTCCGCTGTGAGTTTATAAAGGTATATCATGTATTTATTTAATTTGCAGGATACCAAAACCAACAATCCGTATTTTGGTGGACTTGAGTTTCTGATTTAGTGAAAATTTCAGTCCATTAATGTGCGGATTTTTACATTTGGCATCAAAGCTTAAGTTAGTTGATCTTAAGAATTAAAAAACATTGACTGAGCATATTTGTAATTTTCCTGTAATTATAAATATACTATAAGCTAAATCCTATAAATTCCAAGCATAGAGTGGTTGCAGCCATACTCTAAAAGGCTGGATAAGTCGACTATGAGTTGTAAAAAAAGAGAAACTTGAAGTTATACGTCTATCCCATTAACTCCATGGAAGATAGATCATATTGGAAGGTGTTGACTAAAGAAAAGCATGAACGTGACATACGGAAGGGTCCTTGAAGCTGGATAGTAATTGACTCCCCTATAGAGCATAGATTGCTCTATGGTTCTAAATTCCCATAGGATTGTTGATTGATGGTGTATAATAGGTCTGGATAAATAAAAAAGTAAGAATCTACATGTTGCAAATATTCAAAAGTAAGAATTAAATAAGGGCATTATTATTGACACTTCGGTTTTGAGTATGAAGGGGCCAAATTTTAAGGGCACTCCATACAACATTAAATTGCTATAACAGGTACGCATCTATTAATAAAACATATATTTTTACCTCTTTTGCTCTTAGTTAAAATATCAAAACCCTAAAAACTTTCATTTACTTTCTCCTTCTCCTTTCTATTTTAAAAGGAAAATAATGGTGAGAATAATTAAACCCAATTTTTACAACCATTTCCAAACTATATTGAGAATCTGAGGGAAAGATAATTTTTGACATAACTTATCGTGCATTTTTTAAACTGTGGTAAAAGTTATGGTTTAAAATTACAGTGTAGAATGTTTTCTCACGTAAGAATCAACCTTGTCTCTTTTCATTTCAAATTCATCTGAAGGTGAGTCTGAATTCTTCATTTTTGATTAATGATTTTAGATCAAAAGTCAATGGTGATTAAAATAAATGAGCATAAATAAAAAGAGGGCAACTAAGTCAATTTGATTGTAATTTTATGAGGGAGCTAGTTTGATTAGTACGCCTGATAGTAAAAAAAAAATTTAAAAATAATAGCCCTATCATATCCAAAACTAGAGTGAAATATCAATACCCTTAAAAAATCTCAAAGTAAGGAGTGTAGTAATCACTCGAAGATGATAGTCAAATTTTTAATATTCTAGAAGAAGATAAGTCGGAAAGTAAGAAGAAAAGAATGGACTATTAAAGTCCACTCCAAGTCTGACCCTTTATGAGTGAATTTAAAATAAAAGGTTTTAAACAATATTTTGGGATAATATATAAATCATATCTATATATTTGAAATGATTTTCAAAGGATTTATTTGAAAATAGAGAAACCATATTTTTGAAGAGTTGGTAAAAATGTGAAATATTTGAAAAAAATAAAATATCTATATTTTGTTTAAATATAGATTTTAAGTAGAAATTAAAATTTGTTATATCTAAAATTTTAGTATAGGAAATTTTATAAAAAGATATTTCTTTTGAAATAAAAATAATAGATTATATATAGTTCATTGATTTTTCTAAGATGAGAGAAAAATTTTAAGTTGTAAAATTCTTTCTAACGATGGACAACAGGAAATGATACAAGTTCAAAATGGTTTAATATATCGGGAAAGAAGATTAGAACTCGAAGGTAAATCGGTAGGCGGGTGTACTGCAATAGTTTAGTGAAGAAGACGGTCAATTGAGTGGAAAACTATATAAATAAAAGCATTTTAAATAAAAGCAGTTTAGATGGAATAAGGTTAAATAGTAGTAACATTATGAAATATAAATAGAAACAATATTAGAAATTTATATATAAAATAATGTTAGTAATCAAATTAGAAACAATATAGGAAATTAAAGGCAAACCAAAGAAAAATGGATATCTTCCATAATTCAATGCATTATTTTGCATATCTTTTAAAAGTCTCTATCACATGATATTAGAGACTAGGCCATGGATTGGAATTAGAGAAAGAATGAGTAATAAGAAAATAATAGAATGGAAGTGTCCTTGTTTAATCCAGTTTTATTAGGAAAAGAAATTTTATAGAAGATGTTTTAAAAGAATTATAAAGTGTATTTTTAAAGAAATAATTTGGTATAATAATTGAGTTTTTAAAAGCAAAACCTCATAAATGGTTTGGGTTAAAATTTCCAATTTTAAGAAATAAAATCCTTATTGAAAATGGGTTTAAAAAGGGAAAGTGATTCTAAATGGCCATTGATGTAATAAATCTTGACTCTTATTTGAAGGAAAAAAGGGATCTTTTTAAATTGAATTGCCAACATTTTCTTTCGGACTTGATGAATAAGCATAACTCAAAAATCCTAAATTATAGTTTAAAAGTTAAGATACCAAGTAAATTTTGAACTTAATAAAATGTTTCTAAGTTTTCGCTTTTAAAGATAAAAGTTTTGGGGTTAAGTACTTTATAATTGTGAAGTTTTAATTTTTGAAAAAAAAATGTCGAATACCAAACCGAATTTTTAATATGGAGTAGATATGGATAATTGCTAAAATAAAATGGAGTAAAGGTTACGGCTATGAATGAGACAACGATGAATGCTCGTAAAGTTGCAATAGTAGATCCCCGTTGGATATAATGATGAAAAACTCGTCTTTATGTGCGGCATGATCTTACGAGATACCTTTATTTGAAGGTTTTTTGATAAACATTAAATTCCATTTGGGTGTGTTTTTCTCAAGCTGGTTTGCCAGACTGATCAGGCGTTTTTCGCTTTCAATGTTTGGGTCAGACCGAGCATAATTTACAAATTGCTTTGGATGCAATGGAGCTTAGGAGTCGAGCTGGAGGTCTAAGACATATCTACGTATTTCATATGTTCCGTTATTTTTTCCGTTGATTGTATTTATTAGAAAATTGTAAGGACATGCAGTTATAGCTGTCGGGTGGTAATAGATTAGCTTAATCTGATTATATATGTATATTATAGTTTTTCTTTATGTCAGATTTGTTGTATATTATAGATTATTCATTCTGTTGTGAGAATCTGTGTTGTTTAGATTTCTTCTTCTCTTCTCACTTCTTCTTCTTTCTCACCCATAACTATACACATATTCATTTAATTTATGTTGGACATGTGTGGCTTATTGTCAGCATGAATTGTGTAGATTTCTGGGTCGTTACTGTTGGTATCAGAGCGTAAGGTTAAGCGAGAAACTTGGCTTTGGAGGGGTAACTCATTAAGAGATAAGGTAATGGAATGCCTTATTATTAGTTTTATTTTTAGTGTGTGTGTCTATGAGCGTGTTTTTATTAGTGATATAAAATTGTTTTACATTGTGTTGATTTATTTGTTGAGTTTTTGTGAATTCTTATAGATAGATGGGACGCCCACGGTGTCGATGGGGGTTTCTAAATAGTTGAATACGACATATTATTGTTTTTGAAATTGGGTAAATAAAATAATTTTACCTAGATAATATTTTATATAAAGGAATAATTTTTCGAAATTACCATATTATATATTGTATGCTTGGTTGTTAGGAAGATGATAATATTCAGTTATTATCATTTATTGTTTGATTAGTCATCCTCACCCAGATAGGAGCATTGGCTATTGTTTGTTGATCGAATAGTCGTGCCTGACAAGTTTTGGGCATTGACTATTGTGTTAGGCTGAGAGCAGTTTTATCCTTTTTCATACATTGGATAGGTAGATTGGTGATTTTGGGAACATTGAAAATAAACACTTTGTGAATTCAGTTTTACAATTTGACTATAAGGTATTCGAAGATAATGTGGGATTAGATTTGTTTTGAAAAAAAGTTTTTTAAATTGACTCATCAATGTAACATCTGTGAAATAATTTTATATAGGAAAAGTGAAATTATATAGATATGATTTAAATGTAATTTATAAATTAAAAAGTTTTAAGTTGAGGATTTGAGAACTAAAACCATGAGTGTTTGTGGAAATGGATTTTCAAAATCTTGGAAATTATTTTTCAAAGGTTTTTGGAAAATTAATAAGAATATTATTGTGTAGTATTTTGAATATAAATATTCTAAAAGCATTTGAAATAAATTTTTAAGGGGATGAAAGCACTAAACTCACTTCGGTCGCTATAATTTCGATGATGATCGCAGCATCATCGTCCTTCATTTTTAAGTTTCCAAACGAGGAATTGCTATGATAGTTGTTTTTGTTGTAGTTGTTTGGAAAAAAATTGACTTATAACTCCAAAATAGGATTTATTATAAAAAAGAGATATATTATTTAAAAATAGAGTTAACACAAATCCAGGTGGTTAATTCTAGAAGTTTCAACTAAGTATTATACGGATGCAGGTAGCCTATGCATTAGAGTAGACTGGTTTGGATCTCATGTTGATCTGTTTTTTATTTTTATTTATCTAAATAAAATGGAATTTTCGATGATTTTAGACAGTCGGAACTTCTAAATTGGATTTAAATTTATGCTATAAAGTGATATTTGAATTTAAGTAAAAAAAAATTAAGATATGGTTCATAAATAATTTTAATAGTGAAATTGAATGTGATAATGGAAATTAGTATAGTTAAAGAAAACAATTAGCATAGATTCATAGGATGTACGTAGATCATTTTATTCGCATAATTATTGATCCAGATTAGGGCACATGATTTGAAGATGATTTACGTTGGTTCATACGAGGATTTTTTACTTGATTCTTGGCGGTGAATATTTGATATGGTTCTTGATTGATTATGTAGTTCTCTATCATAACATATGACTACGCAAGGAGAATGTCGTTTTCTAATCAAGGAACCTTGTTCGGAGTCCGCACTAGAGAAGTCGATTGGGCGATACTAGTTCAAAAGTGAAATTGCGTTAATCGAGCGAGCGATCAGATTGATATTGTGTACAGATGATATATTTACATCTTGCGAGACTTATCATATTAAATACTGACATTGGAAAATACAAAATGACATGGTTAGAAATTATAAAGGTTGATATTTTGTGTAAATAGAATGCAGGTATACAGAAGCAATAGACTAGTTGATGCCTTCGATTTCATAAGTAAGATTTGGTTACCCGACTAAAAAGGTACATGTTTACATTGGTTTTTGGTTTGATGATTTTATGACTAGCCACTTGGCTTTTGCTTCTTTTGGATGGTATTGGGTCTGTAGTGACGATTTGTAGTTGTTCCGATCAAGCCGCGCAAAGGAGACGCTGCCAAAAATTTTCGTAAATTTAAAAGGTTAGAAGCATTTGATAACAAATTACGAATAATGGTTTTTGAAAAGTAAAGGGATTGTGGCATTACCTTGGTAATTTCGGGGATGAAATTGTATTAAGAAGGAAGAATGCAACAACCGAGAATTTTTAGTTACTTGATTTTGAAATATTTAGTTTATTTTAAACATCGAAATATTAATTTTATTGTTACGATCTAGAATTTCAGTCATTTGAACCTAAAACTTTTAATTGATTTGAAAAGTTAATTTTGTATGTTAAATAACTTGAATTTCAAATCTAGTGATTTACATGATAATTAGATTGTTAAATTTAACATTTGGAACTGTTTAAACAATTGAATCTTGAATTTAACGTGGGCAAAAATGATTTCGAAAACTAATTTAAATTCTATTTAAACAGTAATAAAAATAGTAAACTTTTAAATTTGAATTAAAAGAGAATGAACTATTTTTAGTAATAATAAATTTAGTTAAGTGTGAAAATAGCCTTGTAGGACACTATCTCGGATTCCGACGAACACAGTTTCATTAGATCTGTAATAGTGAATTATCATATACCATCGAATTTCGTGGCGGTCGGACATATCGTTTGGTTATGCAAGTTCAAAAATTGTAGAAATTAATTAAAGAAAATTAAATTAATATAATTATATTTTGAAAACCTAACTTCTATATACGATTGAATTGGGTCTCGATATATATCCATTATGTTCGAAATAGGGCTATAACATATAAAATATCAGGATGCATGTTTCGTTTGGAGTTTGAAATTTTTTGGGAACGAATAGTGCCTTAAAATTTTCTATAAAAGTGCAATAACATTCTTCATTTGCAAACTCATCCTAAAATCAAGCTCCAGCCCCCATTTTCGAAACCCTAATGTCAATGGAACACATTTCTCAATATAATGAAAGCCAGAGCCAAAACCTTCAACACAAAAGTTGTGCCTTCATTCCCACGAACTCATATAATCTAATCGTCAAATTGAGGCTCAACATAGTGGTGATTTTGATTTGAAGAGGTGCAGTTTACATCATTTTTGGGTGAAGTCATGGCAATGGTGTGGTCATGCGTGGCGGCAGCAGGTGAGGCGCGGTGACAGGCAGGCGAGGCGCGGCGACAGGCACGAGCAGGCAAACGGTGGCGGCGAGGTTTGGATAATTGTGAATGATAATAATAAAAGGAAGTTGAGCCTGGTAGTGTGCGTAAGTGGGGGAGAAGGAGGGAAGGTGATTATAAAGTTTAAATTTTAATTTATTTAAGTTAATTTTATTTAATTAATACGTGTGTTCGTTAATTCATAACTTTTTCGTACGAGGTTCAAAATGAGCGCGACAAGTTGCTTTGCGATCGTATCAGCAAGTACAACGATATGGAGTTAGATTGGATGGATTTGGAACTAGTAGGAATTTGGACCAAAATTGAATGTTCGTTCAATTTTGATCTATACCGGAATGCTTTGGCGATTACTGGAGTTTCGGTGAGTTAACTTACCTCTCTAGCCCACTTATATCTTCATACAAGTATGGATAATTTTATTTATGTTTTTTGTTGCTTGTTTGGAAAATTCACTATTTTATAAGTTGGTTTGGAGATATTCCCGCCCCTGGAGTGGATGAGACCTTATTACATTCCCATGGCTGAGCGGATGACATTTTATATAGGATCCCATATCGAAGTAGTTGATTTATATTATTCGATATATAATGTATGTGATGCTGGGGGACAAGTTGGGGGGAACCAACACGATTCCTCACACTACTGATTTTATTTTTCATATATTTTGATATGTGATGTGTTGGATACCATATTTGATGACATGGATATGTTTTTACTTATTTATGCTATAGTAGCATTGTATTTTTTAGCATTTTGAACTATTATAAAACAGTGATTTTGAATTGATATGATTTTCAAAGTGATTTTAGAAGTATTAAAAGGAATGAGTTTGTTTTTAAACAAATAAAAAGTATGATTTTTGATGTTATAAAAGTATAGCTTTGAGAAATACTTTAAATAGAGATTTTTGAATAGTTTGTATAAAGGATTTATTAAAGTGAGATTTTATAAACAAAGAAATGGATTCATAATAGAAATTTGTAAATATTTTGAAAATGGATTTGAAATTTATTTGGTAAATGGATTTTATAAATAAATTAGATTTATAAAGAAATGGATTTATAAGTGGAGTTTGATATTCGAATGAGTTTTTATTAAAGAATGGTTTATAAATAGAATTTTATAAATAAAGAGATTTTATAAAATAGAAAAGAAATTTATAAACAGAGTTTTGTAAATATGGAAATGATCTATGTTTAGATTTAAATGTGGATTTTTATATAAAGAAATACATTCATGTTTTTAAGAGTTAAATAATCTTTAGAAGGAATGTTTTTAATGTAATATTCTTGCTAAAGTTAATGGTTTTTAAAGTGATAATATTCAAAAGTAAAGTTTTGAAAGTAGTAGTTTCAAATGGAGTTTAAATGGTTTTGAAAAGTGATTTAAAATGCGTTAATTATCGAAAACATAGATTTCAACATTTATTTTTTGTAATAGACGTTTTTGGGGGAGTATGAAGGCATGGACTATAACATTGTTGTTATAGTAAATGATTTCCGAAAGGAAACGTTTTATATTGTATACGGGATATATATATATACACACACAATTAATCAAATCCCTAAACTAGTATTTTTGGATTGTCGTAACGATGCTTTATGCAACGTTAATTTTGACCCAATAAATTATGTTTTAACCTTCCATTATGAAATACGCAAATTGGTTCTTATGATCGTACTAAAGTCTTGGTGGTATAGGAAGGATTACTTCTTATACTTAACACCCGTCCAGAGGTGTATGAACTTAGACTGTATGCTTATAGAAATCTATTTGGCATGTCTCCAAAATGGTGGTGTTATTAAATACACTTATACCGTTGATATAAGTATATGGAAATGTTTTCCAATATCAAAAGATTAAGATGGTTTTGAGAATATACCAATATCAAAAGATTAAAGTGGTTTTGAGAATATATCTCTTTAAAAGATAACTGAAGTAAATATTTAGGGGTTGATTTAATTAATAAAAGATTAATAAAATTGGCCTAGTGATTGCTTATGTGCTAGATATTATTTGTTACTTTTATAGTTAAATAACCGACTATCAAATTTGGCCATCTTTTGTTCCTTGACTTGATGTGGGAACTAATTAGTCGTGCACTTACATAAACTCGACTGAGTAGGCTTGATTATCGTTTGGATTAAGAATGTTGAATCGAGTAATGCGGAGTGACTATGGTACTCCTATCTACTGGGCTTCCTTCTTGGCCAAAGGTTAGCAAGTTGAGAGTTGGAAATGTGTTAAGTCTACGATACTTGGTTTCCATATGAGGTTGAGGGCCCCTTTATCGCTATTGATCCGGAGAGACCGGGGTCGGATTTATTCGAGAACCACTTTGGACCAATGTATGCATTCGAAAGTGCAGGTTTGTGATGATGATTTCGAAGACGGAGATCTTCATGATGCTGGGCTACTTGACACTAGACTCGCGATGCATATTATATATATATGTGTGTGTGTGTGGTGGCAGTAGTGCTTTATTATGAAAATCTATGATATGCAAGGACTTCTCGTTGCTAATCCTTAGGGTAATTCTCGACAGGATGTGGTATGAGAGTACCTTCGGTTTGTCCTTTTTCTAAACAACTTGTATGGATGAATGTCCGATGTTGCATTTCTAATTACATTGATTGATCTCTATGAATATATCATCTATTTGGTAGCGAAGAAGGCAACTTCTTTTAGTTTAACACCCTTTCCAGAGATGTACGAGCTCAAGAGTTATATGTTTGTTAAAATCAGTTATGTGATTATGGGAATGGCAGTGTGTCATTCAAAGTTGAATGTGCTATATGAAAGGTAAATGTTAACTTAAGCCTCATCACCCGGTAATGGCTTAAACAGGGTATGCCATAAGGCTATATGGTTTGCAACCATTAGGGTACAATCATAACCTTTCCAGATAACCCTTTATATGTCGGTTTTGTGGCTTATGCTACGAAATGTCTTGGATAGGTCGGTAACGACCAGGGAGATGACATATTCAGTTTCTATCTAGGCCATGTATGAGTGCCAAATAGGAATAGACTGGACTTGCCAGATGCAGAGGATTGTTCGTGTATCCTCTATACATTCCTCTAGAGATGTATTGTATGGAAGGTGGTCCCTTACTTGCCATTGTATGGAATCTATTATCCAATACTTGCCTACCATTTTTTTGTATACCTATTATGCCATTAAATTTAACCACTATAACAATTTCGACTATTTTAACATTATTTGTATACCAAACACTCTTACAATATAACAGGATTTGATATGAAATGTTTTGTTTATCATATGGTAGAAACCTGTCCATGTTTATATGCGGCGTGGTCTTATGAGACACCTTTGTTTTGATAAAAAATGTTTTTATAAATTTAAAATTCAATTGAGATGTGATTTCTCATGCTTTTTACCAAATTAATCTGGGCATTCTTCCCTTTCAATACTCGGGTCAGACCAAGCATATTTATAGATTTTTATTTGGATGCTTTGGAGCTTCAGCGGCAGAGTTGGAGGTCTTCATGTCGTATTCACGTATATGTTTATTTCCCACTGCGTTTTTGTTTAAATTATCAGCATTTGTGAGGACATGTTATTATAACTGTCCAGGCCGATAATTAGTGATTTGTTGTTATGCTTTGATGGATGTATATAAATTATATTACAGTTTTTTTCTTTTATAAAGTTCATTGGTATTGTGTTATATGTTGTTTCGCTGTGATTGTGAGATCTGTATTTGTTTTAGTTTCTCTTTTTCTTCTTCTTCTTTTCTCTTCTTCTTTTCTCTTCTTCTTTCTTATTTCTTTCTCATAACTATTCGCCTTTTTGTTCAATTGGGGTTGGACACTTGTGGTTTTATTGTAAGCTTGAATTGGGTGGATTTGCACGTCGTTTCACTTATAAACAAAACAGCTTGAATCTCAAATATAAGGGCTTATTTGAAAATGTGAATATTGGATTTAATATGGATAAAACTGACCTTGGAAAACTAATTTAAATTTTGTTTATTTAAGAATGATAATTTAAAAGTGATTAAAATTTTAGAAATTACTCGTTTTAATTAACATGTGAAATTACCATTCTGGAACACTATCTCGGATTTCAACGGAACTAGTGCCATTGGATTCATAATAACAAATTGTTGTATGCCATCGAGCTTCGTGATGATCGGACATACTATGTGGTCGTGCGAGCTAGAAACACATAGGAATTAATAACAGGAATTCAATATAATTAGTTCGGTTTTAAAAGCTTCTTCAAATTTTGTCTTGATAATAGTTCCATTAAGTTTGGAATAGGGATACTTAATATAGAATGCTAGGCGGCACGTCTCGATTTGGGTTCGTGATTTTTGGATACACAGTACCAAATATTTTACTAATTTAAGTATACCCTAGCATGTCTACACCCATAACCACTCCATCGCTTCAGCCATACCATTCCCATTCCTTGACCATACTTTTTCCTTTATATAAATCATCAACCATAACAAATAAAGAGTTTGAAATTTTGAATTGAAATCATATCCTCATCCAACGGCCATGGATCGTGGGGACCAACCCAAACATTGTCGGGTAAAGTCTTCAACTGGAGTTTTGTTCATGGAATCGAAGTAGACTCACTGAATGGTCGGATCGTCATCATTGGTTATGGGGTGGATGCAGTTCGATGATAAACATCGAAAGTAACAGTGGCAAATTTCGACGATTTTGTCGATTGTTTGGTGAGGGAGTCTAAAGGAAATTTGTGGAGGGAAGTATAGGAGAAGTTCTGGTGAAGTTTGGTAGACGGCTACAAAATGTGGTGGTAGTAATCCTTAGATGAATAGTGTGGCATTCCATACCATTTTATGGTGAGTGGCGGAAATAGGGACGACGAGACCGGTGGCGTTTGGTAGCAGCTGGACGAGACAACCATCGGCTTAGATGCGGCAACATACGATCGACTGTGGCGGCGGCGGTTTTAGAAGGAACGGCGGCATCTAAGTTTAAATGTGTGTGACATATATGTTTTGAACGAGAGGGAGAATCAGCGGTTAAGCAGAGCAATTAAATTATGTTAATGATTATAATTAGTTTTAAAAAATTTATTATTTAAATTGTGAATTCTTATAAAATGTATAACTTTTCATACGAGGTCGAAATTGAACGCAATAAACGATCATATTTGCGCATACTATAATATAGAGTTAGATTGGATGGATTTAGAGCTAGGAGGAATTTGGGTTAAAATTGAATGCTGTTAAATTTTAATTCAAACAGGAACGCAACGGCGATTATTGGAATTTCAGCGAGTTAAACTCACCTTTTTGTTTAACCACTGTGTATATAGTTGATAAAAATTATTGATTATATGTTTGGATGATTTACTGTTTTGTCGGTTGGTTTGGTTTTATTTTTCCCCTTGGAGCGAATGACCTTTTATACATACCCGCTAACGAATGACCCATACTATATGCTCTACTACAAAAAATGCATATTATTTCGCCTCATTTGAATTAGTTGAAGTAAAAGCTGAAGCAAATAGAGATATTTGCATCAGTTCTATCTTAATAACCGATGCAATTGGTACGTAGAATGCAATAGGTAATAAAAAATCAAATTTGCATCAGTTGTCACCAACAACCAAAGAAAATATGTCGATGCAAATAGTTTTAGTCGCATCGGTTCTAAAATCAACCGATGCAACTACATTAGTTTGCGTTCATTTTCCATTGGTTTGCTACTCCAACTTTCATTTTCCCTCCCCTTAACTTTTCATTTCCCGCTTAGCTTTCATTTATCCCTCCACTTCCCCAGCATCGTTTTTCTTTCTTTCATCCTCAACCAAAAAGTACAAACCTTAGAACAACCTTACTGCGTCGCCGCTTGCATCTCAGCCTGCTCCGATGCTATTCTTTCAGGTCGCCTAATCTTAGTCTCGGCCTAAGGCGATCTAATGAGACAATCAGCAATGGCATGCTGCATCCACGCTTTTAGCTTTAAACACCTTCTCATATTTCATGAGATGGACTGTCCAAATAGTTTTATCCCACATTAGTAAGATTCTACCTTTAATGTATACTATCCTAATTTTTATTAAATTTGAATGAACGTATGGAATTTTCCTTATTGGCAATTTATCTTCCAATAAACCAATTATATTTGATTTATTGGGAGTCAGGGAGGAAATAATCTGATCCATTTTTTGATCAGTATTAATTCCCCTAACCTTCTATATTATAAAGGTCATTTACCATTTTTCTTCGAGCCCTAGTTCTTCTTTTAGGGGGCTCTTATTATTGAGTATTGGTTGATGTTTTTGAAAGTTCCTATTCATGTTCAGGTGGTTGAAACATAATATGCGAATTTGTCTTCTTTGTGTGTCCTCCCCCTCTTCCTGTATATTTTGAGAAATATTATCTATAAATTCTATCTCATTAATGAGTTCTTCTTGTGCAGTACTAAACTCCTCCTGTTCAAGATGGACAGATTCATCTTTTGAGTCCTCATTCAAGCTAAGCAGATTGATCTTCTGAATCCTCCTCTTTATCCGAGCTAAGTATTCCAAACTTATTTTCTGTAGTAACATTGATATATGCTTATTATTTCCCTTTATTAGCTGCTTTACTACTCTCTCCCTTAGTCGTAGATTCATTGCTTGTATCCTTTGTTTCTATTTCCTCATTTGACTGTGGGGTATTAGGATGATGTGTAGTGTTTGGTGAGGTGTTTTGAAACTCAATAGTTCTATTGTGTGGCTGTGACTAAGGTGAGATTTTTCATATATTTTTCATTCTTCTTTGATCTTATTCTTAGTTTGTTATGTTATGTTGGGGGTTGATGATTTTTATATAAGCGATTACTGATAAATACGTGTTACTATATTATTTCACATTAGTACTTTGCACAGACATTGCGCCTATGTAATCTTGAATGATACATTTGAAATATACTCTATTATATTCAAATTGCACTATACTTTGCTTGTGACTTATTTTTATTTTTTTTGAAATATTTTTTATGGTAATAAAATAAATCTGAATCATATAATATAGAATGCTATGCATGTGATACAAATTTTATTGAAAAATTATGTTTATGTTGTGCAAAATCTTTACTTTGTCTTTCTATGAAAATACATTGAAGTTTTAAATTTTATCTCAAGTGGTAAGACTTTTAGCTTGAGTTGTTGTTAAGAGGTATTGAGTCCAATCCCCTTAACATATGCTAAAGCTAACATTCAATTTTTGTTTTTGTATTTTATTTTGGTCATTTTAGTTAAAACAATTACCATTCACTATCAATTCTGTTTCTTTTATTTGCTGGAAGAAAGAGTTTTACATGAAAAGGCACACGTGTCCTTTGTTAAGTCATTATTTGTCCACATTTAGTTTTTGAAGGATAACTATTGATTTACGGTGAAAAAGTTTCAAAATAACATGTTCCATTACATTTACGTTATTTATAGAGAAGATGTACGTCCTTTATTAATGATGATCTATCATATTATCGTGATATTCTTAAAATCCTAAAACTACTAAAGCAGATGAACATCTTAACTGTTCTGTGTTAAACGAATATTCTTATACAGCCTTGGACACAACCCTCTACATTCTCCTTTTTTGAAAACTATTGCTTGGAAGAACTGTTGCACGAATGCAGACAGTTGTGTTATATAATGTCTTAGATGACGATCTGAGCTAGAGTCATTAATAAGAAAAACTGATGGATTTGTAGGTTTTTTAAAGTTTAAAACATAATGTTAAAATCGTCAGATTTTAAACTGATGGTTTAAACTAAAGAATTTAGTTATTGCTTATTACTTGTTATTTGTTCCTATTTAAAACTTCATACGGTTTGGTTTAACTTAGAAGCTCCTTATGAACTTCCACATTTTGGCTCTTCTACTAGCATTACAAAATGACTTCAGCCATTAATTTCTGCACAAATATAGGTATTGCATTGTTGGAACTTGTAACTGTATTTAATTATTTGGTATAGTATAAAAGAGCATATTAAATATAGCTTAATAAGTTTCGTAAGGGGCCATCTAGTTAATTTTGTCCTTGATTGGAGTAGCATATGTAATTACTGCATTGACACCTTCTTCACATGTGCCACTAGAAGTAATCTTCTAACATGCTGATTTTTTTATTCCCTTTTTTCATCTACTCTAATATATAGTTACACATCATATTACTCACAGATCTAGGAATTTTTTTACCTTGAATATTATTTCAATAAGACTTGATCAAACAAAGCATTATTCTTCTTCATGACGGATCACCATAAAGAGTAGCATATAGCTCAATCAAGATTAGTCCCATTAATACTAAATTAAGAGTAACTATGTGTCTTCACTGATTTTTACACTGTATGTTGTGGTCTGGACCTGCAAATCCTGGGTATTTTGCTTATTATCAATTGATGTTTCAGTATGACTTTTAACTAAGGGCTTTTGAGAATTGATTTCTGTATAATAGGGGCTGTCAAGAACTGAAACGTTAATCTTTGTTGTTGCTTCATGAGATATGTTGTTGTTTTCACATGCTAAAACTGCATAACTTGCCTCGTTTGAAGGCAACGTTATATTATCATCACTGTTATTGCTTTGCATATCAATTTTCATACTTGTATTAGTTTGTTCAATGAGTAATTGTCCACAAATAATATTGTTTTCCTGTTTTCTTGTTGTTGTTTAAATTACATCGTTTTTCCAACCACACCATAACTCAAAAAATTGTGAATTGGTTTGGTTAGTCTTTAGGCCTACAGTTTCTTCTAATTTGTAAAACACTCCAATCATATAGGTAGCAGCAGAGGTCAGGTGGCAAATAGAGTGGTATAGTTGATGTGAATTGATGAATGTGAATGAAAGGCAGTTGGGTGACTTGACTGTAGTGAAGTGGTGGAGGAGGTATTGGGTGATGTTATGATCAGAGGACGTTGACAGGTTATAAAGGGGAATGAACATTGGTTTGTGCTTCGACCAGGGAAGGAATTAAGTGGAGATCATGGGTTCAGAATGGAGGTGATCAGTTGCTACAGTTGAATACAAGTTGATTTATGAGGATTGCTTTAAGCGGGTGGGTTGCTTTGTGAATGGCTAAATGTGTCTGTAAGGAAGGATTTTTGAGTATGCGGAGGAGCAGTTGATGAATGAAGTGCAGATGTTTTTGACAACGGCGTTTGGCAGAGAAGTGGTTTAGTGGTTGTAGGTGTATAGCAGCAGTAAATGGGTATGAAGAAGTATGGGACTGTTGATGTTCGTTGTGGTCAGTTGAAGAAGTTGTGGTCGTTGTAGAAGTAATGGGCAGTGGATGGTAAGCACGTAAATGATGTTTCTAGGTAGGGGTAGTGAGATGGTCTGTAATGCACAGTTTTGTTGGTGGTGGATGGTGGTTGAAAGAGAACCATCATTTCATAATTTTGAACATGTGAAAATCTTCCATTCATATTTAGACCTTGTAGAGCAATATGAATATTTTGGCAAATATTTGCTATTTTAAATTTTGTCATGTAATATTAAGACGCATTAACTTGTAAGCCATTTTAACATGTTTATTTCTTATTTTTCCAGGTTCAAGTTGACATTGTAAAAAAAAGAAATGCAGCATATGGTTTTGAGCTGAAGCCTAAAAATTTGGGTTTTCAAGATTCCATGAAGTTTTTAAGGTTTTTACTATACTATTTCTTAATGGATGTACTAATTAAAGATCTGAATTAAGACTATACCACTTAATGATTGTACTAAAGATCTGAATTATGCTGCAAAAATGAATGTATGAACCATTATTTTGTATAGATTATTAACAATTTAATTGATATATGTTTATTTTGGTATTATGTTATTCAGTTTGTATTTGCCATCAAATCTAATTTTGAATGATTGTAATATTGCATGCAATAATTGTTTGTTATAATCAATAATATATATAGTCTATTTGAGTACTGTAATAATGGTTTTTGAGAATGGCTTTTTTGCATCAGGTATAAATAGCTGATGCAATAGAGGGATTAGTTTGCACCGGTTGTTATAAAAAACCGATACAATAGAGGGATTAGTTTGCATCGGTTTTCAACAACCTTCTATGCAACAAGTTTCTTTGTTGCATCGGTTTTCATTACAACTGATGCAACATGAGGGCTGTGTCCAAGTGTGACGATCCGCCATTCATTCCACAGAATGACGCATCATCTTTAAAAAAGAAAGGGATAGGAAAGAGAAAAGAAAGAAGAAACAACACCAAATCTCAACAGCGGAACGAATAAATTATATTAATAACATAAGTATTACAAAATACACAACATCTATAAGAGTTACACAGCTAATACATCACATACTAGATAGTTATAAACACTTTTCTAGTTACTACAACTCAATACAACACAAACAAGTGACTCAGAGAACACACAGTGGAAACTATGCATATCTACAAACGCTGAAGCCTTCTGCTCCATTGCACCTCTAGAATTCGTCAAAACTAACCTGAATCCCTTGGCTACTCGTAAAAATTTGAGTACCCAAGAGTTTAAGAAAAACATAAATGAACTTCGGGTCGGACATGGGTCTGTGTGAGTAATAGGTTAAGGTTGCTTAACTTTTGAAAAACCTTTGAAAAGAAAAGGTATCACGTAAGACTTTCCACACATAAACATAGAAAAAAATTTACCTTACGCTAACCAAAACATTTGATAGGAAATCCAGTGATATTATAATAGGTCTAGGGTTTTCAAGTAAATAGAATATAGCCGAAATTGTTACATTCATTAAATTCCAGCTACTAGCCACAAAAGTGGGTAATACAAATCAAAACCGTAGGGTCTCGTAGGAAAATGGGTTTCCATCAATGGCAGGGCTACTGGGGTACCGCCTGTCACAGTACGTGGCCTAGATCACCGTACTGAGGATCCACCCTAAATCCCTTGCAACACAAGACTGGAACCATTCCTTACTGAACAGTCCCGAACAAGACAACCTCGGCAGTTATTGCAATCAACTGCCCCACACGGCCAAATATAAAGGGACTTATAGACAGGGGTTCATCTCATCATACTTGGGCATGAACCACTTACCCTTGCAGCTGTGACGGCCCACCTCTATACCCACGCTAGCCAAGAACACTTCGGTGTAATGCTGTCAAATAGCGCGGAGAATAAGGCTGTTGAGGAGCGGCCATCAGTAGTTAGGCCTTACACTAGTATTGGTTATCTCGATAGGAGTGGGGTGTGTGTGTGTGTGTGTGTGTATTCTTTCATTTTTCATCTCTGATTTATTTACTCCCATCGACATACCCCAATTCCAGTATAAAATGAACTACGATGGTTCATAATAGTTTAGGACAGTAGATATAATAATAACACAGATAATATCAATTAATGCGGAACACAGATAAAACAGAAAAGTCTCATATCTATAACTGATGTCAGTTACAATACATTTGACATAGACCAAATGATATAACTACAACTGTCGACCCAGGAAGTTATATATACAAGTACATTATCGACTAACATACATGAATACATATCAACCAATGCTATGACACGACAACTCCCAAAAGATATGAAAAGTCTTCATAGCTCAAACAGCTACCCAAAGCAAGATATCTACGACCTGAAATAACTCGGTCTGACCCGAGTATTAAATTCAAAAGAAAATAATACACGGGTCAGTCTAATTCAAACACAGTTATTAATGCACAGAAGCAATAATAATTAAATAATCAATAGACGATAGTCATAATAAATTTCGTCTATCCGATCTTTAAATAAAGAAATCGGATAACGATAAATATAACACGTAACAGTGTTAAACAACAAATCTGCAAATTAAACCAAATCAGAATACAATTCAGAATATTGAATTGAATAAACAAAACAGCTCAAACCATTGAAATATCAATTAAAATATTAATTCAAGTAGGGCTGCAGTACACGCACGCGTGCACTGCCTCGCCACTACAGCATATGGAATATGCTAAAGATCAATAAATCAAAACAAAATATAATATCATAAAAGCCATACCGTGTGGCTGCAGTTCACGCTTGCGTGCACTGCCCTGCCACTACAATGATAATGTACCCAAAAACTCAATTCCGTGTGGCTGCAGTTCACGCTTGCGTGTACTGCCTTGCCACTACAGTGATGATGTACACAACCGGGTACAAGGTCAAACCCGGACTATTAGCTGGATTCAACACAGGGCAGGTGTACAGGCTACGACTTCAAGCATAATTTAGGTATGAACAGAGAATAAGGTAATAGGTGAATGTGCAGACCTTAATGAAAAACAAAGAGAAGGTACTGTACAGAAGAACAAATGAATCAGAATACAAATGTACAGAAGCAACCACAACTACATTAAGGCTCAGTGGTGAAGCAACAATATCTAGTGATATTGAGCACACATGAAACAATGCAGTAAAACCAAATACCCAATACACATGACAGCAAATGCTCAAACTCAGGAGGACAACACAAACCAAGCTACATGCATGCAAGTTCAAGAGTGAATTAACAATGTCAGAGACCAAAGAATGGCCTGAGACAAGACTCAAGACAAGACACACCTATATACATACATGAATGAGGCAATGCAACAGCATACCAAAGGTGAAGTACAAGTCAGGGAAGCAAGTATATGCAACCTGAACCATAAAATGACGACTACTCTAAACCAACAAGCCAACACAACAGCAATGAATGCACAATGGAAATGCAAGGACCAGTAACCAGGCATACAACTACAAAAGCAAATCAGTATGCAAGTGGAGACCAGGACTTAGACTAAAGCAACCTAGACCCACAAACCAAATGAACTAGACGAAATTATACCACATCAGAGATCCTGACTCAAACCACAATGCAACACAATGGCAACTACTCAGTGCATACCATGTAGTGAATCAAAATGAAATTTCAAACCAAGTCCATGAAGCACAATGAACTTCTGACCAGGCCACACAAGAACATAAATGAAGTTATGACCGAGCAAACAAATACAACACAAATGAACACTGCAATTTGCTCATAGTAAACACATGGATACAACTCGACTATAGTTAAACATGCAGCAACCAGTGATACAAATAAGTGACCAGTCTCGACCAAAAAATATACAGATGCCAGCAACTCGAGCACAAAGGTAACATGCTCAAAGTAACCACATGGATGCCACTAGTACACAGTGCCTATATGATGTATACCAAGACTTATATGCAGCCCCATCATAACTGCATGAAAGCTACAAAATAAATACACAACATGACCGTAAAAGTCAAGTGATCTAGACATCAAAAATAAGTCTCGACCAAAAATCAGTGACTCAAGTCAACTACACAATGCAAATAAATATGGTCAGAACACAAATGCAGGTGAAGTCAAAAACAGAAGCATCACTGATACACAGGGATGAATCGGGATAGCAACCAGAAGCAACATCAAGTGATGCAACATCACACAATCAAACTGCGACAAAACCAACTCAATGCGACTCAAGTGTAGACATGAATACATGAAGTAGTGCAATGCAGACTACAATATCAAAGATCAGGTCAGACCAAACATCAAGACCAACTACAAAAGATCAGAGACCAGTGTGCAATGAAGACTTCAAGCAATACTACAGAGAATAAAAAAAATCAACCATGAACAATGATCAAAGTGCTACCAGAGGCGGTAACGATATAGCTAAAGTCAAACGAAACAACATCGTCAAACTCAAACTCATAAATCATCAAAGTCGTAAATTCATCAATTTATACGACTCGATAAAGACAGAGAAACATCAAGCATTTGTATATGAATGAAAATCAAAGAATTCAAAGCCTTGGAAATCACCATAAAATGCAACTTAAATCAACTGTCTCAAAATCAACTCAAGGCAGAAAAAGTATCAACATCGAACAAAAATCAAATCGAAGCCGAAGACCACGAAAACAGAACAAGCAAACGAGTCGAATAAATTCGAAATAGATGTGAGTAATATAAATTACTCACCTTTGCCACGAATTGAAGCAGTCGAAACGAGGCCGAAGCAATCGAGGAAACGAATGAAGTTAGCAACCATTATCTTCGATTCCAATGATGCCCTAACTTTGGAGAAAGGGGAACGAACGGCAACAATTTATTTTATTTTATTTTATTTTTTTCTTTGTTTGTTTGATTACTTAGGGTTGCGAAAGAAAGTGAATGAATAAAGGAACTCGTGGTGGCGAAGTAAATGATCACAGCACTATCTAAAAACATGGGCCAAGATTCAATTGAAGCCCTCAAAACATTTCAATAAATTTATGAAAAGAATATTAACCGATAAAAATTCCAAACAGCAAATAGCTATCAACATTAATCGTTTAACGATGATTATAAATTGGTGAAAAATTCCTGGGTTGTTACAGACTCCCCTCCTTAAAGAAATTGCGTCCTCGCAATCATAAGGAATAAATGAACAAATGGTAACAACCATAAAGAACATCATCACAAGATGAAGAAATTCGAAATAAGAAGTTCACCATAAAGAGCATGAAAGGGTAAACTTGAACGTGTTTGCTCGATGAATTCTCTGGATTCCTAAGTGCAATCCTTAGGATTTGAGAACCATTGAACTTCCGCAAGAAAAACATCTTTATTTCGAAGGTGCTACACCCTCGAAGCAATGATGTGAATAGAAGGTTGCTCAAGAATAAAAATTGGAAATCCCAAAGGCATTTCCGTAATTGGAAGACGTGGAAAACGTCATGAATAGCAGAAAATTGAGCCGGTACAACGGCGTAGTACAATATAAACACCACAGAAATCTTTTAATTTCATAAAAGAAATTCACAAATTCTTTACAAAATTTAATTATCAAATAGATAATCAGAATACATAAATCACAAAACAGCAATATCTAATCATCGATTTGATAATTAGAAGACAGCAAAATCTAATTATCAATAAAGATAATTAGAAAACAAAAAACACAAGTCGCAAAATTGCAAATATCTAATTACCAAAAACGATAATTAGAAATCTCAAATCAACAAATATCCAATTATCAAAACGATAATCAAATCTTAAATAACAAATATTTAATTATCACAAACGATAATTAAACCTCAAATATCTAATTATCACAAGCGATAATTAGAAACAACAAATATCTGATTATCAAAATTGATAATCAAAAATCACAAATCAACGAATATTTAATTATCACAATTGATAATCAAATCTCAAATCACAAATATCTAATTATCAAAAGCGATAATTAAATCTCAAATATCTAATTATCACAAGCGATAATCAGAAACAACAAATATCTGATTATCAAAATCGATAATCAAAAATCACAAATCAATGAATATTTAATTATCACAATTGATAATCAAATCTCAAATCACAAATATTTAATTATCAAAAACGATAATTAAATCTCAAATATCTAATTATCACAAGCGATAATCAGAAATAACAAATATCTGATTATCAAAAACGATAATCATAAATCACAAACATCCGATTATCAAAAACGATAATCAGAAAGCACAAACATCCGATTATCAAAAGCGATAATCAGAAACCACAAATATCCGATTATCAAAAACGATAATCAGAAATCACAAACATCTGATTATCAAAAACGATAATCAGAAATCACAAATATTCAATTATCAAAAACGATAATCAGAAATCACAAACATCCGATTATCAAAAACGATAATCAGAAATCACAAATATTCAATTAACGAGTCCGGAATTAACCGAAATAGCAAACGCACATGTCCTATAACCACAAGTTTTACTAAATCGTTCAATTCACTTCATCATTTTCTTGAAAGTGCATAATTATGTGTTTTAAAAATAACATTTCACATTCTCAAACGGACAAGTCCGGAATTAAGTGAATCAGTAAAAGAAAGGGGTCATAGTCCTCGATTTTTCTGAAATGTTTAAATCGCTTCCTCATTCCTTTGAAAGCGTAAACTGTAAAAATTAATTTTGATCTATATTTTGAAATAATTTTTTTAAAAAAATAACAATTTTTTTAAAATACATGATTAAAACAGCAACATCAGTAGCAACTTCGACAAGGAAATTGCACTTCTCAAAATACCGTAAAAACGGACAACAAAATAAGCATCACGGAATAACCGCTTGAAAATCCATTTTAAAATTGACGGTTACTGAAGTTAATACGTCAAAATCTCATCAAGATAGTTGGCATCAAAATATAATACCAATGAATTTTCATTCATCAAAAATGTCACAAGAATCTTCTCAAAGATAGAAAAGGGTATCATACCCTAAACTTGTATTCATTACAAGTCAATGACACACAAATTCACCAATGCACAAAAATTGATAAAACTTATCAATAGAAATCTCGAAAATTGGTGAAGCACAACTTCTAGAAATCATCACAAGAAATCCAGAAAACACAAATTCTAGAAATCTACACAAGAAATCCAGAAACACAAATTCTATAAATCTACACAGGAAATCCAAAAAACAAAAATTCTAGAAATCTACACAAGAAATCCAAAAAACAAAAAGAGGGGGAGGCCTATCACAAAACGGGAGTATGGAAACTCAAAGCACCGGTATCACAAAACGAGACGCTATCTCATGGTGGCTAACCATTAAATTTTGACACACGAATGGTCCGAAGACCGTGGGGCACTACCCCACATATGTGATGGCAAAACATCACACAAATGGGGTTTAGTCTCCCTCGTAGACAAAGAGACATCGCACAATCGCTAGTCTAAATCATAAAAAGGGGAAGGCCTATCACAAAATGGGAGCATGAAAACTCACCAACTGGTATCACAAGACGAGACGCCATCTCATGGTGGCCAACCATTAAATTTTGACACACGAATGCCGAAGACCGTGGGGCGCTACCCCACATATGTGATGGCGAAACATCACAAGAGCGGGGTCTAGTCTCCCTCGCAGACAAAGAGACATCGCACAGTTGCTAGTCTAAATCACAAAAATGATCGTCATGATCATCAAGAAGTGTCAATTACAATAAGCTAGTAAATATATGAGTTTAGCTTCATGTCCCATAACCACTTGCTTAACTTAAATATTTACGAACAAATTGTAAATCTTCACTAGAAAATTGTCACAAAAGATTCAATCGAACAAGTCCAAGATTTAACCGACGAAGCAAACGCAAGCGTTTCATACCACTTGTTTTACTAAGCCGTTGAATTAGATTTCTCATCCGAGTGAGGTAAAGGTTTGAATATACTAATAGATTGGAAAACGGTTTGAGAAAAAGAGCTTTGTAGTGAAATAGTTTTGAAATCATTTGGAGAAAAGGGTTTTGATATTTACTACTAGTATAGAAAACCTTTATATTTTTAAAGTGACAAATCACAAAAATGATTGTAGAAACAATCAATCACAAGAATTCACATACAAAAATGTGAATAGAATCCAAAGAAATCGATACTGAATTCATCCAAAGGTATGTTCACAAAAATTCCTGAAGAAAATGTCACCAAAGTCACTAATAATGATAGCAACAAATCGGGAAAATAATCAAGAATCGATTAAATTTGGAAACCAAATCAATTCACTAAAATTCACATTCGAAGACGTGAATAAAATCCAAAGAATTCGATTCCAAATCCTTCAAAGTAGAAATACCCAAAAGTTCCATAAAATAGAAGTTATCAAAGTCGACAAAGGTGATAACAACTAATCGGAAAAGAAGAATCGATTAACAATTGGAAAAACAAAGCAAAACGAGCATAAATGCATACATGACTTCAACAAAAGTAAAAAATCAAGTCAATGTCGAAGTCAACAAGTAAGGGCCACAGTCGAGTACAAAACGAATCAACATCGTCATCAAAGAATTCGACGGCAAACATAGTCAGAGTCTTGGAAATCAAGAAATTAACAATTTCACAAAAACAAAGTGACCGAAGTCGAATGGAAATCAAGGCGAGGAAAACACAAGAACAAAATCCTCCTCATCAAAAACTCAACTTGAGTTCGTAAAGCAAACGGAGGCCGAAGCCAAAATTCTTTCATGAAATCAAAATCAAATGCATACAAATAAGCGTTAGGAATTCATACCTAACAATCAAAGATAATCATATACAAATATGAGAGATAAAACATCGACCAATTAGTTGTAACACATGTTCCATCTAAGTTATGTTTTATATTTGTCCTATACCCCATGCTCTGATACCAAGCTGTGACGACCCACCTCTATACCCACGCTAGCCAAGAACACTACGGTGTAATGCTGTCAACTAGCACGGAGAATAAGGCTGTTGAGGAGCGGCCATCAGTAGTTAGGCCTTACACTAGTATTGGTTATCTCGATAGGAGTGGTGTGTGTGTGTGTGTATATATATATATTCTTTCATTTTTCATCTATGATTTATTTACTCCCATCGACATTCCCCAATTCCAGTATAAAACGAACTACGATGGTTCATAATAGTTTAGGACAGTAGATATAGTAATAACACGGATAATATCAATAAATGCGGAACACAGATAAAACAGAAAAGTCTCATATATATAACTGATGTCAGTTACAATACATTTGACATAGAACATATGATACAACTACAACAGTCGACCCAGGAAGTTATATATACAACTACATTATCGACTAACATACATGAATACATATCAACCTATGTTATGACACAACAACTCCCAAAATCTACGAAAAGTCTTCATAGCTCAAACAGCTACCCAAAGCAAGATATCTACGACCTGAAATAACTCGGTCTGACCCAAGTATTAAATTCAAAAGAAAATAATACACGGGTCAATCTAATTCAAACTCAGTTATTAATGCACAGAAGCAATAATAATTAAATAATCAATAGACGATAGTCATAATAAATTTTGTCTATCCGATCTTTAAATAAAGAAATCGGATAACGATAAATATAACACGTAACAGTGTTAAAAAACAAATCAGCAAATTAAACCAAATCATAATACAATTCAGAATATTGAATTGAATAAACAAAATAGTTCAAACCATTGAAATATCAATTAAAATATTAATTCGAGTAGGGCTGCAGTACACGCACGCGTGCACTGTCTCGCCACTACAGCATATGGAATATGCTAAAGATCAATAAATCAAAACAAAATAGAATATCATAAAAGCCATACCGTGTGGCTGGAGTTCACGCTTGCGTGCATTGCCCTGCCATTACAGTGATAATGTACCCAAAAACTCAATTCTGTGTGGCTGCAGTTCACGCTTGCATGCACTGCCTTGCCACTACAGTGATGATGTACACAACCGGGCACAAGGTCAAACCCGAACTATTAGCTGGATTCAACACAGGGCAGGTGTACAGGCTACGACTTCAAGCATAATATAGGTATGAACAGAGAATAAGGTAATAGGTGAATGTGCAGACCTTAATGAAAAACAAAGAGAAGGTACTGTACAGAAGAACAAATGAATCAGAATACAAATGTACAGAAGCAACCACAACTACATTAAGGCTCAGTGGTGAAGCAACAATATCTAGTGATATTGAGCACACATGAAACAATGCAGTAAAACCAAATACCCAATACACATGAAAGCAAATGCTCAAACTCAGGAGGACAACACAAACCAAGCTACATGCATGCAAGTTCAAGAGTGAATTAACAATGTCAGAGACCAAAGAATGGCCTGAGACAAGACTCAAGACAAGACACACCTATATACATACATGAGTGAGGCAATGCAACAGCATATCAAAGGTGAAGTACAAGTCAGGGAAGAAAGTATGTGCTACCTGAACCATAAAATGACGACTACTCTAAACCAACAAGCCAACACAACAGCAATGAATGCACAATGGAAATGCAAGGACCAGTGAACCAGGCATACAACTACAAAAGCAAATCAGTATGCAAGTGGAGACCAGGACTTAGACTAAAGCAACCCAGACCCACAAACCAAATGAACTAGACGAAATTATACCACATCAGAGATCCTGACTCAAACCACAATGCAACACAATGGCAACTACTCAGTGCAGACCATGCAGTGAATCAAAATGAAATTTCAAACCAAGTCCATGAAGCACAATGAACTTCTGACCAGGCCACACAAGAACATAAATGAAGTTATGACCGAGCAAACAAATACAACACAAATGAACACTGCAATTGTCTCATAGTAAACACATGGATACAACTCGACTATAGTTAAACATGCAGCTACCAGTGATACAAATGAGTGGCCAGTCTCGACCAAAAAATATACAGATGCCAGCAACTCGAGCACAAAGGTAGCATGCTCAAAGTAACTACATGGATGCCACTAGTACACAGTGCCTATATGATGTGCACCAAGACTTATATGCAGCCCCAACATAACTGCATGAAAGCTACAAAATAAATAAACAACATGACCACAAAAGTCAAGTGATCAGGACATATAAAATAAGTCTCGACCAAAAATCATTGACTCAAGTCAACTACACAATGCAAATAAATATGGTCAGAACACAAATGCAAGTGAAGTCAAAAATAGAAGCATCACTGATACGCAGGAATGAATCAGGACAGCAACCAGAGGCAACATCAAGTGATGCAACATCACACAATCAAACTGCGACAAAACCAACTCAATGCGACTCAAGTGTAGACATGAATACATGAAGTAGTGCAATGCAGACTACAATATCAAAGATCAGGTCAGACCAAACATCAAGACCAACTACAAAAGATCAGAGACCAGTGTGCAATGAAGACTTCAAGCAATACTATAGAGAATAAAAAAAATCAACCATGAACAATGATCAAAGTGCTACCAGAGGCGGTAACGATATAGCTAAAGTCAAACGAAACAACATCGTCAAACTCAAACTCATAAATCATCAAAGTCGTAAATTCATCAATTTATACGACTCGATAAAGGTAGAGAAACATCAATCATTTGTATATGAATCAAAGAATTCAAAGCCTTGGAAATCACCATAAAAATGCAACTTAAATCAACTGTCTCAAAATCAACTCAAGGCAGAAAAAGTATCGAACAAAAATCAAATCGAAGCCGAAGACCACGGAAACAGAACAAGCAAACGAGGTTGAACAAATTCGAATTAGATGTGAGTAATATAAATTACTCACCTTTGCCACGAATTGAAGTAGTCGAAACAAGTCCGAAGTAATCGAGGAAATGAACGAAGTTAGCAGCCATTATCTTCGATTCCAACGATGCCCTAACTTTGGAGAAAGAGGAACGAACGGCAGCCATTTATTTTTTTTATTTTTTTTTCTTCATTTGTTTGATTACTTAGGGTTGCGAAATAAATGGAATGAATGAAGGAACTCGTGGTGGCCAAGTAAATGATCACAGCACAATCTAAAAGCATGGGCCAAGATTCAATTAAAGCCTGCAAAACATTTCAATAAATTTACGAAAAGAATATTGACCGATAAAAATTCTAAACAGCAAATAGCTATCAACATTAATCGTTTAACGATGATTATAAATTGTTGAAAAATTCCTGGGTTGTTACAGCTGCACTCCCCTGTTTTAGCCATTCCCGGTTGATGAGGCTTGAGGCTACGATTACCTTTATAGAACACATCTATTTTAGAATGCTCATCGTCCACCTGACGATGTTCTGAAAGCATTCAATCCATACAGTTCGTTTCGGGTTCGAACGAAACCGAAGGCATTATCTCGTCACACTCATTTTGGAATCACCCTCAGAGTTAACGACGATAACCCTTGCACTCTGAATCTTCATCTTTACTTGAGATTCACGACCTATCGTTAATTTGGATCGATGTGGTTTTTGGATATCCAAATCTGGAAACCCGATCCCGGTCTCATCGAAATCCAAAACGCTATTTTTTAGGTCCAAGTTGTTTTAAAGTTAAAACAATTCAATTCTATTATCTATATGCACATAGATAGATAATTCACATATCACAATAGCTAATCAACATTATCATCATAAACAGATAATTCATATTATCATCACAAATAGATAATTCATGTTATCATCACAATGCAACCAAAGCATCCATATCACACATCATCACTTATCTCATATCTGAGATCTCAAACCATTCAAGGAAATCAATATCAGTCAACATTCATCGGCAATGATTTATTAATCACCACTCTATAATTAATTTACAATGAATTGAATTAATTACTTCATCTCTAATTAATTTAAAATAAATTAAATTAATTACTTCATCAATATAAATCTTTCTTACATATCTATTAATTAATTACAAATCAATTAATTAGTTACCCTCTAATAAATCACCTTAACTAATCACCCTTGATTAATTATCCTTTAATTACATTCAAGTAATTAGCCTTTAATTAATTTCACAAATTAATTATTCTAAACCGATTTCAGTGATTAACATTTAATTACTTCATTAATTAATTAAGTATAATTAATTACATTAATCCTTAATTAATCAATCCTTAATTATATAAATTAATGATCCTTAATTACTTTTTAATTAATTACTTATATAATTAATTACTTTAATTAAACCATAATTATTAATCACACTTGATTAATCACATTCAGTAATTAAATACCATTAATTACTTTTTTAAATAAATTAATTACTCCTTAATTAGTTATCTTTAATAATTAATCTTTAATTAATTATATTTATTAATCGCCCTAGATTAATCTCCTTAAGTAATTAATTACACTTAATTAATTACGTCTCTTAATTATCTTCATATAACTTTATTAATCAATTTTTAATTAATTGCACTAAGTAATTAATTATTAATTACTTCCACTAAATAATTATTCTTCATATTAATTACACCAAGTAATAAATTTCCAAATCTCTTCCATTACCTTATTATCCTTCATTTAATTACATCCAGTAATTATCCTCTTAATTACTTCACTAAGTAATTATTCTTCATTAATTACATTGAGTAATTACTTCTTAAATTATCCCATGATTATCTTAAATTAATTAAACTTAATTAATTAACTTAAACTAATCAAAATAAACTTAATTAATTACAATTAGTAATTAATTTCTTAATTACTTCCGTTAAGTAATTACACTTAAACAATTCACAAATGATTATCTTTAAATTAATTAATCTAATTAATTATTAAAATTAATCACATTAATTAATTATTAAATAATCCTGAGTTAATGACCTTCAATAACCATTAACAAATCTTTAATTACTTCTCTAAAGTAATTAACTGATATTAATCATTATTGATTACAAATTAATTTATCTATGATAACCCATTAATTAATCTCTAATTATTTAATTAATTAAGTGTTAATCTATAACTTAATTAATCATAATTACTTGCTTAATTAATTCCTAATCATTAATTAAAATTCTAATCTTATCTAATTAATGATTTTCTAAATTACAAATTAATTAATTCTTGATTAATTTTTACTTAAACTTAATTAACTAATTTAAACCCTTAATTACTTAATTAATCAATCCAAATTCATTAATTTTTTAAACTAATAAGTTATCCATTTTAATTACTTTAATAATTTAATGATTCACAAATCATTAAATCCTAATAAATTTTAAGATAAACATTATTCTTATTAATGATTAAATTAACAAACACATTTGAAAACATTTACCTTTACATTTATGTTTAACTTTCATTTCAAATTTAGATTTAAAATGAATACAAATTTAACTTTAACAAAGTTTAAACAATTTAAAAACTTCTTAATCAAATGTTAAAGAACACTTATTTTATAAAGAAATTTAAAAGAGTTTCAAACCAAATTCACTTCAAGTTCAAATCATTTATAAAGTATACTTTAACATTTTTAAGGTTGTTAAAACATTTCATTTTTATAAAACTTATTTATTTTAAAACCAAGATACCAAATCTGAATTGAAACCAAGCTTAGAAACTTGATTTGAAATTTTTCTTAAATTTGGCTTTCAAATTTTAAAATTGAAACACTAACAAGTTTTTAAAATAAACCTATAACAACTAATTGACCCGAGTTCCCCCCCAAAACACTTTGAGTCAATCTTCAAATGACTTCGAGCAAAAACCTGAAACCACTCATGTAAAACTTGAGTACTCATCACTTGCTTCAACCAGGCTTCATCCGAACTAGATATGTATTGTGCATATGCACAAACCAGCCACCCCTCTCCGATCATCCACGATGATCTTAACAAGTCAACAATCATCTCCAGATCAGTCTAGACCCTCAGACCTTCATCATCACCCTGAAATCAGCTTCGAGCATAAGAAATCAAAATTGGAACCCACTTCCAAACCTGGAACATCTTCGTTAACCAATCTTCGATCATCAGTGTGGCAATGCCTCCGGCCACATCTTCTTTTCCAACCCCTCAATCAATTCCCAAACTCTGGTGGAGCTCAATCCACCAGAGGCGATGAACGAATATGCTAAAACCAACCCCTAAAAACTAGGGTTACAGGTAAGAATGACCTCCTGCCGCTGCCACATCATCTTGATCCAACATCTGACATTTTTGCCAAAATTCTAGATCACTCTTCTTCCTCCAGTATGAATCCTGACCATCAAAAGCCACTATATTGCCAGAGGTAACCCAAAACCCCCTTTTTTGATCAACTAGAATTGCTCCTTAGATTCAATGTTAAAAATTATGATTTTGGTTTTAAAAATCATGTTTTCATATCAGGTTTCAGATCACAAACTTAAATTAATGAATTAGAGAATTTGAATTTTAAATCAAACTCAAGTCTTCCTGTCCATTTTGGTTTCCAGATCAAGTTTAAATTTTATTTTAACTTGCATAAAATCTTAAAACTAAATCTAGGATCAACAAATAGTTTTTGTTTATATCATAAATCCTGTACAAGTCTAGATCAAGAGATTAAGGATTCTAAATCAAAACTTAGCTCAAAACTGGAAACAGAGGTATTTACAGGCATTAACAAACATGCACACATCATACATTCACATATACATGCGAAAACTCAATCATCAATATTCACAGAAATCATAATTATCACAGAGATAAACATGCAACCATATTTATACTTAAGTTATTTTAACAAAAATGTTACTCACCTTCAAATGAAGAACAGAGCATATTTATAAAATCTTGAAACTGGAATGTTCTTTGCCTTTGAAAACTTTAGTTGTTGGAAATAAATTCTTTGATCTTAAAAACTTGGGTGCTTCTTTGTTTTGATTTATGAACTGCAGTTGCATGTAGGCTTCCAAATTGAAGAAATGCTCCAGCTTTGATTTTGAAATTGATCTACAGGTTTTCTTACTTTTCAAAGCAGAATTGAAGAAATGCAGGGTATGATTTGAGGATGAAAGGTTTTTAAATGCTTCCCAGTATGTTGAAATGATATAGATTTGAATATTGTACTGAATTACAGGTTTGTGATTTGCTTTTGAAGTGGATTACAGATATAGTTTAAAACATGATTTTTAGATGCAGATTTTTTTTTGAGATGGCTTTGAGTTTTTAGATTTTTTTTGTTTTTGCTTCACTTAGCTTTTAATTTTGAAAGATAGAAAAAGAGAATGAAGGGGAAAATATGTTTATAAAGGCTAAATTTCATATATTTTTTTAAAAATATATATATATATAATTCAAACATGATACTTGTCAAATACCTTAATTTATTAGCTAACACATGTTATTATAAGTCCTTAATATGTCAGCACTTGTAATTAAGTATTTTCTTTTCATTTAAATGTTAATAAAGGCTTTACTTAATTTGTTTATACTTATGTAGATATATATGTGAATTTCTTATGTAAAGAAAATGTAATAAAAACAAATCATAAATAAAAACTTATCCAAATATTTTAAGGATCTATTCTTTTGAAATTCAAAATAAATTCCAAATTCAAATTTAAATTAACTTTTGAAATCCAAATTAAAGTCAACTTATTCAATTTGAAATAATAATTCCAATTTCTTATTTAATTCTTTTTATATTTATATGGAAAAATAATACATTTTTAATGTTGTTTGAAAATAACAATTTTAACAATTTTAAATAATTTATAAAAGAGATTATCTTATTATTTATTTTCAAATCATATTTATCAAGAAATATTTAAAAGAAATGAGACAAACTTCTTTATTCAAATTTAAAAAATTAAGCTAAGATATAATCTTAAGCAATTTACATTTATCTGAAGTATTTATAAACCGTATAATTGTTAAATAACTTTGAAAATCTTAATATTAATTTAAATCATAATTTCCAAATTATTAAATATATTATTAGAATTTGAAAACAAGAGTTATTTATTTATAAAATTCCAAATCAAAGATTATCTATAATATATATACAAATATATATATATATATATATATATACATTATAAATAGAAACATCTATTTAGTTTTTAAAATATAAAATCACTAATTAAATATTTATTTAATTAGATTGCTAAACCAATTCATATTTTATTAATCAATATTATCAAATCAATTTAATTTTAAATAAAGATTATTAAATTGATATTGCCCAAAAATTCTGGGATATCGCATTTCTTTCCCCTTAAAAGAATTTCGTCCTCGAAATTTAAAACAAAGGTAATTTAATAATATATTTAAAGATTTTAATTTTAAAACACAAGCATATATTATCTATGATATGCTGATAACCATAGCAACCAATTCACCCGAACAAACAAATTTAGCTATCTAGACAAAAATTCTGAATAGAAGTTTTCACGAGTTTCCCAAGTATAAACACCGGGATACTCGCCCTACAGAATCCAAACTATCAACATTACTAAGCTATAGATTTCCTACTCATCTCGATCTACCAAACAGAATATCAGACTATAGACAAGTCTGACTCAACAACCAAATCTCCCAGAACAGCTGATTCCACAACCAGAGATAGATCATACATGTACTCCCTCAGAGATACGTGAAACATAATGAATCCAGTTATCCAAACTGGCAATTCAATCCTAAAGACCAAACACTTATCCAAAACAGAACACAAAAGAGATCCAAAACACCTCGGAGCTCGCTTATCGGACTTACCAAAACTTATAGCTCCTAAAACCAAAGAAAACTTATCCAAAATCAGATCTCCGATTCTGATCCACAAAACTCTTCAGACGATCCTGAGCTGCCTACATCCTTCATGATCAGCTCAATCCTCGCTGATGTCTCAAGTAACAAACTGGACCAAATCCAATCCACCAGAATGATCCTCCAAAATCAACCTTTTTCAAGAACAAACTCCACTCACAACCATTAGAAGGAAACAAACTTGTCCTATCCGAAAAAGATAAGCAGATGCACTCCCAAACTGTTTTCGCTGCACAAATCTAATCTGGAGTAGCTGAAAATGCTAATGATGAACATAAGCACAAACTGGACAACATAACCCAGAAGATCTCTGATAACCAAGAGAACACTCAACTATCACAAGTCACTTTTGCGATCAAGCCAGCCTAACATCCAAAGAAAATTGTTCTCTCTTTACCAATCAGAATAGCTTACGCTGGTCTAGCCAATCCATCGAAGGAATGGATCCACTCTACTGCTTCTGAACTCCACCTCTAGAAAAACTACTAAACTATAAGATCTCCTTGACAGCACACAAAACACTCCGAGCTGCACTGCTGACACAGATACCAAAGAATTCCTAGCCCAAAGTTCTTCCAGAAACTCGGACTTCAAACCAAACAGAAATACCCTGCTGAACTCAACCACAACACTGAAGCAGACCCACTTCCTTAAACTTGTTCCAAAGAAATATCTTCGAAAACATCCATAGTCGCTGCATCTCATCACGCAGTTACTACTTCCTAAGGTGTCAAGATACCATCACTTGCTTCTGCCTAACCGACAGATCCAAACTCTACTCATCCAACTTCAAAGATGGACTCCGAACCTTAACAAGTTACCTTCAGAGATCGATGAAATCCTTACACCACTACAAAGCTCAATCGACACGGTATTAGGTCTACAGCCTCGACAAATACACTTTCAATCTTAAACATTCAAACTCCAACCAATGGTAGTAGTCGTGTTACACACACCACTCCCCTATCTACCTTATAACTTATATTGGAAAACCCGAACAGGTAACCCTACAGATAGGTAGAAATATATATAAATGTATATACATATATTAAAAATACAAATACGCTCTCTCAAGTAGAAATCACTCCAAAGCCTAGGCATTCACTCAACCTAGCGCTCTGATACCAACTGTGACGATCCACCATTCATTCCACAGAATGACGCATCATCCTTAAGAAAGAAAGGGATAGGAAAGAGAAAAGAAAGAAGAGAAAGAAGAAACAACACCAGAATCTCAATAGCGGAACGAATAAATTATATTAATAACATAGGTATTACAAAATATACAACATCTATCAGAGTTACACAGCTAATACATCACATACTAGACAGTTATAAACACCTGTCTAGTTATTACAACTCAATACAACACAAACAAGTGACTATGAGAACACACAGCGGAAACTATACATATCTACAAACGCTGAAGCCTCCTGCTCCATTGCTCCTTCAGAATTCATCAAAAATAACTTGAATCCCTTGGCTGCTCGTAAAAATTTGAGTACCCAAGAGTTTAAGAAAAATAGAAATAAACTCCGGGTCAGACATGGGTCTCGTGTGAGTAACAGGTTAAGGTTGCTTAACTTTTGAAAAACTGTAACGACCCGATATTTTCAACCATTCGCATCCATTATAAGTGTATAGGTAGACACTCATGCCAGAATTGAATTTCTCAAAATACCGCGTTGTAAATAAAAATTTGGCAAATCTCAGAATATACAGTAAATAAAAATCATAGATCACAGACACAGAGTATTTAATAATGCAGCGGAAGTAAAAGAAATAGTAGTTCATGAAGCTACTATATAAATATATCAGAGTTAAATAAAATACAACAGAAGTTTCAATATGATAACTAAAGCTGAATACAACAACAACACCGAAATAGATAAGACTAGATAAGCAGATAATCTCCAGCGATTCCAATCTCCAGAAAGTGGAAATCCAAATCTGTGAGTACTCAGGCTGACCCGAGCGTAAAAAAAAAGTACAAACACTCGAGTCAGGACATACATACTTATACAATGTAAACCAACTCAAGTGAACTTTAGTAAAAGTACAAGTAACTTAGAAGATGCTTGGGACCGCCCATCCTCTAAGGATCCGTTAAACTATTTACTATGTATTATATTGCGCTATATACAGTAGTGTCTAATCAGTAAAGTATAATCATATAGAAAATAGCGTTAAGGGGATGGTGAACCTTAACACAGTCGGATCTTTAAACCAAAATCGTAGTGGGCTGGATATAAGGAACATATGACAAGGCACGCGACGCAATGCCAAGGTGGATACACCGTTTACACTCCCGGACTGGTGGTGACGGCAAGCCAGCAGCTTTCCCCACCTCGAGACATACCCCGAATCAAAGTGGTGCCACCATATCGAATCACAAAAGTGATAGAATGGTTTCCGAAGAAGCATGCTCGATGAAAGGGTGCGACCCTCTGTGTAGCCCGGTATAGCTCCTGTTTTAGTCATAATTAGGCCATCCATCAGCGTTCTCTTACTTCATTCCAGTAGCGTTTCGCCAACCAACCTACTTCGTTCTGGAATCTCCACCGCGTACACGGTTGTCAAAGTGGTTTTCGGTATCGACAGAGAGTATGCCAGTTATCCGATCCCGATCTCTTTGCCAACCAATCGTTATTATAACCCGTGGTTATAACTTTAAAACAATAATTTATACTTCAAAATGAATATCCTTTTCAATCCAAATCTTTATCAAAATAAAGATTAAATCATTTCCAAAACCATTTCAATATATCAACATACCATATCTTTCAAATTCAAATATTTATCAAATAAATATCAAGTCATTTCTAACCATTTCAATATATTAAATTATCATATCTTTCAAAAACTCCTTTCGAATCAATTTAATATATTAAAATATCATATCCTTTCAAAACTTCCTTTCAAATCATTTTATTATCAAAATATCATATCTTTCAAAACTTCATTTCCAAAACAATTTTTTTATATCAAAGTATCGTATCTTTCAAAACTTCATTTCAAAACATTTTCAATATCAAAATATCATACCTTTCAAAACTTCATTTCCAAAACATTTTTAATATCAAAATATCATTTAAATGATAGTTTATACTTCAAAACCAAAACCATTTTATATCAAAGCTTTAATATCTCACATTTCATAAATCCAATATTATTTAAATAAAATCAAATAATATATATATATTAAATATTCATCTATCAAATAACTTAAATAAATCAACAAATATCATTTCAAAATATCAAAGTATTATTCAAAACATTATTCATTTTTAATTCATTTAAATACCATTTAAAACCATTCATTTTATTTAGAAATTTATCACCATTTCAAACTTACATTTCAAAGGAGTTTATATTTAAAGATTAAATCTTTCATAAAAAAAATAAAGTCAATTCCTTATATTTAATAGTTAAATATTTAATTTCCAAAAATTCAAATCTTATTCCAAAGATTAATCTCATTAAAATTTAATAAAAAATAAAATTCAGTTTCCGTAGCACTTAAAAATGCTACGTAAAGTTATAGTTTAAAACAGTTCATTTAACAAAATACAGCATTTAATTGCTGTAATAGATTTTCTTTAAATTTCAAATAAACTTTAAATGTTAAGTTTAACCACTATAGCACTTACAATGTGCTATAATAGCCTTTATTTTAAATTAACTTTTTAGTTCATTTAATACAACTACAGCATTTACAAAATACTGTAATATCCTTTACATTACGCTTCAAAAATGTTGTTAAATCAAATTCAGGGTTTAAAGACAAATTTCACCAACAGTTAATCTTTATTTTAAATCATTTAACTTATAAACATCATATAATTTGACATTTTAAAATCATCATTTCAATACTCTCATTTTTATGATTTTTATAAAGTTAAATCACATCCAAAAAATCAAATTTTAACATAATTTCTTATTTAAATTCAAGTATTAAATTCCATTTATTTAATTAAATTATTTTCTTAACAAATAGGTTTAAATTTACAAAATATAACTTATTTCCATAAATTTTACTTAATTAAAATTTCACTTTTTAAAACAAAAATTTAAAATTTCACATTTAAGTTATATTTCAAAATTAACTAAAACATTCATTTATTTAACATTTTAACTTATTCAAAAATCATTATCATTTTTATAAAATCATTTAAAATACATTTTTAAATCAAAATATTATATTTTTCTTACTTTACATAATTTCTTTTTTAAAACAAAACATAAATTCCAAAATTTACTTATAGTTCAAATTCTACTTTACCGTTTACTTAATTCATTATCTAAGTTATAGAAAATCACTAATATTTCTACAAAATCATTTTTAATTAAATTTAAATCAAAATATTATCCAAATATTATAATTTTTACATTTTAAAATAATTTAAAACATTTTCAAAAATATTACATAAACCAGGGGTCTGTATATAGTTTTCTAGCCTAGGTCAAGTGATACGGATATATATCATTTCAATCCGCAGTTTACAAAGAAAAACTAGATTCTATCATTTCAAACCCACAGTTCTAAGTAAAATGAATGATTTTGGAAACCGCATAGGCCTATCATTTCAGCCCATAACGTTTTTCCCTATTCTAAAGTCCGTTCGGGTATGTATCATTTCAACCCATAGTGATTCTAGTCTACAGGGAACTTGCAATGGTGATAACTAATATAAATGACAAAATAACATGAAATAACAATAAAATATGATATAACAAGTGTAACAATAGGTATGAACATCATATGATAATAATATAGCAGATATAGCATGACGATAAACATTTACCGATTCAAATGGTGTCAGTTTATCAGTTATATAAGTACATATTAGTCTGGTGAGATTTACTCACCTTTTTGTGCTGGAGATATCAACTCAAATGACACAATGGATTCCAGAAGGCACGATGACACAAAAATAGGCTCAAGTGGGAAGAGATCCAAGCTTAGAATTTGTGTTACAACCCAAAACAAAACCAAATAAATTAACATTTCAACACAACATTAAATTGAAACAACTTTGAAATAAAAAGAGATACGAATACACAGTCTTTTGCCTTGCTTCCTACATTTGATTGCGCGGCCTAGGGGATGTTTTGGCTCAGATTTGGACATACTTTGGTTCAGGTTTGGATCCTATAAGTCATGGCTACAAGGTATTGAAGTGGTGGAGGAGTTACTACGCATGAATATGAAGAGGCTTATGCCAAATAGGGGGGTTTTTGGTCAACGAAAGGCTCGACCATGTAGGGGTTTGGCTTGGCCATTCAAGTTCAGATCTGCAAAGATATTGTAGTGGTGTGTGGTGGTCTGGTCAGAGGTGGTGGTGGCGGCTAGTGGTGGTGGTGGTGGTGGTGGAAAAAGAGGTGGTGAAGCAACAAGGCTCAAACTAGCATGTTTTCAAGGCATAGGTTGTATCTTTTTGGATTTTAGCATCATGGTGGGTTCGGCCATGTTTCAGATCTGAGGAGTAGGTGGTGATGATGACGACAGAGAAGAGGTGTAGGAGGTGGTGGCCATGGCTATGGAGTGGAGGACGAGAAAAAGAGTGGAGAGAATAAGGCAAAAATACATAAGAAAATAGGAAGAAAAGGAAGAAAATAAGAGGAAGACAGTACCCAAAATGTTTGAAGCCATGAATAAAATGAAAGAATGGTTTCTTGAGTGAGAAATAGGATGAAAGTCACGCTAGAGACTGAAAATGGGCAGCCAAAATGAATAAATGAGATGGTTATGTCATTTGAAACGTTTTTGGACAATGAAACGTCTAGAAATGAAACGTCTAGAAATGAAACGCATTTTCGTTTTCTAAAGATCAAATAAGAACAAAAATAAATCAGCAAACACTTTTAAAACCCGAGCCAAGTGAAAATATAAGAAAATAAAAAATTAATTTTAAAGAAAATATAAAAAGAATGAAAGAAATTACTTAAAAATACAAAACAGTGTCCAGAAATTACAAATAAATCACTACTAGTCTTGGAAAAATATACACTTCATTTTAAAAATATTATGGAGTGAAACTTTGAAGTAAAATAATTTATTTATCATTTCTAGAATAAAATAAATAATTGAATTGGATAAAAATAGAAAAAGAACTAAAGAAAATGTTTAAATATTGAAAACAGGGCAATTGAAATTGCAAGAAAAATACTATTAACTCTAGAAAAATTCCTACCTCACTTTAAAAATATTAAAAGACAAAAATATACATAAAATAACATATTAATACATATTAAAATAAAATATGACAAAGAAAATATAATTTATACAGTTTAAAATAACAAAATTGCAGAATAAACAAATTACACTTAATATTGAAATACACATAACTTTTACTGTTTAACTCCGTTTTCAACGAAACAAAAAGCAGTGTTCAAGTTATTTCATATATTTTCATAATAAAATATAAAATTTAAGATTTTAAAAAAATTTAATTTGAAGTTTAAAAGCCAAAGTTCGACCAGTTTCAACAGAAAATCACTTTTTAGTAAAATATTCAATTTTTACTAGTTTGAACTTATAATTCACATAAAAATCAACATTTATATTTAAAATAACATAACTTATTCATTTTAATAAATAAAATAAAATTCTTAAATCAAAATTTCAAATAGAATAATAAAAAAAAAAAAATCACAAAATTCAGGGTTGTTACACTCTCCCCCACTCAAAACTTTTCATCCCCGAAAAGGAATGTGGCACGGGAAAGCATAGAAAAAAGATAGAGTGAAATAAGATTAAGACAAGGTGACCAGAAGATTGAGATTATACCTGATAACTGCTATTATAGGTAAGTTTAACAAGGTGGAGATGATCTTTCCAAAATTCTCCAAAATCAAGAACACAAGCACGCAAAATAGATTCAAAATGAGTACCAAAGATTATCAAAGATTATAGAAAAATTTCTAAATAAAAAGATTATAGAAAGATGCCTATACCAGTCTATTGCAAGATAAGGATGATAAGGACAACCAAAAGATAGTTTGAAAAACAAAATAAGGAAATAAATTTGAAAGCATGGAAATTTCAACTTAAATAGAGAATAAATCTTTACACAAGTTAATTAAATCTTAACTATCTCAAATTTCATTATCTTATTATCCAATCATCTTAAATTAACAAATTTTAAAATCAAGGGTTTGAAAAATAATCATTTATTACACTTATAATGTACTTAATAAATTTTATTCTTCTTTATTCCTAATTGAAATTAAATTTATTCCTCTTAATATATTTATCACTTATGTTATATATGCTTAACTTATTATAACTGCTTACTTTTATTCTTAGTTCTTTTAACATTATTTTATTGTAAGTTATTCAATTACCCTTTATTATATTTACCTCTGTTAATCATTTTATAATTAAAATTTAAGTGTATAACATTTATTATAGCCACTCAAAATTTTATTTATAAATTTTTTTATATTGTATATTATCCAATTACATATTCAACTTCTGAAAATTAAGGTAAGTTATATTGGAAAGAAATTATGTGTTATACAAATAAAACTTTCAAATTCAATTATCTCAAGTTTGAATCATTTATCCAAAAAAAATTATTTTCTTTTTATAATTGAATTTAAGAATTAAATTTCCGATTTCTTCAAACCATTTAGAGAAAAATAAATGTATGTACATAACTTATCAAATCAAATTTCAATCATATGTCTATATATATTATAAATCAAGTCATATTTTAGAAATTCAAATCAATTTGATTTTCCAAAACAAAGCTGTAGCAAGACTACAAGGCGGTCTCTACATTTCGAAACTCGAAAATGAATGTCGATGATGCCACGGTCGTCACCGAAGTTATTTTCCAGCGACAAAGACAAAAGCACTAATAATTTTTTTTAAACTTCTGAAATTCTTTGAAAACAAATTTCTATTCCAAAATACTTTAAACAATATAACCTTTTAAAACTTTAAACACAAGGTTTGAAACCATCAGAAATTAAATTCTCAAATTTCTTGTTCTAAATTCATTTCAGTTCCTAAATCAATTCATAAACAACTATTTATAAATTCATTTATAGAACAATAAATGATAAATCAAGTATTATCACTTCAAATAATCAATTTAAATCAGTTTATTAAGTTCCATAAATTTACTTATATATCAAAACTTATTTCATTAACCAAATTTTAAATTAATATTGTGTCAGTTTGTTCTGTCAAAGTGTTTTGGAAATCTTATCGATAGCGTTGATCAGACGAATCGATCGGAAACCCAAATCAACATCAACAACTCAAACAACACAATATATAAACAAAACATAGATTTACAAGTACAATTCAAAATGTTTGAAGAAAGGTTGGAAACAAAAGACAAGATGATTAAATAACAAAATAGGGAGGTGGATAAGCTTAAATAAATCACGGGCAACCTTAACCGGGTCAACCGTGACTTAAAGAATAAGATCATTGTGGATTTTTCAGGGGTAAATCCACATTCGATCTCAAAAGTTAGAGTTTGGAATAACAAAAGATATTAGCATCAAAACCAAGGATAGATATAAATCTTTGGTGAATCGATGCTAATTGTAAAGGAGTTTCACCCTTTTTTCAATTCAATTTGAAATTGGCGTGACCTCCGACTCACTAAAAAGATCATTCGAAGCGGAGTTATGGAATACTCCAGAGTCAAAAGAAGATGAATAGTGAGGGATACGAATGGATTTTGGAACCGTAGGGAACGTTCCAAAATTCAAAGGAATCGGGTCAAAAAGGAAGAGATTCAAACTCGAATGAAAGTGATTCTGTAAATACAATCACTCCATATGCTGAGTTTTGCCTAGAGCTACCAAAGCTCTGATACCAACTGTAAGGACTCGATATTTTCAACCATTCGCATCCGTTATAAGTTTATAGATAGACACTCATGCCGGAATTGAATTGCTCAAAACACCGCGTTGTAAATAAAAATTTGGCAAATCTCAGAATATACAGTAAATAAAAATCACAGATCACAGACACAGAGTATTTAATAATGCAGCGGAAGTAAAAGAAATAGTAGTTCATGAAGCTACTATATAAATATATCAGAGTTAACATAAGTTTCAATATGATAACTAAGCACAAACTGAATACAACAACAACACCGAAATAGATAAGACTAGATAAGCAAATAATCTCCAGCGATTCCAATCTCAAGAAAGTGGAAATCCAAATCTGTGAATACTCAGGCTGACCCGAGCGTAAATAAAAAATATAAACATTCGAGTCAGGACATACATACTTATACAATGTAAACCAACTCAAGTGAACTGTAGTAAAAGTACAAGTAACTTAGAAGATGCTTGGGACCGCCCATCCTCTAAGGATCCGTTATACTATTTACTATGTAGTATATTGCGCTATATACGGTAGTTTCTAATCAGTAAAGTATAATCATATAAAAAATAGCGTTAAGGGGATGGTGAACCTTAACGCGGTTGGATCTTTAAACCATAATCGCAGTGGGCTCGATATAAGGAACATATGACAAGGCACGTGAGGCAATGCCAGGGTGGATACACCGTTTGCACTCCCGGCCCGGTGGTGACGGCAAGCCAGCAGCTTCCGCCCACCTTGAGACATACCCCGAATCAAAGTGGCGCCACCATATCGAATCACAAAAGTAATAGAATGGTTTTCGAAGAAGCATGCTCGATGAAAGGGTGTGACCCTTTGTGTAGCCCGGTATAGCTCCTGTTTTAGTCATACTTAGGCCATTCATCAGCGTTCTCTTACTTCATTCCAGTAACGTTCGCCAACCAACCTACTTCGTTCTGGAATCTCCACCACGTACACGGTTGTCAAAGTGGTTTTCGGTATCGATAGAGAGTACGCCAGATATCCGATCCTGGTCTCTTTGCCAACCAATCGTTATTATAACCCGTGGTTATAACTTTAAAACAATAATTTATACTTCAAAATAAATATCCTTTTCAATCCAAATCTTTATCAAAACAAAGATTAATTCATTTCCAAAACCATTTCAATATATCAACATACCATATCTTTCAAATTCAAATATTTATCAAATAAATATCAAGTCATTTCTAACCATTTCAATATATTAAATTATCATATCCTTTCAAAAACTCCTTTCGAATCAATTTAATATATTAAAATATCATATCCTTTCAAAACTTCCTTTCAAATCATTTTATTATCAAAATATCATATCTTTCAAAACTTCATTTCCAAAACAATTTTTTATATATCAAAGTATCGTATCTTTCAAAACTTCATTTCAAAACATTTTTAATATCAAAATATCATACCTTTCAAAACTTCGTTTCCAAAACATTTTTAATATCAAAATATCATTTAAATGATAGTTTATACTTCAAAACCAAAACCATTTTATTTCAAAGCTTTAATATCTTACATTTCATAAATCCAATATTATTTAAATAAACTCAAATAATATATATATTTTAAATATTCATCTATCAAATAACTTAAATAAATCAACAAATATCATTTCAAAATATCAAAGTATTATTCAAAACATCATTCATTTTTAATTCATTTAAATACCATTTAAATCCATTCATTTTATTTAGAAATTTATCACCATTTCAAACTTACATTTCAAAGGAGTTTATATTTAAAGATTAAATCTTTCATAAAAACAATAAAGTCAATTCCTTATATTTTGTAGTTAAATATTTAATTTCCAAAAATTTAAATCTTATTCCAAAGATTAATCTCATTAAAATTTAATAAAAAAATAAAATTCAGCTTCCGTAGCACTTAAAAATGCTACGTAAAGTTATAGTTTAAAACAGTTCATTTAACAAAATACAGCATTTAAGTGCTGTAATAGATTTTCTTTAAATTTCAAATAAACTTTAAATGTTAAGTTTTAAGTGCTATAATGGTTACACTTAACATTTAAAGTTTTAAGTGCTATAAAGTTTTAAGTATTTTAAGTGTTGTAATAGATTTTTATAAAATCATTTAAAATACATTTTTAAATCAAAATATTATATTTTTCTTACTTTACATAATTTCCTTTTTAAAACAAAACATAAATTTGAAAATTTACTTATAGTTCAAATTCTACTTTACCGTTTACTTAATTCATTATTTAATTTATAGAAAATCGCTAATATTTCTACAAAATCATTTTTAATTAAATTTAAATCAAAATATTATCCAAATATTATAATTTTTACATTTTAAAATAATTTAAAACATTTTCAAAAATATTACATAAACCACGGGTCTGTATATAGTTTTCTAGAATAGGTCAAGTGATACGGATATATATCATTTCAATCCGCAGTTTACAAAGAAAAACCGGGTTCTATCATTTCAAACCCGCAGTCCCAAGTAAAATGAATGATTTTGGAAACCACACAGGCCTATCATTTGAGCCCATAATGTTTTTCCCTATTCTAAAGTCCGTTCAGGTATGTATCATGTCAACCCATAGTGATTCTAGTCTACAGGGAACTTGCAATGGTGATAACTGATATAAATGACAAAATAGCATGAAATAACAATAACATATGATATAATAAGTGTAATAACAGGTGTGAACATCATATGATAATAATATAGCAGATATAGCATGATGATAAACAGTTACATATTCAAATGGTGTCAGTTTATCAGTTATATAAGTACATATTAGTCTGGTAAGATTTACTCACCTTTTTGTGCTGGAGATATCAACTCAAATGACATAACAGATTCCAGAATGCACGATGACACAAAAATAGGCTCAAGTGGGAAGAAATCCAAGCTTAGAACTTGTATTACAATCCAAAACAAAACCAAATAAATTAACATTTCAACACAACATTAAATTGAAACAACTTTGAAAAAAAAAGATACGAATACACAATCTTTTGCCTTTCTTCCTACATTTGATTGCACGGCCTAGGGGATGTTTTGGCTCAGATTTGGACATACTTTGGTTCAGGTTTGGATCCTATAAGTCATGGCTACAAGGTATTGAAGTGGTGGAGGAGTTACTACGCATGAATATGAAGAGGCTTATGCCAAATAGGGGGGTTTTTGGTCAACGAAAGGCTCGACCATGTAGGGGTTTGGCTTGGCCATTCAAGTTCAGATCTGCAAAGATATTGTAGTGGTGTGTGGTGGTCTGGTCAGAGGTGGTGGCGGCGGCTAGAGGTGGTGGTGGTGGTGGAAAAAGAGGTGGTGAAGCAACAAGGCTCAAACTAGCATGTTTTCAAGGCATAGGTTGTATCTTTTTGGATTTTAGCATCATGGTGGGTTCGGCCATGTTTTAGATCTAAGGGGTAGGTGGTGATGATGACGACAGAGAAGAGGCGTAGGAGGTGGTGGCCATGGCTATGGAGTGGAAGCCGAGCAAAAGAGTGGAGAGAACAAGGCAAAAATACATAAGAAAATAGGAAGAAAAGGAAGAAAATAGATGAAGACAGTACCCAAAATGTTTGAAGCCATGAATAAAATGAAAGAATGGTTTCTTGAGTGAGAAATAGGATGAAAGTCACGGCTAGAGACTGATAGAGACTGAAAATGGGCAGCAAAATGAATAAATGAGATGGTTATGGCATTTGAAACGTCTAGAAATGAAACGCATTTCCGTTTTCTAAAGATCAAATAAAAACAAAAATAAATCAGCAAATACTTTTAAAAACCGAAACCAAGTGCAAGTATAAGAAAATAAAAAATTAATTTTAAAGAAAATATTAAAAGAATGAAAGAAATTGCTTAAAAATACAAAACAGTGTCCAGAAATTACAAATATATCACTACTAGTCTCGGAAAAATGTACACTTCATTTTAAAAATATTATGGAGTAAAACTTTGAAATAAAATAATTTATTTGTCATTTCTAGAATAAAATAAATAATTAAATTGGATGAAAATAGAAAAGGAACTAAAGAAAATGTTTAAAAATTGAAACAGGGCATGGAAATTACAAGAAAAATACTACAAACTCTAGAAAAATTCCTACCTCACTTTAAAAATATTAAGAGACAAAAATATACATAAAATAATATATTAATACATATTAAAATAAAATATGACAAAGAAAATATAATTTATACAGTTTAAAATAACAAAATTGCAGAATAAACAAATTGCACTCAATATTGAAATATACATAACTTTTACTGTTTAACTCCGTTTTCAACGAAACGAAAAGCAGTGTTCAAGTTATTTCATCTATTTTCATAATAAAAGATAAAATATAATATTTTAAAAATTTTAAATTTTAAGTTTAAAAGTCAAAGTTCAACCAGTTTGAACAGAAATTCATTTTTCAGTAAAATATCCAATTTATACAAGTTTGAACTTATAATTCACATAAAAATCAACATTTATATTTAAAATAAAATAACTTATTCATTTTAATAAATAAAATAAAATTCTTAAATCAAAATTTCAAATAGAAGAATCAAAATAAATCACAAAATTCAAGGTTGTTACAAAAACCTTTGAAAAGAAAAGGTATCACGTAAACATGGAAAGTTTTTACCTTACGCTAACCAAAACATTTGATAGGAAATATAGTGATATTATAATAGGTCTAGGGTTTTCAAGTAAATAGAAAATAGCCGAAATTGTTACATTCATTAAATTCCAACTATTAGCCACAAAAGTGGGTATACAAATCAAAACCGTAGGGTCTCGTAGGGAAAATGGGTTTCCATCAATGGCAGGGCTACTGGGGTACCGCCTGTCACAGTACGTGGCCTAGATCACCGTACCGAGGATCCACCCTAAATCCCCTGCAACACAAGGCCGGAAGCATTCCTTACCGAACAGCCTCGAATAAGACAACCCCAACAGTTGTTGCAATCAACTGCCCCACACAGCCGAATATAAAGGGACTTCTAGACAGGGGTTCATTTCATCCTACTTGGGCATGACCCACTTACCCTTGCTGCACCTCCCATGTTTTAGCCATTCCCGGTTGATGAGGCTTGAGGCTACGATTACCTTTATAGAACACATCTATCTTAGAATGCTCATCGTCCACCTGACAATGTTCTGTAAGCATTCAATCCGTACAAGTTCGTTCCGGATTCGAACGAAACCGAAGGCATTATCTCGTTACACTCATTTTGGAATCACCCTCAGAGTTAACGACGATAACCCTTGCACTCTGAATCTTCATCTTCACTTGAGATTCACGACTTATCGTTAATTTGGATCGATGTGGTTTTCGGATATCCAAATCTGGAAACCCGGTCTCATCGAAATCCAAAACGCCATTTTTTAGGTCCCAGTTGTTTTAAAGTTAAAACAATTCAATTCTATTATCTGTATATACACAGATAGATAATTCACATATCATAATAGATAATCAACATTATCATCATAAACAGATAATTCATGTTATCATCACAAATAGATAATTCACGTTATCATCACAATGCGACCAAAACATCCATATCACACAGCATCACTTATCTCATATCTGAGATCTCAAACCATTCAAGGAAATCAATATCAGTCAGCATTCATAAGCAATGGTTTATTAGTCACCATTCTATAATTAATTTAAAATGAATTAAATTAATTACTTCATCTCTAATTAATTTAAAACAAATTAAATTAGTTACTTCATCAATATAAATCTTGCTTACATATCCATTAATTAATTACAAATCAATTAATTCATTACCCTCTAATAAATCACCTTAATTAATCGCCCTTGATTAATTATTCTTTAATTACATTCAAGTAATTAGCCTTTAATTAAGTTCACAAATTAATTATTCTAAACCAAATTCAGTAATTAACCTTTAATTACTTCATTAATTAATTAACTATAATTAATTACATTAATCCTTAATTAATCAATCCTTAATTACATCATTAATTATATAAATTAATGATCCTTAATTACTTTTTAACTAATTACTTATTTAAATTAATTACTTTAATTAAACCATAATTATTAATCACACTTGATTAATCACATTCAGTAATTAACTACCATTAATTACTTCATTAAATAAACTAATTACTCCTTAATTAATTATCTTTAATAATTAATCTTTAATTTATTATATTTATTAATCACCCTAGATTAATCTCATTAAGTTATTAATTACACTTAATTAATTACATCTCTTAATTGTCTTCAAATAACTTTATTAGTCAATTCTTAATTAATTCCACTAAGTAATTAATTATTAATTACTTCCACTAAGTAAGTACTCTTCATACTAATTACACAAAGTAATAAATTTCCAAATCTCTTTCATTACCTAATTATCCTTCAATTTAATTACATCTAGTAATTATCTTCCTAATTACTTCACTAAGTAATCATTCTTCATTAATTCCATCGAGTAATTACTTCTTAAATTATCCAATGATTATCTTAAATTAATTAAACTTAATTAATTAACTTAAACTAATTAAAATAAACTTAATAATTACAATTAGTAATTAATTTCTTAATTACTTCCATTAAGTAATTACACTTAAAAAATTCACAAATGATTATCTTTAAATTAATTAATCTAATTCATTATTAAAATTAAATACATTAATTAATTATTAAATAATCCTGAGTTCATGACCTTCATTAACCATTAACAAATCTTTAATTATTTCTCCAAAGTAATTAACTGAGACTAATCATTATTAATTACAAATTATTTATCTATAATAACCCATTAATTAATCTCTAATTATTTAATTAATTAAGTGTTAATCTATAACTTAATTAATCATAATTACTTGCTTAATTAATTCCTAATCATTAATTAAAATTCTAATCTTATCTAATTAATGATTTTCTAAATTGAAAATTAATTAATTCTTGATTAATTTTTACGTAAACTTAATTAACTAATTTAAACCCTTAATTACTTAATTAATCAATCCAAATTCATTAATTTGTTAAACTAATAAGTTATCCATTTTAATTACTTTAATAATTTAATGATTCACAAATTATTAAATCCTAATAAATTTTAAGATAAAGATTATTCTTGTTAATGATTAAATTAACAAACACATTTGAAAACATTTTACCTTTACATTTATGTTTAACTTTCATTTCAAATTTAGATTTAAAATGAATATAAATTTAACTTTAACAAAGTTTAAACGATTTAAAAACTTCTTAATCAAATGTTAAAGAACACTTATTTTATAAAGAAATTTAAAAGAGTTTCAAACCAAATTCACTTCAAATTCAAATCATTTATAAAATATACTTTAACATTTTTAAGGTTGTTAAAACATTTCATTTTTATAAAACTTATTTATTTTAAAACCAAGATACCAAATCTGAATAGAAACCAAGCTTACAAACTAGATTTAAAACTTTTCTTAAATTTGGCTTTAAAGTTAGCAACCATTATCTTCGATTCCAATGATGCCCTAACTTTGGAGAAAGGGGAACGAACGGCAGCAATTTATTTTATTTTATTTTATTTTTTTCTTCGTTTGTTTGATTACTTAGGGTTGCGAAAGAAAGTGAATGAATAAAGGAACTCGTGGTGGCGAAGTAAATGATCACAGCACTATCTAAAAACATGGGCCAAGATTCAATTGAAGCCCTCAAAACATTTCAATAAATTTATGAAAAGAATATTAACCGATAAAAATTCCAAACAGCAAATAGCTATCAACATTAATCGTTTAACGATGATTATAAATTGGTGAAAAATTCCTGGGTTGTTACAGACTCCCCTCCTTAAAGAAATTGCGTCCTCACAATCATAAGGAATAAATGAACAAATGGTAACAACCATAAAGAACATCATCACAAGATGAAGAAATTCGAAATAAGAAGTTCACCATAAAGAGCATGAAAGGGTAAACTTGAACGTGTTTGCTCGATGAATTCTCTGGATTCCTAAGTGCAATCCTTAGGATTTGAGAACCATTGAACTTCCGCAAGAAAAACATCTTTATTTCGAAGGTGCTACACCCTCGAAGCAAAGATGTGAATAGAAGGTTGCTCAAGAATAAAAATTGGAAATCCCAAAGGCATTTCCGTAATTGGAAGACGTGGAAAACGTCATGAATAGCAGAAAATTGAGCCGGTACAACGGCGTAGTACAATATAAACACCAAAGAAATCTTTTAATTTCATAAAAGAAATTCACAAATTCTTTACAAAATTTAATTATCAAATAGATAATCAGAATACATAAATCACAAAACAGCAATATCTAATCATCGATTCGATAATTAGAAGACAGCAAAATCTAATTATCAACAAAGATAATTAGAAAACAAAAAACACAAGTCGCAAAATTGCAAATATCTAATTACCAAAAACGATAATTAGAAATCTCAAATCAACAAATATCCAATTATCAAAACGATAATCAAATCTTAAATAACAAATATTTAATTATCACAAACGATAATTAAACCTCAAATATCTAATTATCACAAGCGATAATTAGAAACAACAAATATCTGATTATCAAAATCGATAATCAAAAATCACAAATCAACGAATATTTAATTATCACAATTGATAATCAAATCTCAAATCACAAATATCTAATTATCAAAAGCGATAATTAAATCTCAAATATCTAATTATCACAAGCGATAATCAGAAACAACAAATATCTGATTATCAAAATCGATAATCAAAAATCACAAATCAATGAATATTTAATTATCACAATTGATAATCAAATCTCAAATCACAAATATTTAATTATCAAAAACGATAATTAAATCTCAAATATCTAATTATCACAAGCGATAATCAGAAATAACAAATATCTGATTATCAAAAACGATAATCATAAATCACAAACATCCGATTATCAAAAACGATAATCAGAAAGCACAAACATCCGATTATCAAAAGCGATAATCAGAAACCACAAATATCCGATTATCAAAAACGATAATCAGAAATCACAAACATCTGATTATCAAAAACGATAATCAGAAATCACAAATATTCAATTATCAAAAACGATAATCAGAAATCACAAACATCCGATTATCAAAAACGATAATCAGAAATCACAAATATTCAATTAACGAGTTCGGAATTAACCGAAATAGCAAACGCACATGTCCTATAACCACAAGTTTTACTAAATCGTTCAATTCACTTCATCATTTTCTTGAAAGTGCATAATTATGTGTTTTAAAAATAACATTTCACATTCTCAAACGGACAAGTCCGGAATTAAGTGAATCAGTAAAAGAAAGGGGTCATAGTCCTCGATTTTTCTGAAATGTTTAAATCGCTTCCTCATTCCTTTGAAAGCGTAAACTGTAAAAATTAATTTTGATCTATATTTTGAAATAATTTTTTTAAAAAAATAACAATTTTTTTAAAATACATGATTAAAACAGCAACATCAGTAGCAACTTCGACAAGGAAATTGCACTTCTCAAAATACCGTAAAAACGGACAACAAAATAAGCATCACGGAATAACCGCTTGAAAATCCATTTTAAAATTGACGGTTACTGAAGTTAATACGTCAAAATCTCATCAAGATAGTTGGCATCAAAATATAATACCAATGAATTTTCATTCATCAAAAATGTCACAAGAATCTTCTCAAAGATAGAAAAGGGTATCATACCCTAAACTTGTATTCATTACAAGTCAATGACACACAAATTCACCAATACAAAAAAATTGATAAAACTTATCAATAGAAATCTCGAAAATTGGTGAAGCACAACTTCTAGAAATCATCACAAGAAATCCAGAAAACACAAATTCTAGAAATCTACACAAGAAATCCAGAAAACACAAATTCTATAAATCTACACAGGAAATCCAAAAAACAAAAATTCTAGAAATCTACACAAGAAATCCAAAAAACAAAAAGAGGGGGAGGCCTATCACAAAACGGGAGTATGGAAACTCAAAGCACCGGTATCACAAAACGAGACGCTATCTCATGGTGGCTAACCATTAAATTTTGACACACGAATGGTCCGAAGACCGTGGGGCACTACCCCACATATGTGATGGCAAAACATCACACAAATGGGGTTTAGTCTCCCTCGTAGACAAAGAGACATCGCACAATCGCTAGTCTAAATCATAAAAAGGGGAAGACCTATCACAAAATGGGAGCATGAAAACTCACCAACTGGTATCACAAGACGAGACGCCATCTCATGGTGGCCAACCATTAAATTTTGACACACGAATGCCGAAGACCGTGGGGCGCTACCCCACATATGTGATGGCGAAACATCACAAGAGCGGGGTCTAGTCTCCCTCGCAGACAAAGAGACATCGCACAGTTGCTAGTCTAAATCACAAAAATGATCGTCATGATCATCAAGAAGTGTCAATTACACTAAGCTAGTAAATATATGAGTTTAGCTTCATGTCCCATAACCACTTGCTTAACTTAAATATTTACGAACAAATTGTAAATCTTCACTAGAAAATTGTCACAAAAGATTCAATCGAACAAGTCCAAGATTTAACCGACGAAGCAAACGCAAGCGTTTCATACCACTTGTTTTACTAAGCCGTTGAATTAGATTTCTCATCCGAGTGAGGTAAAGGTTTGAATATACTAATAGATTGGAAAACGGTTTGAGAAAAAGAGCTTTGTAGTGAAATAGTTTTGAAATCATTTGGAGAAAAGGGTTTTGATATTTACTACTAGTATAGAAAACCTTTATATTTTTAAAGTGACAAATCACAAAAATGATTGTAGAAACAATCAATCACAAGAATTCACATACAAAAATGTGAATAGAATCCAAAGAAATCGATACTGAATTCATCCAAAGGTATGTTCACAAAAATTCATGAAGAAAATGTCACCAAAGTCACTAATAATGATAGCAACAAATCGGGAAAATAATCAAGAATCGATTAAATTTGGAAACCAAATCAATTCACTAAAATTCACATTCGAAGACGTGAATAAAATCCAAAGAATTCGATTCCAAATCCTTCAAAGTAGAAATACCCAAAAGTTCCATAAAATAGAAGTTATCAAAGTCGACAAAGGTGATAACAACTAATCGGAAAAGAAGAATCGATTAACAATTGGAAAAACAAAGCAAAACGAGCATAAATGCATACATGACTTCAACAAAAGTAAAAAATCAAGTCAATGTCGAAGTCAACAAGTAAGGGCCGCAGTCGAGTACAAAACGAATCAACATCGTCATCAAAGAATTCGACGGCAAACATAGTCAGAGTCTTGGAAATCAAGAAATTAACAATTTCACAAAAACAAAGTGACCGAAGTCGAATGGAAATCAAGGCGAGGAAAACACAAGAACAAAATCCTCCTCATCAAAAACTCAACTTGAGTTCGTAAAGCAAACGGAGGCCGAAGCCAAAATTCTTTCATGAAATCAAAATCAAATGCATATAAATAAGCGTTAGGAATTCATACCTAACAATCAAAGATAATCATATACAAATATGAGAGATAAAACATCGACCAATTAGTTGTAACACATGTTCCATCTAAGTTATGTTTTATATTTGTCCTATACCCCATGCTCTGATACCAAGCTGTGACGACCCACCTCTATACCCACGCTAGCCAAGAACACTACGGTGTAATGCTGTCAACTAGCACGGAGAATAAGGCTGTTGAGGAGCGGCCATCAGTAGTTAGGCCTTACACTAGTATTGGTTATCTCGATAGGAGTGGTGTGTGTGTGTGCATATATATATATATATATATATATATATTCTTTCATTTTTCATCTATGATTTATTTACTCCCATCGACATTCCCCAATTCCAGTATAAAACGAACTACGATGGTTCATAATAGTTTAGGACAGTAGATATAGTAATAACACGGATAATATCAATAAATGCGGAACACAGATAAAACAGAAAAGTCTCATATATATAACTGATGTCAGTTACAATACATTTGACATAGAACATATGATACAACTACAACAGTCGACCCAGGAAGTTATATATACAACTACATTATCGACTAACATACATGAATACATATCAACCTATGTTATGACACAACAACTCCCAAAATCTACGAAAAGTCTTCATAGCTCAAACAGCTACCCAAAGCAAGATATCTACGACCTGAAATAACTCGGTCTGACCCAAGTATTAAATTCAAAAGAAAATAATACACGGGTCAATCTAATTCAAACTCAGTTATTAATGCACAGAAGCAATAATAATTAAATAATCAATAGACGATAGTCATAATAAATTTCGTCTATCCGATCTTTAAATAAAGAAATCGGATAACGATAAATATAACACGTAACAGTGTTAAAAAACAAATCTGCAAATTAAACCAAATCATAATACAATTCAGAATATTGAATTGAATAAACAAAATAGTTCAAACCATTGAAATATCAATTAAAATATTAATTCGAGTAGGGCTGCAGTACACGCACGCGTGCACTGTCTCGCCACTACAGCATATGGAATATGCTAAAGATCAATAAATCAAAACAAAATAGAATATCATAAAAGCCATACCGTGTGGCTGGAGTTCACGCTTGCGTGCATTGCCCTGCCATTACAGTGATAATGTACCCAAAAACTCAATTCCGTGTGGCTGCAGTTCACGCTTGCATGCACTGCCTTGCCACTACAGTGATGATGTACACAACCGGGCACAAGGTCAAACCCGAATATTAGCTGGATTCAACACAGGGCAGGTGTACAGGCTACGACTTCAAGCATAATATAGGTATGAACAGAGAATAAGGTAATAGGTGAATGTGCAGACCTTAATGAAAAACAAAGAGAAGGTACTGTACAGAAGAACAAATGAATCAGAATACAAATGTACAGAAGCAACCACAACTACATTAAGGCTCAGTGGTGAAGCAACAATATCTAGTGATATTGAGCACACATGAAACAATGCAGTAAAACCAAATACCCAATACACATGAAAGCAAATGCTCAAACTCAGGAGGACAACACAAACCAAGCTACATGCATGCAAGTTCAAGAGTGAATTAACAATGTCAGAGACCAAAGAATGGCCTGAGACAAGACTCAAGACAAGACACACCTATATACATACATGAGTGAGGCAATGCAACAGCATATCAAAGGTGAAGTACAAGTCAGGGAAGAAAGTATGTGCAACCTGAACCATAAAATGACGACTACTCTAAACCAACAAGCCAACACAACAGCAATGAATGCACAATGGAAATGCAAGGACCAGTGAACCAGGCATACAACTACAAAAGCAAATCAGTATGCAAGTGGAGACCAGGACTTAGACTAAAGCAACCCAGACCCACAAACCAAATGAACTAGACGAAATTATACCACATCAGAGATCCTGACTCAAACCACAATGCAACACAATGGCAACTACTCAGTGCAGACCATGCAGTGAATCAAAATGAAATTTCAAACCAAGTCCATGAAGCACAATGAACTTCTGACCAGGCCACACAAGAACATAAATGAAGTTATGACCGAGCAAACAAATACAACACAAATGAACACTGCAATTGTCTCATAGTAAACACATGGATACAACTCGACTATAGTTAAACATGCAGCTACCAGTGATACAAATGAGTGGCCAGTCTCGACCAAAAAATATACAGATGCCAGCAACTCGAGCACAAAGGTAGCATGCTCAAAGTAACTACATGGATGCCACTAGTACACAGTGCCTATATGATGTGCACCAAGACTTATATGCAGCCCCAACATAACTGCATGAAAGCTACAAAATAAATAAACAACATGACCACAAAAGTCAAGTGATCAGGACATATAAAATAAGTCTCGACCAAAAATCATTGACTCAAGTCAACTACACAATGCAAATAAATATGGTCAGAACACAAATGCAAGTGAAGTCAAAAATAGAAGCATCACTGATACGCAGGAATGAATCAGGACAGCAACCAGAGGCAACATCAAGTGATGCAACATCACACAATCAAACTGCGACAAAACCAACTCAATGCGACTCAAGTGTAGACATGAATACATGAAGTAGTGCAATGCAGACTACAATATCAAAGATCAGGTCAGACCAAACATCAAAACCAACTACAAAAGATCAGAGACCAGTGTGCAATGAAGACTTCAAGCAATACTATAGAGAATAAAAAAAATCAACCATGAACAATGATCAAAGTGCTACCAGAGGCGGTAACGATATAGCTAAAGTCAAACGAAACAACATCGTCAAACTCAAACTCATAAATCATCAAAGCCGTAAATTCATCAATTTATACGACTCGATAAAGGTAGAGAAACATCAATCATTTGTATATGAATGAAAATCAAAGAATTCAAAGCCTTGGAAATCACCATAAAAATGCAACTTAAATCAACTTTCTCAAAATCAACTCAAGGCAGAAAAAGTATCAACATCGAACAAAAATCAAATCGAAGCCGAAGACCACGGAAACAGAACAAGCAAACGAGGTTGAACAAATTCGAATTAGATGTGAGTAATATAAATTACTCACCTTTGCCACGAATTGAAGTAGTCGAAACAAGTCCGAAGTAATCGAGGAAATGAACGAAGTTAGCAGCCATTATCTTCGATTCCAACAATGCCCTAACTTTGGAGAAAGAGGAAAGAACGGCAGCCATTTATTTTTTTTATTTTTTTTTCTTCATTTGTTTGATTACTTAGGGTTGCGAAATAAATGGAATGAATGAAGGAACTCGTGGTGGCCAAGTAAATGATCACAGCACAATCTAAAAACATGGGCCAAGATTCAATTAAAGCCTGCAAAACATTTCAATAAATTTATGAAAAGAATATTGACCGATAAAAATTCTAAACAGCAAATAGCTATCAACATTAATCGTTTAACGATGATTATAAATTGGTGAAAAATTCCTGGGTTGTTACAGCTGCACTCCCCTGTTTTAGCCATTCCCGGTTGATGAGGCTTGAGGCTACGATTACCTTTATAGAACACATCTATTTTAGAATGCTCATCGTCCACCTGACGATGTTCTGTAAGCATTCAATCCATACAGTTCGTTTCGGGTTCGAACGAAACCGAAGGCATTATCTCGTCACACTCATTTTGGAATCACCCTCAGAGTTAACGACGATAACCCTTGCACTCTGAATCTTCATCTTTACTTGAGATTCACGACCTATCGTTAATTTGGATCGATGTGGTTTTTGGATATCCAAATCTGGAAACCCGATCCCGGTCTCATCGAAATCCAAAACGCTATTTTTTAGGTCCAAGTTGTTTTAAAGTTAAAACAATTCAATTCTATTATCTATATGCACATAGATAGATAATTCACATATCACAATAGCTAATCAACATTATCATCATAAACAGATAATTCATATTATCATCACAAATAGATAATTCATGTTATCATCACAATGCAACCAAAGCATCCATATCACACATCATCACTTATCTCATATCTGAGATCTCAAACCATTCAAGGAAATCAATATCAGTCAACATTCATCGGCAATGATTTATTAATCACCACTCTATAATTAATTTACAATGAATTGAATTAATTACTTCATCTCTAATTAATTTAAAATAAATTAAATTAATTACTTCATCAATATAAATCTTTCTTACATATCTATTAATTAATTACAAATCAATTAATTAGTTACCCTCTAATAAATCACCTTAACTAATCACCCTTGATTAATTATCCTTTAATTACATTCAAGTAATTAGCCTTTAATTAATTTCACAAATTAATTATTCTAAACCGATTTCAGTAATTAACATTTAATTACTTCATTAATTAATTAAGTATAATTAATTACATTAATCCTTAATTAATCAATCCTTAATTATATAAATTAATGATCCTTAATTACTTTTTAATTAATTACTTATATAATTAATTACTTTAATTAAACCATAATTATTAATCACACTTGATTAATCACATTCAGTAATTAACTACCATTAATTACTTTTTTAAATAAATTAATTACTCCTTAATTAGTTATCTTTAATAATTAATCTTTAATTAATTATATTTATTAATCGCCCTAGATTAATCTCCTTAAGTAATTAATTACACTTAATTAATTACGTCTCTTAATTATCTTCATATAACTTTATTAATCAATTTTTAATTAATTGCACTAAGTAATTAATTATTAATTACTTCCACTAAGTAATTATTCTTCATATTAATTACACCAAGTAATAAATTTCCAAATCTCTTCCATTACCTTATTATCCTTCAATTTAATTACATCCAGTAATTATCCTCTTAATTACTTCACTAAGTAATTATTCTTCATTAATTACATTGAGTAATTACTTCTTAAATTATCCCATGATTATCTTAAATTAATTAAACTTAATTAATTAACTTAAACTAATCAAAATAAACTTAATTAATTACAATTAGTAATTAATTTCTTAATTACTTCCGTTAAGTAATTACACTTAAACAATTCACAAATGATTATCTTTAAATTAATTAATCTAATTAATTATTAAAATTAATCACATTAATTAATTATTAAATAATCCTGAGTTAATGACCTTCAATAACCATTAACAAATCTTTAATTACTTCTCTAAAGTAATTAACTGATATTAATCATTATTGATTACAAATTAATTTATCTATGATAACCCATTAATTAATCTCTAATTATTTAATTAATTAAGTGTTAATCTATAACTTAATTAATCATAATTACTTGCTTAATTAATTCCTAATTAATTAAAATTCTAATCTTATCTAATTAATGATTTTCTAAATTACAAATTAATTAATTCTTGATTAATTTTTACTTAAACTTAATTAACTAATTTAAACCCTTAATTACTTAATTAATCAATCCAAATTCATTAATTTTTTAAACTAATAAGTTATCCATTTTAATTACTTTAATAATTTAATAATTCACAAATCATTAAATCCTAATAAATTTTAAGATAAACATTATTCTTATTAATGATTAAATTAACAAACACATTTGAAAACATTTACCTTTACATTTATGTTTAACTTTCATTTCAAATTTAGATTTAAAATGAATACAAATTTAACTTTAACAAAGTTTAAACAATTTAAAAACTTCTTAATCAAATGTTAAAGAACACTTATTTTATAAAGAAATTTAAAAGAGTTTCAAACCAAATTCACTTCAAGTTCAAATCATTTATAAAGTATACTTTAACATTTTTAAGGTTGTTAAAACATTTCATTTTTATAAAACTTATTTATTTTAAAACCAAGATACCAAATCTGAATTGAAACCAAGCTTAGAAACTTGATTTAAAATTTTTCTTAAATTTGGCTTTCAAATTTTAAAATTGAAACACTAACAAGTTTTTAAAATAAACCTATAACAACTAATTGACCCGAGTTCCCCCCCAAAACACTTTGAGTCAATCTTCAAATGACTTCGAGCAAAAACCTGAAACCACTCATGTAAAACTTGAGTACTCATCACTTGCTTCAACCAGGCTTCATCCGAACTAGATATGTATTGTGCATATGCACAAACCAGCCACCCCTCTCCGATCATCCACGATGATCTTAACAAGTCAACAATCATCTCCAGATCAGTCTAGACCCTCAGACCTTCATCATCACCCTGAAATCAGCTTCGAGCATAAGAAATCAAAATTGGAACCCACTTCCAAACCTGGAACATCTTCGTTAACCAATCTTCGATCATCAGTGTGGCAATGCCTCCGGCCACATCTTCTTTTCCAACCCCTCAATCAATTCCCAAACTCTGGTGGAGCTCAATCCACCAGAGGCGATGAACGAATATGCTAAAACCAACCCCTAAAAACTAGGGTTACAGGTAAGAATGACCTCCTGCCGCTGCCACATCGTCTTGATCCAACATCTGACATTTTTGCCAAAATTCTAGATCACTCTTCTTCCTCCAGTATGAATCCTGACCATCAAAAGCCACTATATTGCCAGAGGTAACCCAAAACCCCCTTTTTTGATCAACTAGAATTGCTCCTTAGATTCAATGTTAAAAATTATGATTTTGGTTTTAAAAATCATGTTTTCATATCAGGTTTCAGATCACAAACTTAAATTAATGAATTAGAGAATTTGAATTTTAAATCAAACTCAAGTCTTCCTGTCCATTTTGGTTTCCAGATCAAGTTTAAATTTTATTTTAACTTGCATAAAATCTTAAAACTAAATCTAGGATCAACAAATAGTTTTTGTTTATATCATAAATCCTGTACAAGTCTAGATCAAGAGATTAAGGATTCTAAATCAAAACTTAGCTCAAAACTGGAAACAGAGGTATTTACAGGCATTAACAAACATGCACACATCATACATTCACATATACATGCGAAAACTCAATCATCAATATTCACAGAAATCATAATTATCACAGAGATAAACATGCAACCATATTTATACTTAAGTTATTTTAACAAAAATGTTACTCACCTTCAAATGAAGAACAGAGCATATTTATAAAATCTTGAAACTGGAATGTTCTTTGCCTTTGAAAACTTTAGTTGTTGGAAATAAATTCTTTGATCTTAAAAACTTGGGTGCTTCTTTGTTTTGATTTATGAACTGCAGTTGCATGTAGGCTTCCAAATTGAAGAAATGCTCCAGCTTTGATTTTGAAATTGATCTACAGGTTTGCTTACTTTTCAAAGCAGAATTGAAGAAATGCAGGGTATGATTTGAGGATGAAAGGTTTTTAAATGCTTCCCAGTATGTTGAAATGATATAGATTTGAATATTGTACTGAATTACAGGTTTGTGATTTGCTTTTGAAGTGGATTACAGATATAGTTTAAAACATGATTTTTAGATGCAGATTTTTTTTTTGAGATGGCTTTGAGTTTTTAGATTTTTTTTGTTTTTGCTTCACTTAGCTTTTAGTTTTGAAAGATAGAAAAAGAGAATGAAGGGGAAAATATGTTTATAAAGGCTAAATTTCATATATTTTTTTAAAAATATATATATATAATTCAAACATGATACTTGTCAAATACCTTAATTTATTAGCTAACACATGTTATTATAAGTCCTTAATATGTCAGCACTTGTAATTAAGTATTTTCTTTTCATTTAAATGTTAATAAAGGCTTTACTTAATTTGTTTATACTTATGTAGATATATATGTGAATTTCTTATGTAAAGAAAATGTAATAAAAACAAATCATAAATAAAAACTTATCCAAATATTTTAAGGATCTATTCTTTTGAAATTCAAAATAAATTCCAAATTCAAATTTAAATTAACTTTTGAAATCCAAATTAAAGTCAACTTATTCAATTTGAAATAATAATTCCAATTTCTTATTTAATTCTTTTTATATTTATATGGAAAAATAATACATTTTTAATGTTGTTTGAAAATAACAAATTTAACAATTTTAAATAATTTATAAAAGAGATTATCTTATTATTTATTTTCAAATCATATTTATCAAGAAATATTTAAAAGAAATGAGACAAACTTCTTTATTCAAATTTAAAAAATTAAGCTAAGATATAATCTTAAGCAATTTACATTTATCTGAAGTATTTATAAACCGTATAATTGTTAAATAACTTTGAAAATCTTAATATTAATTTAAATCATAATTTCCAAATTATTAAATATATTATTAGAATTTGAAAACAAGAGTTATTTATTTATAAAATTCCAAATCAAAGATTATCTATAATATATATACAAATATATATATATATACATTATAAATAGAAACATCTATTTAGTTTTTAAAATATAAAATCACTAATTAAATATTTATTTAATTAGATTGCTAAACCAATTCATATTTTATTAATCAATATTATCAAATCAATTTAATTTTAAATAAAGATTATTAAATTGATATTGCCCAAAAATTCTGGGATATCACATTTCTTTCCCCTTAAAAGAATTTCGTCCTCGAAATTTAAAACAAAGGTAATTTAATAATATATTTAAAGATTTTAATTTTAAAACACAAGCATATATTATCTATGATATGCTGATAACCATAGCAACCAATTCACCCGAACAAACAAATTTAGCTATCTAGACAAAAATTCTGAACAGAAGTTTTCACGAGTTTCCCAAGTATAAACACCGGGATACTCGCCCTACAGAATCCAAACTATCAACATTACTAAGCTATAGATTTCCTACTCATCTCGATCTACCAAACAGAATATCAGACTATAGACAAGTCTGACTCAACAACCAAATCTCCCAGAACAGCTGATTCCACAACCAGAGATAGATCATACACATACTCCCTCAGAGATACGTGAAACATAATGAATCCAGTTATCCAAACTGGCAATTCAATCCTAAAGACTAAACACTTATCCAAAACAGAACACAAAAGAGATCCAAAACACCTCGGAGCTCGCTTATCGGACTTACCAAAACTTATAGCTCCTAAAACCAAAGAAAACTTATCCAAAATCAGATCTCCGATTCTGATCCACAAAACTCTTCAGACGATCCTGAGCTGCCTACATCCTTCATGATCAGCTCAATCCTCGCTGATGTCTCAAGTAACAAACTGGACCAAATCCAATCCACCAGAATGATCCTCCAAAATCAACCTTTTTCAAGAACAAACTCCACTCACAACCATCAGAAGGAAACAAACTTGTCCTATCCGAAAAAGATAAGCAGATGCACTCCCAAACTGCTTTCGCTGCACAAATCTAATCTGGAGTAGCTGAAAATGCTAATGATGAACACAAGCACAAACTGGACAACATAACCCAGAAGATCTCTTATAACCAAGAGAACACTCAACTATCACAAGTCACTTTTGCGATCAAGCCAGCCTAACATCCAAAGAAAACTGTTCTCTCTTTACCAATCAGAATAGCTTACGCTGGTCTAGCCAATCCATCGAAGGAATGGATCCACTCTACTGCTTCTGAACTCCACCTCTAGAAAAACTACTAAACTATAAGATCTCCTTGACAGCACACAAAACACTCCGAGCTGCACTGCTGACACAGATACCAAAGAATTCCTAGCCCAAAGTTCTTCCAGAAACTCGGACTTCAAACCAAACAGAAATACCCTGCTGAACTCAACCACAACACTGAAGCAGACCCACTTCCTTAAACTTGTTCCAAAGAAATATCTTCGAAAACATCCATAGTCGCTGCATCTCATCACGCAGTTACTACTTCCTAAGGTGTCAAGATACCATCACTTGCTTCTGCCTAACCGACAGATCCAAACTCTACTCATCCAACTTCAAAGATGGACTCCGAACCTTAACAAGTTACCTTCAGAGATCGATGAAATCCTTACACCACTACAAAGCTCAATCGACACGGTACTAGGTCTACAGCCTCGACAAATACACTTTCAATCTTAAACATTCAAACTCCAACCAATGGTAGTAGTCGTGTTACACACACCACTCCCCTATCTACCTTATAACTTATATTGGAAAACCCGAACAGGTAACCCTACAGATAGGTAGAAATATATATAAATGTATATACATATATTAAAAATACAAATACGCTCTCTCAAGTAGAAATCACTCCAAAGCCTAGGCATTCACTCAACCTAGCGCTCTGATACCAACTGTGACGATCCACCATTCATTCCACAGAATGACGCATCATCCTTAAGAAAGAAAGGGATAGGAAAGAGAAAAGAAAGAAGAGAAAGAAGAAACAACACCAGAATCTCAATAGCGGAACGAATAAATTATATTAATAACATAGGTATTACAAAATATACAACATCTATCAGAGTTACACAGCTAATACATCACATACTAGAAAGTTATAAACACCTGTCTAGTTATTACAACTCAATACAACACAAACAAGTGACTATGAGAACACACAGCGGAAACTATACATATCTACAAACGCTGAAGCCTCCTGCTCCATTGCTCCTTCAGAATTCATCAAAACTAACTAGAATCCCTTGGCTGCTCGTAAAAATTTGAGTACCCAAGAGTTTAAGAAAAATAGAAATAAACTCTGGGTCAGACATGGGTCTCGTGTGAGTAACAGGTTAAGGTTGCTTAACTTTTGAAAAACTGTAACGACCCGATATTTTCAACCATTCGCATCCATTATAAGTGTATAGGTAAACACTCATGCCAGAATTGAATTTCTCAAAATACCGCGTTGTAAATAAAAATTTGGCAAATCTCAGAATATACAGTAAATAAAAATCATAGATCACAGACACAGAGTATTTAATAATGCAGCGGAAGTAAAAGAAATAGTAGTTCATGAAGCTACTATATAAATATATCAGAGTTAAATAAAATACAACAGAAGTTTCAATATGATAACTAAAGCTGAATACAACAACAATACCGAAATAGATAAGACTAGATAAGCAGATAATCTCCAGCGATTCCAATCTCCAGAAAGTGGAAATCCAAATCTGTGAGTACTCAGGCTGACCCGAGCGTAAAAAAAAAGTACAAACACTCGAGTCAGGACATACATACTTATACAATGTAAACCAACTCAAGTGAACTTTAGTAAAAGTACAAGTAACTTAGAAGATGCTTGGGACCGCCCATCCTCTAAGGATCCGTTAAACTATTTACTATGTATTATATTGCGCTATATACAGTAGTGTCTAATCAGTAAAGTATAATCATATAGAAAATAGCGTTAAGGGGATGGTGAACCTTAACACAGTCGGATCTTTAAACCAAAATCGTAGTGGGATGGATATAAGGAACATATGACAAGGCACGCGACGCAATGCCAAGGTGGATACACCGTTTACACTCCCGGACTGGTGGTGACGGCAAGCCAGCAGCTTTCCCCACCTCGAGACATACCCCGAATCAAAGTGGTGCCACCATATCGAATCACAAAAGTGATAGAATGGTTTCCGAAGAAGCATGCTCGATGAAAGGGTGCGACCCTCTGTGTAGCCCGGTATAGCTCCTGTTTTAGTCATAATTAGGCCATCCATCAGCGTTCTCTTACTTCATTCCAGTAGCGTTTCGCCAACCAACCTACTTCGTTCTGGAATCTCCACCGCGTACACGGTTGTCAAAGTGGTTTTCGGTATCGACAGAGAGTATGCCAGTTATCCGATCCCGATCTCTTTGCCAACCAATCGTTATTATAACCCGTGGTTATAACTTTAAAACAATAATTTATACTTCAAAATGAATATCCTTTTCAATCCAAATCTTTATCAAAATAAAGATTAAATCATTTCCAAAACCATTTCAATATATCAACATACCATATCTTTCAAATTCAAATATTTATCAAATAAATATCAAGTCATTTCTAACTATTTCAATATATTAAATTATCATATCCTTTCAAAAACTCCTTTCGAATCAATTTAATATATTAAAATATCATATCCTTTCAAAACTTCCTTTCAAATCATTTTATTATCAAAATATCATATCTTTCAAAACTTCATTTCCAAAACAATTTTTTTATATCAAAGTATCGTATCTTTCAAAACTTCATTTCAAAACATTTTCAATATCAAAATATCATACCTTTCAAAACTTCATTTCCAAAACATTTTTAATATCAAAATATCATTTAAATGATAGTTTATACTTCAAAACCAAAACCATTTTATATCAAAGCTTTAATATCTCACATTTCATAAATCCAATATTATTTAAATAAAATCAAATAATATATATATATTAAATATTCATCTATCAAATAACTTAAATAAATCAACAAATATCATTTCAAAATATCAAAGTATTATTCAAAACATTATTCATTTTTAATTCATTTAAATACCATTTAAAACCATTCATTTTATTTAGAAATTTATCACCATTTCAAACTTACATTTCAAAGGAGTTTATATTTAAAGATTAAATCTTTCATAAAAAAATAAAGTCAATTCCTTATATTTAATAGTTAAATATTTAATTTCCAAAAATTTAAATCTTATTCCAAAGATTAATCTCATTAAAATTTAATAAAAAATAAAATTCAGTTTCCGTAGCACTTAAAAATGCTACGTAAAGTTATAGTTTAAAACAGTTCATTTAACAAAATACAGCATTTAATTGCTGTAATAGATTTTCTTTAAATTTCAAATAAACTTTAAATGTTAAGTTTAACCACTATAGCACTTACAATGTGCTATAATAGCCTTTATTTTAAATTAACTTTTTAGTTCATTTAATACAACTACAGCATTTACAAAATACTGTAATATCCTTTACATTACGCTTCAAAAATGTTGTTAAATCAAATTCAGGGTTTAAAGACAAATTTCACCAACAGTTAATCTTTAGTTTAAATCATTTAACTTATAAACATCATATAATTTGATATTTTAAAATCATCATTTCAATACTCTCATTTTTATGATTTTTATAAAGTTAAATCACATCCAAAAAATCAAATTTTAACATAATTTCTTATTTAAATTCAAGTATTAAATTCCATTTATTTAATTAAATTATTATCTTAACAAATAGGTTTAAATTTACAAAATATAACTTATTTCCATAAATTTTACTTAATTAAAATTTCACTTTTTAAAACAAAAATTTAAAATTTCACATTTAAGTTATATTTCAAAATTAACTAAAACATTCATTTATTTAACATTTTAACTTATTCAAAAATCATTATCATTTTTATAAAATCATTTAAAATACATTTTTAAATCAAAATATTATATTTTTCTTACTTTACATAATTTCTTTTTTAAAACAAAACATAAATTCCAAAATTTACTTATAGTTCAAATTCTACTTTACCGTTTACTTAATTCATTATCTAAGTTATAGAAAATCACTAATATTTCTACAAAATCATTTTTAATTAAATTTAAATCAAAATATTGTCCAAATATTATAATTTTTACATTTTAAAATAATTTAAAACATTTTCAAAAATATTACATAAACCAGGGGTATGTATATAGTTTTCTAGCCTAGGTCAAGTGATACGGATATATATCATTTCAATCCGCAGTTTACAAAGAAAAACTAGATTCTATCATTTCAAACCCACAGTTCCAAGTAAAATGAATGATTTTGGAAACCGCATAGGCCTATCATTTCAGCCCATAACGTTTTTCCCTATTCTAAAGTCCGTTCGGGTATGTATCATTTCAACCCATAGTGATTCTAGTCTACAGGGAACTTGCAATGGTGATAACTAATATAAATGACAAAATAACATGAAATAACAATAAAATATGATATAACAAGTGTAACAATAGGTATGAACATCATATGATAATAATATAGCAGATATAGCATGACGATAAACATTTACCGATTCAAATGGTGTCAGTTTATCAGTTATATAAGTACATATTAGTCTAGTGAGATTTACTCACCTTTTTGTGCTGGAGATATCAACTCAAATGACACAATGGATTCCAGAAGGCACGATGACACAAAAATAGGCTCAAGTGGGAAGAGATCCAAGCTTAGAATTTGTGTTACAACCCAAAATAAAACCAAATAAATTAACATTTCAACACAACATTAAATTGAAACAACTTTGAAATAAAAAGAGATACGAATACACAGTCTTTTGCCTTGCTTCCTACATTTGATTGCACGGCCTAGGGGATGTTTTGGCTCAGATTTGGACATACTTTGGTTCAGGTTTGGATCCTATAAGTCATGGCTACAAGGTATTGAAGTGGTGGAGGAGTTACTACGCATGAATATGAAGAGGCTTATGCCAAATAGGGGGGTTTTTGGTCAACGAAAGGCTCGACCATGTAGGGGTTTGGCTTGGCCATTCAAGTTCAGATCTGCAAAGATATTGTAGTGGTGTGTGGTGGTCTGGTCAGAGGTGGTGGTGGCGGCTAGTGGTGGTGGTGGTGGTGGTGGAAAAAGAGGTGGTGAAGCAACAAGGCTCAAACTAGCATGTTTTCAAGGCATAGGTTGTATCTTTTTGGATTTTAGCATCATGGTGGGTTCGGCCATGTTTCAGATCTGAGGAGTAGGTGGTGATGATGACGACAGAGAAGAGGTGTAGGAGGTGGTGGCCATGGCTATGGAGTGGAGGCCGAGAAAAAGAGTGGAGAGAATAAGGCAAAAATACATAAGAAAATAGGAAGAAAAGGAAGAAAATAAGAGGAAGACAGTACCCAAAATGTTTGAAGCCATGAATAAAATGAAAGAATGGTTTCTTGAGTGAGAAATAGGATGAAAGTCACGCTAGAGACTGAAAATGGGCAGCCAAAATGAATAAATGAGATGGTTATGTCATTTGAAACGTTTTTGGACAATGAAACGTCTAGAAATGAAACGTCTAGAAATGAAACGCATTTTCGTTTTCTAAAGATCAAATAAGAACAAAAATAAATCAGCAAACACTTTTAAAACCCGAGCCAAGTGAAAATATAAGAAAATAAAAAATTAATTTTAAAGAAAATATAAAAAGAATGAAAGAAATTACTTAAAAATAAAAAACAGTGTCCAGAAATTACAAATAAATCACTACTAGTCTTGGAAAAATATACACTTCATTTTAAAAATATTATGGAGTGAAACTTTGAAGTAAAATAATTTATTTATCATTTCTAGAATAAAATAAATAATTGAATTGGATAAAAATAGAAAAAGAACTAAAGAAAATGTTTAAATATTGAAAACAGGGCAATTGAAATTGCAAGAAAAATACTATTAACTCTAGAAAAATTCCTACCTCACTTTAAAAATATTAAAAGACAAAAATATACATAAAATAACATATTAATACATATTAAAATAAAATATGACAAAGAAAATATAATTTATACAGTTTAAAATAACAAAATTGCAGAATAAACAAATTACACTTAATATTGAAATATACATAACTTTTACTGTTTAACTCCGTTTTCAACGAAACAAAAAGCAGTGTTCAAGTTATTTCATATATTTTCATAATAAAATATAAAATTTAAGATTTTAAAAAAATTTAATTTGAAGTTTAAAAGCCAAAGTTCGACCAGTTTCAACAGAAAATCACTTTTTAGTAAAATATTCAATTTTTACTAGTTTGAACTTATAATTCACATAAAAATCAACATTTATATTTAAAATAACATAACTTATTCATTTTAATAAATAAAATAAAATTCTTAAATCAAAATTTCAAATAGAATAATAAAAAAATAAAAAAAAATCACAAAATTCAGGGTTGTTACACTCTCCCCCACTCAAAACTTTTCATCCTCGAAAAGGAATGTGGCACGGGAAAGCATAGAAAAAAGATAGATTGAAATAAGATTAAGACAAGGTGACCAGAAGATTGAGATTATACCTGATAACTGCTATTATAGGTAAGTTTAACAAGGTGGAGATGATCTTTCCAAAATTCTCCAAAATCAAGAACACAAGCACGCAAAATAGATTCAAAATGAGTACCAAAGATTATCAAAGATTATAGAAAAATTTCTAAATAAAAAGATTATAGAAAGATGCCTATACCAGTCTATTGCAAGATAAGGATGATAAGGACAACCAAAAGATAGTTTGAAAAACAAAATAAGGAAATAAATTTGAAAGCATGGAAATTTCAACTTAAATAGAGAATAAATCTTTACACAAGTTAATTAAATCTTAACTATCTCAAATTTCATTATCTTATTATCCAATCATCTTAAATTAACAAATTTTAAAATCAAGGGTTTGAAAAATAATCATTTATTACACTTATAATGTACTTAATAAATTTTATTCTTCTTTATTCCTAATTGAAATTAAATTTATTCCTCTTAATATATTTATCACTTATGTTATATATGCTTAACTTATTATAACTGCTTACTTTTATTCTTAGTTCTTTTAACATTATTTTATTGTAAGTTATTCAATTACCCTTTATTATATTTACCTCTGTTAATCATTTTATAATTAAAATTTAAGTGTATAACATTTATTATAGCCACTCAAAATTTTATTTATAAATTTTTTTATATTGTATATTATCCAATTACATATTCAACTTCTGAAAATTAAGGTAAGTTATATTGGAAAGAAATTATGTGTTATACAAATAAAACTTTCAAATTCAATTATCTCAAGTTTGAATCATTTATCCAAAAAAAATTATTTTCTTTTTATAATTGAATTTAAGAATTAAATTTCCGATTTCTTCAAACCATTTAGAGAAAAATAAATGTATGTACATAACTTATCAAATCAAATTTCAATCATATGTCTATATATATTATAAATCAAGTCATATTTTAGAAATTCAAATCAATTTGATTTTCCAAAACAAAGCTGTAGCAAGACTACAAGGCGGTCTCTACATTTCGAAACTCGAAAATGAATGTCGATGATGCCACGGTCGTCACCGAAGTTATTTTCCAGCGACAAAGACAAAAGCACTAATAATTTTTTTTAAACTTCTGAAATTCTTTGAAAACAAATTTCTATTCCAAAATACTTTAAACAATATAACCTTTTAAAACTTTAAACACAAGGTTTGAAACCATCAGAAATTAAATTCTCAAATTTCTTGTTCTAAATTCATTTCAGTTCCTAAATCAATTCATAAACAACTATTTATAAATTCATTTATAGAACAATAAATGATAAATCAAGTATTATCACTTCAAATAATCAATTTAAATCAGTTTATTAAGTTCCATAAATTTACTTATATATCAAAACTTATTTCATTAACCAAATTTTAAATTAATATTGTGTCAGTTTGTTCTGTCAAAGTGTTTTGGAAATCTTATCGATAGCGTTGATCAGACGAATCGATCGGAAACCCAAATCAACATCAACAACTCAAACAACACAATATATAAACAAAACATAGATTTACAAGTACAATTCAAAATGTTTGAAGAAAGGTTGGAAACAAAAGACAAGATGATTAAATAACAAAATAGGGAGGTGGATAAGCTTAAATAAATCACGGGCAACCTTAACCGGGTCAACCGTGACTTAAAGAATAAGATCATTGTGGATTTTTCAGGGGTAAATCCACATTCGATCTCAAAAGTTAGAGTTTGGAATAACAAAAGATATTAGCATCAAAACCAAGGATAGATATAAATCTTTGGTGAATCGATGCTAATTGTAAAGGAGTTTCACCCTTTTTTCAATTCAATTTGAAATTGGCGTGACCTCCGACTCACTAAAAAGATCATTCGAAGCGGAGTTATGGAATACTCCAGAGTCAAAAGAAGATGAATAGTGAGGGATACGAATGGATTTTGGAACCGTAGGGAACGTTCCAAAATTCAAAGGAATCGGGTCAAAAAGGAAGAGATTCAAACTCGAATGAAAGTGATTCTGTAAATACAATCACTCCATATGCTGAGTTTTGCCTAGAGCTACCAAAGATCTGATACCAACTGTAAGGACCCGATATTTTCAACCATTCGCATCCGTTATAAGTTTATAGATAGACACTCATGCCGGAATTGAATTGCTCAAAACACCGCGTTGTAAATAAAAATTTGGCAAATCTCAGAATATACAGTAAATAAAAATCACAGATCACAGACACAGAGTATTTAATAATGCAGCGGAAGTAAAAGAAATAGTAGTTCATGAAGCTACTATATAAATATATCAGAGTTAACATAAGTTTCAATATGATAACTAAGCACAAACTGAATACAACAACAACACCGAAATAGATAAGACTAGATAAGCAAATAATCTCCAGCGATTCCAATCTCAAGAAAGTGGAAATCCAAATCTGTGAATACTCAGGCTGACCCGAGCGTAAATAAAAAATATAAACATTCGAGTCAGGACATACATACTTATACAATGTAAACCAACTCAAGTGAACTGTAGTAAAAGTACAAGTAACTTAGAAGATGCTTGGGACCGCCCATCCTCTAAGGATCCGTTAAACTATTTACTATGTAGTATATTGCGCTATATACGGTAGTTTCTAATCAGTAAAGTATAATCATATAGAAAATAGCGTTAAGGGGATGGTGAACCTTAACGCGGTTGGATCTTTAAACCATAATCGCAGTGGGCTCGATATAAGGAACATATGACAAGGCACGTGAGGCAATGCCAGGGTGGATACACCGTTTGCACTCCCGGCCCGGTGGTGACGGCAAGCCAGCAGCTTCCGCCCACCTTGAGACATACCCCGAATCAAAGTGGCGCCACCATATCGAATCACAAAAGTAATAGAATGGTTTTCGAAGAAGCATGCTCGATGAAAGGGTGTGACCCTTTGTGTAGCCCGGTATAGCTCCTGTTTTAGTCATACTTAGGCCATTCATCAGCGTTCTCTTACTTCATTCCAGTAACGTTCGCCAACCAACCTACTTCGTTCTGGAATCTCCACCACGTACACGGTTGTCAAAGTGGTTTTCGGTATCGATAGAGAGTACGCCAGATATCCGATCCTGGTCTCTTTGCCAACCAATCGTTATTATAACCCGTGGTTATAACTTTAAAACAATAATTTATACTTCAAAATAAATATCCTTTTCAATCCAAATCTTTATCAAAACAAAGATTAATTCATTTCCAAAACCATTTCAATATATCAACATACCATATCTTTCAAATTCAAATATTTATCAAATAAATATCAAGTCATTTCTAACCATTTCAATATATTAAATTATCATATCCTTTCAAAAACTCCTTTCGAATCAATTTAATATATTAAAATATCATATCCTTTCAAAACTTCCTTTCAAATCATTTTATTATCAAAATATCATATCTTTCAAAACTTCATTTCCAAAACAATTTTTTATATATCAAAGTATCGTATCTTTCAAAACTTCATTTCAAAACATTTTTAATATCAAAATATCATACCTTTCAAAACTTCGTTTCCAAAACATTTTTAATATCAAAATATCATTTAAATGATAGTTTATACTTCAAAACCAAAACCATTTTATTTCAAAGCTTTAATATCTCACATTTCATAAATCCAATATTATTTAAATAAACTCAAATAATATATATATTTTAAATATTCATCTATCAAATAACTTAAATAAATCAACAAATATCATTTCAAAATATCAAAGTATTATTCAAAACATCATTCATTTTTAATTCATTTAAATACCATTTAAATCCATTCATTTTATTTAGAAATTTATCACCATTTCAAACTTACATTTCAAAGGAGTTTATATTTAAAGATTAAATCTTTCATAAAAACAATAAAGTCAATTCCTTATATTTTGTAGTTAAATATTTAATTTCCAAAAATTTAAATCTTATTCCAAAGATTAATCTCATTAAAATTTAATAAAAAAATAAAATTCAGCTTCCGTAGCACTTAAAAATGCTACGTAAAGTTATAGTTTAAAACAGTTCATTTAACAAAATACAGCATTTAAGTGCTGTAATAGATTTTCTTTAAATTTCAAATAAACTTTAAATGTTAAGTTTTAAGTGCTATAATGGTTAAACTTAACATTTAAAGTTTTAAGTGCTATAAAGTTTTAAGTATTTTAAGTGTTGTAATAGATTTTTATAAAATCATTTAAAATACATTTTTAAATCAAAATATTATATTTTTCTTACTTTACATAATTTCCTTTTTAAAACAAAACATAAATTTGAAAATTTACTTATAGTTCAAATTCTACTTTACCGTTTACTTAATTCATTATTTAATTTATAGAAAATCGCTAATATTTCTACAAAATCATTTTTAATTAAATTTAAATCAAAATATTATCCAAATATTATAATTTTTACATTTTAAAATAATTTAAAACATTTTCAAAAATATTACATAAACCACGGGTCTGTATATAGTTTTCTAGAATAGGTCAAGTGATACGGATATATATCATTTCAATCCGCAGTTTACAAAGAAAAACCGGGTTCTATCATTTCAAACCCGCAGTCCCAAGTAAAATGAATGATTTTGGAAACCACACAGGCCTATCATTTGAGCCCATAATGTTTTTCCCTATTCTAAAGTCCGTTCAGGTATGTATCATTTCAACCCATAGTGATTCTAGTCTACAGGGAACTTGCAATGGTGATAACTGATATAAATGACAAAATAGCATGAAATAACAATAACATATGATATAATAAGTGTAATAACAGGTGTGAACATCATATGATAATAATATAGCAGATATAGCATGATGATAAACAGTTACATATTCAAATGGTGTCAGTTTATCAGTTATATAAGTACATATTAGTCTGGTGAGATTTACTCACCTTTTTGTGCTGGAGATATCAACTCAAATGACATAACAGATTCCAGAATGCACGATGACACAAAAATAGGCTCAAGTGGGAAGAAATCCAAGCTTAGAACTTGTATTACAATCCAAAACAAAACCAAATAAATTAACATTTCAACACAACATTAAATTGAAACAACTTTGAAAAAAAAAGATACGAATACACAATCTTTTGCCTTTCTTCCTACATTTGATTGCACGGCCTAGGGGATGTTTTGGCTCAGATTTGGACATACTTTGGTTCAGGTTTGGATCCTATAAGTCATGGCTACAAGGTATTGAAGTGGTGGAGGAGTTACTACGCATGAATATGAAGAGGCTTATGCCAAATAGGGGGGTTTTTGGTCAACGAAAGGCTCGACCATGTAGGGGTATGGCTTGGCCATTCAAGTTCAGATCTGCAAAGATATTGTAGTGGTGTGTGGTGGTCTGGTCAGAGGTGGTGGCGGCGGCTAGAGGTGGTGGTGGTGGTGGAAAAAGAGGTGGTGAAGCAACAAGGCTCAAACTAGCATGTTTTCAAGGCATAGGTTGTATCTTTTTGGATTTTAGCATCATGGTGGGTTCGGCCATGTTTTAGATCTAAGGGGTAGGTGGTGATGATGACGACAGAGAAGAGGCGTAGGAGGTGGTGGCCATGGCTATGGAATGGAAGCCGAGCAAAAGAGTGGAGAGAACAAGGCAAAAATACATAAGAAAATAGGAAGAAAAGGAAGAAAATAGATGAAGACAGTACCCAAAATGTTTGAAGCCATGAATAAAATGAAAGAATGGTTTCTTGAGTGAGAAATAGGATGAAAGTCACGGCTAGAGACTGATAGAGACTGAAAATGGGCAGCAAAATGAATAAATGAGATGGTTATGGCATTTGAAACGTCTAGAAATGAAACGCATTTCTGTTTTCTAAAGATCAAATAAAAACAAAAATAAATCAGCAAATACTTTTAAAAACCGAAACCAAGTGCAAGTATAAGAAAATAAAAAATTAATTTTAAAGAAAATATTAAAAGAATGAAAGAAATTGCTTAAAAATACAAAACAGTGTCCAGAAATTACAAATATATCACTACTAGTCTCGAAAAAATGTACACTTCATTTTAAAAATATTATGGAGTAAAACTTTGAAATAAAATAATTTATTTATCGTTTCTAGAATAAAATAAATAATTAAATTGGATAAAAATAGAAAAAGAACTAAAGAAAATGTTTAAAAATTGAAACAGGGCATGGAAATTACAAGAAAAATACTACTAACTCTAGAAAAATTCCTACCTCACTTTAAAAATATTAAGAGACAAAAATATACATAAAATAATATATTAATACATATTAAAATAAAATATGACAAAGAAAATATAATTTATACAGTTTAAAATAACAAAATTGCAGAATAAACAAATTGCACTCAATATTGAAATATACATAACTTTTACTGTTTAACTCCGTTTTCAACGAAACGAAAAGCAGTGTTCAAGTTATTTCATCTATTTTCATAATAAAAGATAAAATATAATATTTTAAAAATTTTAAATTTTAAGTTTAAAAGTCAAAGTTCAACCAGTTTGAACAGAAATTCATTTTTCAGTAAAATATCCAATTTATACAAGTTTGAACTTATAATTTACATAAAAATCAACATTTATATTTAAAATAAAATAACTTATTCATTTTAATAAATAAAATAAAATTCTTAAATCAAAATTTCAAATAGAAGAATCAAAATAAATCACAAAATTCAGGGTTGTTACAAAAACCTTTGAAAAGAAAAGGTATCACGTAAACATGGAAAGTTTTTACCTTACGCTAACCAAAACATTTGATAGGAAATATAGTGATATTATAATAGGTCTAGGGTTTTCAAGTAAATAGAAAATAGCCGAAATTGTTACATTCATTAAATTCCAACTATTAGCCACAAAAGTGGGTATACAAATCAAAACCGTAGGGTCTCGTAGGGAAAATGGGTTTCCATCAATGGCAGGGCTACTGGGGTACCGCCTGTCACAGTACGTGGCCTAGATCACCGTACCGAGGATCCACCCTAAATCCCCTGCAACACAAGGCCGAAAGCATTCCTTACCGAACAGCCTCGAATAAGACAACCCCAACAGTTGTTGCAATCAACTGCCCCACACAGCCGAATATAAAGGGACTTCTAGACAGGGGTTCATCTCATCCTACTTGGGCATGACCCACTTACCCTTGCTGCACCTCCCATGTTTTAGCCATTCCCGGTTGATGAGGCTTGAGGCTACGATTACCTTTATAGAACACATCTATCTTAGAATGCTTATCGTCCACCTGACAATGTTCTGAAAGCATTCAATCCGTACAAGTTCGTTCCGGATTCGAACGAAACCGAAGGCATTATCTCGTCACACTCATTTTGGAATCACCCTCAGAGTTAACGACGATAACCCTTGCACTCTGAATCTTCATCTTCACTTGAGATTCACGACTTATCGTTAATTTGGATCGATGTGGTTTTCGGATATCCAAATCTGGAAACCCGGTCTCATCGAAATCCAAAACGCCATTTTTTAGGTCCCAGTTGTTTTAAAGTTAAAACAATTCAATTCTATTATCTGTATATACACAGATAGATAATTCACATATCATAATAGATAATCAACATTATCATCATAAACAGATAATTCATGTTATCATCACAAATAGATAATTCACGTTATCATCACAATGCGACCAAAGCATCCATATCACACAGCATCACTTATCTCATATCTGAGATCTCAAACCATTCAAGGAAATCAATATCAGTCAGCATTCATAAGCAATGGTTTATTAGTCACCATTCTATAATTAATTTAAAATGAATTAAATTAATTACTTCATCTCTAATTAATTTAAAACAAATTAAATTAGTTACTTCATCAATATAAATCTTGCTTACATATCCATTAATTAATTACAAATCAATTAATTCATTACCCTCTAATAAATCACCTTAATTAATCGCCCTTGATTAATTATTCTTTAATTACATTCAAGTAATTAGCCTTTAATTAATTTCACAAATTAATTATTCTAAACCAAATTCAGTAATTAACCTTTAATTACTTCATTAATTAATTAACTATAATTAATTACATTAATCCTTAATTAATCAATCCTTAATTACATCATTAATTATATAAATTAATGATCCTTAATTACTTTTTGACTAATTACTTATTTAAATTAATTACTTTAATTAAACCATAATTATTAATCACACTTGATTAATCACATTCAGTAATTAACTACCATTAATTACTTCATTAAATAAACTAATTACTCCTTAATTAATTATCTTTAATAATTAATCTTTAATTTATTATATTTATTAATCACCCTAGATTAATCTCATTAAGTTATTAATTACACTTAATTAATTACATCTCTTAATTGTCTTCAAATAACTTTATTAGTCAATTCTTAATTAATTCCACTAAGTAATTAATTATTAATTACTTCCACTAAGTAAGTACTCTTCATACTAATTACACAAAGTAATAAATTTCCAAATCTCTTTCATTACCTAATTATCCTTCAATTTAATTACATCTAGTAATTATCTTCCTAATTACTTCACTAAGTAATCATTCTTCATTAATTCCATCGAGTAATTACTTCTTAAATTATCCAATGATTATCTTAAATTAATTAAACTTAATTAATTAACTTAAACTAATTAAAATAAACTTAATAATTACAATTAGTAATTAATTTCTTAATTACTTCCATTAAGTAATTACACTTAAAAAATTCACAAATGATTATCTTTAAATTAATTAATCTAATTCATTATTAAAATTAAATACATTAATTAATTATTAAATAATCCTGAGTTCATGACCTTCATTAACCATTAACAAATCTTTAATTATTTCTCCAAAGTAATTAACTGAGACTAATCATTATTAATTACAAATTATTTATCTATAATAACCCATTAATTAATCTCTAATTATTTAATTAATTAAGTGTTAATCTATAACTTAATTAATCATAATTACTTGCTTAATTAATTCCTAATCATTAATTAAAATTCTAATCTTATCTAATTAATGATTTTCTAAATTGAAAATTAATTAATTCTTGATTAATTTTTACGTAAACTTAATTAACTAATTTAAACCCTTAATTACTTAATTAATCAATCCAAATTCATTAATTTGTTAAACTAATAAGTTATCCATTTTAATTACTTTAATAATTTAATGATTCACAAATTATTAAATCCTAATAAATTTTAAGATAAAGATTATTCTTGTTAATGATTAAATTAACAAACACATTTGAAAACATTTTACCTTTACATTTATGTTTAACTTTCATTTCAAATTTAGATTTAAAATGAATATAAATTTAACTTTAACAAAGTTTAAACGATTTAAAAACTTCTTAATCAAATGTTAAAGAACACTTATTTTATAAAGAAATTTAAAAGAGTTTCAAACCAAATTCACTTCAAATTCAAATCATTTATAAAATATACTTTAACATTTTTAAGGTTGTTAAAACATTTCATTTTTATAAAACTTATTTATTTTAAAACCAAGATACCAAATCTGAATAGAAACCAAGCTTACAAACTAGATTTAAAACTTTTCTTAAATTTGGCTTTAAAATTTTAAAATTTCATTTTAAAATTGAAACACTAACAGGTTTTTAAAATAAACCTGTAACAGCTAATTGACCCGAGTTCCCCAAATCACTCATTAAAACTCGAGTACTCATCACTTGTTTCAACCCGGCTTCATCAGAACCAGATATGCACTGTGCATATGCACAGACCAGCCACCCCTCTTCGATCATCCATGATGATCTTAACAAGTCAACGATCATCTCCAGATCAGTCTACGACCCTCAGACCTTCATCATCACCCCGAAATCAACTTCGAGCTTAAGAACCAAAAACTGGAATCCACTTCCAAATCTAGAACATCTTCGTTAACCAATCTTTGATCATCAGTGCGGCAATGCATCCAGCCACGTCTTCTTTTCCAACCCCTCAATCAATTCCCAAACTCAGGTGGAGCTCGATCGACCAGAGGCGATGAACAAATACGCTAAAACCAACCCCTAAAAACTAGGGTCACAGGCAAGAACGACCTCCTACCGCCACCACATCGTCTTGATCCACCATCTGACATTTTTGCCAAAATTCCAGATCACTTTTCTTCCTCCAATAAGAACCCTAACCATCCCAAGCCACTATATTGCTAGAGGTAACCCAAAACCCCCTTTTTTGATCAACTAGAACTGCTCCTTAGATTCGATGTTAAAAATTATTATTTTGGTTTTAAAAATCATGTTTTCATATCAGGTTTCAGATCACAAACTTAAATGAATGAATTAGAGAATTTGAATTTCAAATCAAACTCAAGTCTTCCTGTCCATTTTGGTTTCTAGATCAAGTTTAAATTTTTAATTTAGCTTTCATAAAATCTTAAAACTAAATCTAGGGTCAACAAATAGTTTTTGTTTATATCATAAATCCTGTACAAGTCTAGATCAAGAGATTAAGGATTTTAAATCAAAACTTAGCTCAAAACTGGAAACAGAGGTATTTATAGGCATTAACAAACATGCACACATCATACATTCACAAATACATGCAAAAACTCAATCATCTATACTCTCACAAATCATAATTACCACAGAGATAAACATGCAACTATATTTATACTTAAGTTATTTTAACAAAAATGTTACTCACCTTCAAATGAAGAACAGAGCATATTTATAAAATCTTGAAACTGGAATGTTCTTTGCCTTTGAAAACTTTAGTTGCTGGAAATAAATTCTTTGATCTTAAAAACTTGGGTGCTTCATTTTTTTGATTTATGAACTGCAGTTGTATGCAGGCTTCCAGATTGAAGAAATGCTCAAGCTTTGATTTTGAAATTATACTTTTCAAAGCAGAATTGAAGAAATGCAGGGTTTGCTTTGAGGATGACAAGTTTTAAAATTCTTCCCAGTATGTTGAAATGATATAGATTTGAACCTGTATTGAATTACAGGTTTGTGATTTGCTTTTGAAGTTGATTACAGATATAGTTTAAAACATGATTTTTAGATGCAGATTTTGTTTTTGAGATGGCTTTGAGTTTTCAGATTTTTTTTGTTTTTGTTTCACTTAGCTTTTAATTTTGAAAGATATAAAAGAGAATGACGGGGAAAATATGTTTATAAAGGATGAATTTCATTTATTTTTTTTAAAAATATATATATAATTCAAACATGACACTTGTCAAACACCTTAATTTATTAGCTAACACATGTTATTATAAGTCCTTAATATGTTAACACTTGTAATTAAGTATTTTCTTTTTTATTTAAATGTTAATAAAGTTTTTACTTAATTTATTTATACTTACGTAAATATATATGTAAATTTCTTATGTAAAGAAAATGTAATAAAAACAAATTATAAATAAAAACTTATCCAAATATTTTAAGGATCTATTCTTTTGAATTTCAAAATAAATTCCAAATTCAACTTAACTTTTAAAATCCAAATTGAAGTCAACTTATTCAATTTGAAATGATAATTCCGTTTTCTTATTTAATTCTTTTTATATTTATATGGAAAAATAATACATTTTTAATATTGTTTGAAAATAACAAATTTAACAATTTCAAATAATTTATAAAAGAGATTATCTTGTTATTTATTTTCAAATCATATTTATCAAAAAATATTTAAAAGAAATGAAACAAACTTTTTTATTTAAATTTAAAAAATTAAGCTAAGATATAATCTTAAGCAATTAACATTTATCTTAAGTATTTACAAACCATATAGTTATTAATTAAATAACTTTGAAAAGCTTAATATTAATTTAAATCATAATTTCCAAATTATTAAATATATTATTAGAATTTGAAAACAAGACTTATTTATTTATAAAATTCCAAATCAAAGATTATCTATAATATATATACAAATATATATATATATATATATATATATATATATATATATATACACACACATTATAAATAGAAACATCTATTTAGTTTTTAAAAGATAAAATCACCAATTAAATATTTATTTAATTAGATTGCTAAACCAATTCATATTTTATTAATCCATATTATTAAATCAATTTAATTTTAAATAAAGATTATTAAATTGACATTGCCCAAAAATTCTGGGATATCACACTAAGCAACCAACCATGATATTTTGCATCAGTTGTCAGTAACAACCGATGCAAAAAGGACCATTTTGCATCGGTTTCAGAACTGATGCAAAACTGTTAAGCCTGTTGCATCGGTTGCATATGCATCAGCTGTTGAACTGATGCAAAAGGGGGGTAAACAACCGATGCAAGTGGTCTGTTTTGTAGTAGTGATGATTATATAATATATGTGATGCGGGGGACGGATTGGAGAGATTCAACAGGATTCTTCACCACTGTTGAATTCTATTTATATATATGTGTTGATATATATGAGTTGTGATGGAAGTTTATAGGTTGGAAGGATCCAATGGGATTCCTCACTTTTGTTAAATTATTTTCAATAATGTTCTTGTTATATGATTATTAAATATCAAGCCTAATTGTTAACACTATGGGATATAACATAGTTATATGTTTAAACCTTAAACCCTTTAGTGATAGGGAGTCAATATCAATATTGGTTAAGCATTAAGTGACTATCGGCCTCAAAATTAGTATTCTGAAATACTATAAATTGTCATTTGAGTTGGAGTTGGTTTTTGAGATGGAAAATGGTTTAAAATCTGAATTTGGGGTTTTCCGTAAAAAAATTGCTCTAAAAAGGGTTTAATTTCTATTTTACCCCAACCTTATTATCTATCTTTTTTAAGTCATTTGAAAATTTTTTTAAAGTTATTTATTTATATTTAATATCATTATAAGATTATTTATTTATATTTAATATCATTATAAGATTATTTATTTATATTTAATGTTGTTTTAAAGTTATTTATCGATATTTTAATATTTTGAAAAGCTAATTATTTAAATAATTAATTTGGTTTGAAATTAATAACAATGATTTATTAATAATGTTTTGGAAATTAATTATTATTATGTGTAATAATGTTGAAGATTAATTTATTATTATTCTATTAATAATGTTTTGAAATAATTAATTATTATTTTTAAGTTGTTTTGAAGTTTATAATAATTATTCATTTATAATGTTTATTTTTAATTATTAGTACTATATAATAGTTTTTTTGAAGTAAATGATTACAAATGTTTTCGAGATTTATAAATAGAGTTTTATAAACGGACTTGAGTTTTATAGAGGAGTTTTATAAATAGTTTTATGGATTTATAAAAGAGATTATAAACGATTTTTAGAAATTATAAATGGGATTATAAATGATTTAAGGATTTTATAAACAAAAATCATTCTCAGTGTTTGTAATACTTATACCATTAAGACAAGTATATGAGTATATTTTCTAAGTTGTGAAAGTGTAGTGATTTGTGAATATACTTATAACGTTGAGATAATTATATGGATATTTTGGAAGTATTGAAAATGTAGGAGTTTGTGGAAATATATCTTTGTATAGGTATTTTTATACAAGTAATTTACATAGCGATTTTAATTAATGAAAAAATTAATTTAAGAGGTTAGTGGTTGCTTATATGCTTAATCAATGTTCGTTTTTGCTGTAGAATTAAATTCCTGATTTGGATGTGTGTGCGTGAATAGTTAAATAATTGACAATCAAATATGAACCAAAAACATGGCTTTGGAAGTATCCCGGAGAAACAAATGAGTTATATGGCATAATCATCTCCGATGATGTTGTACTGTGTGTATAAATCTTGTTTCGTTGTCTTACGACAAATGACAAGGAAATTTTTGACATCCAATATTTTCAACCATTCGCATCCGCACATGTCGGACTTAAATTGCTCAAAATATCAGATTGTTAACTATATTTGGCAAAACTCAACATATAAAGTAAAGAAATAAATCACAGAATCATAGACACGTTGTAATTGTAAAGGCCCGCAAATCCATACACCTTTTAAGCTGGTAGAATCCCACAACAATTCAGCCCAAAGAGGAACAAACTTATGAGTCTTTAGGGTTTACAGAAGAAAGAGGTAAAAGAAGAAGAAAATAGAACAGAAACAATAAACAGAATCTCACATTTTGCAGCGGAACAATATACAATAGATAATTAATCTTTAAAACAAAAGAGCATGTATATGTTATTACAATACAACATCAGAGTTCAACAACAACACACAACACTGGTAGTTATAAATGACTTGCCTATGTGGAAATTTGTCTCACACAAACCCGAACGCAGCAGATACTACGTAGTATAGATAATACGCCTCGCCATCTAGCTTTCCTCTTGAGCTCCACAGCAACTCCTGAATTACAGAATGACCTGATAACCTGACTCTAGGCTGCCCGTGTGGAAATCGGTGGGCACCCAGAGTTTAAGAAGGGAACAATAAACTCCAGGTCAGCCGTACGGCTGGTGTGAGATCATAAAAACAGTTATTTTCACGAAGAAATAAAGAGAAATCCGCTATGCTTTTAGAAAATGAAACTGCTATAAGGCCTCCCGCCACACACACAATGCAAGCGCAAACTTGGAGGAGATTTCTCCTTATGACAGTCAAAAATGCTTGATACGAGAAAAGCTCTTTTACATATTATTTTTAGTGCATAGTGTGAAAACATTTTCGAAAGTACAATATTAATCTTTGCCAGCATAGGTACCATTATACTATGCCTACTATAGCTGCCATTTTAAATGGCAGGTTTTACAACTAAAACCGTACAGGGCTCGTATTGTTTTATTTGGATTTCCAACAAATGGTCGGGCAAAGGAACTTCCCCATAAAATGGAACGCCTCTGTAGGGACGTCCCCGAGAACCTAACCGGATCTCTTCTACACAAGGCCGGGTTACCTCTGTGACTAGGTAACAATTAGCACGAGTATGCCACCTCCTGGTTGTTACCAACCTTTATCCGAAGCGCTTCTCAATCGATAACCACAAAGAAATAAGTTTTGCAGCAACCACAAAGTAAGTATCTGGGCTCTATACCATGATACCTGTGATATCCCGAAAATTTGGGCAATATAAATTTAATATTCTGTATTTTAATTTTAATTTAATTTGATAATTGTATTAATAAAATTGGGAATTTGATTTAATAATCATGTTTTAATAAATATTTAAGTTGAAAGATTCATTTCTTTTTAATTTAAAAAGAGGTAAATTCATTTATATATACATAAGAATGATAAATTGAGGTTTTAAAGTATTTATAAACAATTTTAAACTAAAATATTCTTAATACATGTGTTAATCTCCTAATACCTAAATTGACATGTGTAAGCCATTAATTAAAACAAAGAGACAAATGTTAAAATTTAAACAAATGTCCTATTTAGATTTTCTTTTTCTTTTATTGTGATAAAATTAAAAATCTACTTATATTAATACATTCCTTCTCATATCATTTTTCTTTTTCAAACTTAAGAAAATCATTCAGATTCTAAAAATCTGAATTCATCTACCTTCAAATAAATCTGCAAAATCTATTTCCCTCAAAACCAAAAACTATCTGAATCATACTCATTTACCTGAAATGCAAATCATTCTTAAATCTGAAGCTCTCTTCAAAAATCAGTAACTTAAAAATCATTCTGCAATTTAAAACCTGTAGCTCTTCGATCTCATCAACCTGAATCAATCTACAACTCAATAGAACTGCATGCACTTCCTTTTATGAAAGCCTGCAAAGTTTTGAGCTTCATCAACCAAACCTGCATTGTTTTCTGGAAGCAAAGGCATTTGCAGTAGATTTAAAATGGATCTGGGAACTGCATACATCAAGGAGTAGAGCATTTCAGTAAAAATAAGATGGATGATTTTAGAGGCAAACTAAAGTTTTAAAAAAAAAATCTGAAAGCAATTTGAAGCTTTCAAGTTCAGAGCAACTCAGGGTCGGACTTATCTAAAACAAGGGTGCTCTGCTAATAACATATCAGGTGAGTAACAATTTGTATTTAATAAACTTAAGTAATAAATTTGTTGCTTGTCTATTTCTAGAAATAAGTGTGCTTGCATTGTTATATTTCAAGTTTATTTTTGATGGATGTATGAATCAATGCCTGCTGTTTGAAACTATGGTTTTTACCTGTTCTAGGATTCAGATTTAAACTCTGATAATATTCATGGTATCATTCTATAATCAGTGTTATAGTTTAAGGTTTTTAAGCATAGTATGTTATATAAGTTAGAGTTTAATCTTATTAAAAGAAATGAAATAAGGATAAAACTGTGATGTCTCTGTATAAACAAAACAAGCAACAGAGCAAAATGTCTGTAGACAATATTTGAATGTTTCAGATTTATTTATTTAAATTTTTAAATAAGTTATTTCATTATTAACTTGATTTTTAAAACTATAATCTGAATTTTTAGATTGCATTCAACTGAAAATTTTTGGTTTAACCTGAAAACACAAATTGGTTTGGTTCAGTCAATCTAGGGGTTTGAAGTTGCTTGTGTTTTCTTTTGTTGATGGAGTAATGTGTGTAGTTTATAGGAAAAATTATAGATGATGGATTAAAGCAATAAGGCAGAAGTGATTTGGGTTTGAAAATTTGAACCCTAATTTTTCTGTGCTTAAGAAATTGGATCACTGTGATTAAATTAGGTAACCAAGCTTTACCTATTTTGAGATGATGGTAGCTGGGGTGTGGGGGAGTCCATGGCCGAAGGTGGTACCATTTTAGTGGTCGGAGGAGAGAGAATGTTGATGATCTTCATTTCGACATTTTTCCAGTATTGGGAACTCAAATGCTTAAAATCGATTTAGGGTTTCTATAGTTGAATTGGGGGTTGATTTGGTGTTTGGAGGGGATTTGTGACTTGTGTAGGGGATCGCGAGTGGCCGGAGGAGATGGATGTGGGTGTGCAGGTTTACGGTGGTAATGGCGTGTCAGCTGTTTTGGGGGAGAAAGATCTCGCGTTTGTGACGAGTCGTATTATGTTTTGCTCGAAGTACCTGAACGTTGGACTCGAAGCTTTGGGATGGTTGACTCGGGGCAGACATCAAGTAGGCTCGGGCGGGTTATTGTTTCAGGTTTGTGAAAACCTGAGTTGTTTCTTAATTAGCAAATTGAAAAATGATGATTCTCGAGTTACTCGAGTGATTTCGAGTTGTTCGAGCTAATTTGTTGCAGTTTAGAATTTGTCGTGTTTTAAATTTTAAACTGAATTTCAAAATACTAAGTAAAGAATTTAATTAGGTTTTAAATCTAACTTTAATTGGTGAATTCAAGTTTTGGTTTGAATCATGGCTGGAAATAAATAAGCTTTTAAACTTAAACTTGTTTTAACTTTAAAAGAAGTTTATTATTTAAGAATGTTTTTTTTTTAGAATTTAAATTGAAATTGAAATTGATATATAAAGTAATGTAAAACCAAGTTTAAATTTGATTCAAATTTGGTTTTGAATCTTTGGTTTAAAAATAAATTTAAGTTTTATAAATTTAAGCGTTTAAACCAAATTTGAATGATAATTTAAATGGTTTTAATTTTAAAGGAAATTTATTTTAACTTTTGTAAAATTTCTTTATAATAAAAGTATTATTATCAATTAAAGGTTTTAGATTGATTTTTAAACTTGTTAAAGTTAATAAAAATGTTTGTATTTCATTTAATTATTAGAGTAATTAAATGAATAATTAATGTATTTAATAAATTAATAAAATAAATAATTACCTAAAGTAATTAAGGGTTAATCATAAAGGTTTAAGATTAATTAATTTTAAAGTAATTAACTTGTAATTAAGAATAATTAATTAAATAAAATTATTTTTTAATTAAGGATTAATAATTAATTAATCAGGTAATAATGAATTTAAATAAGTTTAATTAACACTTAATTATTTAATTAATTAGGGTTAATTAATGGGTTATTAATGATTAATTAAATAGTAATTAATAATGATTTAAAATAAGTTAATTATTTTAGAAAATAATTAATGAGTTGTTAATAGTTAATGAAGGACATTAACTAAGGATTATTTAATAATTAATTAATGTGATTAATTTTAATTATTGATTAGATCAATTAATTTAAGATAATCTTTTGTGTGAATTGTTAAGTATAATTATTTATGGAAGTAATTAAGGAATTAATTACCTATTGTAATTAATTGAGTTAATTTGATTAGTTTAAGTTAATTAATTAAATTTAATTAATTTAAAATTTATCATTTGATGATTTGTGAAGATAATTACTTAATGTAATTTAATGAAGAGGAATTACTTAGAGAAGTAATTAATGGGTAATTACTGTAGGTAATTAATTGGAAGTGATTTGATTTTGAGTTATTTAAATATAATTACTTTGTGAATTAATCAAAGGATTATTTAGAGATAATTAATTAATGAGTAATTAATTTATTTGGTAAAGTAATTAAGGGTAGTTGATTACTGAATGGGGTTAATCAAGGGTGATTAACAATTATGTTTCAAGTTATGATTGATTTCTTAATGTGATTAATTTAAATAAGGTAATTAATTAAAATGTAATTAGAGATCATTAATTAATATAATTAATGATGTAATTAAGATTGATTAATTAAGATTAATTAATTAATAATAAGTGATTAAAGGTAATTAATTTAGGTAATTAATTAAGGAAGTAATTAAGGGTTAATTACTGTATTTGGTTAAATATAATTAATTTGAGAAATTAATTAGTAAATAGTTACTTGAATGTAATTAAGAGTTAATTAATTAGGGATGATTAATTAAAATGAACAATTGGATGATGATTAATTATTTGATTGATAATTAATTAATAATGATAAGCAAGGATGATATTGGTAAAGTAATTAATTTAATTTACTTTAAATTAATAAAATGATGTAATTAATTTAATTCATTTTAAATTAATTGTATTTGGTGTGGTTAATCATTGCTTATATAGATGGATGATGTTGTTTACTTTGGATGATTTGAATCTCAGATATGAGATAGATAATGTTGAGTGATTTGGATGCATTGGTTGCATTGTGATGTTGATATGGATTATCTTTTGGATAGTGATAATATGGTTTATCTGATATGATGATAATGTTAATTATATGTGTGAACCCGTGATTTATCTATCTGTGTATATAGATAATTGAATTGTTTTAAACCTTTAAAACAACTTGGCCTTAAAAGACACGCTTTGGATTTCGATGAGACCGGGATCGGGTTTCCATATTTGGATATCCGAAAACCACATCGGTCCAAATCTACGTTAGGTCGTGAATCAAAGTGGAGCAAGTGAAGACTCGAGGTGTAAGGGCTATATGTCATTATAACTCTATGGGTGATTCCGTAATGAGTTGACGGAATAGTGCTTATAGGTTCGAGACGGTGATTTAGAGAGCAAGGGTTATCGTCGTTAACTATGAGGGTGATTCCAAAATGAGTGTAACGAGATAATGCCTTCGGTTTCGTTTGAACCCGGAATGAACTTTTATGGATTGAATGCTTTCAGAACATCGTCAAGTGGATGATGAGCATTCTAAGAGATGTGTCCTCTAAAGGTAATCGTAGCCTCAAGCCTCATCAACCGGGAATGGCTGAAATAGGGGAGGTGCAGCAAGGCTTCGTGGGTAGCTCCCACTGGAGAGCAAGATTGATCCCTGTCTAGAGGTCCCTTTTTATTTCGGCTGTGTGGGCAGTTGGATGTACACCAACTGCGGGGTTGTCTTGTTCGGGATTGTCCAGTAAGGGGTGGTTCCGGTCTTGTGTTGCAGGGGAGTTAAGGTGGCTCCTCGGTACGGTGATCTAAGCCACGTACTGTGACGGGCGGTACCCCAGTAGCCCTGCCATTATATGGAATCCAAAATCCAATAAGTGTCGTACGTATTAGTTGTGCCCAACTATGTTGGAACGTGAGATGTAAGCATTCCAGCTATTTCTGTATTTTACTTGAAAACCCTAGACACTATTATAATATCACTGGATTTCCTATCAAATGTTTTGCTTAGCGTAGGCTAAAAACTTTTTCATGTTTATGTGTGGGAAGTCTTACGTGATACCTTTCTTTTCAAAAAGTTTTTTTCAAAGTTAAGCAACTTTAACCTGTTACTCACACCAGACCCTTGTCTGACCCGGAGTTTATCTTTTGTTTTCTTAAACTCTTAGGTACTCAAATTTTTACGAGTAGCCAAGGGATTCAGGTTAGCTTTTGACGAATTATGGAGGAGCAAATGGAGCAGGAGGCTTCTGAGTTAGATATATAGTTCCGCTGTGTGTTCTCTGTGTTAGTATTGTTTTGTCTTTGAGTTGTATTATGTTGTAAATACTAGACAGGTGTTTATAACTGTCTAGTATATGTTGTATATCTGTGAACTCTGATAGTGGTTATAAACTATGTAATATTTTATGTTATTAATATAATTTATTCGTTCAGCTGTTGAGATTCTAGTGTTGTTTCTTCTTTCTCTTCTTTCTTTTCTTCTTCTATCCCTTTCTTTCTTAATTGATGATGTGATTTTCTAGGAGTAGAAAGTCGGATCGTCACAATACCACTTATAATCCAGAAGGAAATGGACATACCCTCAGGGGGTGCTATCCCCAAATAACCTTGCTGCCACGATTCCTGTTTCGACCATACCGGGTTGTGAGGTTCGATGAGGTCTCGTCCAAAAAGCTACGATTTACACAAAAGCCATGCTTTGATCACAAATGATCATCAACACACAGCAGCACTTAGCATGCCACACTACCAAATTGGGAGTATATCGCCGATAACCTTCAACTACATAACATCTAAGCTCGTACGTCTCAGAGAAGGGTGTTAAGCTAAGAGAATAAATTCCCCGCCACCAACAGATATGTATTTGAAAGAAATCTGCTTTATATCTCAAAGTGTAGTGTCAGACACACAACCATACAAGTCCGTTCCGGGATCGAACGGAACCGAAGGCACTTCAAAGAAGCCCTTGCAAATCCAGATATTCGCTAAGCACATCCGGAATCCCCATCACAAAGGGTGATAAAATCTCTATACCGGAGCAACCCGGTGCAGAGACAATCGACAGGTAATCCTTTCGCTTTCGAAAATAACCGGTCTTCAACACCATCTTCAAATGCAATCCTATTTCGTCGTATCATTATTCGGAATGGGTTCTATGACACAAGGTCCTCTCCCTCTAATCCGAATAACGAGCACTTATTTTTAAAAATAAGTGTTCATTCAGATTTCGAACATATCACAACAATTTCCACTTTGATCTTTTAAATAAAAGATCCATCACCATCACAAAGGTTCGATGTGGTTTTCGAATATCCACTTGGAATCCGAACCCCGGTCGCATCGAAATTCAAATGCCATTAAAAGGCCAATATTGATAGTCGGTTATTTAACTATCAATCAACATCCACAAAATTCCTGGATTTAAATAAATTCCCCAAAATATTCATTTTCAAAATATCTCCGCAAGATATATTTCACACTTCAACCATTTGAAAACAAATTTCAAATTATTTTCCACGTTTCAATCCTTTGAAAACAAATTTCAAATCATTTTCCATTTTTCAATACTTTGAAAACAAATTTCAAATCACTTTTCCTTACGCGAAATACATTTTCAAATATTTATTTATTTCCACTGAAAATTTGCCGAGTTCAAATATTTTGAAATAATTTAAAATGCTTATCCAAAATATACTTAGAGATATTTAAAATAAAACTATTTTGAAACACTCGCTTAGATATTAGTTAGGAAAAATTATACTAATACCTCATATGATACTTCAAGTCTAAACTAATTTTTTTAAAATAAAATTAATAGATAGGATATAACTATCTAAATATTCAATTTCTAAAATAAATATCAATTTAAAACTTTAAATAATCACTTCTATACTTAATTAAATATATCTTTACTCCAAAGGTTTAAAATGATTCCCAAAAATAATTCCTCCAACAATATTTTTTTTTCAAATCAATTCATACTTCAGAAGCTATTGTAAAAATATACTCGGCTTTCCTGGGAAAGTACACCTTCCATTCTAAAATGGTTCACTCAAATCAATTTATAAATCCTTCTGGGTTTACTTTTAAATTTACATTCTGAATCCGTAAATTCCTTTCACATTTTTAAAAATAACCAAATGTTTATTTTTAAAACAAATTCCTTCTCTTTATAAATTCCCATTGTGAATTTTAAATTTTCAAATATCCACAGATATAAATTTTCAAATCGATTCCCAAATATTCATTTTCAGCACCGAATTAAATCCTCAATTGATTTCCAAATTTATTTTCAAATACCAAATCAATTTCCAAAATTGATTTCTAAATTTATTTCAACACCAAATTTATTATCTTTTGAAACAAATTCCTTCTTTGAATTTATTTAATATTCTAAAGTTAATTTACTATAAGTTTTCTACTAAATTTCAAAAAGTATCCAATTTTATTTATTTCTGGTATCCTACGATACCAAAAATATATTTTGCTAAATTATTGCCTTCAACGGTTTCAATCACAAATAATCACACATAACTTATAAATAGTTAACACACGATATTGAAACAAATTCAAATATTTGAGGAATCCAGTTGGATCCCTCCAACCTGTTTTTCTGCATCCACAGACGTTAGCACAATAATTAAACACCAATTCCACTTCGAGGTGGAATGTCGTGATATATGGGATTTATAAAATATCATCCGCTATTATGCGGCGCATAGGGTCTCATCCGCTATATAATGCGGGAAATCAACAAATCCAAATACATATATAATACCAATTCCACTTCAAGGGGGGATATTGCGGTATATGGGTTTAATATAATAACCTCCGCTATTATGCGACACAATAGAGTCTAACTAATATAACTGATAATAAATTAATCATCCAAGCACACAGTCAATCAATTTTAAATTTAACTATCACAATTCAACCATCAATCAATGACTGAAATTTTCAATTATTAAAATTTTGAGTGAGAAGATCTCACCTTTGCTTTTTATTTTGCAATCCATTCCCATTCCGACTTGATTCTCCATTTTAGACCTTGTATCAACATTTATACAATTTATTAATATTTGAATTAATTTACAAATTTACTTTCATAAAAAAATTTATTTAACTGATAATTTAATTTAAACTGATAATTTCCCTATAACTGTTTGTAATATAAATAAATTAAATCAGTTTATTAAACAAATTAATCACTAATATACCTCATTTAAAACAAAGACTGTAAATTTCAAACAACTGTAAATTTCTAAATCTACATATATATGTACCTTGCTGTCGATTTAAAATAAACTGTTTTTGCCAGTTTAAACCTAAGTGACCTAAAACATTTTACTATTGGAAACCAATAGTTTAAACTTGCTATTTTTCAGACATCAACAAATTTTATTTTATTTTATTAGTTAAAATACCTTACTGTAAAAAATCAAATGTTATCTTATTTTTTTCCTCTTCAGAATAAATATTTCCTTTACTTTACATATATAATTTTTTTTCCTGTTGTAAAATTTTCAATTTGAATTTAGGATCCAGAATATACCTTACCCACACATGAGCGAACAATACTCCAGCCGCCTCGCCTCAACTTGCTCCTCCGTGTGCACGCGACAGAGGCCATCATGTTTCTTGACCCAGTGACGCCAAACACATCACGATCTCCAGGCACTCGAGCGCCATACCCAAATTGAATCGATGACGAAGCCCTAGCTTTGCGCACCATCGCGGCCGCCTCGAATCCACACTTTTACTTCACACGCGCGAGGCAATCGCCTCGATCTGAGGTATCATGACTCATGTCAACGCATGCCTCCTTGGGTCAGGGTTCGCCGCTTCCTTTCCCTCTCGCGTTTGAATTTTTTTTTCATTTGGGTATTGAATGAATTCGATACAACTGAAGGGAGGGGAAATCGATGTTTAAAGGAAAGAGGGAAAAATTTGTTCAGCCATGTTTTTTTTTAATTGGAACGAAAATAATAAACGAAGAAGCTCGGCCATTCTTTTAAGAGAAGGGGTTGCGTGCTTTGAACGATAGATATTAGCTTTCAGGGGAAGGAAACGAGATGATTTCCCCTCATTTCTTTACATATTTTTTTTATTTAAGATGTGTGTTGCAAGATGGACACGTGCTTGAAGAGGTAACAATGTGTTGAATTCAGTAATATATTTTTTCTCTTTCTTGACTGAATAAAATATCAAACAAATTTAAATTTGAATTTAAACGACTTGAAATCGAACCGAAAATCTCAATCTCCTATCGATGCATGCCGCTAGGCGTTTATAAGGTTTTACCCATATTCCGAACACAATGGAACGTGTTTCGGAGCCTAATTCAGTCATATGTGGAAAATAGCTTTTTGAATCGAGTTATTAAATTAAATTTCGATTTAATTTTCAACGCGTTTGCTTATCGTACGGCCAAACGACAACTCCAAACATTACGAAAATTGAAATGCGATAATAATACAATATTACGGATCCAGTAAAACTGATTTCATTGAAATCCAAGACTGTGTCTCGGAAGGCTATTTGTAAATATCGATTTGAACGATAAAATTTCAAAACTGAACAAAGTATTTCAAAATCAAATTCTGAAGCTTCCATTATCTTCGATATTATCAATATAAATTTTCTAAGCCATCAAATTATTTTTAACAAGCTTAAAATTGAAGATTCAAATTTTTATCTAGCTTCAATAAATTAAATTTAATAATTTAATTGCCAAATCCATAGTTAATTTTGAAATTCAAGTTAAACTAACTTCCAACTATTAAAAATCAATTAAATATTCCATTTCAAATGTTAAAAATTTCTGGATCGTCACGGTGTAATATAACAATAAGCAGCGAAAACAAAGAATAGTAATTGATGAAGCTACTATATATATAACAGAGTTAAATAAGATACAACAGAAGTCTCAAATACAATAGTCAAATACAAGATTAGAATGCATCATTGGAATCAACTGAATAACAACAAGCTGAATAGATAAATGAATCCCCGAACGAAGCTCCAACTCAAAAGATGAACCTTAAATGTTGTGACACTCAGTCTGACCCGAGTGTAAAGAAAAACACAAAACACTCGAGTCAGGATTAACATTCTTATATCAATAAATCCAACTCAAGTAAAATATCAACTGAAATACAAGTAATTCAAAGGATGTTTGGGATAACCATCCTCTAAGGATCCGTTAAACTATCTACTATGTAGTAATATACGCAATTATAATAATGTCTAAAGTAAAGTAAACTTTTAAAATAGCGTTAAGGCTTTACATTTTCCACCTTAATACATTTTATAGTGCCAATAGTCTATAAATACCGTAATACCTTCAGATCGGGAGGCTACCAAAGGGTACTCCATTGGTACAACACAAAACAAACAAGTAGTAGTCTCGATAGGGTAGGTGACACGGCACAACTAGGCAATGCCAGAGTAGATATACTAGTTACGCATCCTGACCGGTGGTAACGCATAGCCGCAGCTACCGCCCACCTCGAGCCACACTCCCAAAATCAAAGGTGCGCACCAAATCAATCACAAAGTAATAGAATATCGAAGAAGTGTCCCCGATCGGAGAAGCTAGCTAACTTGGCCTGAGAATCGCTCATGTTTTAGCCACCTTATGCCAATACAAGGGAGTCGGGTCCACGTTAGGACGTCGCGACCATCCTACTTTATTTTGGAATCTCCATCGCATACACAGTTGTTAAAGTGGTTTTCGGCATTGACAGGGAGTATGACAATAAATGATCTCGGTCTCTTTAACAACCACACGTTATTATAACACCGCGCTCATTTCAAAATAGTTTATACTTCAAAATCAAAATATCATTTCCATTTCAATACCATATTAAACAACATCATTTTTCACTTCAAATATACTCATTTCCAAAACCATAGTAATTTCAAAGTTACAGCACTTTCTAAACCAAAACACTTGAAATCATAACACTTTGGGAATCATAACATTTGAAACCATAATCGTTGGAAATCATAACACTTTGAAAACATACGACTCCCGCTTGTCCAGTTTAGATACTAAAATTGTGTGTGTGTGTGTGTCTATATATATAATAAAATAGTTTATAAAATAAATTAGTTTATATAAAAAAGTTAAAAGATAAAATAGTTTATATTAAAATAATTAGTATATTAAAATAGTTTATATTGAAAATAGTTTATATTAAAATGATTTATGTTAAAACAATTTATATTAAAATAATTTATAAAGTAAAATATAGAAATAATTTTAAATATAATTTAAAAATACTTTATACAATAAGATAGCTTCCTCAACTTTCACAAATCTATTCCAAATAAACTCTAATTCCAAAATTTAAATTTAATCCAATCTCAAATCATTAATTTCAATTCAATTCAATTTCTCAATAAACCATTTAAAATTATATCAATTTCAAAAAACAGATTCGAACCACAAAATAAAACGTTTCAGTTTTGATATATATTTCAAAGCTTTAAATATTTCACAATTTCAAAACTAAATTTGATAAATTCATATATATCTAAATTTAACTCCATTATTATTTAGTTTCGAAATATTCGCTTGATAAATCCACTATTATTTAAATAAAACCCATATTTCAAATCACTAAATATTTCCTTCAATTTATTTAAACTTGAAATATTTATTTAATCACCTTAAACCAAAAATCAAGTTATAAATCATATCCTTTAAAAATCTCAAATTCAATAAGTTTCAAATCGACTTAATTAAATAAATTCTTAATTAAATACCATTTCAAGTCAATTTCAAAACTATCTTCCCAACCTTAATTTATTAAAAATTATTATAAACTCTATATTTAAAAATAATTTTTTTAATAATACTTAAGCATATTATATATAAATTAAATCAAACTTTATTAAATAAAATCTTATTATCAAACTTATTTTATAATAGGATTAATTTATACATATTTTAAAATAGTAAAATTATAATTAAATTTTTAAAAATTATAATTTAAAACTAACTTAAAATTTTAAATTTTAAAAACATATAAGTTTAAAATCAAGAATTTAGACTTTATAAAATACATTTGTATATATCTTGAAATCAATATTTATTAAACCGTATATTTCTTTTCAATACCATAGAAATCGTTTTTTTAAATATATTTATATATAGACCAATGATGTTTATATATAATTTTCTATCATATGGTCAAGTGATACAGATATTTATCGTTTCAAACCGCAATTTAAATATATATATATATATATATGGGTATATATCATTTCAACCCGCAATCCCAAAATTCAATTCAATGAAAATCGCTTGGGTTTATTATTTCAACTCATATCGATTTTCTCCTATTCTACAGATCGTTCGGGTATGTATCATTTCAACCCATAGGAATTCTATACTAACAGGGAACTTGCAGAGTGATACAGATATGATATAAATAATAACATGCATATATCATCAATATAAATAACAGATAATGGTGTCAGGTTTCACAGGTGAACAAATACATATAATATCATATATATATATAGCAATGTAAATAACTACAGCGGCATATTTCAATTGTTGTTTCAATTGAAATCAAATTTAATAAATATAAGAACGTTAATCGTGAGTGATTGCTAACCTTTCGAGGCAAGAGATGAACGAGAATGAGAAGTGTTATGAATCCGAGCACGAATTTCAAAGCAAAGCAAGATTGGCACAAATTTGATGACAAAGGTGATAAATAGGAACCGATGAAATAATTAGAATTGGCTTGATAGAAACAGAAATTATATATATATATATTATTACCATGAAATCAATAATTAATTAAAAAAAATATTAAAATAATATATGTATATAATTAAAATCTTTGTTTTAATTAAACACATATATTAAAATAAACATATATACATCATATATTTTGAAATAACTACTTATATAGAAATCAACAATAAATCTATCACTAATATATAAGTTATATATACCATGCAACATATAACTTACCCATACATTCATGAAGAAACCAGCAAATCATAGTGTATACATATACAAACAAAATGAATCAAAATATATAATTACAGTATCGGTATGCAGACTTATGCAATATAATATAATTTATATATATATGTATATATATACCACAATAGACATATCATATATATATACATACATTATATAAACAACTGTGGTATAAACATATATATAGAAACAAATATACATATCAAGCCAAAACCAGAGATGCTTCCAAATTAAAATATACAACTTATAATTAATATAACCAAACACTTACTTATATATAGAAACTGCAGCAGCTTCTATATTAATTTTTTTATATTTAGAATCTGAAGACTTATAAAAGTGAAATGAAAACATATACATATTAGTACTGACATATATAAGCTATATATATATATATTAAAAATTAATATAAATAAAAACACCTATATTGTATATAAACTGTTTATATAGGTAACGTTTATATGTTACACATATATAGAATATCACAAAACATATATTAGTTGCCTAGATGCAAAATTTCAAAACCATATACTGCATACATCAATATCAACTATTTATAAACTGATATACGTATAATACATGTAACATCATATTAGAGCAGTTATAAAACAACTTATACAATAGCAAATGAAACTACTAACAACTTATACACTTTTGTATATAATCGAATATATATACACACACACCCCTTATAAACACTATATATATATATATATATTAAAACTGTTAAATAAAGAGTTGGAACAATAAAACAAAAATAATAATCAAGCAGGTTCAAAATATATATATAAGTTATCACAAAACCAAACATTATATACAGTAACCAAAATAATATTATATCTAATAAAACAAGTATGCAAACATACTTATAAACAAAAAACAAATATACGTGTATATTTTCAAAATCAAACAATAACATAACACCGTATAAAATAATTAAGATAAATACTTACCTATATGCATACTTATAACGCACGCAAGGATGGGCATGAGAAGCGGAGGCTTCGGCCATTTGTTTGGTGGTGGAGTGAGAGGATGGTTGACCGTAGCTTGCTCTCGGGTGAGTGGCATGGGGAGGCGAAAGTAAGAGAAGGAGCACGGCTGCTCTTGGAGAAAGGTAAGAGAGTGAGGCGCTGCCTGGGTGCTTGCGTGAGGGAGAGTTCGGCAAAGGTGGCAGCAGGACGTGGAGGCTTGCATGGATTAGAGAGGAAGAGAAAGGGAAGGTTGGGGTTGCTGATTGGTTTTGGGTTTTTGCTAGAGAAAGGAGAGAAAAGGAAAAAAGAGAAGAAGGCTGTTGTTCACGTTTCATATTATCAACGTATAAATTTTTTTAGAGAGAGAACGAACCGTTATAGCAACCGATGGAAATATAGATAGTCACGAATTGAAAATTTCAGAAAATATTAATGGTCGTAGCTATTGATATAACATAGTGGATATGAAAGGGTATGGAAGCAAAAAGGTCAAATTTTGGAACCAATACATAAATCGTTCTGTAGGTTTCGCTTTCTCCCAAACTCCAAAATATACAAACAAATATACCATAGAGATCATCACGAAGAGACGATCAAAAAGGTATACAAATATCAGTGGTATGATCATCCTATCAAAAATCGATAATCGGTACCGAAAATGATGCTAAAACGCCAGAATTAAGATAAACGGAGAAATAGCAGTTTAAATTTTTGAAAACGAAAGATGACGTCTCACTCAGAAGATGATTTACAAATTTACTGTATAAAAATATTCAGGTTTGAAATATATTTTATTATCATCAATTTTAACTGATTTAAATTGAAATAGAATTACACAAGAAGATAACTTCAATATTATCAAATGAAAATTAACCATTTATTATGTTTAAATAGACGTATTCCAAATATTAAATTTTTATTTCAAAATATTATTATTTAAAATTTCAAAAAAATTCAGACAATTACGTAAATAAAACAACTAAAAATTATGGATCTTACCAAATTCATTCACTAACGGATAAGACATGACCTTCACTCTCACCTTAACTATTTACAAAGAACCGTGGTTGAGTTTACCGTATCGAATGTTGTTTCGAAGAGACGGGATCGAATATGTTATCCGGAAACCACTTCGATCCAACTCAAGCATTACGAAGTGAATACATCTTGAAGATGATGGAACTGAAGACGGAGCTCTTTGAAGTATAAGGGCTGCTTTCTACTAACCTTGAGGGTTATTCCCAAATTGATATAGTAAAAGAAGTGGCTTCAGTATGTTTATGTCTTAGACAACTTGTATGGATGAATGTTGGCATTGCATTACTACCTAGAGAGCAGTGTTAGCATTCCAAGAGGGAAGTGCAATATAAAAGGTAAAAGTAGCCTCAAGCCTCATCAACTGAGAATGACTAAAATAATGGAGATAGCAGCAGGGCTAAGTGGGTTGCTCCTATTAGGGTATGATCATCACTATCTAGAATCGATATTATCTCTCATTTTATACTTCGGAGCCTATTAACCAATGGGTGACCATATTCGATGCTACTAGTCCAGTGGTACATCGGTTTTGTGTTGGCATAGGATCCCGACGAGATCCTCGGTGTTATTTTACCTAGAAATGCACTGTGACGGGCGGTACCCCAGTATCCCAATCATTGTATAAAATTCATTCTCCAATAAGCGTCGTATGGACTTAGTTGTGCCTAATTATCTTGAAATGTGAGATACAAGCATTTAAGCTATATTCATATTTTATTTTTGACCCCTAGACCTTATTATAATATCAATGGATTTTCTATAAAAATTATTTTGGTTATCGTATGGTAAAAACTTTTCTATATTTATATGCATCTTAGTTTGATGAGATACCTTTATTTGAAGGGTTTTTGATAAATATTAAATTCCATTTCGGTGTGTTTTCCTCATGCTGGTTTACCAGACTGATTCAGACATTCTTTCCTTTCAATGCTCGGGTCAGACCGAGCATATTTACATATTTCTTTGGATGCATTGGAGCTCAGGAGACGAGCAGGAGGTCCAAGACATATCTATATATTTTTTGTGTTTCGCTGCGTTGTCGGTTGGTTGTATTTAACAACAAATTGTAAGGACATGTTGTTATAACTGTCTAGACTGAACTAGGTTAGTACTCTGATTGATGTACGTATATTACAGTTTTTTTCTTTATGTAAAGATTTGTTTTATATTATAGATTATCCATTCCTCTATGAGATTCTTTGATGTTTAGTTTTCTTCTTCCCTTCTCTCTTCTTCTTCTTTCTCTCCTATAACCATTCGCATCTTCGTTCAATTTGGATTGGACATGTGTGTTTTATTATCAGTTTGAATTATACAGATTTACGGGTCGTTACAAATTCCTTTTAGGAAAAGGTAATTCCAGTGTATTAAGATATAGAAATCCCTAATGATAATTAAATATTTTAAGTAGAGATAACGATAATTTATTTGTTAACCTAATATATAATTTAAGATGTTAGGAAATAAACAATAGCCACTAACAGTAATAAGACAATGAATTAAAGAACTGCAACATTTACAGCAACTTCATTAAAACAGGCACGAATTGAAAAGGGACAGTAAATAATACCAAATTGCATTCATTAAAAGAAGACAGTAAATAATACTGATTAATTGTATTAATTGAAAGAAGGTAGTAACTAATACTTAATTGCATTAATTAAAGGAAGGCAATATATAATACTTAACTGTATTAAATGAGAAAAGGTAGTACTTAATTGCATTAATTAAAAGACGGTGGTAAATAATACTTAACTGTATTAATTGAAAGAAGGGGTAAATAATACTTAACTGTATTAATTGAAAATAAGAGGTATAGTAATTTAATAAAAACTATACGTAGCCTCAAGTGTACGTTTATGATGTGTGTGAATTATTAATGTTAACTAATTGCTTAGATTAAATAAGAATGACATAGTCTTTAAAACGGGTTGAATGTGAGGTCAGTAGTGTTACACAATAGAAGTCTTCCCACTGCAAGGGGCAACCAACAGTTGTGTATACATATACTGATGATGAACATATCCAACTGTAGGACTTGTGGAATTATATACGCTCGCATATAGGTGAAGGAATGCTCAATATGGTCTGCTTCAGTCTTTTAGGAAGGGTATTACTTTGATTGCATTAGGAAATCTAAATGGGATGGTGAACAAGGCTCAATGCTATGTCTGTGTGTTTGGTATCATATTCGGGAGTAGGAGCCGCACATAGATCGAGAACATCATCGGTCCTAAGCGTTCAGCTGAAGAGTTATAACTAAACGGGCTACACCTTCTATTAGTAGATCACATTTGAAGTATGCACTACTGCAGTTGTTTCTTTGCTTGTTTGTTAGGAGGCAATGCTAGATAACCCTTAATGGAAGTATATCAAAACAAGTGAGGTAGTCCGAAGAGCTAAATTTTCCCTAGTCCGTGGAGTTGAGCCCATAATAAGAAGCAGACCGATAAATTCCCAATATGATATAGAATACGATTAAACTATTGTGACGTCGTTGTTTGGCACTATGGGAGTTTCTTAGTATGCATAATGATGAGGACATGATACTTTGTTGATGATGGATCCTTACGAGGTGCTGGGTTACCGATACTAGCGGAGTAGTATCTTGGTCCAATGGGGGACCATGGTACTTACACACACACTCTCTCTCTCTCTCTCTCTCTCTCTCTCATGTAGTTATATTCTATTTTGGGTAAATAAGGAGTATCCTATGCATATGTGAAGTCAAGATGACTAAAGTAAAGCAATAGATATAACATAAAAATGAAAGACAATCGGCATAAATTAGTGTTATGTATAAAATGTGTAATTTACCAGTCATCAGAACGTTGTTCTGACACCCTCCTCATTGTAACCCTATATGATAGCTTTAGAAGGACGGGTACTGACACAAGGCATGAACGGTGGAAAGACAGATTTTCTTATGCACGCTCGAAGCTGACAAGGAAATTTGATCTCAGAATTATCAACGCTGGTCATTAATTATATGTTTTATTATACTTTATTATTCTGCCATGAGTTTATATCTGCAGTGCTCTGATACGCATTTGTTTATTTGTAGATGTCAAAACCAAAGTTCCATACTTTGGGGGATTTGGATTTTCGATTTAGCGAAATTTCAAGCCCATTAAGATGTGGGTTGTTACATGTGTTTTTGGTGACAACAAAGGACACGGAGTAGTTACTGCATAATGATGCTTTTATCAGGTAAATAACGTCGTTTATGCCAGTCTTTTCAAAGAACGATACATGCAACGCTTCTCTAAGAGGTGGTGATTCGATGCTTATAACCATGGTTATGTCGCCAAGGGAACTGGTGCATGTAGGTAGATGGTTAATACAACACGGATGAGCCGACCGGCGGGAGCTTGAGATATATGGACAGGCCAATAGTATCTAAGCTAAGGCTTATCAAAGTACTAGCTCATGGTGTCGAAAGATGGGCCATGTTGTGCCCCACCATATGTAGGTCACTCGAACGACACGGGCCGGACCACTCTATGCTTATGAGAATTCGAGTAACATGCACCCATCTTTACTTTATTTCTTTATTATAGTAATAAAAACTACTCTCCTCTTTATTTCAAAACACTAATCCCATTTCAAATCATATTCTCTTCACTTTAAATCAAAAAAAAAAACAATAATAACCGATCATCTGTTTTGACAAAACGTGGTGCATATTAGATAATTTGATGTGATATAATACATTTTAGGTCTATTCACGTTTTCACAAAATCGTTGTCGTTTTTATCATCTATTAAATATCTCAATCAAATAAGTTATGGTTGTATTGAATGGTATTATCTACTTCAGATTAAGAAAAGAAAAGCATAAATGCGACAAAAAGTAACATGCAACGTTTGTTAGACATCAATAAACTTTTTACCAATAATAGGATTACAAGCAAATAAATTGATATTAACATTGCAAACGTAAGACAAAAAATTCACTTTCATTAGTTTATCTATAACTCCCTTTACATTATTCATCTTTTATTCGTCGGTGGAAGATGATAGCAGAAAAAATCAATATGTTTAAGAATTGAGATTTTTTTTTTGATATTACATTGCCTGGTTATATAAATTTAATCTTTTAAATTTAGTTTAATTTTGCCCGCCTAAGCATGGTGAATTTTCGAAATTGGTTTGAGTAACTTATTCGCTGATAAATATTGAGAGCCGTCATAACTGGTTGTTGATGCCTTAGAGCTTGTTGTTGAGGCCTTAGAGCTTATTATAAGCTGACATCAAGTATTTCATCTCAGATTTTGGTGGATTTCATGGTGAAGAAGTGGCAAGGAGTCGCATTTGCCGCTAATTTATATTTTTTTTAAGTTGAAAAGCGGCTAGGGTTTTGAGTGTGTATTGTTTATGTCGTGTTATAACCCTAGCGGGCCTGAGCCCTGTATTGTATTAGTTTGGGCTTATTCCCAACTTTATAACCATTTATTTAAAAAAAAAAAAACATATTCATTGATGATAAGAGTTTAACAAACGTTTGCGATACATAAGGAATGTCAGCCGGCTAGACCAGCATAACCCTCTACCGTTACACGTTAGTTAGTCTGTTTGTCTTCTCAAAAATATCATACGAAAAAAAACTGCATAAATCCTTACGCACCAAATCACAAACTGTACCCGTTTAGAATGTGGGACCCTGTTCATTGTACAAAACAAAAACGTTCCAAATTTTCGTCTACGTGGCAACTCCTCCTAGATTATTAAGCACATGAGTCAAAATTCACACGCTTGAAATCACCAGTACGCCCTCCGTTCATTTTTGGAAGCAAATAGATTTAGCTAAATTTTGTACTAATTATTGCATGATTAATGCACCATCTTTTACCAAATTAAAATCTCTGATAGAGTACTAAATCTTTAATTAGGGTTTTACGCGCTCAAATCCCTATATCGTCATATTGATATCACTTCCTTTATAGGTCACATAAAAATCCAGTCTTTTATAACTCTTTTCCTTTATAACTAAATTTGTCAGCAAATAGTTCTCGAAAGATTTGATTTTGATTGTTCTTAGGATTGATGGAAGGTAAAAGGCCAATCTTGTCACCTTTGAAGGATAACAATGGCAAGGACGTAAGCTTTCGTCGAAGTGGATCAGCGCCGCCTATAGTAGAAGGATCACTGAACGCTGTTAATCATCTAAACTTGAGCGGATTTAGTAATGATCCTGATTACGCTTCTTATTATTACAATCCTGGGAACCGGAACCGAAGAATGCCGCTTCCTGTTCTGTCTAAAGAGGATTGGAGATCGGAGCAGAGGCTGGGTGGGTTTAATGAAAACATTGGTTCAAGCCGGATTTTTGAGGGAATTCATAGCTACAATTTTAATGGTGGTGGTAGAAATAGTGAGTGGTTTAGCGGAGGAGATGATTTACTTGGAATTCCAGTGGATATGCAGCAAAGCTTGGCTGAAATTCTTCAGGTGATGGACAAGTTAACTTTAATCGCAGAAACTTCGATGTTTTTATGCTGTTTGTTACTTGTTTGTGAAAATATATTGCTTTATTATTTTTTTTTTTTTACATATTTGTTGGCTACAGAAAATGTTTTATTTTGATGTTGAAATCTATACATCATTGCTGTGTCCATAATGCATTGAAAATGTTGGCTACGGAAAATGTTGTTATGCAAATATTTTGTAACCACTATCAATCTTTGGATTGCTGTGTCCCTTGTAGAAACATAGATAATTTTTTAATGTTTGTTATTTAAGAAAAAAAAAAAGGAGTTGTAACGTACTAGATTTGCATCGAAAGATATTTGCTACACCAAAGAGCGAAGAATTATTATTTTATAAATAGAACATCCCACCAAAATGTTGCCTACAAATAATGCTATAGATGTGATACATAAGACATTAATGTAAGAAAGACAATATGGTAACTTCATTACTAAGAAAATAAGATGTAAGCGTCTTTCAAGTATTATCGTGAAATGGATCGCAGAACATTATAATAACATACACATGATACTAGAAGGACTATTATATGCTTCATAGTTAAAATACATGGAACATCAAATTAAATATCAGACGCAAAGTTGGACAATCAGTTAAAATGGCAGTTATACATGAGATTGTATACCGGTAGAAGGAAAATAAAAATAATTATAACCTTTAAACAGTTACTGTATCTTATGTTATAGTTCATATAAATCATCATCATTTTTTGACTGATTGGAGTTTATCCATTCTAGTCTTATGAAGAGTATTGCTGCTTTAGGACATATAGAGTCTGTGTGGAGCATAATTAATTATATTAAACGCGATGTTTTAGTATTTTTTTTGAAAATATTTTTGAATCCAGTTCTTGATTTAAAGGAAAAGCAACTAATCAATTCTCCGAATAATTATACTACCAAATATGTTCTTATAATTCGCAACAAGCATGATAAAGAGTCAATTCATCAGAAAGATATCTTTTACTTCATGTTGAATATGTGATTGAAAAACATGCATGTATCTTTTACAAACAACATGATAAACTAGTCTTAAGCAATGGCAACCTGGTTGAGCACAAAGTTGACAAATTAAAGATGCACGGTTTGAAGTTCGAAGTTTGAACTTTGATTTTGGTCAAGAGTTTCAAAATGGGATTCAAATCGTGAATCAAAAAGATTATACTTTAAATTGAAATTGGATTAAGTGTAATTCGTAACTTCAAAGAGTCGTATTTTAAACATTTCACATGCTTGTGTACTAAAAATCTTACTGTGTAAGTTACCAGATATAATTATCCAGTAAGTCAAAATGTTGATTCACTTTTCGTAGTAATAAAATTTCATATTTTCGAAAGTTGATTTTGATGTCATTTAAGTATGTAAATATATCGATTCTTTTTCCATAATAATAGAACTTAATAATTTTCTGAAAGTTATTTTAGTGTTTAAGTTTCTACATTATAATTTATAACTTAGTATAATTTCTCTTGTTTAGTCGCTATCCTGCTTAGAAGACAGTAAAACCTGTATTCTAGATTCAAAAAGATTTCAATGACATTTTTATTTCAGCAGAATTTGAGTGATTTTCATCCAAAGTGATTTCAATTGGGTTCTGAACTAGAATTTGAGAATCAAATTGTATGGAGAAAGATTCGATTACAAGAATCAAATTTTAAGATTATAAATTCTTTTGGAAAATTGTAATTTTTTGCATACATCTCTTGATCTATGAAAATGTATGGTAGAATCAGACATACGCCGTTTACGGCTGTAAGGGTTGATCAGGTGGTTAAACGCTTGGTTAATAGAAGAGAGGAAGTGATTTTGAATAACAATAACGGTATACACACGTTTCCTTTTTTAAATACCTGTACATGCATTCTTCATATTTATTATTGAATCTTTCAATTTTTTGTTTTATTTTTACACTCATCGTCATAATTTACAAACAAAATTCGGTTCTTGGATCTTAAGCAACCAACATAATACACCAAAGCTCGTAAAATAACTGCTAAGGTAATGATCTATAATCATCCGATGAATGTACACTAATGACGTCCAATATTACGTTATATTAAGTAGTAGAATAGAAACCAAAGTAAATATGTATAAAATCATCAAGCAATTCCTTATGACAACAGGATGTAATTCAACATTTAGAATATATTTTTTACAGTTCTATGTATTGAAAATGTGTGAATCATGTTTGTCTCTATTCATCATTTGACACACATTACTATTCTTCTTGGAAATTATTCTATAAATATGGATTTCACAACAAATAAGTAATATTATCTTATTTAAACTCTGTTAAGCATTCTCTTTATTTAGGAAATTCTTCACGTTCAAATATAGCATGATATTGTACGGAAGAATGGTAAAGTGTTAAAGGATAAATAAAGATAAAATAAAAAATTATTGTCTTTGTTCTCCTTTTACATTGTTGTTTATATATTTCTTAAACTTTTGCTATAATTATTTTTTAAACTTTATTAAGCATTCCCTTTATTTCGGCGATTCTTCACATTTTAATATATTGTTTTAAAAATATATATTATAAGATGTCTGAAATTTGATCCCAACATCTCTGGTTTAATATCATAAATCTTTACCATTATTAACAATGCTCTTTTATACCACATTCTTTTTGTACATTTATTTTAGCTCCACCGGCTAGAATGTTACTAGACCTTATATTACATTTTATACAACTTAACCTTTATATTTTATATTTCTTTCAACACTCCATCGCACATTATAAAATACCAACAACAATCTATGACACGCCAATATACTGTAGATATACTCAAAATAAAATAATTTTCCCAACCAAATGTTTTTTGGACACATTCCATTATCAAACTTAATTATAACTTTGACCGTTGACCATTTTGTCTGCTTCATTCTAATGATATGTATAATATTCCACGTTTGGAATAGTCTAAATGATTTTATTTGAGTTATTTTATGAAAGTAAAATTAAATATGTGAAAGAGATCGGCCACACGTTTTTTATATAGTTATTTATTTGAATTTTTTCTTCTTTTGTACAATTAATTTCAAATGAAATAAAATTCTAAACATACATAACCCACATTATGAATATCATCTTAGATGATTGAATTATAAATCAATAATAATTACACATTTATTTCATTTTTTACTTAAAGTATCAATTTACAAGTATCAGTTTACTTGTATATATTAATATTAAAAAGAAGTTATCTTTTATGAAGGTGATTTAAATACTATAAATCATGACCTCTATGTAGCATTTATAATTGTATTGCTTAAAAATTGAAAGGATGCAAATGAGGTGGTACTAAAGTGAGGTGTAAGTAATCCCTCCTTATGCATGTTTTATATTGTTTTGATACTTGAAACTATGTGCCACTAACTTGTTTTATTATCACGTTGTTTTAATAATTGTCACTATCATTTGATTTATATCAATGCAATCATAGTAATGCATATTGTTTGAGATAAACGACATGTGTTTGTGCAAATTTAAATAAACAATAACCATTAGAAATGAATATTTGTGCAAGAATTTTTTGCTAACATGGTATAATAAATAAATCTGAATTCGAAATATAAATTTTCGTAATAGGTCTTGTAGTTATTTGAAGTGCAGCCTTGATGTCAATGTCAATTCTACTGCTAATCCTCAATATATGGTTAATCGATTATGTTTAGCTAAAACCATTAAAGTATCTCTCGTCTTCATTAGCTAGGTTAGCTACTCAATCCATTTTTATACTTGTTTGTTAGCCCATATACCATTGGTAGTTTGCTAACTATTGTGTACCCTATATCCATGCACAAAGTGGTTACAACTTATTATATCCGTGATACTTCCAAATGATGCAGCCTATGATAACTCATATGTGCAAATAGAACGTGAACGTATACTCTACCAACCAGCGATAATGGATCAAATTAGAAGCTGTTAATTTTTTGTTTGTTTTTAAAGATATTTAAAGTTATGACATGATATTCACATGAGAACCTTAACGTTCAAATTTTGATCTAGTTTGAATGAAATTGCTACACTTGCTTTAATGTTCAATTTTGAACACGTCCCCTCTACTTAATATTTGAAACTCATGTTTGTCGTATTCGTACCTAATTATTGTTTGTTAGTGAGAAATTCGTTAACAGACAGATAAACTATAATAGTAAATTAAATTAATCAAGAAGTCGATTTGTATTACGCTTCTTCATGAAAAGTAAGTGCGTGTTGTTACGTGCCACCAAAGCGTTTATATTTGCAAGAACGATTTGCTGTTAATATATTATCAAAGCGTGAAGATGATGGATAATGACAGTGTCATTGAAATATTTAAAATCAAAATTGTAACTTATGTATTATTAAAAAAAATTGTAATTAATAAAAACATTAGGTCTCTTAAGAATATTAGCTATTTAAAGCTATTGGCTAGCTTGAATATCAAACATGAAAGAAATACAAAAATGTCAGATTAGTCGTGTAAAAATATCTACTCATACCATTTGAGAATACTATGGATTGCTTAAGTGCGACGAAGTTTGTGGTAGACTGGTAGTTATTGTCAGAAACAGTAAATATTGATTACATTTGCATTCGAGACCTATACTTGGCCTTTGAGTAAACTCTTAATTGCACAAATATTAAGTTTTTTTATTTTTTGAATTGCATCAAGGTCCTTTGAAAAGGAATAATACACATCTTGCGTTAATCCATGTGTGGAAGGTGGTTAAATTTAATACAATATCCGTGCTACATACTGCGACGCATTATATATCGGAGTTGGTGTGCTTGTGCATGATTTTGATAATTAATTGTCCAGTTTAAGTCATATTAATCTGTATATTATCATTAGCTAAGAATTTGAGCTCATTTGTTTGACTTCTTGATCGGACAACAAATGCAAAATACACATTTAAATTGTCGGCTTTCTAACCAAATAAATCCGATGAATAAACCTAATTTCCATACAATAACAATCTGCAGTCGAAATTTGTAAACTGTCGTATCCTTTTATTTTCACTTCTCTTATATAAAATGATACAATAAGAATGTTTAATGATAATTTGATATTGAAACCTGAGATATGGGTTAGGCATATATTTAGTAAATGTAAGTGTTAATAAGTAACCTCACCAATTAATGTTAATTGCTAACAAACTTAATATATCAAACAGGATAATTAGCGAAATAGCAAAATGCAAGTAAAAGGATACTATATAACTTTATTTGCAAAGAATCAGTTAAAGCTCCATACTAAAGGATTAATTCAAACTCAGAGCTTCTTAAATTACTTATCCTTTTTGTCCACCCAATCAAAAATTATATTCGTCTTTGTTTTTTATTGACATCTATAATGTTTGGGATTCGACGTCTTATTTTGTTATTTTGGCTATGTACGTCGACATATACATGCTTGAAAAAGTCCCCGGCTATGTTATTTTAGTTTTCGACAGTCAAATATTTCAAACAAAATATTACACAAATGGTATTAGGATTTATGATTTTTGTGCGCTTAACTTTGAGTCTACGATAAATGTGTGAAAATAAGAACTGATTTTTAGTAGTTTCTGGAAGGACAAATGTCAAATATGGGCCTGCATTAAAAACCTTTTTCAACAATAAGTTTCATATAAAACTTATTACAAAAGTAGCCTCGGTTTTCAGACTTTTATGTGCGCATTTTTAAAATGCGCGTTTATAGTTTCTGAATTTGTACATGCATATATTGAAAATGCATGTATAAATCTGAAATGCACACACACATTTGGGTAATGCGTATACACTAATACGAAAACCATGCCTATTTTTGTAATGAATTTGATATGAAGGCTATTTTTAAAATAAGTTTCAGTCTCGAGTATCTTAAATTTGTCCTTTCTAATATTGTTTCAATCTCGGCCAAATTTTCATAAACTATGAAAGGATCAAAACTTAGATGTTCCATTTGTTATAAAAAGCATTGTCGTAATAATTGTTCACAAATTGAGCCAGAAAATCATAAGTTACTTTCGGACTGAATTCAACCAAAACTGAACAGAAACAGCATAATTTCTAAAGTTCCGACCGATATCATTAATTATGGTTTCGAACAATTTATATCTTTTTCATGCAAGTGCTGATAAGCTTAATTTTTTTTAGATTTACCTAGTTTGATGTTTTCCTTGACTTTGCAATCTTTTGTATTTCCTTAAAAAAGGGGTTTTGATTTATAATCCGTGGCACCTTTTCTTCAAGCATCTTGTATCGTTTCTTTGACAAAGCTTTTCTTCTGACATTTTAATCCATATTTTGATGCATGATTTTGTAAGCATTTAAATTCTCAATTTAGTTGTGACGGATTATGCGCGCGCTTTACTCTTAATTTAGTTGTGATGGAAATAATAAGCTTCCTTTGCTGTGCTTAATCTATGCTAACTCCATGTGCCGTGATGTCACTTGAAATCACTCTTTTTTTATCTTGTCATTAGGATCATGTTTGTCAAAAATTTCCTATTAATTATGGCACATTGTCATAAAACCTCAATTAAAACAAGCGATGGAAATAATAAGCTTCCTTCTTTGGTGTGCTTAATATTAGGCCTGTCTATTGACATGGTTCGGTCTGGGTATTTAAAACTCGGACCCGAGCCCGATTACAATAATCAAAATTCAAGTCCGGTTCGAACCCGTACCCGTGAGGTATTTCAAAACCAATACCTGAGCTCCGTCCATCGGGCTTTTCAAGCCTGCTGGGTAATAACCGTATACCGAACTCATAATATTTATGTTAAAATCGTATCTTAAACTTGCAATTTTCATAAAATTCATACACAAACAATGTTAACATACAAAGTGGGTGGTGATGTAGCTAAGTTCAAAACAAAAGTAAACAAAAACATCTATATACAAACAAATAAAATGGTAAACAAATATCATAAACACTTACGTTTTGATACTACATAAAACTAACAAACGGGTCGGATCCAAACTGGATCGGATTTTGATAAACCATACCCGACCCTAATAGTAACCGGATCGGATCTTGGTAGTTAGGACAAAACCCATATCCATATCAGCAGGGCGGGCTCAGGCCTAAACCCGTACCGTTGAAGACCTACTTAATCTATGCTAACTCCATGTGGCGTGATGTTACTTGAAAGCACTCTTTGCTTGTCTTGTCATTAGGATCACGTTTGTCAAAAAACTTCCTATTAATTATTGGACATTGTCATAAACCTCAATTAAAACAACAAAAGGGAGTCGCATTAAAGATCCATTTCTCCTAGAAGATGATCCTAACATTGCAACAGCAAACTGTTCTATCAACTGTCATGGTGTTTGTTGCATCCATTTATTTCAAAATTATGTTTGTTATGCTGGATTCCAATCCCACTTTTTAACTAAATCTTTAAGCACTTGATATATGTGCAAGATGATACAACAGATGCAAATTAATGTAATCTTTAATAGCAAACATGATATTACCCTAGTATTTTGGTCCGATCATAAAGTTTCCAAAATATTTATGGGTACAAGCATTACAGCACGCGCTTTGCGCATGCAGAAGACACTTGAATTGTTTTTGTACCAATTGTATTTGTTTAGTACGTTTAAAAGAAAATGTTCTACACATATTTAGCCATATTTTTGTGTTAAATCATACGTAGTTAATTTGAATTTTTTTTCTAAGTTGTAATTATCTAATTTTTTGTTAGTGTAAAATTTTATTAATATTTTTTATTAAAAAATGAATTTTTAAAATAGTTTATTTATTATATCTTATTTTTAAGTGATGTTAAGACTTGATAAATAATTACATAGGAAAGTTTGAATTTGTAAAGGAAGCTTCATTGTTAGATCCTAATTTTAAGTGATATCAAATTTTGATAATATCCATAGAAAAGTATTTTTTGTATTTCACGCTGACATCCAAAAAGTATGACACCAAATGTAGTAAAACTATTAATAAAGAAATACATATAAAAGTATTTTTGGAATTTCACGGTCGGACCAAAATTTGTGTTTCTATTCCAACTATTAATAAAGATTTAGAAGATGTCATGAGGTTGAACCATAGTTATGACTATAAATAGCCTTTTTTTTTAAAAAATTGATGTATATGGATGAGATCACATTTCGAATTTCATTTTGGTCAAAATGTTATATCTTTTTTATTCTGTTTCTTCCAATTTATGTTTATTATATTCTTAAGGTTGCACCTTTTAAAATACTGATTTTCCATGCTTTATTTCACACACATTACGCTCTGTATACATGTTCAGAAACTCCCCTTTTTATTATTATATGCATAATTATAAATTGAATATTCAAATCCACTATATTTCCTAATTATGTGCTCACTTGTGTCACTCGTGTCAAAGTACTAATTTTGGCTATATTTGTGCATATAAAAATAGCCTCTGAAATATTTGCAATCAAGGCCATTATTATTGTACTCTTTATTCGCATCAGGCTGCCTAAATGAAACATTCGTCAGAATGAAATGCTCCTCGTATACCTTTATCCATTAGGTTCTTAATTTTTATATGATATCCATGCTGTAAAAACTTGGGATATTTCTACGCCTTGTTAATTGACTATATAATTTCCTATGTTGTATGACAGCATTTGCCGATAATAAACTCAATAATGTAACTTATGTGCGGATACATGCTATATATTTTCATGTTTTACACTGACATTATATCTATACTTTTTGCAGGATGACCCTAGCACTAGAAATCAATATTCAGAAACTCAAACTTGTTCATCAGTAGTAACACAGACATTTCCTGAAATTGGCAGCAGTAGCTATCATCCTACAAGGTTACCTAAATCTGATGACCTTGTGTCTGCTTTTCAAGGATTGAATTTGTCAAATGGTGCTTCACAGATTGACTCTCGATGTACATTTTTACATGGCTTAAGAAATGCTCAAGGCCAAGCTTCTAAAAGTTTAAATCAATCACACTCATCAAACTCTAATTTTCCATCATTCAGTTTTTCATATTTTCCAAGCCCTTCAATGATTTCTAATTCAAATCTAAGCAGAGGTTATCCATCTTATTTGCCTCCTCATTTTAAAGATTCTGCCTTTTCCACTTCAAGTAGTGATGGAGATGTCGAGGATCCTCTATATGTTAAATATATGAAGGCTGTGGAATGTATTAAATCAGGACTAGGTAGTCCAAGACTAAATGAACATGCATACGTGGATTCACTTAGAGCAAGACAATTTGATGAACGTTTGCTTGGACACAATGATTACATGAACACAGCTTCTGCACTAAACCCAGGAAGACTTACTAGGCAAAATTTGCATTTTAACCCTGGTACAATTAATACTTATGGAGGTGATGTTGTGGGATTTCGGGTTAGGAGTGTTGATGAAAATTTAGTTGAAGTTTCCCCTTTGGCTTTATTGGAAGGGTTCAGGAACAACAAGAATGTACATATTGAGCTTCCTGACATCATTGGCTTTGTTCGAGAGTTCAGGTATAATTTTAATAACATTAATTAAATTAAATAAAATAAAAAAACCTCAACATCCCTAAAGATGGCAAAATTTAAGAATATTCACATGAACTAATATACAACATTATTTGCTTGCTCAGTACCGATCAGTTTGGGAGCCGATTTATACAACAAAAACTTGAGAAGGCAACAATGGAGGCAAAAAACATGATTTTCAAAGAGATACTTGAGAATGCTTTATTGTTAATAACTGATGTGTTTGGGAACTATGTAATACAGAAGGTGCCTCTATAATATCAGGATTGAACATATTGATTGTTGATTAGCTTTAGCTTTAGTTTCTATACTAATAATTTTTTTTGCTTAGTTTTTTGAGCATGGAAGTAGACAGCATATCAGAGAATTGGCAGATAAGCTATACACTCATGTACTGGACTTGAGTTTACATACTTACGGTTGTCGAGTTATCCAAAAGGTACATTTTACTTTGTTTGTACGATACGATATATGATTGTTAGCATGTATTAAGTGATATATTTATGGCAGGCAGTAGAAATTATCGACTATGACCAGCAGACTAAACTTGTTGCTGAGCTCAATGGACATGTTTTGACATGTGTAATAGATCGGAATGGGAATCATGTAATCCAAAAATGCATTGAATTTGTTCCCGAGGACGCAATCTGGTTTATTATTACTTCTTTCTATGGCAATATTGCCACGTTATCTACTCATGCATATGGATGTCGTGTAGTACAGGTTTGTAGATAACAACCATGTGGGCTCTTGCTTTGGTTTGTATTTTTTAATTCAATCTCTGTAAAATATTTATTGTTTGCAATTTGCAGAGAGTTTTGGAGCACTGTAGTGATAGTAAAACGCTGAAAATTATCATGGACGAGGTCTTGACATGTGTTTGCAAACTGGCTCTGGACCCATTTGGAAATTATGTTGTACAGGTTTGTGGTTATTCATAAAAATAAGGTGTCTCTTTGATCAAAGTTCTAAAAAATGCAACACTCGGTGCAGGACAAATTTTGGAACTAAGCATCATAAATAAACTTATTCCAAGTAGAGCATCATAAATATACTTTCTCCAAGTATAGGCATCAATTTGAAGTTATTACAGAGCTATGCCTTGTTTTCATTTGATTAAATTTTGTGCTTGCGCACTTCTAAAGTGCGCAAAACATTAAGTTCATATTGTGTGCAGCGAGTACAAATTATTAGTCTGTGCTTGTGCACTTTTGCCTTAATGAAAACCATACTTATTTGCGTAATAAGTTTGTATTCGAGCTTATACTTGAAACAAGTTTTCTTTTGAAGCTTTGTTTAAAAATATTTTCCTTTAATACATGTTTTTTCCATCGCAAACAAACTTGCATCCACTCTAAATGACACTCCATGCGTACCTTATATTTTCAATTTTTCATTATAAAAACGCACTGATACGGATGCACATAGCATTACTTTATCATTCTTCCATAAACAACACAGATATTGGTATCATATGTGAATCCTATCCGGTAGTTCAGCATTAGCTGTTTATTATTATTCTATGGTGGTTGTGTACAAATATGGTAGCACAAAATATAAGGCGGTGATAAATGTACTTGTATTTCTGATACCCTCATTGATATCTTTGGAAGTAGAATGAATTTTAAAGAGCCTACTGTAGGTTTTTTGCAAGTGTGGTGTTGTAAATGAGGTCTCCTAGAAAATCTCTTCTAGAAAGTGTAAAATGTAAAAATAGAAGTAACAAATTTTGTTCTCACAAGCAAATGAATGGAGGGAGTTTCTGTTTATCAAAATGTACTTAATATATCTCTTAATACAATATATATCGAAGTTGCATATAAAGGTACTTAATATATATTTTACTGTAAAAACCACAAACTTGGTAAATTTGGTTTGGTAATATAGGAAAACTCTTATTAAAAAAATGTTCACTGAATAGGTAAAGCAACAAAAAAACCTCAAAAGTGATAAGTAAATGGATGTGAAGTTTGTACGACTACTCTTTCTTCATCAAGAAATCTTCGAAATCACACTACACTACTTAAACAACACTACCTAAAGTAGAAAATACAAGAAATCACCCTTAAAAACAGCTCTTTGGCGTACCATAAAAAGAAACAAACCGGTGATATCATGATTTGCCATGTTTGCTAAAGTGCACATTGTTTTTTTCTCCTGCACATCTTTCAATTACAGGCACTGTAACATTACTTACTGATTACTGATGTGTAACAGCATATACTGGAACATGGAAAGCCCAGTGAGCGGTCAGTAATAATAAAGAAATTGGCTGGGCAGATAGTTGAGATGAGTCAACAGAAATTTGCTTCTAATGTGGTTGAAAAATGCTTGACGTTCAGCACGCCAGCTGACCGTCAAATATTAATAGCTGAGATGTTGGGCAGCACTGATGAAAATGCCCCACTTCAGGTCAGTTCTTTCCTCATTCACAATTAGATTGTTCAATTGATAATCATTGCAAGTAGTCTTTAGCATATCTAGGAGATTAGTCACATCTTAATTGCTGATTTTTATGTTACTTTTTTTGGCTATGAATGTTAGGCAATGATGATAGATCAATTTGGCAACTACGTGGTGCAGAAAATTTTGGAAACATGCGATGATAAACAGCGTGAACTTATTCTTTCTAGAATCAAAGTTCACTTGAATACTTTGAAGAAATTTACGTACGGAAAACATATCGTAGCCCGTGTAGAAAAACTTGTCTTGGATGGAGGTACCTATCTTATGACTTCAGAACTCTACTCAAGTAAAAGTATAAATGGAGAAACACACAAAGAACTGGGCCTTAAGATCTTAACATTTACGAAGATGCACATGATTATAAACTGCCTTTTACATGGTATGTATGCATGCGTATAAGCTTATATTTGATATATTCCTAATTTTTTCACAGAGAGATGCGATGGTCAGCTTGCGATGAAAATGGCATAGAAATGATGTTCAGCTACCAGAGGGTATATATATTTAGTAGTTTTTTCTGTCAAAGCTTTGTAAGTGGTACACTGAAACTTGAGGAAAAATATTGGTCATACAAGGAGATGTATATATGAATCTGGTATAGCACAGCAGAGAACAAAGTGCAGAAGAAGCATGTGTAAAAATCTCTGTAAAGGAACAGTATACAACTGACTTAGTTATATGGGTAAGTGTCAGTAAGTCTGAATTTGAAAGTGAATTGGTTTTTGTTTAGATATTTTATAAACATTTTTTGATGTTATATGGCGAGTTGCTGAGCATAAGCTATTACTTCTTTTTGTTGCTTATGGTGATTTATCTGTGATGTTTGTTTAGTAACTTTTAATGTTTTTCAGTTTATAGTTTCATAGTGCTTGGATCATATTCATATTTGGTATTTCCTTAGTATGGGCGAAGGGAATCTGGCTATCGATTTTTATTGGCTTGGGGTATCCATCTACGCAGGTTTGTTCAATTGATGTAGTAGAACAAGTACATATTCAACGTGATATCATATGTTCAGATTTTGGCCCAACATCAAACTTATTTGAGACCATAGAACTACAACTCATGTGATATATCTGTCGCACCTCTTCTTGAATGATCGATCACGCTCTGAAAGATTTTATGTGATTTATAAGATTTGATACAGATCGATGTTTGATAAATAGGGCAAATGAAGAACTTGTATTGATATCTCAAAATTTTGATACCGATTCGTTTACAATACACGGCTATATGTAATATACAAAGTGATATGTTTTATATTGTATATTGGATGTGTCAGCCTGTGATAGAATATATTTTACATATATTCTAGGCGTTAAACTATTTTAAAATATTTCCTGATATTACCTGCATTTATTCTCTGATATTTCCTGCATTTATTCTCTGATTTGATTTACTCTTTATTTGGCACATATTTATTTAGTTACATTTCTTTTAGCAAATTAATTGATTTGATGATATCTGCATTTAGGAAGTATTTATTTACTTATCTTTGTTTTAGCAAATCAATTGGCTAATTTGTAGCCTATCCTAACTCTTATAAACTATATATATATATGATTGAAAGTGGAATACAATGCAAGAAAGTTGATTTCTAAATAGATTTCTTTCATGGTATCAGAGCTATTCTCCTTACCCTAGCCTCACCTATCTTCTTCTCCGTTCTTCTTCTTCTATCTTTAATTTTTTTTCCATGGCAGACTCATCCAAGTTTCATCTCGCACTCACCATCACTAATGTTAAATCTCTTATTCCCATAACATTAGACAATGAGCAAGACATGTATCATTCTTGGGGTACTCTGTTTACCAATCTTGTTAGGGTTCATGATCTTTACGATCACTTGCTTCCACCAACGGAGGAGAAGGCTATGGCTGCCTATGTCCAGGCTAAGTCCGTTGATCCAGCACTTTGGAGGCGTTTGGATGCCGTTGTCTTGCAATGGATTTACAGCACCATTTCTTTCGATCTTCTCCTCGCTATTCTCAGACGTAATGACACGGCAGAGGGGGCATGAAACCGTCTTGAAGCTCTTTTTCAGGACAACAAAGCCTCTCGGGCTACCTATCTCGGGGAGGACTTTACAAATGCTGCTTTTGAGGCTTTCAACTCGATCGACAATTATTGTAATTATCTACAATCTTTGGCGGATAGGTTGGCTGATGTTGATGCTCCGGTGACAAATGGTCGTCTGGTTTTACGTCTCATCGGGTCCTTACCAGAAGCGTATAGTGGTACAGTGGACTATATACATAATCAAGAGCCTTTGCCATCCTTTGAGAGTTGTCGTTCAAGATTGAAAATGGCTGAGTGTACTATCAAGGCTCGTCAAGCTCGTGAAACTGGTGGTTCTGAGGGTCGGTCCAGTGGTGTTGCCATGGTTGCCACTGATTCATCTGCAAGCAACAAATGCAACAACAATAATAAAGGGAGGAACAATTTCAAAAACAATGGGAAGAAAAATGTCCACCAAAGTACTAATGGGTCCAATCATAGTCAGCCGCCATATCAACAGCACCAGTGACAGCCACGTCAGCAGGCCCCACCACCACAGTGGCAGCAGCCTGGTTGGAGAGGGTGGACTATACCTCCTTGCCCATTTCCTGCATACTCTTGGCAACCAAGGCCCAATCCAACGGTCCAACGTCCCTCCTCTTCTGGATCAGGCTTACTTGGGTCCAGACCTCAAGCATTCAATGCAGTTGCTCCTCCTGCTCCTAGCTACATGCCCACCGACATTGAGGCCGCTATGCATGCTCTTTCGTTCTCTCAACCAGATGGAAACTACTACATGGATACTGGTGTTACATCTCACATGACGGCGGATGCATGTATTCTCTCTTCTTATTTCAATTCAAGCAATAAGCATCATAACATTGTTGTTGGTAGTGGTTATTTAATTTCAATTATTGGTCACGGTCACACTACATTGCCTCCACCTTATCCACCATTTACCCTAAACAATGTGTTACATGCTCCTAGGCTCATTAAAAATCTGGTCTCTGTTCGTAAATTCACCACAGATAATATGGTTTCTATCTCTTTTGACCTTTTTGGTTTCTCTGTTAATGACCGGAAACAGACTAATGAGATGTGATAGCACTGAGGGCTTATATCCACTTTTCTCCGACTCTCAAGTCATTTCTTCCAACAATCATTCTGCTTTTACTGCTTTGCCTTCGAATATTTGGCACAATCGTTTAGGTCATCCTGGCGATGCTATTCTTAAGTCTCTTTGTAGTAAAAAGTTTAGTGATTGTAATAAGGTTTGTAAAACTTTTTGTTCTTCTTGTCCTCTTGGGAAACATTCTAAGATACCTTTTTATGATTTAGTGTCATATACTTTTCTTCCGTTTGATATTATTCATAGTGATCTTTGGACTTCTCCTATTGTTAGTACTTTCGGTTATTTTTATTATGTTCTTTTTCTTGATGACTATAGCAAATTTTTGTGGACCTTTCCTATTGCAAAAAAAATCTCAAGTCAAACAACTTTTCTTAGCGTTTCATGCTTTAGTCAAGACACAATTTGAACGCAATATTAAGACTTTTCAGTGTGACAATGGTACGGAATACATTAATGGCACTTTTAAGGATTTTTTTGAGAAACATGGTATGCTTTCCCGTCTCTCATGTCCTCATACATCTCCTCAAAACGGAAAGGCCGAAAGACACATAAAATCCATAAATAATATCATCCGGACTATTCTTGCTCATGCATCTATGCCACTCTCCTTTTGGCATCATGCTCTCTCCATGGCTACATATCTTCTTAATATCCTTCCTTCCAAGGTATTGAATTACCAATCTCCCGCTCAAATCCTCTATCAAAGTGATCCGGATTATTCAGGTTTGCGTGTTTTTGGTTGCATATGTTTCCCATTATTCTCTTCTTCTACTATTCATAAATTACAAGAAAGGTCGACTCCTTGTGCTTATTTAGGTCTGGCTCCTAATCATCGTGGCTCCAAATGCTATGACATGTCTAGTGGTAAAACCATAATTTGTCGTCATGTTCGATTTGTTGAAACTGAATTTCCATTCTCCAAACTCCACAAAACAAAACCTTCGAATTATGATTTTTTGAATGACAATATTAATCCTCAATTAATACATCATTTATCTCAAAATACCACACCACAAAATATGCAGCTTGACCCAACAACGCTGCCCAACGACTCGTCCTCTCTTCCTCAATCTAGGTCACAGTCTCACACAGGCCCAGATTCCACACCTCCCACTGTTGCCCACACTCGGTCCTCTATTTCCTCCTCTGACCCATCCTCTCTTCCCCACAGTCCAACCCCGTCTATGACCTCCCCTACTTTGACCATTCCTCACACCACCCCAATGCCTCCCAACCCCATTTCAACTCGCATGACCACTCGTGCATCAAATGGCATTTTTAAACCCAACCCCAAATACTCTTCTAATTACCATACTACCACCACTACAGATATTTCTCCTATTCCGAAAAACCCTGTTAGTGCGCTTAGTGACCATAATTGGAAAAGTGCAACGTTGGATGAATTTAATGCTTTAATTGACAATAAGACTTGGGAATTAGTGCCTAGGCCGCCTAATGTTAATGTTATTCGGTCTATGTGGATTTTTCGTCATAAATATAAGTATGATGGCTCTTTTGAGCGTTATAAAGCTCGTCTTGTAGGTAATGGAAGTACATAGCAACACGGCATTGATTGTGATGAAACGTTTAGCCCCGTGGTTAAACCGGTCACCATTAGAGCGATTCTCAGCATTGCTCTTTCTAAATCTTGGCCCATTCATCAAATGGATGTCAAGAATGTTTTCTTGCATGGTCATCTCAATGAAGCAGTTTATATGCATCAACCCATGGGTTTTCGTAATAAAAATTATCCGAATCATGTTTCTCTTTTAAAGAAATCTTTGTACGGATTAAAACAGGCTCCTCGAGCTTGGTACCAAAGATTTGCTGATTTTGTTGCTACCATTGGGTTCTCTCATAGTACATCAGATCACTCTTTATTCATCTATAAGAATGGTTCTGATATTGCTTATATTCTTTTATATGTGGATGACATTATACTTACAGCTTCTTCTGATCATCTTCGTAAGTATATTATGACTCTCTTAGCTTCTGAAAATGCTATGAAGGATCTAGGTCCTTTGAGTTTCTTTTTGGGTATTGCTGTCACTCCTCATGCCCATGGTCTTTTCTTATCTCAGACACAGTATGCTGCAAAAATTATTGAACGTGCCGGAATGTCTAACTGCAGTTCATGTCCTACTCCTGTTGACACTAAGTCCAAACTAAGTGCCATCGCAGACACTCCTTATGATGATCCGACTAAGTTCATAGTCTTGCAGGTGTTCTTCAGTATCTTACATTCACTCGACCAGACATTTCCTATGCCGTGCAGCAGATCTGCCTTCATATGCATTTTCCAACTAATGAGCATATGAAATCTCTTAAGCGTATCATACGCTATCTCCAGGGTACCCTTTCTTTTGGTCTCCACTTGTACAAATCCAATATTAATCGTATTATCTCATATACAGATGCAGATTGGGGTGGTTGTCCTGACACCCGTCGTTCTACCTCTGGTTATTGTGTATTCCTTGGAGATAATTTGATTTCTTGGTCTTCGAAACGGCAACCTACTCTTTCCCGTAGTAGTGCTGAAGAGGAGTATAGGGGTGTTGCTAATGTTGTTTCTGATTCGTGCTAGATCAGAAATTTGCTTCTAGAGTTGCATTGTCCTATTCAAAAGGCTACTCTAGTTTATTGTGATAATGTGAGTGTTATATACTTCTCCGACAATCCTGTTCAGCATCAACGCACTAAACACATTGAGATGGATATTCATTTCGTCCGTGAGAAAGTAGCTCGTGGTGAAGTGTGTGTGCTTCATGTACCGTCCCGTTACCAAATTGCTGATATTTTTACAAAAGGGCTTCCGTGCGTATTATTTAATGATTTCAGGGACAGTCTAAGCATACGAGAACCTTCCGCTTCGATTGAAGGGGTATGATAGAATATATTTTACATATATTCTAGGCGTTAAAATATTTCAAAATATTTCCTGATATTACCTGCATTTATTCTCTGATATTTCCTTCATTTATTCTCTGATTTGACTTACTCTTTATTTGGCACATATTTATTTAGTTACCTTTCTTTTAGCAAATCAGTTGATTTGATGATATCTGTATTTAGGAAGTATTTATTTACTTACCTTTGTTTTAGAAAATCAATTGGCTAATTTGTAGCCTATCTTAACTCTTGTAAACCATATATATATGATTGAAAGTGGAATACAATGCAAGAAAGTTGATTTCTAAATAGATTTCTTTCAGCCTGCTTTGTTCTATTATATTCGATCAGCTTTTGCTTGAAATAATAAAACATTGTGTTCTTTGAGCCGCATTCATTTCTATCTTCCCCCCTCAAACCGATATTAGGGTTAGGGCATAGCGAATACCCAAATTCGCAAATTCTTGTCAATCTTCAATCTGGCTCTAAACTTAAGAAAATTCTCTGCTCGAAAGTCTTGAGTGATGTAAATACTATTTAGATCTGGTCAGTTCTGTTGAGTTGCTGGTTGTTTAAGCTTAATTTCTGATGGCTTTTAGAAAGTTGACGGCTTGATGTTGTGAATGCTTGAAAGTTCACTAATCTCTTTGATTGTGGATGATCTAGTCAAATTAGCTTCAGCTTTGCTCAACCTTCAAATCATTTCTAAATCTTACATAGTTTTTTTTGCTTACAAAGCTTTAGTGAGAACATCCGCATGTTGGTAGGTTGAAGATATATGATTTGCTTCTAATTTTTCTTTTATGATTTGCTCTCGAACAAAATATAAATCTATTTCAGTATGCTTTGTCATATGTGTAGTATATGGTTTGCTGACATGTATACTGTACTTTGATTATCACACCATAATATTTATTTGGTCTCTGATTTGATCTTTAGTTCACTTAGTAATGATTGTATCCATATTACTTTCGCTTTTGCACTTGCTACACTCTTGTATTCAGCCTCAGTGCTGGATCTGAAAATTGTTGATTGTCTTTGAACACTATGATATTGGTTTATCTCCAATGTAAATGCAGTATCCTGTTATTGGTTGTCTGTCATCTCGGTCTGTTGCCCAATCTACATCTGCATATTCTGTTATATTGAGATTTTTGCACCCTTTTAATGATAGACCATAGTTTGCAGTCTCCTTTAGATATCTTAGGATCCTCTTTACAGCTTTTCAATGTTCATCCAATGGTTTCTACATAAATTGGGACAATTCGTTAACACTGAATGAGATGTCTGGTCTAGTTATATTTGCATATTGCAAAGCTCCAACAATAGTTCTATATTGTTTATTATTAGATATTGGTTCTCCCCTGTTTTTGGAGAGCTGTTGGTTGCTTATCATTAGTGTTCATTGTGGGTTTGCTCCATCCATCTTTGACTTGATGAGCAATTATGTAATATATTTCCTCTGGCATAATATTATTGACATTCACTTAACTTCTATATCCAGAAAATAGTTTAAGCTCCCAAGATCCTTCATTGAGAACCATTTGTCCAGATATTGAATAAGATTATTGATTTCAGCTTCATCTTCACCTGTAATAATTAAACCATCAACATAAATTAGAATGTAGATAGGTGGACTATTGTTAATCTTAGTAAATAATGAATTATCTGATTTAGTAGATTGATAACCCAAATTAACTATAGTGGTTTGCAATCTATCAAACCAGACTCTTAGTGCTTGTTTAAGGTTATATATCGCCTTATTTAGTTTGCACACATAATTCATGTCTTGTTCATATCCCTATGGTTGCTCCATATAAATTTCTTCCTGCAAAATACCATTCAGAAAGGCATTATTGACATCTAACTGCCTAATATTCCAATTTTTGTATAAAGTAATAGTAAGAACAATTCTAATTATTGATGATTTGACTACTAGAGATAATATTTCAATAAAGTCAAACCCACATTATTGGGTGTATCCTTAGCAACTAGTCTTGCTTTATATCTGGCCACATTTCCATCTGGATTTTTCATTAACTTATAAGTCCATTTGCAGTCAACTTTGTTTTTGTTATGTGATGGACACACGAGATCTCATGTTTTGTTTTTTATGAGTGCATTATACTACTCATCCATAGCTGCTTTCCAATTTTCGTCCTTTGCAGCTTGCTCAAATGTTTCACGTTCTTTAGGTAGTGTATAGCTTTGGCTTGAAAATGGCACTCTTTGCCCTTGTGATCATGGGGTGACCTGATCTTACTTTTGTCCCATCATGAGATGGTTCTTCCGTAACGATTTAGGATTTTATATCTATAGTAGTGAATATTTAGAAATCTAAATATTTAAATATTTAATTTGAAATTCTAAATAGTTCATTATAATTATTTTTGTAATGTTAATAAATCATTTTTAATTGCTTTATAAAGATATAAACTCATTTTAAAATAAAATAATTTTGGTCGCGTTTTGCAGTTCGACGTCATGTTTTTTGCAGTTCGAAAATATAAGTTTTAGGAATTTATTAAATGTCATAAATATGATTTTTATAGCCTTAGTAAACTTCATTTAATTATTAATAATGGAAAACTTATTTGAAAATGTATTTACATAGATATGTAGTTCATCAAAAAATGAAAAATGTGACCAAAACGCTTTTTTCGGATTTTCGACTTTTCATCGAACGTAAGTTGTGCAACATTGTTGCAACCTTATTTACATTTTTAAACATGTATACTTACAAATCTTAAACCATTTACATTTATCACTAAAAGAGAAAGTAACTTTGCTTCTGTTAATTTTTATTATAAAGAAGATATTTTTAAGTTTATTACTAAAATAAAAAGGTATTTTCATTATGATTTGATGTTTTTGGATTTGATTTGATATGCACCCATTATGTTGCAAATGAAGTGATATTTGTGTAAGATGATGTGAAGTGAAAGGATGAGTTTTGAAAAAAAATCTAAGGGTATATTGGTAATTTAGTTTGAGGGTAAAAAAGTCTTCTACCAACTTTTGCTACTTGTATAGATACCCCCTTTCTTATTCCATTTCTCACTTCCATTTTCCATATCTAATACTACTTCTTCCTCTTCTTCATTATGTCCATTAATCCATAATAAAATTTAAACAAACACCTCTTTTCCTTACTTATAATCTTAAACTAACCATTTAAGCCATAGCTATTACCTCCTCTGTCGAAAAGACACGAACTTTGAAGCACCTCCTCTCTCCTCTACCAAGACCGAACCCACCCCTCGCCCCTACCCCCCTTCAAGCCACTTTTCCTAGGGGAAGCTCCGTCCGTGTGTTGTCACAAATTTTAGCAAAGAAGTGGTAGCTCGTTTTTGGAATTTTGGTTAACAAGTATGTTAGTAAAGCTCACTTTAAACAACTTTAAACTAGTGATATTTTGTGATATATTTATTATTATCACTTGAATGATGTATATGTGTTATGTGAAGATTATATTGGTTGTTTTAATTTGATTTCCCACTCAGGCGGATTGCATAAATAACCACTTTGTGCAAAGGACTAGAATATGAGATCGAAGTGGTCGTAGCTAACAGGTCGCAACGACGCACTTCGAAAAACATGTGTGATAATGAACTCTAAAGGAGTTCTTTGATTATGGTGAACATGTATATGTTTATATGCCTATGTGGCATTGCTTATGTTGTTAAGCATGTGATTTTATCTTTTGATTGAAATTGTTTAAAGTGACATTTGGAATCTTGACCTTCTCTTTTTTATAAATATTTTAAAAAGGGTTTTTGAACTTGGCTTGATTTTAAATCTTTTGCAAAGTATTTTTAAAGATGGTTTAGAATATATTTACTAAAGAAGTGTTTTATTTTATAGAAAGGACTTTGGTTTTTGTAACAAACTTGTTTATAAATTAAGGATATTTCGAAAAGACTTAAGGATTCAGTTTTCTAAATTGTTGTATAAAAACATTATCTTTTTAAAAGGAATCTCTTTGTCTTTGCCACTAAGTAACCACACAAACTAGTTAATTGGTATTAAAATGGTGACATATTTATGGGAAGTAATTCATCTCGCATTTAACACTAAAGCCGACAAGTAGACTGATCCTTCTATTCATGAGATTCAGATGTGAGGCGCTTAAACGAAGAAGATGTTCAAGAACAACCAATGCCCTAGCTCAACTGGCCTCTTTTCTGTGTGAGGGATAGATAAGATCAAAATATCGGAAACATATTAACTATGAGAGAATTAATTTCCAAATCAGACATGATTAATTAAGCTATATGAAAAATGTTATCATTTTATACTTGATACTAAATAGCTATTCTGAAGATTAAGAATGTCCGTCGAGCCATGGGTTGAGAGGTAGTAATACCTTAACTTGGCCAACCTTATTGTCAACTAAGGAATAGTTTAAGTCTGAAATCAAAAAGTGGTGTTGAGTATTCAAAGTTAGATTTTTCATATGCAGATATTTACACCTAATAATGGTTTGTCCATAATTGATAATTTGACATATTTTTATCAATAATTGGTTCGAAGAAACCGAGATCGGATTTGGGCGACTCCTATTTGAAAACCACTTCAAACCTTTATATGCGTTGAAAAGTGAAGGCATGTTAAAGATGATGACTTTGAGGACCTGAGATCTCCATAATGTAGAGCTACTTGCCATTAATCTCTAGGGCAATTCCTAATATATATATATATATATATATATATATGGTGGCAGTAGTGTCTTTATTCTGGAATCTTTCTATTGCAAGGGCTGCTCGTTACTAATCTTATGGGTAATTCCCAAACAGGATGTAGTAGAAGGAGTGTGTTCGATTTGTCCTTCATCTGGACAACTTGTATGGAAAAGTGTTTGACATTGCATTTCTAAGACCACATACAATTGGTTTTTACAAACGTACATCTGTTTGATGGTGCATAAGTTAATCCCTCTTATTCTTAACACCCTTCCTGAGGTGTGCGAATTCAGAGGTTTTACTTTTATGGAAATCAATTAGTGTGCTGTCGGAAATGACAATGTGACATTCAAAGTAGGATTTGCCATCTTGTGAAAGGCATAACATTACCTCAAGCCTCATACATCGGTAATGGCAAAAACACGGTAGATGCGGCAGGGCTATGTGGGTCACACCCATTAGGATATGATCATCACCTTTCTCGATTACCCTCTATATTTTGAATTTGTTGGTATGCTACGGAATTTGGTAAAGTTTAGGAACTACCGCAGTGGTGACATACTCGGTACTTTCTACGGAAGGGGTATGCCAGTCATGTGTTGGTAGAGGTGTAGGCAGATGTTCTGTAGCCTCGGTACATTGGGATGCATTATACATAAGGTAGTCCTTTACCTTGTCATTGTTGGAAATCTAGTCTCTGATACGTGCCTTTACGTATTTGATTGTATACTCAAATAAGCTGTCGAATTTAAAAAATATAACAATCCCAACTATTTTAATATGTTATTTGAAAAGTGTTTCCAAAGAATATCATTGAAAATAATATCCTTGATTTTACGTAGTAAAGGTTGTAGTTATCATAAGGTAAAAACACATCCATATTTATATGCGGCGTGGTCTTATGAGATACCATTTTTTCAAGAGTATTCGTGCTTTTGAGTTTTATCATATCAGCCTCATGATTGAACTGGAGTTTATTTCTTTTTCCTTAAACTCTCGTCCGCCCTAATTTTCGGGCAGCCAAATAGTCAAATCTAGCTTAGAGCATCTTGGAGTAGCCCAGAGCAGAAGATTCCTCTGTAGATGGTTATCTATTTCTATTTCTGTTGTATTATGTATAAGTATCTACCAGCACATGTAGGGATAGGCAGTTATAGTTGTCCCTGGCTGGATTAGTACTTGTTGTCACTTTGATATATCATTTTTAAAGGGATTGTATGTGTTATCTTTGTGTATTAAAATATGTTGTTCCATGTATTGTGAAAATCTATTTGTTCTGTCTTCTATCTTCATTTTCTTTTTACCTATGATTATTTTCCTCTCCGGCATTTGAATTTGCAGCACATGAATATCGTGGTGTATTAGTTTCAATTTTTGAGGGTCAAAGAGGTGGGTCATCACATCTTCTGTATTGGCTTGAATTATGTTATTTCCTAAATTACTTTCCTGAGCATTTGAATTTTCTTCATTAACTTGTTGAGTTTTAAAGGGGATTGATCGAGATGATCAGGTAGTTTTGTGGATTCATGACCTGGTTGATCAAACATGTGAGTTGTGAGTCGAAAACTCCTGTAGTCCTTTCAGCCTCCTTTTGGTACCATGCATATGAATATATAAGTAACTCTGATATTGACATTCTTTGATTGTATACCTTTTTGGTTGTGATCATATCTGTTCTACTAAAGGAAATACATGTTCATTAAATATAACATGCCCGCGTATGAAAATTTTCCCACTATCATCAAGGCACTTATATCCCTTTTGATTTATTGCATGCCCTAGAAAAGTACAAGGTTTCGATCTGAAATTCAATTTATTAGTATTATATGTGTTACCCTGCATTTTGGTCAAGACCGAGATACCAATAAATTGGTTGGAAAGGATGGATACCAAGATTGAAGACCGATTAGAAACAAGGCTATGATCGATACCGTTAAAATTGGAACAACTCCAATCAAGGTGGGATTGATTGGAAATGATGAACATGGCTAGAAGAGGCTACATTTCAAATTTTAGGTCAATCGAAGTTCGTATACTCGAGATATGGATGGATCAATATTGGTGAGAAATGGTTCTAGGATCGATACCTTCGTATCGATCATAGTGATAATTGATTTGGATCGATCGATCTTGGGATCGATGGCTTTTGTATCGTTGAAATCTGCATCGATTTGGTTGGACACGGCAAAAGGAAGGGGGTACGCCTCATATCGATCAGGGCAGAGATCGACACGAAGAATGGACCACTAGTTTTAGGGACTCAAATGGATATTTCGTATCGATCCCTTATAGATGATACGAAGGAGGTAATCAGGATCGATACGAACAACATGGACTTGAATATGACTCGGATCTATATGAAGGATGAGGCGGCTGGATGGATACGAAGCCTTATAACTTCGCTAGGTATTCGGATCGATGCAAGAGTGAAAATAGTGCATGGACACAGATTGACAATTGACGGATTTTGGGAAGGCATTTCATATCGATCAATCATAGATCGATACGAAATGATTGATGGATATGAACAGAGGCACAAGTGATGGATACGAAAGGCTTAGCGACTGATAGATATGAAGAAGGTCAGGGCAAAAGAAGCGGTTAGCAAGCATGAAAAATGGATCTACACGCGATTATCGTTCCACATCATAACAACCTCCTTAATCGATAAGTACGAGATCGATATGAGCTTGATGGATACCAAGCTATTGGTACGAAGCCTTCAGCCCATCAACAATCCAATACTTGCATCGACAAAACTTAACATCTACAAGTCTAAATGCTACGAAATTTTCACAGGGACTTCCTTAAGTAGTCAAGAAGGTACATGATCGATCTCAACTCGATTTGACCATGTCTGGATCGATACGAATTTTACATGGATCGATCCAAAATCACCCTAGATCGATCATGTGGGCCCACCAGCGTAAGAGAAGATGTATTCTAGGTTTTTGGGAGGATATTTTCATATCTTCACCTATAAATAGCTATCCTATGGCAACTAAAAAAGGACTTCCTCTGCTCTTTACACAGAAACTCTGCCGTTTTTGCTATTGATTTTCAAAGGCTTGTAATTGTAATCTCAATACAAAAGGAAAAAAACGATTAATTCAAAGTGGACGTAGGCCTGAGATAGCCGAACTGCTATAAACCTAATGTCTTCTCTTATTTTCTTTCATTTTAATTTTACTATTTCTTCATTTTTATTCTCTACATTGTTTGGATCTGAGATCTGTGTTAAGATATTGAGGTTTACGTATAAATGCTAATGATTTCGCTATTTCTGGGGTTTATGACCAATTTAGCGCAAACACTTTGGTGCTTCCACTGAGAACGACTAGCGCCCGCTACATTAGATTTGGAGTTTAGATTTGGAAAGCAAAAGGATCAGATCTGGTAGGGATCATGATCAGGCAATCTGTAATGGCCCGTAATTTCCAATAATTAAATTTGTTGATTTAATAAAATTTTGGCAATTGAATTTGGAATAAATAAAAATTTGCAATTTGTTAATGAATTAATAACGGGAATGAGATGTAATGGTGTTAAATTTTTCCATAATATAACAATAGGTTGAATAAAAAGAATGGAAATTCAAGATTTATTAATTTATTGGAATTTGAATTTAATAATTGGGTTAATGGCAATAATTGAAATTTAATATTTAAATATTACGTTAATGGAAATAAGTTGAAAATTAAGAATAGCATGTACTAAATTATGAACCAATGTTGATTTCATCCATTTGATAATGATAGATTAAATAATAGGAGGAAAGGTCAAATAAAATGGATTTTGGAATTTTAATTTATAATTTCTGAATTTAAATGGAATTGAAATTAAACACTGAAATTGATGAATGAATCAACGTTAAATTGACGTCTGAATTTGTTTAAATTACTGTAATTGTTTAAGTAATTAAAAATGATAAGAATTTTCGATTATAGAATTGAAATTGAAAGTTTGGTTTAATTAATTTTTTTTGGATAACATGGGTAACCTTAAGATCATGGTATTCATTGATACTCACTTAAGTAAACCCCCACGCCGTGTGTCTACCCCGCTTTTATTTAGTCGTCGCACACGGATGCGTAACGTTGAAACTCCCACTGATGGTTAGACGCTGTGATTCGAACTTGCCCGGACACAGTCCTTTAGTCCCCATCTCCCAGCTCCCTAACCAATCGAGCTACGAACGGCGGGTTGATTTAATTAATTAATTTTAATTTATTTAATTAATGTAAAATAGCCATTTTAGCCACTGACTCGGATTTCGACGAAATCAGTTTCATCGGATCTGTAACAGTGAATTATTATAGGATTTCAAGTTTCGTAACGATCGGGCATGTCGTTTGATCATACGGACTCGAAACGCCCAAAAATCAATTAAATTGAAATCAATTTGAAATAACTTGATTTTAGCAAAACTTCTTCGTACGATGGAATTTGGACATGAAACCTGTTCCATTGCATTTAAAATATTTTAAAAGATCTATTTTGATATATGGGTTGACTAAATTTCGTTCCGGAGTCAGAACGGGCTTTTCGGGTCATTTTATCGTTCAACGCGTATATCAATCGAGTCCATCTATTCTATTTCAACTTTGTCTATATATGCCTTGTTATAAACCCTAGCCTATTCCTTATGTTCATTGTTCTGCATGTACAGTTCAGCTGTCTCTCCTCCTCAATGGCCGACAATCAAATTCTACATCCAATTGCAATTCAAAATCAAATCAAAATTTCAAACTACACAAACTATATCATATTTTATATCCAAAAGCTCTGGAAGAGCGCATCTCAATTCTGTGATTCATTTTTAAGTTCGATGCATTGTTTGTCCAGAAATTGATGAACTATCTACGGCCGTTCATCACGCCGCGACCAAAATCGTGCGATCTTCGAATATATTTCTGGGTATTGTAGAGCGGACCGAGGGGACTTTGTAACAACCCTCATATTTATCGATTTTATATTTAAATATTTTATTTAAATATTTTATCGTTAATCGGATTTTTGTTCGAAAAGCTACTTTTTGCAAACAGTCGAATTGGGACTCGAGACCACCCCCATTGAGCTCAAAATGCCGTTTGCGACCTTTTTGAGTATAAGCTTCGATATGTTTGGAGAAAGTTGAATTTTGCTACTTTTTGCTTTGGGCTTTGGTTTGGGCTGAGCCAATTAACCACTTACTAACTCAGTTCCAACCCCCTCTCCTCTTCACTTCATTCTTATTTTCCTAGCCCTTCAAGCTTTAGCAACAGTGGTGGAGAGGAGTGGAAATTAAAACTCCAAGCCCTAGTTCCATAGAAAAATCCAAGCTCTTTCTCCAAACTAATAGAAGAACCCATTGATAAGCTTCTCTTCTTCTTCTCCAACTCATTCTCTTATCATTTCAGAAATTCCTAAACCTAATTTTGGGAATGTTCTTCTTTTAAAGCTTAGAATCAAGCTTATTGAGTTGGATTTGAAGAGTGGTGATTCTCCTTTGCTTTCAAGCTTCATCTTCATAAATTTTAGTGCAAATGTGAGATTTTTAATCTCACATCTATGCTTATAATTCTCTTCTATTGTTAGGTATGAGTTCCTAACACTTATTCATGTGCATTTGATTTTGATTTGGATTGCTTTCGTGAATATTCCAATTTTTAGTGTTTTGAGTTCAATTCGTTAAAAATTCTAACTTTGATGTTTGAACATATTTTTGGTGATGCATCAAGGAGCATATAGGGCCGGGTAGTCGATTGGCATAATCCCTTAGCGCCGTTGCTCAAGAGAATGCAATTTGGTCAAGATTGAACCTCATTTGTAATAGGCAGGGAAGAGGCTGGAAACAGGTCCGGCCGGCCGACCCCCCTGGATCGGTCGACCGACCTGCTTCCAAATGTGCAGTAGCACTTCTGTTTCTGGTTCGGCCGACCGACCCCCCTGGTTCGGTTGACCGACCTGGTGCCCGAGAAGTTTCCTACCTCTGGTTCGGTCGACCGACTCAGGGAGTCCGGTCGACCGACCTGCTACAATTTGCCAGATTAGCCTATATTGCTAATTCGTCTGAATTTCCAACTTTAATCGATTCGTGTTGCCTCCCTTTTGTTGTTGTCATTTATTATCGACTTTGATGACTTATTTTCTTTGGGAATTCTTGAAATATCCATTTCGATGGATCCTTTATCGATTTCATTGGATTTTATTCACGTTTTCGAATGTGAATCTTTGTGATTGATTGTTCCTACAATCTTCTTTGTGATTTGTCACTTTAAAATATAAAGGTTTTCTATACTAGTAGTAAATATCAAAACTCTTTCTTCAAATGATTTCAATACTATTTTATTACAAAGCTCGTTTTCTCAAAACCGTTTTCCAATCTATTAGTATATACAAGCCTTTACCTCACTCGTATGAGAAATCTAATTAAACGACTTAGTAAAACGAGTGGTATGAAACGCTTGCGTTTACTTCGTTGGTTAATTTTTGGACTTGTTCGATTGAACCACTTGTGACAATTTTCTAGTGGAGATTTACAATTTGTTTGTAAATATTTAAGTTAAGCTAGTGGTTATGGGACATGAAGCTAAGCTCATATATTTACTAGCTTATTGTAATTGATACTTCTCGTTGATCATGACGATCATCTTTATGGTTTAGACTAGCAATGTGCGATGTCTCTTTGTTTGCGAGGTTAGGCTAGACACCATTTGTGTGATTCCATTCACACATACCTTTTCGGTTAGCCTAGACACCACTTGTGTGATTCCATACACACATACCTTTTTTCTTTTTGGTTAGGCTAGACACCACTTGTGTGATTCCATTCACACATACCTTTTCGGTTAGCCTAGACACCACTTGTGTGATTCCATTCACACATACCTTTTTGCTTTTTGGTTAGGCTAGACACCACTTGTGTGATTCCATTCACACATACCTTTTCGGTTAGCCTAGACACCACTTGTGTGATTCCATTCACACATACCTTTTTGCTTTTTGGTTAGGCTAGACACCACTTGTGTGATTCCATTCACACATACCTTTTCGGTTAGCCTAGACACCACTTGTGCGATTTCGATTCACACATACCTTTTCGGTTAGCCTAGACACCATTTGTGCGATTCCATTCACACATACTTTTTCGGTTAGCCTAGACACCATTTGTGTGATTCCGCTCACACATACCTTTTTGCTTTTTGGTTAGGCTAGACACCACTTGTGTGATTCCATTCACACATACCTTTTCGGTTAGCCTAGACACCACTTGTGTGATTCCATTCACACATACCTTTTTGCTTTTTGGTTAGGCTAGACACCACTTGTGTGATTCCATTCACACATACCTTTTCGGTTAGCCTAGACACCACTTGTGTGATTCCATTCACACATACCTTTTTGCTTTTTGGTTAGGCTAGACACCACTTGTGTGATTCCATTCACACATACCTTTTCGGTTAGCCTAGACACCACTTGTGCGATTTCGACTCACACATACCTTTTTGTGATTTTCGGATTTCGTGTGTTGATTTCTGGAATTTATGTTTCACCAACTTTTATGATTGGCATTGATATATATGTCATTTATTGTGGCTTGGTGAATAAAATTAGGAGTATGACATTCCTTTTTATCTTGAGTAGATTATTGTGATATTGATTAATCTCTTGTTGATTTTCAATTACTTATTTATCACAGCTTGGCATTTTGATTATTATATGTTTATGTCATATCTCTTATTATATATCACTTCATCTGATATTTATAGCTAGACTGATCCGTTTATTATTTTCTTCTTAAATAATACTCGGGTCAGACTGAGATTTTACAGGTGCTTCCTCACGGCTTCCTATCTGGAACCATCTTCTGACTTTTGGCTAACTACTTTAGTTTGGTAGTTTTTGTTGTATACATTTGAGATGAAGACTCCTTGATGTATACATATTTTTTTCTAGCACTTGTATCTATTCTTTTTGATATTGTGGATCTTGTTTGACCACTACTCTGATGTACACTTTCATGTGTAGTATTCATATCTATTTCCGCCTTTGTGATATGAATTATCTGTGACTGATTTATGTTATGTTTATTTCTGTATTTGTTTCCGAAGATATTATAGCCACTGTGTAGTAGCTTTGAGTTTGTGTCGGTATGTCGGATTTCCCTCTTGATAAGAAATGCATGTTATACTATCTGACATATCGATGCTCGCGCAAAGCAATTACACGGATGGTCGCTCCTCAACAGCCTTATTCTCCATGCTAGTTGACAGCATTACCCCTTAGTGTTCTTGGCTAGCGTCGGTATAGAGGTGGGGCGTCACAGACTTCATCTATGCAGTTTATTTGGCGAATCGATGGTTGGATTTGTCATAATAATTGGATTAGGGTTTAAATATAGGTGGCGGTCGGTCCCTGTTTTGGTTCGATCGTCATCTCAGTTAAATTGAATTTATTTGAATTGAATTGTTATTTAATTTACTATTGCATATAAACTGCCAGCTAAATAGTTATTTAATTTATTATTGCATATAAACTGCTAGCTAAATAGTTATTTAATTTATTATTGCATATAAACTGCCAGTTAAATAGTTATTTAATTTGTTATTGAATATAAACTGCCAATAAATGCCTGTTATTTATTATCTGTTCTATATTGATGTTATTGTTTGAATTGGATGATGATTGTATAAATGGTTAATGGTTGATATTGGATGAATGGGTATTGTATTTTATATTATTATAAACTGCAAGTTGTTATGTATTTTTATTTCATCCGGGATTGCGGTTTGAAATGATATATAACCAAATTTTATTTTAAATTACCGACTGAAATGATAAATATCTGCATCACTTGACCATAGGATAGAAAATTATATACAGACGCCGCGGTCTATATACAAAAATAATCTGCAATGATTTCTATGTTTTATAAAGAAATATATGGGTTATATGATTATTGATTTTTGAAGTTATATAAATGTTATTTTATTATTGATTTTAGCTATGCATAAATTTGTTTTGAAATATAAATTAGTTAAATAATAAAGTTTGATTGTTTATATAATATGATTGAGTATATGTTTAAAATTATGTTGTATATATGGTTTATATTGACTTAAATAAGTTTGAGGTTGGAAGATAAATACGAAATTGATTTGAAATAAGTTATTTAAGAATTATACTCGAATAAATTTGATTTGAAATTTAGATAAAACTGAGATTTTAAAGGATGTATTTTTATAACTTGATTTGGTTTAAAGTGATTGAAATGAATATTTCAAGTATCATTAAATTTAAGGAAATATTCAGTTATCTGAAATTTGGGTTATATTTAAATTTTAATGGATTTATTATGTAAATTATTTCAAAACCAAATAATAGAAATTGAATTGTTAGATTGAAATTTCCAAACTTAGTTTTGAAATTTTTTAATACTCAATTTTTGAAATATATTGAATTGAAATGGTTTATTGAAACTGAAAGTGAGTTGAAAGTTATGAATCGAGATTTAATTTAAAGTGAATAAAATTGTGAAGTCGAGGAAATTATTTTACTTTATAAACAAATTTTAAATTCAAAATATTTTATTTTATATACCGTTTGAATATCGAAACCATTCAAGTTTTCGGAAGCTATGATGTAGAAGCTATGAAATTCGAAGTAATATGTTTTCAAAGGTTATATTTCAAGAGTTTTGTTTCGGAATATTATAATTTTGAAAGTGTTATGATTTTGGAAAGGATATATTCGAAATAAAATGATATTATATTGATTTGGGTTTTAATAGAACGATATCATATTGACTGGTTTTTGAAACAGAAATGATATCGTATTTATATGGTTTTGAAATGGATATAATATTCTGGTTTTGAAGTATAATGATTTTAAATAACCACGGTGTTATAATAACGTTTGGTTGTTAAAGAGACCTGGATCGGAAGTTCTCATACTCTCTGCCAACTCCGAAAACTACTTTAACAGCCGTGTACGCAGTGGAGATTTCAGAATGAAGTAGGATGATGGCGGCGTTCCTTTGAGGTATGAACGTGGACCCGACTCTCGTAAGTTGGCATAAGATGGCTAAAACAAGCGCAATTGACGGGCTAATGAGGTCATTCCTCTAATCGGACACACTCCTTCGATATTATATTCTGACTTTGAGATTTATTCGGTGGCCACTTTGATTCTTTTGATTTGGGGGTGTGGCTTGAGGTGGGCGGTAGTAGCTGCTATGCGTTACCACCGGCCCAGAAGTGTAATTGGTATATCTACCCTGGCATTGCCAATTGTGCCGTGTCACCTACCCTAGCACGCCTTGTATGAGTTTGGTTTTCTCCCGTAGCCCGTCGAGTATTTAGGGTAGTCTTCCGATCTGGAGATGCGTTGATACTGGATGGACTGCTGGAACTATTATTAAGGGGAATATTGGGTCACTCCTTAAGCTATTTAAAAGTAAGTCTATTTTACTATAGACATTATTATAATAGCGAGATATTACTACATAGTAAATAGTTTAACGGATCCTTAGGAGATGTGAATCCCGAGCATCTTTTAAGTTACCGCACTCACATTTGACACCAGATAGGAGATGTCAAATCCCGTAAACATCTCTGGCGCCGTTCCACTTATATTTCTTTCATTTGATTTAACTTACATAAGATCTTTTAGTTTTGACTTGAGTGTTTTGTCTTTTCCAATCGCTTGGGTCAGCCTGAGCATTTCAGGATTTGAAGGCCTTAATTCTAGAGGATGAAGACGAAGAATTATTATTATTATTTGTTATATATTCCACTACACCATTGTATTCCGCTGCATTATTAATATTCTCTGGTATGTGTAACTCTGATATGCATTGTATAAGTATAATCAAATGTTTTTGTAAAACAGCTTCATGAACTGTTTATTTGATTATTATATTTTATCGTTCTGGTGCAAGATTCTATATTGTTTTTTTTCTTTCTCTACTTTTTCTTATTTATCCCATAACACTCCGCCCTTTTTAATGGTTTAAGTCTGACGTGTATTGTTTATCATCGATTTAAAGCGTACAAAAAGGCGGGATGTTATATCTGGTATTAGAGCTTTGGTTTAGCAATAAACTTTAGCTTTTTGGTGTCCGACTCTTTATCAATAGGGTAGTAACACCCTATGATGAGTCGTTGAGCGTGTGTGTGTGTGTGTGTGTATATATATATATATGAGAGCATATTTGTTTGTGTTATAAAAAGGTTTTAATATTATGTTAATTTGTTCCGTTTTGTATTTATAAATTCTGATTGGTGCATAGGACGCTATGACATCAATAGGAATTTCTAAATACTTAATAGGACAGACCGACACAATATTTGTTTTGAATATAGGTGAATGAAATAATTTTGCCTATTATTTTTCTATATATAAAGTAATAAATTTTATAAAGGTTATATTTGGTTGTAATATATTGGTTGTTAGTAGTGAAATTTTTAGATATTAGTTGAAAATAAAATTGAAATAAAATGAATGAAAGATCGAAAACTTAAAACTTGAGTTCCAGGACTTTGGGGAAAAATTTCTTTTGAATGATTTTAGAATATTATAATAATATTATTTAGAAGTATTTTCTGATTTAAATATTCCAATAAGATTTGAAAGAATGTTTTAAAGAATTTTGGAAAGAAATAAGTCCTGTTCTTCCCTCTCTATCGCTGGGAAATAATTTCGGTGATGAGTGCACGCATCATCGACGTTCATTTTCGAGTTTCAAAGTGGGAAGGCCACTGTAGTAGTTTTACTACAGATTTATTTGGATAAACAAATACATATTTCAAATTGTTTTAAATATAATTGGATATAAAAAATTTAAGTATATACATTTATCTATTATTTTAAAATGATTTGAAATTTAACCCGGTATTTAGTTCTTAAGCTTCCATTAATTAATAATTTCAATTAGTGTAGTAAAATGGAATGTAACTAATTAATAATTGGAACCTCTAAATGGAATAAGAGATTAAATGCTAGGTTATAAATAAAATAACAATAAAGATGAAATTTGTAACCTATAAAAACAAAAGATATGATTTTTGAACATTTAATTAATTTAAAAAAGAAATGAGATAAAGTTGTATAATTTTCAATTGCATTCTTTAACATACATATAACTTACCAACTATTAAAAAGTTAAAATGTTAAAAGAATATGTAATGGGAAATTTTACAAGTAAAATTTGAAATAATGAAAGTATTTAATGAAATTCTTTAATAAATAAGAATTGGATGTTGTAGTTGTTATAAACTTAAGTATAATGGAAAGGCTACAAATTAAATAAATTGAAGGTAAGTATTATAAATAAATGAATAAATGAAATAAAGTAATAAATGAATGAAAATAAGTTAAATTGAGAAATGAATGAAGGTAGTACAATAAAAAGAAATTTACGTGTTACGAATAAATGAAAAAAAATGAATTTTTTTAAGAAATAAATGTGAATTAAAAGATAAATCATTATATGAATGAAAAGGAAATCAAACAATAAATGCTATGGAATGAAATTGATGAAAATGAACTTGATTTATTGTTTGGAATTATTATTTGCTTGGTTTATTTTGTTTAGGCAAAAGATATTTTAAAATTATTGGATGAATAAATAATCTACCTAGTTTCATCTAAGACTGTTGCAGTAAACGGTGCACTTAGTAGTTTATTCTTCATTTTGTACAATTTAAAGTTTTTGAACCCGAACAACTATTTGTTCTGTTGATATGAATGGATAATTGATTAGTGTTGATTTTATATGATGGCTATATGTTGGTTGCAAGTGATTGCTGTTATATTGATTTGTTTGTTGGTGGTTGAAACAACTTTAAATATTTCATTTTATATAGTTATTAACGCTTTTGAATTATATAAGTGAAATACATGTTATGTAAACAATGGCTACTACTTTTGGTTTCATAAAATAAGCATAAATTGCTCGATAAATAGGTACGTTTTTGGATTACGTTTTACAGCGTTATTATATTGTTTTTCCCATGTTGGGATATATATTATCTTGAAAAATATATGTTGTATATTGTTATATTTGATACTATATTTTCTCTCGAGGCTCTTCGTACAAAGGAGACTCTGCCAAAAAATTTCATAAAATTTAGACTTAGAAAATTTTGAAAAATGTTTCCAAACTTTATTAATTTGAATATAAAAAGATTTAATGGTTGTAAATTAATATATTTTATTTAAATTAATTAATTTTGTGACGACCCAGAATTTTCGAGCATTTAAAATTGGAATATTTAATTGCTTTTAAAAATTCAATAGAGTAATTTTAACTTGAATTACGAATATCACTATTTATTTGATAATTAAATTATTGAATTAAATAAGTGAAGTTGGGTAAAATGTTGAATCTGGAATTTTAAGATTGTTAAAAATAATTTGAAGGCTTATAAAATTTATATCGATAATAGGGAAAATAGTAAAAGTGTTAAAATTGAATTTGGAAGTGTTTTGTTCAGTATTGAAATTTATATAGTTTAAATTGAATTTAAAAATAGCCTTCCGAGGCACAGTCTCAGAATTAGACGAAACCAGTTCCATTGGGTCCGTAATATTGAATTATTATCGGATTTCAAATTTTGTATTAATCGGAGTTAGTATGTGAGTGTACGATATATAAACGCGTTGAGAATTTAGTTGATAATAATCTAATTTAATTTAATTTAATTAATCAAGCTTCTTGTATACGCCATCTTCCTGTCATTTAATCACATACTTTCCCAATTCTGAGCCGTTCAACCAACAATCAAAGTGCTCGAACTAAATAATAATAATAAATAAAAGAAGAAGCTTCAAGTGGAAGCTTTCAGCCGTGTAAAAATATAATAAAGCAGACAAAGCACGATAAGGCCGAACTTCGTTTTCTTCTTTCCCCCAAACCTCACCGTGATAAATATATATATATATATATATATATATAATAACTCCAGCAAATCGAATATCATCTTCATTCCGATCAATTAAGGGATGGTGGCGATGCACCCTCGGGGAAGCTCGAGCAAGCTTGTACAATGCGACATCGTGTACTGGTGATCGATATTTAGGGCAACAACTAGGGTTTCGCTTTGAGCTTGATTTTGGGGTTAGAGGTTATGCGAGTTTGGATTTAAGTTCAGAGCGTTGAAGTGCAGCTCCATGCTAAGATTAGGAATGCTCGATGGTGATTTAGGGAGAGGGGAAGGCCGAGGTAATCGCGAGGCGCGTGAAGACGCTAGGGTCGTGTTGAGTTTGCGATGCGAGGAGCGACAGCTGCAGTGGTTGAAGCAGTTTGGGATCGTGACAGTATAGGCCAGAGGGGAACTCGCGATGACTGGTGGTAGGACGTGGTTTGAGTTCCCGGATTTGCCGTAGCGTGGGGTTTCAAAGGATCGAATACTGTGCGTGGTAGGTAGTGAGGTGATGGTGCTTCGGTTCCCTTGGGTTTAGGATTTGTATTGCAAGGTATAAATTCTGATTCCAATTTACATATATTTAATTTGCGAAAAATAATATAAATATATTTAACAGTATTGGATTTAGCAGTGAGATAAGCCGTGATATAAATTTATTTATTTTTCAATTGAAATATATGTATATAAGTGAACATGAAGAATATATATAGATGAGATTTTGAAAATAGGAATTTTAAATGTTAAAAGATTTTTTTTAAAAATTCAGGTTTTTGAAATCTATGGTTCATTTCTATAAGTATAAGTGGTTTCAAATATATATTTATAGATCGGTTATAAATTTTTAACAGTAAAGTAAAATTTATGATTTTACTTACCTATTAGTTTTAAATTTAAAATGAGAATATTATGGGTAGTTGATGATCGTCGCAAATGTTAATTTAAATTTTTATTGATTGGGAAATTTATTGTTCGATTAATTCAAACATTAATAAACTATATAATTATTATTCAAGGTCAAAAGTATGGAAACGAATCGAGATTAGGAAGAATTGAACACAATTAAAGCAAATGTGAGTTAATCTCACTTAGTTTAAATTAAAATTTAAATGATAAAATTTAAATAATTGTTTGGATGGTTGAATTGATCGATGTGATAGAGTATGATATTTTGTAATTGATGTACTATATTGTGCTAACGTCTGTGGATGCAGAGAAAACAGGTTGGAGGGATCCAACTGGATCCCTCAACATTTATTTTAAATTATTTAACATTCTCTGTTGTGAATATTAATATTCTATAATGAGTTATATTGGAATATTGAATGTTATGGTTGATTAGATATATTTGGGTATAATGAATTACCAAAATTATATAGATTGGATTTTGGAAAGAAAATAAAAGAAATGAATTTGTAAGTAAAGTAATTATAGGAAATTTGAATAAATTAAGAACGAGTTGAAAGAAAATAGAAGTAATATGAATATAATAATAAATAACTTCGAGTATGAAAGAAAAGAGTTTAAATAAACAGTAATTAATGAATTGTAAAATTATGTGGTATTAATTTAAAGGAATAAAGAATTATTTTAAACTTAAGTTTTAAATTTATATAAAAGGATAAGGAAGTAATTGAGAAATCTAAAAATTTGAAATTTTAGTGAAAGTATTTTAAATCATAATTAAGAAATGAAATCTGAAATTAATAGGTTTTGAATCAAAAGGGAGTAAATGGGAAATCAATTTGAAAATTGATTCAAGTGTTTGAAATTGAAAATTTTAAGGAAGAATGTGAAGAGGGGTATATTTCTCTGGATAGCCAAGAACGTTCAAAGTAAACTTTAGATATAAGTTAAAGGTTTAATGTTGTTTTAAAAAGCACGTTTTAGAAAATTTATTAACTTAAATTCTTAAGTAAATATTTTTCAAATCTATTACCGTAACAAATATTTATAAATAATGACTTAATATTTATTTGAAAAGTGAAAGCCTCGTTTTATATTATATAAAGTAACCATATTTTCAATGATTATATAGTATGTATTTTAGTAAATTATTGAAGTAGTCTTAATTTAAATATTGTAAAGTAAATCCCAAAGCAAGTGTTTTGGTTAATCTATTATCGTAATAAGTATTTAAAGGATGATTTGGTATTTTGTGTAAAGAAGAAAATCTAGTTATATTTATAAAGTAAACTTATTGTAATTATTTCTAAAGTATTATTATAAATTGAGTATTAAAGTAAACCTTCCTAAATTAAAAGTTAAATATATTCTATAACAAAATGTTTTTAATTATTTTAAAAATCTAGAGTTTTGTGCTTGGTGATCCCAGTGGAAATAGGAATACTTGGAATTTATTCTGAGAAAGGCGGATAGTTTTGAAACTGTTTTCAAAGGAATTTGAAGTGTGAAAATATATCTTGTAAAGATATTTTCGGGATAAACAAATAATTTGGAAGATTATTTATTGTTTAATGGATGTTTGTGAATAGAAATTGATAGTTAAATAATCAACTATCAATATTGGACAATGCGTTGATCGTTTCGAAGAGACCGGGGTCGAGATTTATTTTCCGAAAACCACTTCGATCCGGTTTGTACGTTTCGTGAAAAACGATTTTGGATTCGAAGATGGAGCAGTGAAGTGCAAGGCCTTGTAACAACCCGCATATTTATCGATTTTGTATTTAAATATTTTATTTAAATATTTTATCGTTAGTCGGATTTTAGTCCGAAAAGCTACTTTTTGCATACGGTCGAATTAGGACTTGGGACCACTCCCATTGAGTTTAAAATGCCGTTTGCGACTTTTTTGAGTATAAGCTTCGATATGTTTGGAGAAAGTTGATTTTTGCTACTTTTCACTTTGGGTTTGGTATTGGGCTCAGCCCTATGTTAACTTATGCTCAAATCTGAGCCACTCTTCCCCCACTCACCCTCATTCTCTTCTCTTTTCATTTTTTATAACATTAATGGTGGGAGAGATTGGAAATTAAAAACTCCAAAACCCTAGTTTCTCTTGCAAATCAAATTCCTAGCTCCAAACTGAAGAAGAACCCATTGGTAAGCTTCTCTTCTTCTTCTCCAACTTATTCTCTTACCAATTTCTGAAATACCTAAACCTAATTTTGGGAATGTTCTTGTTTTTGAGCTTAGATTCAAGCTCAATTGGGTTGTGTTGAAGAGAGGTTGATTCTCCATTTGCTTTCAAGCTTCTTCTTGTTTGATTTTGTGAAAAGGTGAGATTTTTATCTCACATCTATGTCTATATCCATCTTTGTGGTTAGGTATGAATTCGTAACATTTGTGCATATTCATTTGCTTTTGATATGGATCGAATGGGTGAATATTCCAATTTTTGTGAAAATCCTTTTATGGATGTTTGATTACGATATTTGGGGTGTATCGAAGAGCCTATAAGGCCGGGCTGTCATTTGACGTAAATCCTTAGTCGTCGTTGCTCGCTCGATCGCTCCCGACATCGTTTGGGCCATATGGCCTAGGCAAATTGTTGCCCATACCAGGTTTTCAGATGTCTGGAGACCAATGCCAGACGTCTGGTTTTGCAACCTGGAGAAAAATAACACACGACAGAAGAATAAATAAGGCAGTGGCTAATTTTGGACGTCTGAATTATTGTTTCAGACGTCTGGAATAAGATTAGACGTTTGATTTGTGTTTTCAGACGTCTGGTTGGTTTTCTGGAATATTTCCAGAAACCAAAACCAGACGTCTGAACTTTCCTCCAGACGTCTGAATGTCTTTCAGACGTCTGATTTTAGGTTTCAGACGTCTGGATGGTTTTCTGGGAAATTTCCAGAAACCAAATCCAGACGTCTGGACAACCCCTCAGACGTCTGGAAATCCCTAGTTTTGCCTATTTGCCAAATTTTGAGTATATTTCCAACTTTAATCGATTCGTGTTGTTATCATTTGTTATTAACTTTGATGACATTTTCTTCGTGATTTTTGGGAATATCCATTTCTATGGATTTGGTATCGATTTCTTTGGATTTTATTCACGTCTTTGAATGTGAATTTTGGTGATTGATTGTCCTACAATCATTTTTGTGATTTGTCACTTTAAAAATATAAAGGTTTCAATACTAGTATTAAATATCAAAACCTCTTCATCAAAACGATTTCAACTATATTTTCAATATCAAACTTGTTTATAAAACCGTTTTCCAATCTACTAGTATACACAAACCTTTACCTCACTCGTATGAGAAATCTAATTAAACGGCTTAGTAAAACAAGTGGTATGAAACGCTTGCGTTTACTTGTTCGGTTAATTCTTGGACTTGTTCGATTGAATCTCTTGTGACAATTTTCTAGTGGAAACTTACAATTTGTTCGTAAATATTTAAGTTAAGCTAGTGGTTATGGGACATGATGCTAAACTCATATATTTACTAGCTTAGTGTAATTGACACTTCTTGATGATCATGACGATCATCTTTGTGATTTAGACTAGCAATGTGCGATGTCTCCTTGTCTGCGAGGGAGACTAAACCCCGTTTTGTGGAGTTCCGACTCAATTTGGTGGGGTAGCAACCCATGGTCTTCGGGCCGTTTGTGGAGCTTCGGCTCAATTTGTGATGGTTAGCGACCATGGAATTAGCATTCCGTTTGTGATACACGTGTTGGTGGGCTTTATGCTCCCGTTTGTGATAGGCCTCCCCCACTTTGTGATTTCTGGATTTCTTGAGATGATTTCTAGAATTTGTGTTTCACCAATTTTCGTGATTTCCATTGATAAGTTTTATCAATATTTGTGCATTGGTGAATTTGTGTGTCATTGACTTTTGTGATTGACATTGATATTATTATCAATATTTGTGCATTGGTGAATTTGTGTGTCATTGACTTTTGTGATTGACATTGATATTATTGTCAGTATTTGTGCATTGGTGAATTTGTGTGTCATTGACTTTTGTGATTGACATTGATATTATTGTCAATATTTGTGCATTGATGAATTTGTGTGTCATTGACTTTTGTGATTGACGTTGAAATTATCGTCAATATTTGTGGTTTGGTGAAGGAAATAAGGAGTATGACATTTCTTTGATTCTTGTGTAGATTTGGTGATATTGATTAATCTCTTGTTGATTTTCAATTACTTATATATATCACAGCTTGGCATAGTGATTATTATGTGTTTAGTCATATCTCTTATTCTATATCGTTTCACCTGATATTTATAGCTAGACTGATCCGTTTGTTATTTTCTTATTAAATAATACTCGGGTCAGACCGAGATGTTACAGGTGCTTCTGCTTGACTTCTCTCTTGGGATTGATTCCTCTGACTTTTGGTTAACTACTTAGATTAGTAGTTTTTGTTGTATACATTTGAGATATAGACTCCATAATGTATACTTATTCTTTTGTGTAGTTCATGTAACTATTCTTTTGTGATATTGTGGATATTTTTAGATCACTACTCTGATATACACTTTCATGTGTAATATTCATATCTATTTCCGCCTTTGTGATATGAATTGTCTGTGACTGATTTGTGTTATGTTTATTTCTATATTTGTTTCCGAAGACCTTTATAGCCACTGTGTAGTAGCTTTGAGTTTGTGTCGGTATGTCGGATTTCCTCTTGGGATGAAAAGTTATATTTTTATCCGGTATATCGGTACTCGCACAAATCAATTATACAGAGGGTCGCTCCTCAACAGCCTTATTCTCCGTGCTAGTTGATAGCATTCACAGTAATGTTCTTGTCTAGCGTGGGTATAGAGGTGGGGCATCACAGCTTGGTATCAGAGCCAAACTTCGGAACAATATGGAATATTATAACAAGGATCATCGTCCTAAGTCCATCTTTGGAGTCGTGCTTTAGGATTTTATTCGGGTCTACGTACCATCTTATCCTATTTTCTTTTATGATTCCTTGTTTTGTCTATCAAGATTGCTTGATATTCAATTTGGTGAATAACCTTCTTCTTGCTCTTCTTTCTTTCTAAAGGAAGAGAAATATCTAGACCTGGCCGCCCCAGAGCCGTGCCATCTAGCACTCCACCCCAGGATGGAGTTTTTATGACTGCTCAACAGCTTCTTGATTTGGTAACTAATGCTCAAGCAGCTGGAGCTAACCCGGAACCTACTCACCCAAAGTCGGGATTTGCACGCTTGTGCAGCGATTACACCAATTTGGGTGGGGAGCCATTCAAAGGTTCCGAAACTGTTATTGAAGTTCAAGCTTGGCTTAGAACATGCGATCGCATCTTTTCGCGCATGAATCTTATTGACCTTCACCGAGTTCAGGTGGCCTCTAGTATGCTCCGAGAAAGAGCATTGGACTGGTACGAGCTTCTTATTTCTGAGATTAATGAAGCGGATCTCACCTGGGAGCAATTCCGGGAACGCTTCGAGTTAAAATTCGTGCCAGAAGCTGAGAAAGTGACATTGGCTCGACGATTTATAGACCTTGTTCAAGGTGAGTCCTCCGTGACTGATTACGTCGCCTCCTTCGAGTCGCTTTCCAAATATGGGGTTGAATACATCAACACCCCTCTGAAGAAGAATCAGAGATTTGTTTATGGCTTAAACAAAAGTCTCAAGAAGCCATTACTTCTAAAATTAGAAGTTTCTTTCGACCAACTCATTGATATCGCTCTTCGTCTTGAAGAGGCGGATAGAGAGAATGATGTTGAAATGGTGGGTTCCAAACCAAACTTCAACAATAACAAGAAGAGGCCAAACAAATTTAAAGGTCCTTATCCCAATAAAAAGGGGAAACAAGCAACCTCCATGGCAAAGACTTCTTCCTTTGGCCGTGGGGAATGCTATAATTGTGGTTCGAAGGACCATTATGCGAACAAGTGCCCAAAGTCTCTCTCTTGTCGCTACCGCAAAGTTCCCGGACATGTTATATCTTCATGCCCCAAGCTTCAGGGCAGGAAGGAGGGAAAGTTAAATGTTGCTCAAGCCCCTGGCAACACATCTCGTGGTCATGGTATGCCTCATTCTATCCTTGATGGAATTATTTTATTTCGTGATCATCCTATTCGAGTTCTTTTTGATACGGGTGCGTCCCATTCTTTTATATCAAAAGAACTTGTTGATGCTTTTTCTTTGGATGTTTTGTGTTTGATGACTTCTTTGAGAATTGCGAATCCGGTTGGTGGATCCGCAACAATCAGTTTATTGTGTAAAGATGTCGAAATTATTTTGTGTGATTTTCCTTTCCTAGCCGATTTGCATGTCATGCGTTATTTAGGCTTTGGAATGATTTTGGGAATGGATTGGCTTAACCGTTATAAAGCTCATATCCTATGTCCTGAGCGGACTATTCATCTTCGACATTCTCAATCTGTTAAGCAGATTTCTATTAATCTTGAAGATTCAGATTCCAGCTTGGTTGCATCTTTATATTCTTTAAATCCTCGTGATGACGATGATGATGATGAGGGTGATATTATTTCTCTTATTCACATCGTTCGTGAATTTTCCGACATATTCGAGCCCGTTTTAGGATTACCACCTAAGCGAGCAATTGAGTTCAGAATTAATCTTATTCCTGGAGCTCAACCTATCACTCGTCCTCCGTATCGTATGTCTAATAAAGAAAACGAGGAGATGCGTAAACAATTATCCGAATTAGAGACGAAGCAATTTATTCGCTCTAGTTCCTCGCCTTGGGGAGCTTCGGCTATTTTTGTGAAGAAATCCGATGGGACACTTAGGCTTTGCGTTGACTACGCAAGCTTAATGATCTTACTATCAAAAATAAATACCCTTTACCTCGGATTGATGATCTATTCGATCAGCTTAGTGGTGCTAAGGTCTTTTCACAATTAGACTTAGCTACTGGATTTCATCAGCTTCGTATTTCAGAGGATAGTATTCCTTTGACATCGTTCCGTACTCGTTATGGATCTTATGAATGACTTGTCATGCCATTTGGTTTGACGAATGCCCCGGCCTATTTTGTTGACCTTATGAATAGAGTTTTCAAAGACTTTCTCGACCGGTTTGTTCTCATCTTTATCGATGATATTCTTGTGTATTCAAAAACCGAGGAGGAGCATGAAAACCATCTTCGGATTGTGTTGGAAACTCTTAGGAGTAATCAATTTAAGGCAAAATTTTCTAAATGCCACTTTTGGCAATCTCGTGTGAAATTTCTCGGTCATATTATTTCCGAATCCGGAATTTCCGTGGATCCTTCAAAGATTGAAGCGATTCAAGATTGGAAGAGACCGGAGAGTGTGACAGAGATTCGTAGTTTTCTTGGATTGGCGGGCTATTACCGTCGCTTTATCAAAGGCTTTTCCAAGATTGCCGTGCCGCTCACTGGCTTGAAGAAGAAAGGTGTTAAATACATTTGGTCGGACAAATGTGAAGCTTCTTTTCAGAAATTAAAAGAACTTCTTTCTGATGCTCCTATTCTCGTTATTCCCGAGGGGAATCAAGATTTCGTTGTCTATACCGATGCTAGTCGCGTTGGTTTGGGTGCCGTTCTCATGCAAAGAGAACGTGTTATTGCTTATGCTTCTAGGCAATTGAAGCCTGCTGAGACTAGATATGCCACTCATGATTTAGAGCTCGCGGCTATTGTTTTCGCCCTTCGTATTTGGCGTCATTATCTTTTAGGAGAGAAATTTGTTCTTTATACCGATCATAAGTCCTTGAAGTATTTATTCTCCCAAATTAATTTGCGTCAACAGCGTTGGCTCGAGTTCCTTGCTCCTTATGATCTTGATATTCTTTATACCCCCGGTAAGGTTAATCGTGTCGCCGATGCTCTTAGCCGTAAACAACAAGCTGTTGTTTCTATGATGATATCCGAATGGAACGATCTCGAGATCTTTACCACTTGTGAGATTCGAGAGCGTGTTCCCGATTTATGTTCATCTCTTGTTTTATGTAGCCTTGAGGCTCACCCTTCTCTTTTAGACCGCATTCTTGAAGCTCAAAGGCTAGATCCCGAATTGGCCCTTCTTAGCCAAAATATTAAGGATAAGATTGATATTGAAGGATTGAAAGACTTTGATATCGATTCTCGTGGCGGCGTTCGGAGATTTGGTAGACTCATCGTGCCAAATATTAGTAATCTTCGTAAAGATATTTTAGAAGATTCACGTCGTTCTAAATTCACCATTCATCCCGGTAGTAGTAAAATGTACGCGGATATGAAGCGACTTTATTATTGGGAGGGAATGAAACTTGACATCGCTAACTTCGTTAAGCATTGCATGACTTGCCAACTCGTTAAAGCCGAACATCAAAGGCCCGGTGGGTTATTGCAACCTTTAGAAATTCCTATTTGGAAGTGGGATCAAATTTCCATGGATTTTATTGACGACCTTCCCCGTTCTCGTTCGGGTCATGATAGCTTATGGGTGATCGTTGATAGACTTACTAAATCCGCCCATTTTATTCCCATTTGATCTAATCGAACCGTTCCTCTTTTGGCCAAAATCTTTATCAAAGAAATTGTTAAATTGCATGGAGTTCCTACTTCTATTGTTAGCGATCGTGATCCATTGTTTACTAGTGGATTTTGGAAGAGTCTTCAAAAATCTTTAGGAACGAAGCTTAATTTTAGCACCGCTTATCACCCCCAGTCCGATGGACAAACCGAGCGTGTGAATCAAACTCTTGAAGATCTTCTTCGTGTTTGTGTTCTTGATTTTGGTGGAAGTTGGGAAGATCATATTTCACTTGTTGAATTTTCCTATAATAATAGCTTCCAATCTAGTATTGATATGGCACCTTTTGAGGCACTCTATGGAAGGCCATGCCGATCTCCTTCTTGTTGGCTTGAGGCCGGTGAGAAGCCGGTTTTAGGTCCAGATTTTATTCGTGATTCCACAGAAAAGATTGATCTTATTCGTCATAGGATGAAAGAAGCCCAGAGTAGATAAAAATCCTATGCCGATAACCGGAGAAGGAAGTTAGAATTTTCTGAGGGAGATCTTGTGTTCATTCGTGTTTCACCTATGAAAGGTGTTGTACGTTTCAGTCGATCGGGAAAATTGGCGCCTCGATATATTGGGCCATTTCCTATCATTGAACGTATTGGTTCCATGGCTTATCGCCTTTTATTACCGGCTCAATTTTCTGCTATCCATGACGTGTTTCACGTTTCTCAACTTCGGAAATGTCTTCGAGATTCCGATTCTGTTCTTGAGCCCAGTGTTGTGGAAGAGATTGAAGTTTCGCCTAATTTAACTTATGAGCAACATCCTATTCGTATCATTGCTTCGGAAGTCAAACGACTTCGAAATAAAGATGTTCCGCTTGTTAAAGTTCAATGGTCTTCAAATCCTAAGGATTGTTCTTGGAAATCTAGAGAGTACATCGAGCGAACACATCCGGACTTACTTTCTCGTGCTCTTTGAGGTGAACTTCTTATTTCAAGTTTCTTTTGTGATTGAATATGCTTGTATGGTTGTTACTTTATGTTCTCTTCTTAAATATTGCGAGGACGCAATTTCTTTAAGGAGGGGAGTCTGTAACAACCTGCATATTTATCGATTTTATATTTAAATATTTTATTTAAATATTTTATCGTTAGTTGGATTTTAGTCCGAAAAGCTACTTTTTGCATACGGTCGAATTAGGACTCGGGACCACTCCCATTGAGTTTAAAATGCCGTTTGCAACCTTTTTGAGTATAAGCTTCGATATGTTTGGAGAAAGTTGATTTTTGCTACTTTTCACTTTGGGTTTGGTATTGTGCTCAGCCCTATATTAACTTATGCTCAAATCTGAGCCACTCTTCCCCCACTCACCCTCATTCTCTTCTCTTTTCAGTTTTTGTAACATTAATGGTGGGAGAGATTGGAAATTAAAAACTCCAAAACCCTAGTTTCTCTTGCAAATCAAATTCCTAGCTCCAAACTGAAGAAGAACCCATTGGTAAGCTTCTCTTCTTCTTCTCCAACTTATTCTCTTACCAATTTCTGAAATACCTAAACCTAATTTTGGGAATGTTCTTGTTTTTGAGCTTAGATTCAAGCTCAATTGGGTTGTGTTGAAGAGAGGTTGATTCTCCATTTGCTTTCAAGCTTCTTCTTGTTTGATTTTGTGAAAAGGTAAGATTTTTATCTCACATCTATGTCTATATCCATCTTTGTGGTTAGGTATGAATTCGTAACATTTGTGCATATTCATTTGCTTTTGATATGGATCGAATGGGTGAATATTCCAATTTTTGTGAAAATCCTTTTATGGATGTTTGATTACGATATTTGGGGTGTATCGAAGAGCCTATAAGGCCGGGCTGTCATTTGACGTAAATCCTTAGTCGTCGTTGCTCGCTCGATCGCTCCCAACATCGTTTGGGCCATATGGCTTAGGCAAATTGTTGCCCTTACCAGGTTTTCAGACGTCTGGAGACCAATGCCAAACGTCTGGTTTTGCAACCTGGAGAAAAATAACACACGGCAGAAGAATAAATAAGGCAGTGGCTAATTTCAGACGTCTGAATTATTGTTTCAGACGTCTGGAATAAGATTAGACGTCTGATTTGTGTTTTCGGACGTCTGGTTGGTTTTCTGGAATATTTCCAGAAACCAAAACCAGACGTCTGGACTTTCCTCCAGACGTCTGAATGTCTTTCAGACGTCTGATTTTAGGTTTCAGACGTCTGGATGGTTTTCTGGGAAATTTCCAGAAACCAAATCCAGACGTCTGGACAACCCCTCAGACGTCTGGAAATCCCTAGTTTTGCCTATTTGCCAAATTTTGAGTATATTTCCAACTTTAATCGATTCGTGTTGTTATCATTTGTTATTAACTTTGATGACATTTTCTTCGTGATTTTTGGGAATATCCATTTCTATGGATTTGGTATCGATTTCTTTGGATTTTATTCACGTCTTTGAATGTGAATTTTGGTGATTGATTGTCCTACAATCATTTTTGTGATTTGTCACTTTAAAAATATAAAGGTTTCAATACTAGTATTAAATATCAAAACCTCTTCATCAAAACGATTTCAACTATATTTTCAATATCAAACTTGTTTATAAAACCGTTTTCCAATCTACTAGTATACACAAACCTTTACCTCGCTCGTATGAGAAATCTAACTAAACGGCTTAGTAAAACAAGTGGTATGAAACGCTTGCGTTTACTTGTTCGGTTAATTCTTGGACTTGTTCGATTGAATCTCTTGTGACAATTTTCTAGTGGAAACTTACAATTTGTTCGTAAATATTTAAGTTAAGCTAGTGGTTATGGGACATGATGCTAAACTCATATATTTACTAGCTTAGTGTAATTGACACTTCTTGATGATCATGACGATCATCTTTGTGATTTAGACTAGCAATGTGCGATGTCTCTTTGTCTGCGAGGGAGACTAAACCCCGTTTTGTGGAGTTTCGACTCAATTTGGTGGGGTAGCAACCCATGGTCTTCGGGCCGTTTGTGGAGCTTCGGCTCAATTTGTGATGGTTAGCGACCATGGAATTAGCATTCCGTTTGTGATACACGTGTTGGTGGGCTTTATGCTCCCGTTTGTGATAGGCCTCCCCCACTTTGTGATTTCTGGATTTCTTGAGATGATTTCTAGAATTTATGTTTCACCAATTTTCGTGATTTCCATTGATAAGTTTTATCAATATTTGTGCATTGGTGAATTTGTGTGTCATTGACTTTTGTGATTGACATTGATATTATTATCAATATTTGTGCATTGGTGAATTTGTGTGTCATTAACTTTTGTGATTGACATTGATATTATTGTCAATATTTGTGCATTGGTGAATTTGTGTGTCATTGACTTTTGTGATTGACATTGATATTATTGTCAATATTTATGCATTGATGAATTTGTGTGTCATTGACTTTTGTGATTGACGTTGAAATTATCGTCAATATTTGTGGTTTGGTGAAAGAAATAAGGAGTATGACATTTCTTTGATTCTTGTGTAGATTTGGTGATATTGATTAATCTCTTGTTGATTTTCAATTACTTATATATATCACAGCTTGGCATAGTGATTATTATGTGTTTAGTCATATCTCTTATTCTATATCGTTTCACCTGATATTTATAGCTAGACTGATCCGTTTATTATTTTCTTATTAAATAATACTCGGGTCAGACCGAGATGTTACAGGTGCTTCTGCTTGACTTCTCTCTTGGGATTGATTCCTATGACTTTTGGTTAACTACTTAGATTAGTAGTTTTTGTTGTATACATTTGAGATATAGACTTCATAATGTATACTTATTCTTTTGTGTAGTTCATGTAACTATTCTTTTGTGATATTGTGGATATTTTTAGATCACTACTCTAATATACACTTTCATGTGTAATATTCATATCTATTTCCGCCTTTGTGATATGAATTGTCTGTGACTGATTTGTGTTATGTTTATTTCTATATTTGTTTCCGAAGACCTTTATAGCCACTGTGTAGTAGCTTTGAGTTTGTGTCGGTATGTCGGATTTCCTCTTGAGATGAAAAGTTATATTTTTATCCGTTATATCGGTACTCACACAAAGCAATTATACAGAGGGTCGCTCCTCAACAGCCTTAATCTCCGTGCTAGTTGACAGCATTCACAGTAATGTTCTTGTCTAGCGTGGGTATAGAGGTGGGGCGTCACAGGCCTAGTCGCTGCTAATCCTGAGGATATTTTCAAAATGGATGTAGTAGGAATAGTGCCTTCGGTTCCGTTCGAACCCGGGACAGACTTGTATGGATGAATGCTTGCGAAACATCGTCAGGTGGACGATGGGCATTCTAAGGGATATGTTCCTAAAAGGTAACGCTTAGCCTCAAGCCTCATCAAATGGGAATGGCTGAAAATCAGGGGATATGCAGCAAGGCTTCATGGGTAGCCCCCACTGGAGAGGTCATCCCTGTCTAGATGTCCCTTTTATTTCGGCTTAGTGGGCGGTTGTTGATCCCAACCGCGGGGTGATCTTGCTCGGGACTATCCAGTAAGGGATGGTTCCGGTCTTGTATTGCAGGGGAGTTAGGGTGGCTCCTCGGTACGCTGATCTAGACTAGGTACTGTGACAGGTGTTACCCCAATGCCTAGCTATTAGTTGGAATCCATTTTCCCTACGTGCCCGTACGGTTTTGATTGTGCCCAACTATTGCTGAAACGTGAGATGCAAGCATTTCAGCTAGATTCTATTTTACTTTCTATAGACACTATTATAATATCAGAGGACTTTAATAAAAATGTTTTAGCTATCGTAAGGTAAAAACCCGACATGTTTATTTGTGGCATGGTCTTACGAGATGCTTTTGTTTCAAAGGATTTTTGAAACTTTAATAATCAATTGGGTGTGATTTTCTCACGCTGGTATTCCAGACTGACTCGGGTGTTATTTAACTGTAATGCTAGGGTCAGACCGAGTATTATAGGATAAAGGATGTGCGCTGTAGAGCTCAGGAGACGAGCTGGATGACAATACGTATTTTCGTACTTGTTTTATATATATTCCGCTGTGATTGAGTTGTTGTGTATCCATTTGTGTGATATTGATGTTGAGCTGTGACTGATGTATTCTGATGATGTAATATATAAATAGATATATTTGATTTGAGTAAAGATCATTTATTATATATTATATTTTATTCCGCTGCGATGGTTAGATTCTGTTATTTTTGCTATTTTCTTCTTCTACCTCTTCTTCTTTAACCCAAATGGTTCGTATTTCTGTACACCTTGAGTTGATTTAGGTAGAATAGTGTTAACTCAAGGGGTACAGATTTGCGGGTCGTTACACTTGGTATCAGAGCATAGGTTGGTGATAACCTTGGCTCTGGTGGGAATTACTCATTTAAAATAGAGTTCATAGTACTCTATAATGAGTTTGAGCGTATTAATAAATATGAGCGCGTATTTTATAGTGACTATAAATTGTTTTAATATTGTGTTGATTAGTTTAATGAGTGGCATATGAACCTTCGTCGGCACAGTCTGGACAACTGTATCGAAGGGGTTTCTAAACACTTGAATAAAACAATCGACACGATATTGTTTTAAATATGGGTAAATGAAATACTTTTACCCAAAAACATATTTTGATATAAAGAATAGTTTTTGTAAACTATTTTAGCTAATATATAGTTGCTTGGATGTTAGAAATGATGATTTTAATTATTGTCATCGGTGTGTAAAAATTTAACTAGTTTGAAATATAACCAAAGTTTAAGAGAATAAATTCATTATAAAATGAAATTCATAAATATGAATTGTAAATGAAAATTATAGATTTAAATATAATCAAATGGAAATTTGTATGAGCATAAACTATGCAAATGAATTATAGTTAAAATTGATTAAAGCCGGATTTGAAAATCTAAATCCTGGAGATTTTCGAAGTATTTTGAAGATAAATAATAGCATTATTATCTTGGGGGTATTTCTAAAAAGAATTTGTTTTGAATGAATTTTGGAAGTGATACAGCATTGAAATCACTTGGATTATTGGAAAATAATTCTGATGATGACGGCCGCATCATCAGTATTCATTTTCGAATTTCTAAGTGGCGGATTGCTGCCAAAAACTGATTTTTTCAGAAAGCTAGTTGTTTTTGAAAATTTCAAATGGGAATTTGTTGAAAATAAAAGCCAGGATTGGTTTAAAATTTTTGAGAAATGTGATTTGAGATGTTGGAGATTTCAAAATAATTTGAAACCAAAGCCGGGTGCTTAAAAAATCCTGATGAGATAGTTGTAAGCTTATAAATTGAGACGAGTTTTAAATCAGGAAGGGAATATAAGCTTTGGATGTTGGAATTTAAATTTAAAGAGAAAAGTTACAAATGAAATTAAACTGAATGGGAAATAAAAATTTGACTGGATTGACATTAATTGGATAGGCTGAAAATAATATCCAGTTGTATTCGAATCAAGTTGAAATCGAATTGAGTTAAATAAATCCGAGTTAAAGTAAAATTGAATTGGAATGCGAATTCAATTGAATTAATGAATGGAAATAAATTCTTACCTGAACAAATGGAAAATAAATTAGATAAGGATTGGAATTGAAATAAATAAATCAGAATAACTTATAAGAGAATTCAAAATCCATATGCTCGGGCTATAAATAAATAGAAGGCTTGAGTTAAAAATAAAAATAAAAATAAAAGATGAACCTATTCAAGCCTATAATGAATGGAATTGTGTAAATAAAAAGTTGTGACTTATAAAATTGAAAATGGAATACAAAATTCAAAATAAATATTGTTTGATGAATTGAAAAATAAAAAGAAAATCTAAACTTGAGTTATATAATAAAAAATTGAACTAAGAAAATAAAATGAAGTGGTATTTGAAATTAAAAATTTAGTATTGAACTATAAATTGGAGAGAACTAATTTTATAATAAATCAGTTAATAAAATGTGTAAATGGGAACGTAATGTTGTTTAATTGGAGCTGAATTGTGAAATTATGATGAAGATTGGAAATAAAACTGAAGTTATAAATTGAATTCGACTTGAATTGTCAGTAAAGTAAATGTAATTGAATTGTAAGTTCATGAAATCTGGTGGTAAATTGAAAATGGATAGTGGATGCAGAACTTGAGTTATCAATTAAAATTTAATGTGAAGTGTTAACAAATTAAATGTAATTGAAATATATGGAATAAAAATGTAAATGGATTAAAATAGTAATGGTTTGAATTGCAAATAAAATCCAAATAAGTGGAAATAAATTGGAAATGGCCTGGTAATAAATTGAATGAGTTGAATCTGGGATGTTAAATTCTATAATAACCAATCAAATGAAATTGCAAATTTAAAATGAGATTTAATTGAGAGAGAGAATTAAGTTGAATAGAAAAGAGAAAAATTTATTTGTAAAATGAAAATGAGCTTAAGTATAAAATGAAGTAAATTGGCTTAAGCTAAACAAATGGAAGAGTTGAATTAAATTCAACTTAAAGCTAAGTGTAATGATATTGGGTTGGATTTAAATCAAGAATTTTTTTTTAATCGAAATAGAATTTGGTGGGTTATAAATAATATTTAAGGAAATGAAAATTCAAAATGGATATATTGAATAAATAAATGGATGAGATAAATAAGAATCAAATAAGTGTGGTTTAAATGAGTTGAGAAAAGTTATTGAATGAAATAGCCTGGATTGCTTTCGAGCTAAATAAAATAGTTTGGCATAAACAAATATGGAATAAATTGAGTAAAGTAACTAAAGCTTGGAATGGGTTGAGCTAAATAAATGGTTATGGGTGAATTAAAATAAAAAAGAATTTTAATTGGTAATGAAGATGAACCTAAATTTTTAATGGTTTTGAATGAACTGGTTTGGTCAATAAAATGAGATGCAAAGTGAATGCTATTCAAATTTAAAATGCAATGAAAATGAGAATATATGGATTGTGAATAAATTTAAAAATGGAATAGAATTAAATATAAATTGAGTTGAAATCCATTTAAATTGATTATAAAACATAAATACTTGTTTATTCACATACACCTCGTCAAATTACATAGAATAAATTATCGGTTGATGTAAATGGAAGTAATTAAAATTCTATGAATCGATAGGAGTAAGATAAATTAATTTTGAGAACAATTGAATTAATTATGAGTTCGGTTTACTTAAAAATAAATTAAATGTAAGCGATTGAGTTTTAAACCATTCAAATTGAATGAAAATGGATTATAAATTAATTGGAACCGTTGAATTAGTACGGAAACTATATAAATTGCTTTGGAAGTTGTTGGGTATGCTTTTCTTTTAGAATTCATATGTTTTAACTATTGCAAATAAGTGAAATGTTGTTAAACTTCATATATTTAGCACTTACATGTTTAAATTGAGCAAGTACAGGTATTGGAAGCCGTGTGGCTGGATTTTGGGCACGTTAACTACTAAAAAATTAGGCTATTTGCTTAAAATGCTAAATAAAGTACGCCTACGCAATAAAAATAGGAAATATGAACTATTGTTGATTTTTCTGACCATGTGGGTCGATGTATATATATTTATATCTATTGTCAAATTGCAAAAGCTCCTCTGTACAAAGGAGACTCTGCCAAAAAAATTCAGAAATTTTGTGAGTTGGAAAATTTTTGAAAATTTTGGAAAATTTTGTTAAAGACAAAACGAATTTTAATTAGGAACTAAAATAAATTAATAAATGAAACTAACTAAAATAATGACATGAATTAGTTATAAATGGAAAATAAAATTTAATATTTAAAGTTAAAGTTAAATTGAATTCATATTGGATGAAAGAATCAATGTGAAAAGAAATGGATATAAACTAAAGTGGCAAAGTGAAAATAAATATAAGAAACATATAAAATACTTATACCAACTTAAGAAGGGAATAGTGAATTCTTAATTGGAAATTGATACTACAAATATAATCTAAGTTAATATTTGAATGAATGAACACTGACATTTTGTAAGAAAGTTGATATGATGATTTGGGAATATTGTGATTGGATATTAGTACTAAGCAGGATATGCAGGTAATATAAAAGAAAAGAGAATTGATTTTAATTTCAGAAGATAACTTTGAAATGCTCGACAAAAAGGTATGTATTTAATTTTGGTATGAAATTTGATTGGGATTTGGATCGAGTCACTTGGCCTTTTGTTTTCTTTTTGGATTTGGGAGGCCGTAGAGCCATTTTGTAGTTGTACCGAGCTAGCCGCGCAAAGGAGATGCTGGAAAAAAATTTCGAAAATTTAGGGAGCTAGAAAAATTTTGAGAAAATTTTGATAATTCAAAATTTGGTTTTAAATTGAAACTCGAATGATTAAACAAATAGTATAGTTTGAAACTATGGGAGAGTTGAGCAGTTAATAAGAATGATAGTGAGTCTATAATGAAAGACATGTTATGGTAAGTTGATGAAACTGTTTGGTTTTGGAAAAATAGTAACGGGTATTAGACCATTCTTCCTAATTAGTAATTTCGGGGACGAAATTCTTTTAATGGGAGGAATGTGACGACCCGGAATTTTCGAGCATTTAAAATTGGAATATTTAATTGATTTTAAATATTCAATAGAGTAATTTTAACTTGAATTACGAATATCACTATTTATTTGATAATTAAATTATTGAATTAAATAAGTGAAGTTGGGTAAAATGTTGAATCTGGAATTTTAATCTTGTTAAAAATAATTTGAAGGCTTATAAAATTTATATCGATAATAGGGAAAATAGTAAAAGTGTTAAAATTGAATTTGGAAGTGTTTTGTTCAGTTTTGAAATTTATATGGTTTATATTGAATTTAAAAATAGCCATCCGAGGCACAGTCTCAGAATTAGACGAAACCAGTTCCATTGGGTCCATAATATTGAATTATTATCGGATTTCAAATTTCATATTAATCGGAGTTATTATGTGAGTGTACGATATATAAACGCGCTGAGAATTTAGTTGATAATAATCTAATGTAATTTAATTTAATTAATCAAGCTTCTTGTATACGCCATCTTCCTGTCATTTAATCACATACTTTCCCGATTCTGAGCCGTTCAATCAACAATCAAAGTGCTCGAACAAAATAATAATAATTATTATAATAATAAATAAAAGAAGAAGCTTCAAGAGGAAGCTTTCAGCCGCGTAAAAATATAATAAAGCAGACAAAGGACGATAAGGCCGAACTTCGTTTTCTTCTTTCCCCCAAACCTTACCGTGATTAAAAAAATATATAATAACTCCAGCAAATCGAATATCATCTTCGTTCCGATCAATTATGGGTTGGTGGCGATGCACTCTCGGGGAAGCTCGTGCAAGCTTGCAGAGTGCGACATCGTGTACTGGTGATCGATATTTAGGGCAGCAACTAGGGATTCGCTTTGAGCTTGATTTTGGGGTTAGAGATTATGCGAGTTTGGATTTAAGTTCAGAGCGTTGAAGTGCAACTCCATGCTAAGATTAGGAATGCTCGATGGTGATTTAGGGAGAGGGGAAGGCCGAGGTAATCGCGAGACGCGTGAAGACGCTAGGGTCGTGTTGAGTTTGCGATGCGAGGAGCGACAGCTGCAGTGGTTGAAGCATTTTGGGATCGTGACAGTACAGGCCAGAGGGGAACTCGCGATGACTGGTGGTAGGACGTGGTTTGAGTTCCCGGATTTGCTACAGCGTGGGGTTTCAAAGGATCGAATACTGTGCGTGGTAGGTAGTGAGGTGATGGTGCTTCGATTCCCTCGGGTTTAGGATTTGTATTGCAAGGTATAAATTCTAATTCCAATTTACATATATTTAATTTGTGGAAAAAAATATAAATATATTTAACAGTATTGGATTTAGCAGTGAGATAAGCCGTGATATAAATTTGTTTTTTTTCAATTGAAATATATGTATATAAGTAAACATAAAGAAATATATAAATGAGATTTTGAAAATAGCAATTTTAAATGTTAAAAGGTCTTTTTTAAAAATTCAGGTTTTTGAAATCTATGGTTCATTTCTACAAGTATAAGTGGTTTCAAATATATATATGTATAGATCGGTTATAAATTTTTAATAGTAAAGTAAAATTTAAGATTTTACTTACCTAATAGTTTTAAATTTAAAATTAGAATATTATGGGTAGTTGATTTTCGTGGCAAATGTTAATTTAAATTTTTATTGATTGGGAAATATATTGTTCGATTAATTCAAACATTAATAAACTATATAATTATTTATTCAAGGTCAAAAGTATGGAAACGAATCGAGATTGGGAAGAATTGAACACAATTAAAGCAAAGGTGAGTTAATCTCACTTAGTTTAAATTTAAATTTAAATGATAAAATTTAAATAATTGTTTGGATGGTTGATTGATCGATGTGATATAGTATGATATTTTGTAATTGGTGTACTATATTGTGCTAACGTCTGTGGATGCAGGGAAAACAGGTTGTAGGGATCCGACTGGATCCCTCAACATTTATTTTAAATTATTTAATATTCTCTGCTGTGAATATTGATATTCTATAATGTGTTATATTGGAATATTGAATGTTATGGTTGATTAGATATATTCGGGTATAATGAATTACCAAAATTATGTAGATTGGATTTTGGAAAGAAAATAAAAGAAATGAATTTGTAAGTAAAGTAATTATAGGAAATTTGAATGAATTAAGAATGAGTTGAAAGGAAATAGAAGTAATATGAAAATAATAATAAATAACTTCGAATATGAAAGAAAAGAGTTTAAATAAACAGTAATTAATGAATTGTAAAATTATGTGGTATTAATTTAAAGGAATAAAGAATTATTTTAAACTTAAGTTTTAAATTGATATAAAAGGATAAGGAAGTAATTGAGAAATCTAAAAATTTGAAATTTTAGTGAAAGTATTTTAAATCATAATTAAGAAATGAAATCTAAAATTAATAGATTTTGAATTAAAAGGGAGTAAATGGGAAATCAATTTGAAAATTGATTCAAGTGTTTGAAATTGAAAATTTTAAGGAAGAATGTGAAGAGGGGTATATTTCTCTGGATAGCCAAGAACGTTCAAAGTAAACTTTAGATATAAGTTAAAGGTTTAATGTTGTTTTAAAAAGCATGTTTTAGAAAATTTATTATCTTAAATTCTTAAGTAAATATTTTTCAAATCTATTACCGTAATAAATATTTATAAATAGTGACTTAGTATTTATTTGGAAAGTGAAAGCCTAGTTTTATATTATATAAAGTAACCTTATTTTCAATGATTATATAGTATGTATTTTAGTAAATTATTGAAGTAGACTTAATTTAAATATTTTAAAGTAAATCCCAAAGAAAGTGTTTTGGTTAATCTATTATCGTAATAAGTATTTAAAGGATGATTTGGTATTTTGTGTAAAGAAGAAAATCTAGTTATATTTATAAAGTAAACTTATTGTAATTATTTCTAAAGTATTATTATAAATTGAGTATTAAAGTAAACCTTCCTAAATTAAAAGTTAAATATATTCTATAATAAAATGTTTTTAATTATTTTAAAAATATAGAGTTTTGTGCTTGGTGATCCCAGTAGAAATAGAAATACTTGGAATTTATTTTGAGAAAGGCGGATAGTTTTGAAACTGTTTTCAAAGGAATTTGAAGTGTGAAAATATATCTTGTAAAGATATTTTCGGGATAAATATATAATTTGGAAGATTAATTATTGTTTAATGGATGTTTGTAAATAGAAATTGATAGTTAAATAACCGACTATCAATATTGGACAATGCGTTGATCGTTTCGAAGAGACCGGGATCGAGATTTATTTCTCAAAAACCACTTCGATCTGGTTTGTACGTTTCGTGAAAAACGATTTTGGATTCGAAGATGGAGCAGTGAAGTGCAAGGGCTAGTCGCTACTAATCCTGAGGATATTTTAAAAATGGATGTAGTAGGAATAGTGCCTTCGGTTCCGTTTGAACCCGGGACGGACTTGTATGGATGAATGCTTGCGAAACATCGTCAGGTGGACGATAGGCATTCTAAAGGATATGTTCTTAAAAGGTAACGCTTAGCCTCAAGCCTCATCAAATGGGAATGGTTGAAAATCAGAGGATATGCAGCAAGGCTTCGTGGGTAGCCCCCACTGGAGGGTGAGGTCATCCCTGTCTAGATGTCCCTTTTATTTCGGCTTAGTGGGCGGTTGCTGATCCCAACCGCGGGGTGATCTTGCTCGGAACTGTCCAGTAAGGGATGGTTCCGGTCTTGTGTTGCAGGGGAGTTAGGGTGGCTCCTCGGTACACTGATCTAGACTAGGTACTGTGACAGGTGGTACCCCAGTGCCTAGCCATTAGTTGGAATCCATTTTCCCTACGCGCCCGTACGGTTTTGATTGTGCCCAACTATTGCTGAAATGTGAGATGCAAGCATTTCAGCTAGATTCTATTTTACTTTCTATAGACACTATTATAATATAAGAGGACTTTAATAAAAGTTTTTAGCTATCGTAAGGTAAAAGCCCGACATGTTTATTTGTGGCGTGGTCTTACGAGATGCTTTTGTTTCAAAGGATTTTTGAAACTTTAATAATCAATTGGGTGTGATTTTCTCACGCTGGTATTCCAGACTGACTCGGGTGTGTTATTTAACTGTAATGCTCGGGTCAGACCGAGTATTATAGGATACAGGATGTGATGCTGTGGAGCTCAGGAGACGAGCTGGATGACAATACGTATTTCCGTACTTGTTTTATATATATTCCGATGTGATTGAGTTGTTGTGTATCCATTTGTATGATATTGATGTTGAGCTGTGACTGATGTATTCTGATGATGTAATATATAAATAGATATATTTGATTTGAGTAAAGATCATTTATTATATATTATATTTTATTCCGCTGCGATGGTTAGATTCTGTTATTGTTTTCTATTTTCTTCTTCTACCTCTTCTTCTTTAACCCAAATGGTTCGTATTTATGTACACCTTGAGTTGATTTAGGTAGAATAGTGTTAACTCAAGGGGTACGGATTTGCGGGTCGTTACACTTGGTATCAGAGCATAGGTTGGTGATAACCTTGGCTCTGGTGGGAATTACTCATTTAAAATAGAGTTCATAGTACTCTATAATGAGTTTGAGCGTATTAATAAATATGAGCTGGTATTTGTTAGTGACTATAAATTGTTTTAATATTGTGTTGATTAGTTTATTGAGTGGCATATGAACCTTCGTCGGCACAGTCTGGGCAACTGTATCGAAGGGGTTTCTAAACACTTGAATAGAACAATCGACACGATATTGTTTTAAATATGGGTAAATGAAATACTTTTACCCAAAAACATATTTTGATATAAAGAATAGTTTTTGTAAACTATTTTAGCTAATATATGGTTGCTTGGATGTTTGAAATGATGATTTTAATTATTATCATCGGTGTGTAAAAATTTAACTAGAAATTGAAATATAACCAAAGTTTAAGAGAGTAAATTCATTATAAAATGAAATTCATAAATATGAATTATAAATGAAAATTATAGAATTAAATATAATCAAATGGAAATTTGTATGAGCATAAACTATGTAAATGAATTATAGTTAAAATTGATTTAAGCAGGATTTGAAAATTTAAATCCCGGAGATTTTCGAAGTATTTTGAAGATAAATAATAGCATTATTATCTTGGGGGTATTTCTGAAAAGAATTTCTTTTTGAATGAATTTTGGAAGTGATATAGCATTGAAATCACTTGTATTATTGGAAAATAATTCTGATGATGACGGCCGCATCATCGGTATCCATTTTCAAATTTCTAAGTGGCGGATTGCTGCCAAAAACTGATTTGTTCAGAAAGCTAGTTGTTTTTGAAAATTTCAAAAGGGAATTTGTTGAAAATAAAAGCCAGGATTGGTTTAAAATTTTTGAGAAATGTGATTTGAGATGTTGGAGATTTCAAAATAATTTGAAACCAAAGCCGGGTGTTTAAAAAATCCTGATGAGATAATTGTAAGTTTATAAATTGAGATGAGTTTTAAATCAGGAAGGGAATATAAGCTTTGGATGTTGGAATTTAAATTTAAAGAGAACAATTACAAGTGAAATTAACTTGAATGGGAAATAAAAATTTGACTAGATTGACATTAATTCGATAGGCTGAAAATAATATCCAGTTGTATTCGAATCAAGTTGAAATCGAATTGAGTTAAATAAATCTGAGTTAAAGTAAAATTGAATTGGAATGAGAATTCAATTGAATTAATGAATGGAAATAAATTCTTACGTGAACAAATGGAAAATAAATTGGATAAGGATTGGAATTGAAATAAATAAATTAGAATAACTTATAAGAGAATTAAAAATCCATATGCTCGGGCGATAAATAAATAGAAGGCTTGAGTTAAAAATAAAAATAAAAGATGAACCTATTCAAGCCTATAATGAATGGAATTGTGTAAATAAAAAGTTGTGACTTATGAAATTGAAAATGGAATACAAAATTCAAAATAAATATTGTTTGATGAATTGAAAAATAAAAAGAAAATCTAAACTTGAGTTATATAATAAAAAATTGAACTAAGAAAATAAAATGAAGTGGTATTTGAAATTAAAAATTTAGTATTGAACTATAAATAAGAGAGAACTAGTTTTATAATAAATCAGTTAATAAAATGTGTAAATGGGAACGTAATGTTGTTTAATTGGAGCTGAATTGTGAAATTATGATGAAGATTGGAAATAAAACTCAAGTTATAAATTGAATTCGACTTGAATTGTCAGTAAAGTAAATGTAATTTGTGACGCCCCACCTCTATACCCGCGCTAGCCAAGAACATTACGGTGAATGCTGTCTACTAGCACGGAGAATAAGGCTGTTGAGGAGCGACCATCCGTGTAATTGCTTTGCGCGAGCATTGATATGTCAGATAGTATAACAATCTGACATACCGTCACAAACTCAAAGCTACTACACAGTGGCTGTAATATCTTCAGAAACAAATATAGAAATAAACATAACATAAATCAGTCATAGATAATTCATATCACAAAGGCGGAATAAGATATGAATATTACACATAAAAGTGTACAGCAGAGTAGTGGTCAGAAAGATCCACAATAACACAAAATAATAGCAACATGTGCTATACAAAAGAATACATCTATGAGTCTATATCTCAAGTGTATACAACAAAATAAACTACTAATCTAAGTAGTTTGCCAAAAGTCAGAGTAATGAATCCCAAGGGAGAAGTCAAGCAGAAGCACCTGTAACATCTCGGTCTGACCCGAGTATTATTTAATAAGAAAATAACAAACGGATCAGTCTAACTATAAATATCATATGAAACGATATAGAATAAGAGATATGACTAAACACATAATAATCACAATGCCAAGCTGTGATATATATAAGTAATTGAAAATCAACGAGAGATTAATCAATATCACCAAATCTACACAAGAATCAAAGAAATGTCTACTCCTCATTTCGTTCACCAAACCATAAATATTGACAATTATATCAATGCCAATCACAAAAGTCAGTGACACACAAATTCACCAATGCACAAATATTGATAAAACTTATCAACGGAAATCACGAAAATTGGTGAAGCACAAATTCTAGAAATCATCTCAAGAAATCCATAAATCACAAAAAGGGGGAAGGCCTATCACAAACGGGAGCATAAAGCCCACCAACACGTGTATCACAAACGGAACGCTAATTCCATGGTTGCTAACCATCATAAATTGAGCCGAAGCTCCACAAACGGCCCGAAGACCATGGGTTGCTACCCCACCAAATTGAGTCGAAACTCCACAAAACGGGGTTTAGTCTCCCTCGTAGACAAAGAGACATCGCACATTGCTAGTCTAAATCACAAAGATGATCGTCATGATCAACGAGAAGTGACGATTACAGTAAGCTAGTAAATATATGAGCTTAGCATCATGTCCTATAACCACTAGCTTAACTTAAATATTTACGAAAAAATTGTAGATCTCCACTGGAAAATTGTCACAAGAGTTTCAATCGAACAAGTCCAAGAATTAACCAACAAAGTGAACGCAAGCGTTTCATACCACTTGTTTTACTAGGTCGTTTAATTAGATTTCTCATACGAGTGAGGTAAAGGTTTGTATATACTAATAGATTGGAAAACGGTTTTATAAACGAATTTGGTATTAAAATAGTATTGAAATCGTTTGAGGAAAGAGTTTTGATATTTACTACTAGTATAGAAAACCTTTATATTTTTAAAGTGACAAATCACAAAGAAGATTGTAAGAACAATCAATCACTAAAATTCACATTCGAAGACGTGAATAAAATCCAAAGAAACCGATAAAGAATCCATCGAAATGGATATTCAAAAATCCCTTAATAGGAGTCATCAAAGGCATAATAATTGATAACAACAAATAGGATCATCACGAATCGATTTAAATTGGAATTCTCAAGCGAATAGGCAAATAGGCAAAATAGTGCTGATTCAGACGTCTGAAATCAAGGATTCAGACGTCTGAATCTGGAAAATAAATATTTTCCAAAGACAGAATTCAGACGTCTGAATCCTTGAATCCAGACATCTGAAATAGGCACTTTTTAGCCTATTTCCTTTCTGGTTCCAAATGAACCAATTCAGACGTCTGAAACCATATATTCAGACGTCTGAATCTGGGAATAGAAATCTTCCCACAACAATATTCAGACGTCTGAATATTGCGTTTCTGACGTCTGAATCTGGGGTTCAGGGCATTCCCTGAACCTAGGCCAAAAATGGCCAAACGAATATCGAAAAAGACCGAACGAGCAAATGGCGATGACTAAGGAATTACGTCGAACGACAACCCAGCCTAAACGGCTCTTCGATGCGCCTCAAATATCAATGTCCAAATATCCATAATAGGATTTTCATAAATTAGACCAAAACACCAAAAATTGGAATATACACAAAATCAATCCAAACCAAAATCAATTGCACATGAATAAGTGTTAGGAATTCATACCTAACATTCGAAGATAATTATAGACAATGAGATAAAAATCTCACCTTTGAACCCAAATCAATGAAGGAGAAGCTTTAAAAACAAGCTAAGATCAATTCCTCTTCAATAACAACTCAAGAAGCTTCAATCTAAGCTTAAAAGAGAAACATTTCCTAAATTAGGTTTAGGAATTTTCTGAAATCAAAGAGAGAATGAGTTGGAGAAGAAGAAGGAGATGCTTACCAATGGGTTCACTTGAGTTTTGAGCAAGAAGATGGATTTGCTAATGGAAACTAGGGCTTAGGATTTCCTAATTCTTTTTCTCTTCCCCCATTTTTGATGAAGCTTGAATGTATAAGGAAATTATGAAGTAATGAAGAGGAGAAGGGGTTGGGACTGAATACATAAGTGGCTCAGCCCAAACCAAAGCCCTAAGTACAAAGTAGCAAAAATCAACTTTCTCCAAGCATATCGAAGCTTATACTCAAAAAGGTCGCAAACGGCATTTTGAACTCAATGGGGGGTGGTCTCAAGTCCCAATTCGACTGTTTGCAAAAAGTAGCTTTTCGGACCAAAATCCGACGAACGATAAAATATTTAAATAAAATATTTAAATATAAAATCGATAAATATGCGGGTTGTTACATAATTGAATTGTGAGTTCATGAAATTTGGTGGTAAATTGAAAATGGATAGTGGATGCAGAACTTGAGTTATTAATTAAAATTTAATGTGAAGTGTTAACAAATTAAATATAATTGAAATATGTGGAATAAAAATGTAAATGGATTAAAATAGTAATGGTTTGAATTGCAAATAAAATCCAAATAAGTGGAAATAAATTGGAAATGGCCTGGTAATAAATTGAATGAGTTGAATCTAGGAAGTTAAATTCTATAATAACCAATCAAATAAAATTGCAAATTTAAAATGAGATTTAATTGAGAGAGAGAATTAAGTTGAATAGAAAAGAGAACAATTTACTTGTAAAATGAAAATGAGCTTAAGTATAAAATGAAGTAAATTGACATAAGCTAAACAAATGGAAGAGTTGAACTAAATTCAACTTAAAGCTAAGTGTAATGATATTGGGTTGGATTTAAATCAAGAAAAAAAAAATTTGAATCGAAATAGAATTTGGTGGGTTATAAATAATATTTAAGGAAATGAAAATTCAAAATGGATTTAGTGGATAAACTAATTATATAGAATAAATAAATGGATGAGATAAATAAGAATCAAATAAAGTGTGGTTTGAATGAGTTGAGAAAAGTTATTGAATGAAATAGCCTGGATTGCTTTCGAGCTAAATAAAATAGTTTGGCATAAACAAATATGGAATAAATTGAGTAAAGTAACTAAAGCTTGGAATGGGTTGAGCTAAATAAATGGTTGTGAATGAATTAAAATAAAAAAGAAATTTAATTGGTAATGAAGATGGACCTAAATTGTTAATGGTTTTGAATGAACTGGTTTGGTCAATAAAATGAGATGCAAAGTGAATGCTATTCAAATTTAAAATGCAATGAAAATGAGAATATATGGATTGTGAATAAATTTAAAAATGGAATAGAATTAAATATAAATTGAGTTGAAATCCATTTAAGTTGGTTATAAAACATAAATACTTGTTTATTCACATAGACCTCGTCAAATTACATAGAATAAATTGTCGTTTGATGTAAATGGAAGTAATTAAAATTCTATGTATCGATAGGAGTAAGATAAATTAATTTTGAGAACAATTGAATTAATTATGAGTTCGGTTTGCTTAAAAATAAATTAAATGTAAGCGATTGAGTTTTAAACCATTCAAATTGAATGAAAATGGATTATAAATTTATTGGAACCGTTGAATTAGTATGGAAACTATACAAATTGCTTATGGAAGTTGTTGTGTATGCTTTTCTTTTAGAATTCATATGTTTTAACTATTGCAAATAAGTGAAATGTTGTTAAACTTCATATATTTGGCACTTACATGTTTAAATTGAGCAAGTGTAGGTATTGGAAGCCATGTGGCTGGATTTTGGGCACGTTAATTGCTAAATAATTAAGCTATTTGCTTAAAATGCTAAATAAGGTACGCCTACGCAATAAAAATAGGAAATATGAACTGTTTTTGATTTTTCCGACCGTGTGGGTCGATGAATATATATTTATATCTACTGTCAAATTGCAAAAGCTCCTCCATACAAAGGAGACTGCCAAAAATTTTCAGAAATTTTGTGAGTTAGAATTTTTTTGAAAATTTTGGAAAATTTTGTTAACGACAAAACGAATTTAAATTAGCAACTAAAATAAATTAGTAAATGAAACTAACAAAAATAATGACATGAATTAGTTATAAATGGAAATTAAAATTTAATAATTAAAGTTAAAGTTAAATTGAATTCATATTGGATGAAAGAATCAATGTGAAAAGAAATGGATATAAACTAAAGTGGTAAAGTGAAAATAAATATAAGAAACATATAAAATACTTATACCAACTTAAGAAGGGAATAGTGAATTCTTAATTGGAAATTGATACTACAAATATAATCTAAGTTAATATTTGAATGAATAAACACTGACATTTTGTAAGAAAGTTGATATGATGATTTGGGAATATTGTGATTGGATATTAGTACTAAGCAGGATATGCAGGTAATATAAAAGAAAAGAGAATTGATTTTAATTTCAGAAGATAACTTTGAAATGCTCGACAAAAAGGTATGTATTTAATTTTGGTATGAAATTTGATTAGGATTTGGATCGAGCCACTTGGCCTTTTTTTTCTTTTTGGATTTGGGAGGCCGTAGAGCCATTTTGTAGTTGTACCGAGGTAGCCGCACAAAGGAGACGCTGGCAAAAAAATTCGAAAATTTAGGGAGCTAGAAAAATTTTGATAATTCAAAATTTGGTTTTAAATTGAAACTCGAATGATTAAACAAATAGTATAGTTTGAAACTATGAGAGAGTTGAGAAGTTAATAAGAATGATAGTGAGTCTATAATGAAAGACATGTTATGGTAAGTTGATGAAACTGTTTGGTTTTGGAAAAATAGTAACGGGTATTAGACCATTCTTCCTAATTAGTAATTTCGGGGACGAAATTCTTTTAAGGGGGAGGAATGTGACGACCCGGAATTTTCGAGCATTTAAAATTGGAATATTTAATTGATTTTAAATATTCAATAGAGTAATTTTAACTTGAATTACGAATATCACTATTTATTTGATAATTAAATTATTGAATTAAATAAGTGAAGTTGGGTAAAATGTTGAATCTGGAATTTTAATTTTGTTAAAAATAATTTGAAGGCTTATAAAATTTATATCGATAATAGGGAAAATAGTAAAAGTGTTAAAATTGAATTTGGAAGTGTTTTGCTCAGTTTTGAAATTTATATAGTTTAAAATGAATTTAAAAATAGCCTTCCGAGGCACAGTCTAGGAATTAGACGAAACCAGTTCCATTGGGTCCATAATATTGAATTATTATCGGATTTCAAATTTCATATTAATCGGAGTTATTATGTGAGTGTACGATATATAAACGCGCTGAGAATTTAGTTGATAATAATCTAATGTAATTTAATTTAATTAATCAAGCTTCTTGTATACGCCATCTTCCTGTCATTTAATCACATACTTTCCCAATTCTGAGCCATTCAATCAACAATCAAAGTGCTCGAACTAAATAATAATAATAATTATAGTAATAAATAAAAGAAGAAGCTTCAAGAGGAAGCTTTCAGCCGCGTAAAAATATAATAAAGCAGACAAAGCACGATAAGGCCGAACTTCGTTTTCTTCTTTCCCCCAAACATCACCTTGATTAAAAAAATAATATTAACTCCAGCAAATCGAATATCATCTTCGTTCCGATCAATTAAGGGATGGTGGCGATGCACTCTCGTGGAAGCTCGAGCAAGCTTGTAGAGTGCGACATCGTGTACTGGTGATCGATATTTAGGGCAGCAACTATGGTTTCGCTTTGAGCTTGATTTTGGGGTTAGAGGTTATGCGAGTTTGGATTTAAGTTCAGAGCGTTGAAGTGCCGCTCCATGCTAGGATTAGGAATGCTCGATGGTGATTTAGGGAGAGGGGAAGGCCGAGGTAATCGCGAGGCGCGTGAAGACGCTAGGGTCGTGTTGAGTTTGCGATGCGAGGAGCGACAGCTGCAGTGTTTGATGCAGTTTGGGATCGTGACAGTACAGGCCAGAAGGGAACTCGCGATGACTGGTGGTAGGACGTGGTTTGAGTTCCCGGATTTACTGTAGCATGGGGTTTCAAAGGATCGAATACTGTGCGTGGTAGGTAGTGAGGTGATGGTGCTTCGATTCCCTCGGGTTTAGGATTTGTATTGCAAGGTATAAATTCTGATTCCAATTTACATATATTTAATTTGTGGAAAAAAAATATAAATATATTTAACAGTGTTGGATTTAGCAGTGAGATAAGCCGTGATATAAATTTGTTTTTTTCAATTGAAATATATGTATATAAGTAAACATGAAGAATATGTATAGATGAGATTTTGAAAATAGCAATTTTAAATGTTAAAAGGTTTTTTTTAAAATTCAGGTTTTTGAAATCTATGGTTCATTTCTACAAGTATAAGTGGTTTCAAATATATATATATATATATATATATATATATATATATATATATATATATATATATATATATATATATATATATATATATAGATCAGTTATAAATTTTTAACAGTAAATTAAAATTTATGATTTTACTTACTTAATAGTTTTAAATTTAAAATGAGAATATTATGGGTAGTTGATGATCGTGGCAAATGTTAATTTAAATTTTTATTGATTGGGAAATTTATTGTTCGATTAATTCAAACATTAATAAACTATATAATTATTTATCAAGGTCAAAAGTATGGAAACGAATCGAGATTGGGAAGAATTGAACACAATTAAAGCAAAGGTGAGTTAGTCTCACTCAGTTTAAATTTAAAAGATAAAATTTAAATAATTGTTTGGATGGTTGATTTGATCGATGTGAATATAGTATGATATTTTGTAATTGGTGTACTATATTGTGCTAACGTTTGTGGATGCAGGGAAAACAGGTTGGAGGGATCCAACTGGATCCCTCAACATTTATTTTAAATTATTTAATATTCTCTGCTGTGAATATTGATATTCCATAATGAGTTATATTGAAATATTGAATGTTATGGTTGATTAGATATATTTGGGTATAATGAATTACCAAAATTATATAGATTGGATTTTGGAAAGAAAATAAAAGAAATGAATTTGTAAGTAAAGTAATTATAGGAAATTTGAATGAATTAAGAATGAGTTGAAAGGAAATAGAAGTAATTTGAAAATAATAATAAATAACTTCGAGTATGAAAGAAAAGAGTTTAAATAAACAGTAATTAACTAATTGTAAAATTATGTGGCATTAATTTAAAGGAATAAAGAATTATTTTAAACTTAAGTTTTAAATTTATATAAAAGGATAAGGAAGTAATTGAGAAATCTAAAAATTTGAAATTTTAGTTAAAGTATTTTAAATCATAATTAAGAAATGAAATCTGAAATTAATAGATTTTGAATTAAAAGGGAGTAAATGGGAAATCAATTTGAAAATTGATTCATGTGTTTGAAATTGAAAATTTTAAGGAAGAATGTGAAGAGGGGTATATTTCTCTGGATAGCCAAGAACGTTCAAAGTAAACTTTAGATATAAGTTAAAGGTTTAATGTTGTTTTAAAAAGCATGTTTTGGAAAACTTATTATCTTAAATTCTTAAGTATATATTTTTCAAATCTATTACCGTAATAAATATTTATAAATAGTGACTTAGTATTTATTTGAAAAGTGAAAGCCTAGTTTTATATTATATAAAGTAACCTTATTTTCAATGATTATATAGTTTGTATTTTAGTAAATTATTGAAATAGTCTTAATTTAAATATTTTAAAGTAAATCCCAAAGCAAGTGTTTTGGTTAATCTATTATCGTAATAAGTATTTAAAGGATGATTTGGTATTTTGTGTAAAGAAAAAAATCTAGTTATATTTATAAAGTAAACTTATTGTAATTATTTCTAAAGTATTATTATAAATTGAATATTAAAGTAAACCTTCCTAAATTAAAAGTTAAATATATTCTATAATAATTTTTTTTAATTATTTTATAAATCTAGAGTTTTGTGCTTGGTGATCCCAACGGAAATAGAAATACTTGGAATTTATTCTGAGAAAGGCGGATAGTTTTGAAACTTTTCTTAAAGGAATTTGAAGTGTGAAAATATATCTTGTAAAGATATTTTCAGGATAAATAAATAATTTGGAAGATTATTTATTGTTTAATGGATGTTTGTGAATAGATATTGATAGTTAAATAACCGACTATCAATATTGGACAATGCGTTGATCGTTTCGAAGAGACCGGGATCGAGATTTATTTCTCGAAAACCACTTCGATCCGGTTTGTACGTTTTATGAAAAACGATTTTGGATTCGAAGATGGAGCAGTGAAGTGCAAGGGCTAGTCGCTACTAATCCTGAGGATATTTTCAAAATGGATGTAGTAGGAATAGTGCCTTCGGTTCCGTTCGAACCCAGGACGGACTTGTATGGATGAATGCTTGCGAAACATCGTCAGGTGGACGATGGGCATTCTAAGGGATATGTTCTTAAAAGGTAACTCTTAGCCTCAAGCCTCATCAAATGGGAATGGCTGAAAATCAGGGGATATGCAGGAAGGCTTCGTGCGTAGCCCCCACTGGAGGGTGAGGTCATCCCTATCTAGATGTCCCTTTTATTTCGGCTTAGTGGGCGGTTGCTGATCCCAACCGCGGGGTGATCTTGCTCGGGACTATCCAGTAAGGGATGGTTCCGGTCTTGTGTTGCAGGGGAGTTAGGGTGGCTCCTCGGTACGCTGATCTAGACCAGCAACTGTGACAGGTGGTACCCCAGTGCCTAACCATTAGTTGGAATCCATTTTCCCTATGCGCCCGTACGGTTTTGATTGTGCCCAACTATTGCTGAAACGTGAGATGCAAGCATTTCAGCTAGATTCTATTTTACTTTCTATAGACACTATTATAATATCAGAGGACTTTAATAAAAATATTTTAGCTATCGTGAGGTAAAAACCCGACATGTTTATTTGTGACGTGGTCTTACGAAATGCTTTGGTTTCAAAGGATTTTTGAAACTTCAATAATCAGTCGGGTGTGATTTTCTCACGCTGGTATTCCAGACTGACTTGGGTGTTATTTAACTGTAATGCTCGGGTCAGACCGAGTATTATAGGATATAGGATGTGATGCTGTGGAGCTCAGGAGACGAGCTGGATGACAATACGTATTTCCGTACTTGTTTTATATATATTCCGCTTTGATTGAGTTGTTGTGTATCCATTTGTATGATATTGATGTTGCGCTGTGACTGATGCATTTTGATGATGTAATATATAAATAGATATATTTGATTTGAGTAAAGATCATTTATTATATATTATATTTTATTCCGCTGCGATGGTTAGATTCTGTTGTTGTTTTCTATTTTCTTCTTCTACCTCTTCTTCTTTAACCCAAATGGTTCGTATTTCTGTACAACTTGAGTTGATTTAGGTAGAATAGTGTTAACTCAAGGGGTACGGATTTGCGGGTCGTTACAAATTTATTTGTTTATAAAGTTAATATTTTTAAATATGATATAATGATTCTTAATTCTTCTCTTCCCTTCTCTTTCCTTTTCGGGGACGAAAAGTTTTGAGTGGGGGAGAGTGTGACGACCCATAATTTTCAATAATTAAATTTGTTGATTTAATAAGATTTTGGCAATTGAATCTGGAATAAATAAAAATTTAGAATTTGTTAATGAATTAATAACAAGAATGAGATGTAATGATGTTAAATTTTTCCATAATATAATAATAGGTTGAATAAAAAGAATGGAAATTCAAGATTTATTAATTTATTGGAATTTGAATTTAATAATTGGATTAATGGAAAATAATTGAAATTTAATATTTAAATATTACATTAATGGAAATTAAGTTGAAAATAGAGAATAGTATGTAATAAATCATGAACCAATATTGATTTCATCCATTTGATAATGATAGATTAAATAATAGAAGGAAAGGTCAAATAAAATGGATTTTGGAATTTTAATTTATAATTTCTGAATTTAAATGGAACTGAAATTAACCACTGAAATTGATGAATGAATCAATGTTAAATTGACATCTGAATTATTTTAAATTACTATAATTGTTTAAGAAATTAAAAGTGATAAGAATTGCCGATTATAGAATTGAAATTGAAAGTTTGATTTAAATAATTAATTTTAATTTATTTAATTAATATAAAAATAGCCATTTTGGCCACTGACTTGGATTTCGATGAAACATGTTTCATCGGATCCGTAACGGTGAATTATTGTAGGATTTCAAGTTTCGTGACGATCGGACTTGTCGTTTGATCGTACAGAGCCGAAACGCCCAGAAATCAATTAAATTGAAATCAATTGAGATCAATTTGAAATAACTTGATTTTAGCATAACTTCTTAATACGATGGAATTTGGAATTGAAACATATTCCACTGTATTCAAAATATTTTAAAACATCTATTTTGATATATGGGTTGAACCAATTTCGTTCCAGAGTCAGAACGGACTTTTCGGGCCATTTTATCGTTCAACGCGTATATCAATGGGGTACATCTATTCTATGTCAACTTTGCCTATATACACCTTGTTATACACCCTAGCCTATTCCTTATGTTCATTGTTCTGTACGTACAATTCAGCTGCCTATTCTCCTCAATGGCAGATAATCAAATTCTAAATCCAATTGCAATTGAAAATCAAGTCAAAATTTCAAACTACACAAACTATATCTTATTTTATATCGTCGAAAAGCTCTCGAAGAGTGCATCTCAATTATGTGATTCATTTTTCAGTTCGATGCATTGTTTGTCTAGAAATTGATGAACTATCTATGGCCTTTCTTCACGCCGCGACCAAAATCGTCCGATCTTCGAATATATTTCTGGGTATTGTAGAGTAGACCGAGGGGACTTCATCTATGTAGTTTATTTGGCGAATCAGTTGTTGGATTTGTCGCAATATTTTGGATTAGGGTTTAAATGTAGGTGGCAGCCGGTCTCTGTTTTGGTTCGATCGACGGCAAATCATGGCGTTCTGGGGCGGAGGAGGTGATCGACGAGGTGAGAGGTGTCCTGCGGCGCCTTGGTGGGACCACACGTAGGCCAAGGCCAGGGGGAAAGGGGCGTGCGGCGGCGCCTTGCTGGGTTCATGAACGCGATGAGAATTAGGGTCCAGAGTGGAAGATGGAGACGTGGCCAGTGAGTTACCCTCTTTTGTTTTTTAATTTACTTTTGAACTCGTTTTAATCTTAATAATTTTCACATACGAGATTGTTTTCACATGCGGTTTCTTGCGCTGGGATCATATCATAATTCCTAACATTTTGACACTGGTTTGGACGAATTCTAAGACTATTCAAATTTTGGATTTAAATTGCATTTAAATTCAATTTAAATTCAAAAGGTGAGTGTTTTAACCCACTCACAACTTCTAAAATTTCTTATGTTTGTTAAATTGATTTATGATGTGATTAGAAACTTATTTATGACTGTTTGGCATATTTTTAATCATCATCTCTGTTAAATTGAATTTATTTGAATTAAATTGTTATTTAATTTATTATTTCATATAAATTGCCAGCTAAATAGTTATTCAATTTATTATTGCATATAAACTGCCAGCTAAATAGTTATTCAATTTATTATTGCCTATAAACTTCCAGTTGAATAGTTATTTAATTTATTATTGAATATAAACTGCCAATAAATCCCTGTTATTTATTATCTATTCTATATTGATGTTATTGTTCGAATTGGACGATGATTGTAATAAATGGTTGATGGTTGATGTTGGATGAATGGGTGTTGTATTTTATATTGTTATAAACTGCAAGTTGTTATGTATTTTTATTTCATCCGGGATTGTGGTTTGAAATGATACATAACCGTATTTTATTTTAAATTACGGATTGAAATGATAAATATCTATATCGCTTGACCGTAGGATAGAAAATTATATACAGACACCGTGGTCTATATATAAAAATAATTTGAAATGATTTCTATGTTTTATAAAGAAATATATGGGTTATATAATTATTGATTTTTGAAGTTATATAAATGTTATTTTATTATTGATTTTAGCTATGTATAAATTTGTTTTGAAATATAAATAAGTTAAATAATAAATTTTGATTGTTTATATCATATGATTGAGTATATGTTTAAAATTATGTTGTATATAGGGTTTATATTGACTTAAATAAGTTTGAGGCTGGAAGATAAATATGAAATTGATTTGAAATAAGTTATTTAAGAATTATACTCGAATAAATTTGATTTGAAATTTAGATAAAAATTGAGATTTTGAAGGATGTGATTTTATAACTTGATTTGGTTTAGAGTGATTGAAATGAATGGTTTAGAGTGATTGAAATGAATATTTCAATTATAATTAAATTTAAGGAAATATTGAGTTATCTAAAATTCCGGTTATATTTAAATTTTAATGGACTTATTATGTAAATTATTTCAAACCAAATAATAGAAATTGAACCGTCAGATCGAAATTTCCAAACTTAGTTTTGAAATTGTTTAATACTCAAAGTTTGAAATATATTGAATTGAAATGGTTTATTGAAACTGAAAGTGAGTTGAAAGTTATGGATTGAGATTTAATTTAAAGTGAATAAAATTGTGAAGTCGAGGAAATTATTTTACTTTATAAACAAATTTTAAATTCAAAATATTTTATTTTATATACTGTTTGAATATCCAAGCCATTCAAGTTTTGGGAAGTTATGGTTTAGAAGCTATGAAATTCGAAGTAATATGTTTTGAAAGGTTATATTTCAAGCGTTTGCTTTCGAAATATTATTATTTTGAAAGTGCTATGATTTTGGGAAGGATATATTTGAAATAAAATGATATTATATTGTTTTGGGTTTTAATAAAAGGATATCATATTGATTGGTTTTTGAAACGGAAATGATATCGTATTTATATGATTTTGAAATGGATATCATATTCTGGTTTTGAAGTATAATTATTTTAAATGACCGCGGTGTTATAATAACGTTTGGTTGTTAAAGAGACCGGGATCAGAAGTTGTCATACTCTCTGCCAACTCCGAAAACCACATTAACAACCGTGCATGCGGTGGAGATTCCAGAATGAAGTAGGATGGTGGCGACATTCCTTTGAGGTATGAACGTGGACCCGACTCCCATGAGTTGGCATAAGGTGGCTAAAACATGAGCAATTGATGGGCTAATGAGGTCATTCCTATGATCGGATACACTCCTTCGATATTATATTCTGACTTTGAGATTGATTCGGTGGCCACTTTGATTCTTTTGATTTGGGGGTGTGGCTCGTGGTGGGCGGTAGTAGCTGCTACGCGTTACCACCAGACCGGACGTGTAATTGGTATATCTACCCTGGCATTGCCTAGTTTTGCTGTGTCACCTACCCTAGCGCGCCTTGTACGTGTTTGGTTTTCTCTCATAGCCCGTGGAGTATTTAGGATAGTCTCCCGATCTAGAGATGTTCTGATACCGGATGGACTACTGGGACTATTACGTGTTAAGGGGAATATTGGGTCACTCCTTAACGCTATTTAAAAGTAAGTTTATTTTATTACAGACATATAATAGCGAAATATTACTACATAGTAAATAGTTTAACGGATCCTTAGGAGATGTGAATCCCGAGCATCTTTTAAGTTACTGCACTTACGTTTGACACTGGATAGGAGATTTCAAATCTCGTAAACATCTCTGACGCCGTTCCACTCATATTTATTTCATTTCGTTTAACTTACATAAGATCTTTTAGTTCTGACTCGAGTGTTTTGTCTTTTCAATTCGCTCGGGTCAGCCTGAGCATTTCAAGATTTGAAGGCCTTTAATTCTGGAGGACGAAGACGAAGAATTATTATTATTATTATTAGTTATACATTCCACTACACCATTGTATTCCCCTGCATTATTAATATTCTCTAGTATGTGTAACTCTGATATGCATTGTATAAGTATAATCAAATGTTTTTGTAAAACAGCTTCATGAACTGTTTATTTGATTATTATATTTTATCGTTCCGCTGCAAGATTCTATATTGTTTTTTTCTTTTCTGTCTCTTCTTTTTCCTATTTACACCATAACAATCTGCCCTTCTGTATGGTTTAAGTCTGACGTGTGTGGTTTATCGTCGATTTAAACGTACAAAAGGCGGGATGTTACACATTCAGCTAGAAGGATATTACCAGATAGGAGCCATCAAGAGAGGAATCAAGGGGCTTCCTCAGGAGTGAATCATGCCTTAGTTTTCATCGCCAGAGATGCGATGGAGATGATGATGGGAGCTATGTAAGAAGAATTATTAAAAAGGTAGGAGGACAAGATGCAGAACCTTCTCAGACAGTTTGGACAGGCATGAGTAGCTGGAGTTTCAGGAGTTCAGATCCACGGAGCTGGAACAGAAGGACCCAACTGGCAATCAGATGAAGCAGCTCAACAGGGCGCAACCCCCAATCAGCACACACTTACCAATTTGGATAGATCCAGACTAGGGGGCACACCACCATGCAATGATAGACCAATTCATGGAGGGATTCCAGGTGACACCGCACAAAAGGATGCTGGCAGGAGCACAAGAGTACATGATGAAGAGTATGTACTAGAATTCCCTCGGGTACTCGGTGGGCAACCCCTGGTGGACAACACTGGATTAGTTGAGATTACCAGGCGTACTATGCGTGGAAGTTTAGCAAACAGAGATTTAGAAGGAGTAAACAGGAGTCCATTTACCCGTGACATTAAAATGGCTTGGAATCCACCAAAGTTCAAGCTAGCTACTCTAGAGGTATACAACGGCAGGATGATCCTACCGATCATTTGATGAGGTACATGAGACACATGGTGTAACGGCCCTGTATTTTGTGATTATTGTAATTGTATATTTTGATAATTTTAATTGAGTTTCTGATTTAAAAGAACTTTATTTTATTTATTAAAATGGATAAATTTTGTTACTTTAAATATAAATTTTGATTTGTATGTGAATTATAATTTCAAATACGAATAAACAGAATATTTTTCCAGAAATGTGAATTTTGGTTAATATGGTCAGACTTTGACTTTTAATTTAAAATTTTAAAATTTTAAAATTTGAATTTATTTTTATTTTATGAAAGAAAAATTTTTTTTAAGTATACTGCTTTTTGTTTCATTGAAATCCGATTTATATTGTGAAAGTTATGCTTTTTAAACAATTGTATGTAAATTGTTTTATTTAACAAAATTATTTACTTTAATTTATATAAATAATATTTTTGTTTGTCATGTCATGTTCTAGTTTATGTTTACATGAGTAACATGACATGTCATGTATATATATTTTATTTTAAAACATTTTAAAAGTGTAGTTGAAATTTTCCAATGTTAGTTGTATTTTGTTTACAATTTTTAATTCCAATTTCAATTAAATAAAGTATTTTCTTTATTTATTTTCTATTTTTCCTGAAAATATTTATTTATTTTCATTTCTACTTTATTTATTTTTCATTTTTTTTCATTTACTTAATTTTTTATTTGTTTATATTGAATTAATAGAATTGGAAATTCAAAGAGACAAAGCTTTTAAAATTTGTGACTTTTCCTTATCCTTGTCTCTTCGTTTGCTTGGCCGTCCATTTTCTCTTTGATAGTCGTGCATTTCTTATTGTTATTCATGTGAAAAACTTCTCATTTCCTCCATTCTCATGGCCATTTCATTTCTGAAATTTTTTTGTAAGTTATGGCTTCCATTTTTCTACTTTTCTTCCTCATTTTTGCTTTAATTTTTGCCTTGCTCTTCTCTAGTTTGCTTGACCACACACACCATCACCTTCATCGACCACCACCACCATCTCCTCCCCCTTATCATCCACGACCAACCACCTACCCCACTGTCCAGATCTGGACGTGACCATCTAGGTGATTAATCACCACAAAAACTTTGCAAAAAACTCAAAACAAAGCATAGACGACCTCTATACCACCATCACCTTCATGCTTTGCCTCGGCCACCACCCCTAGCACCACCACCATCATGACATGACCTCTGGCCATCTCTGACCTGACCTAAAATGAACATGGCCGAGCCCAAATATGGCATAGGCCGAGCCTATGTGCAACATACTCCACCTTTTGGCCTTTGTCCCTTTGTATTCTTCACTTGTAACTCCAACCCCTTCACACCCCTATGTAGCCGTGCATATATTGACCCTACCCGAACCAAGTACCATCATGGCCGAGCCTATGATCCCCTTAGGCCGAGCACTTGAGTGGTTAAAGCATGGTCAAGCCATCTTGTTCTTTGTTGCTTCTTATTTCCAATTGTTTCAATATATGTTTTGTGTTGAATATATATTTATTTTGCTTTGTTTTATTTGTTGTATACAAGATCAATATCAAGGCTCTCCATCCATTGAAATCTAATCGTTCTTGTCGTGCTTTTGGATTCGTTCTTATGTGTTGTTTTGGGTCTCTAGAAAGGTGAGTCCTTCTCACTCTGACATCATTACTTATGAAATGGTAAACAGATGACAAGTGATTAGTAATTAAAATATTTATGCAAGTTAATGATGATTATATGATATGTTATTTCATGTTATTACTATGTTAACTTTGTTAATTATCACCTGACATATGATATGTGATAGTATATTGTGACATTGGCATGTTAGTATAATTGTTTATATTGTGTATGCATATGTTCATACTGCAAGTTCCCTACTAGAACAGAATCACTATGGGTTGAAATGATACACACCCGAACAGACATTAGAATAGGGAAAAATCATTATGGGCTGAAATGATGGGCTCAAGTGATTTTTATTGTATTTTATTTGACTTGGGATTGCAGGTATGAAATGATAGAACCCGAGTTTTCTTTTTAAATTATGGATTGAAATGATACATATCCGTGTAACTTGACTTAGGATAGAAATTTATATACAGACCCCGTGGTATATTTTAAATGACTTTTATGTATAAATATGTATTTAAAGTATGAAATTATGATTTAAACATTTTTCTTATATTTTAAGAATGTTAAATATTTGAATTGAATTTAAGTATGTATATTTGAAGTAAATGTGATTTTCGACTTTAAATTATATTTTAAAAATGTAAGTAAATAGTGGAAATTAAATTTAAAATTTTGAAATGATATTTGAAGTAAAATGTTAAGTTTTGTTAAATTTATAAGTTAAGAAACAGTGAAATTTCGACTTAACAAATGAATTGAGTTTTAGATTGGATATTTAATTATAAATTCTGTTGTGACAAATCATATGTTAAAATGATTTAAATGTGAAATTTTGAAGCCTAAAAATATGATTTATAAGTTTAAAATAAGAAAAATTGAAGTTTCAATGTTTCAGAAAGTTATAATAAAATCTAGACTTTTATTGATAGCATTTTCAAAAATGCAGTGGTTTTACGATGGCATTTGTTAAGTGCTATCATTTAACTACGTTTTGAAATAACTAAATACTTATGACAACATTCTTTTAGTGTTGTTATTTTGGAATTTAACTATGTCTGAAATAACTAAATATCTATTACAGCATTTTATAAATGCTGCTGTTCCTGAACTGAACTATTTTGGAAACTAAATACCTATTGTAACAATTTGTAAATGCTGTCATTGCTATAATTTGACAATGTTTTGAAATATTATAGATTTTAACACTATTTGAGTTATATTTTAAAGTGTTAAATGATTTTACTTTTGAAATTGATTATTTGTGAAATTTAAGGAGTTTTGAATATATATTTTAATATCTCAATTTTAAGGAATTTAAATTGAATTTGAACTTAAATAAGGTTTATTTGGTTATGTGTTAAATGGAATGAAATGTAATGAGATAAATGAATTTTTGAATGGAATTTTGAAATGCGTTTTGTAATGATATTTGAAATAATAAATGAATGACATAATTGATTTTTAAAAGGTATTTAAATTTGAATATTTGATTTTGAATTCAAATAATGATTTGATAATGAGGTTTTGAAAGGATATGATATTTAATGATTGAAATGGTTTTGAATGACATGATATTTCTTTTGATAAACAATGTGAATTTGAAATGATATTTGATGTTGATTTATTCGATTTATTCGATAAATGGATATTTGAAGTTTATATTAGTATGAAAGGATATTTGGTTTACTTGTAATTTGAGTTTATTTAAATGATATTGGATTTATGAAATGAACATTGCAAAACTAAGTAATAATGAAGTTAAATTTGAGATAAAAGAAATTATAAAATTTAGTTTTGAAATGTGGGATATTAAAGCTTGGAAATATACTAAAGATTGAATAGTTTATTTTGTGGATCAAATCTATATTTGAAATTGATAAGGTTTGAAATGGTTTGTTGGGAAATTGAATTGAATTGTAGCTGATGGTTTGAATTGAATTAAAGTAGAAATTAGAAATTTTTGATTTAATTGAATAAATTTGTAAAATGTAAAGAATTAAAGGAAGGTACCATGATTTCAAGTGTATGATTTAGAAATGTTATGATTTTCAAAGTGTAATGATTTCAAGTATTTTGGTTTCGAAAGAGTTATAACTTTGAAAGTATTATGATTTTTGAAAGGTGAATATATATTTGAAATGGAAATGATATCGTATTGATTTGGATATAGTTTTGAAATAAAAATGGTTTTGGTTTCGAAGTATAAACTATTTTGATTTGAATATAGTTTTGAAATAAAAATGGTTTTGGTTTCGAAGTATAAACTATTTTGAAAGGAATATTGTTTTGAAATGAAATGATTTGGTTTTTTTTGTAGTATAAACTATTTTGAAATGACCACGACATTATAATAACGATTGGTTGTTAAAAAGACCGGGATTGGAAGTTGTCATACTCTCTGCCAACTCCGAAAACCACTTTAACAATTATGTACGTGGTGAAGATTCTAAAATGAAGTAGGACGGCGGCGATGTTCTTGAGGTATATTACGTGGACCCGACTCCCGTGAGTTGGCTTAAAGTGGCTAAATAGGAGCGATCTCGGGCCAAAAGAGGTAGCTTCTCTAGTCGGACACACTTCTTCTATACTATAATCTTGCCTTGTGATTGATTTGATGGACATCTTCGATTTTGATTTGGGAGTGTGTTCCGAGGTGGGCGTAGTGGCTGCTACGTTACCGCCAGCCCGTGTGCGTAATTGGTATATCTACTGTAACAACCCGCATATTTATCGGTCGTATATTTAAATATAACGTCGTTTGTCGGATTATGGTCCGAAAAGTTACTTTCTGCAAACGGTCGAATTGGGTCTCAAGACCACTTCCATTGAGTTCGAAACGTCGTTTGCGATCTTTTTGAGTATAATCTTTGATATGTTTGGAGTAAGTTGAATTTTGCTACTTTTCTATTAGGTTTAGGGTTTGGGTTCAGCCCACTAGCTTAACTAATACCCTAACTCAGCCCTCTCCTCTCCATTCTCTCATTCCACTCTTCTAAACTCAAGCTCCAATTGAAAATGGTGGAAGGGAAAGGGAAATAGAAATTGCAAACCCTAGTTCTTCTTGCTAGCTCATATTCTTGCTCCAAAATCAAAGAGTAGCAATAGGTAAGCTTCATCTTCATCTTCTCCATCTCTTCTCCTCTTCAATTTCAGTAATTTCCTAACCCTAACTTAGCAAATACTTGCTTTGATTCTAGATTGAAGCTTGTAGTGTTGAAGTGGAGTGTAGTTGGTTGATTCCTTGCATTTGTGCTTCTTCATCTTCTTTGTTTTGTGTAAAAAGGTGAGTTTTGGAACTCACGTCTACTTCTCTTGATTTCATGGGTGTCGGGTATGAATTCCTAACAAGTATGCATGTGCCATTGCTTTGGATTTAGAAAGAATTTGCATTTCATTGAAATAAGGCAGGAATTGCAAATTCATCAGGTTCGGCCGACCGAGCCCTGTAGCCGGTCGACCGACCTGCTGCCCCGAGCCATATTTTGTTTCCCGCATCTGGCCGGCCGACCGAGCCCTGTAGTCCGGTCGACCGACCTGCTCTGTTCTGCCTGTTTTGCCTATTTTGCATATTTGATTGATTTTCCGGATTTTATCGATTCAAGTTGGGTTTTAGTGTTTGTTATTGCATCTTTGATTTTGATAACTTATTTTTGACTTCATTCACGGGTTTTATAAATAATCCCTTTAAATCGTATTAAAAGCTTCCGTCTCCAATTCATAAATTCTATTTATAATGCACACACACGATTTCGCACTTCGAGCGAAGTGGAAGGAAGATTAAATGGTTAGGTAAAACACGGACCATGAATCCATGCGTTTATCTTTCCGATTAATCCCTGACCTATTCAATTGATCGTTTTGACCTTCGGGTTTGGTTTATCGATGATATGAGGTAAACTTTGTATTGCTTTGAGTGTGAAAGTGACTGACGGATAGTAAACCATTTAGTGCGAACGAGTGGTTATGGGACATACGTTAACACTTTTCGGATTCCTTTTCGAGAGTTGTGACACATTCCGCCAGTTAGTGGTGTCCAGAACTGGGTCTTCGACCTTCACCACTACGGTTTGCCGCCCTATAGTATCGCTTACGATGTTGGTCTTTATGAGCCGCATGGGTGATATTGGGTTTGTGCCTTTAGTATCGCTTTTGGAGTTGGTCCTTTACCCTAGCTCGAGAGATATTTGGGGTTGTCGGTTACCTTCAGTATTGCTTTCGGAGTGGTTTCTTCACCACCGCTCAAGAGATATTGGAGTGGTTTCTTCACCACCGCTCAAGAGATATTGGAGTGGTTTCTTCACCACCGCTCGAGAGATATTGGAGTGGTTTCTTCACCACCGCGCATGAGATATTGGATTTGTTGCAATTGGTATTTGTTATTTGCCTTTTGGCTTGCCTTAGGATATTCTTATCCTTTGATTATTTATGATGCCGATGATATGAGGCTTGTTTTATTATGTTCATCTTATGTTAGATGATTGTGTTATCTCCCTTAGAGATATTTGTTATACTATATGACCTTGCAGGTTCATTATCATTCAGTTTATCTGACTGATTTGTTTAGCTAGACTGACCCGTGTATTTTATACTCGGGTCAGACCGAGATGTTTCAGGTTAGGTGCTTTTGGACTTAGCCTCTTTTGCTTCCGCACGGACTATTCCGCTAGTTTCTTTTGTCTTAGCTTTTGTGTAGTCCTTATCTGTTGTAACTCTGATATGTATTCTTGTGAACTCGTCTGTATATTGTGGTTTGCTATACCACTTGACATGTATTATTTTGTATACTCTGCTTTGTATCAGTATATGTGTGTATATGATGGTTTACTGTTCTGTGATGTATGTTGCATTTGAGTTGTTATATTCTGTTCTGATAGATCCTCTAGCCACCTATGGTTTTGTCTTAAGTATTCATTGGATATGTCGATCTGCTTGGTAAGGCAATTATCGATGTATTCAATAGATAATTAAAGCAAGGCCATAGATGGTCGCTCCTAAACAGCCTTATTTTCCGTGTTAGCAGACGGTATTATCTATTAATACTCTTTGCTAGCGTGGGTATAGAGGTGGGGCGTTACATCTACCCTGGCATTGTCTTGTGTGCCATGTCACATACCATAACGAGCTTTACTACGAGTTTGATTTGTATCATACCTATGGAGTATCTTCTCGTAGCCTCCCAGTATGGAGGTGCGCAGGTACTGTGTAGTCTACTGGCACTATTATGTGTTAAGAGCTATATGGGTAACCCCTTGATGGTATTTTAAAGTATGTTTATTTTACCATTAGACATTATTATAATGAATATTACTACATAGTAAATAGTTTAACGGATCCTTAAAGGATGGGCGATCCCAAGCATCATTTGAGTTACTGATGCATTTTATTACTGTTCACTTGAGTTGATTTAGATTTCATAAGTATGTATGTCCTGACTCGAGTGTTTTGTATTTCTCTCTACACTCGAGTCAGAGTTAGTGATTCAGCATTCAAGAATCTCCTTCGGAGTTGGGGCTTTGCTTGAAGATCCATCCATCTATTTTGCTTTCAGTGTCCAGTGATTCCAATGATGTATTCTGATTTGTACCTGATGTATCTTGTTACCCTTCTGTTGTATCTTGTTTAACTCTGATGTATCTTATTATATATATAGTAGCTTCATGAACTGCTATCTCTTTTACTTCCGCTGCATTATTAAATACTCTATGTCTGTGATTATTTATTTACTGTATATTCTGAGATTTACCAAATTTTATTTACAACGCGGTATTTTGGGGAATTCAAGTCCGACATGTGCGGATGCGAATGTTTAAAAATATCGGGTCGTTACATGTGGTATCAGAGCTTTGGCTCTAGGCAAACTTTGCATATATAGTAAATTTATTTACAGAATCACTTCCGTTCGAGTTTGAATCTCTTCCTCTTCGATTCGAATTTCCGTTGAATTTAGGAACGTTCCCCGCGGTTCCAAAATCCATTCGTGTCCCTCACTATTCATCTTCTTTTGATTCTAGAGTATCCCATAACTCCACTTCGAATGATCTTTATAATGAGTCGATGGTCTCTCCAATCTCAAATTGATTTGTAAAAGGGGTGAAACTCCTTTACAACAGCATCGATTCACCAAAGATTCTTATATCCTCAGTTTAGATGCTAGTATCTGTTATAATTCCGAACTTTATCACTTGAGACCGAATGTAGATTTACCCCAGAAATCCACATCGATCTTATTCTTTAAGTCACGGTTGACCCGGTTAAGGTTTCCCACGATTTATATATCTATTTAGTTATTTAATCATCTTGTCTTTTGTTTCCAATCTAACTTCAAAACATTTTGAATTGTACTTGTAAATCTATAGTTAATGTTTTATATATTGTGTTGTTTGAGTTGTTGGTGTTGATTTGGGTTTCTGATCGATTTGTCTGATCAACGCTATCGATAAGATTTCCAAAACATTTGAACAGAGCAAACTGACACAATATGGTTTTTCAAATTTAGCAATGAATTTTTTTTTAACTATATTATAAATTTTTTTGGATTTTTTATTGAATTGGTTGTTAAGAAATAATGATTGATTTTATATATCATTATCTCTTGTTTCATATATAAATAATTGAACTATAAAAATGGTTATAAATTTATTTTGAAATCTAAAATGAATATAAACAAGAATTTGAGAATTTAATTTCCGATGGTTTCCAACCTTGTATTTAAATTTTTAAAAGGATATACTATTTAAAGTATTTTCTAACAGAAATTTGTTTTCAAAGAATTTTAAAGTTTAAAATTAGCGTTCTGCTCTTTGTCGCTGGAAAATAACTTCGGTGATGACTGCAGCATCATCGACATTCATTTTTGAGTTTCGAAATGAAGAGACCGTTCTTAATCTTGCTACAATTTTGTTTTGGGGAATTTAGTTGATTTGAATTTCTACAATAAGACTGGATTTATAATGTATGCTGATATATGATTTAAATTTGAATGGATATATATATATATATAGTATACGTGCATTTATTTATCTCTAAATAGTTTGGAATTTATCGGAAATTTAATTCCTAAATTTTATCAAGGATAATTCAAGTATAATTTCAAGATTTGGATAAATATTCAAGCTTGAAATGATTAAATTGGAAAGTTGTATTTGTATAATACACAATTTCATTCCAATATAACTTACCTAAGTATGCAAAAGTAGAATTTGTAATTGGATAATATATAGTATGAAAAGATTTTACAAATAAAATTTGAGTGGTTGTAATAAATGTTATGCACTTAAATTTTAGTTATATAAAAATTAGCAGTGGTAAATAGAGGAAAAAAGGGGTAATAGAATAATTTACAATATAAAATGATTTTAAAGGAACTAAGAATAAATTTAAAGCAGCTATAATAAGTATATATATATATATATATATATATAACATAAGTGATAAAATATATTGAGAGGAATAAATTTAATTATAATTAGGAATAAAGAAGAATTAATTTTATTGAGTACATTATGAGTATAATAAAATGATTTTTTTTCAAATCCATGATTTTAGAGATTGTTATTTAAGATAATTGGATGTTAAGATAATGAAATTAGAGATGGTTAAGATTTATTTAACTTATGTAAAATTAATTTTCAATTTAAGTTGAAATTTTCATGGTTTCAAATTTATTATCTTATTTTGTTTTTCAAACTATCTTTGGGGTTTCCTTATTTCCCTTATCTTGCTATAGAATAGGGAGGCTGTTACTTATACCAGTCTGTTTGGAAACATTTCTATAATCTTTGGTACTCATTTTGAATCTGAGCACTGCTTTCCATCCACAGACCGTCGGTCAAGCGGAAAGGGTAAATCAGATTCTAGAGAATCTTTTTCGTGCTTGTCTTCTTGATTCTGGAGGATCTTGTGAAGATCATCTCCACCTTGTCAAAACCTTCTTATAACAAAAGTTATCAGGCATGATTTCAATCTTCTTGTCATCTTGTCTTAATCCTATTTCATTGTATCTTTTTCTGTGTTTTTTCGTACCTCATTCTTTTTCAAGGACGAAAAGTTTTGAGTCAGGGAGAATGTAACAACCATGTATTTTGTGATTATTTTAATTATATATTTTGATTATTTTAATTGAATTTATGATCTAAAAAAACTTTATTTTGTTTATTAAAATGGATAAATTTTGTTATTTTAAATGTAAATTTTGATTTGTATGTGAATTATAATTCCAAACATGAATAAACAGAACATTTTTCAGAAATGTGAATTTTGGTCAATATGGTCAAACTTTGACTTTTAATTTAAAATTTTGAAATTTAAAATTTTGAAACTTATTTTTCTTTTATTAAAGTAAATAAAATTTTAATTATATTGCTTTTCGTTTCGTTGAAATCCGATTAATATTGTGAAGTTATGATTTCTAAACCATTGCATGTAAATTGTTTTATTTAACAAAATTATTTATTTTAATTTATATAAATAATATTTTTGTTTGTCATGTCATGTTCTAATTTATGTTTACATGTGTAACATGACATGTTATGTATACATATTTTATTTTAAAACATTTTAAAAGTGTAGTTGAAATTTTCCAATGTTAGTTGTATTTTGTTCACAATTTTTAATTCCAGTTTCAATTAAATAAAGTATTTTCTTTATTTATTTTCTATTTTTTCCTAAAAATATTCATTTATTTTCATTTATACTTTATTTTTTTCACTTTTTATTTTATTTATGTAATTTTTTATCTATTTATATTGAATTAATAGAATTGGAAATTCAAAGAGACAAAGCTTTTAAAACTTGTGACTTATCCTTATCCTTGTCTCTTCATTTGCTCGGCCGTCCATTTTCTCTTTGATAGCCGTGCATTTATTATTGTTATTCACGTGAAAAACTTCCCATTTCCTCCATTCTCTTGGCCATTTCATTTCTGGAAAAAAATGTAAGTTATGGCTTCCATTTTTCTATTTTTTTCCCTCATTTTTGCTTGATTTTTGCCTTGCTCTTCTCTAGTTTGCTCGGCCACACACACCATCACCTTCACTGACCACCACCACCATCTCCTCCCCATCATCATCCATGGCCAACCACCAACCCCGCAATCCAGATCTGGCCGTACCATCTAGGTGATCAAGCACCACAAAAACTTTGCAAAAAACTCAAACTATGCATAGACGACCTCTATTCCACCATCACCTTCATGCTTTTCCTCGGCCACCACCCCTAGCTCCACCACCAGCATGACAAGACCGCTACCCATCTCTAAACTGGCCTGAAATGAACATGGTCGAGCCCAAATATGGCATATGCCGAGCCTATGTGCAACATACTCCACCTTTTGGCCTTTGCCCCTTTGTATTCTTCACTTTTAACTCCAACCCCTTCAGATCCCTATGTAGTCGTGCATATATTGACCCATACCGAAGCCGATTACCATCATGGCCAAACCTATGATCCCCCTAGGCCGAGCACTTGAGCAGTTAAAGCATGGTCAAGCCATCTTGTCCTTTGGTGCTTCTTATTTCCAATTTCTTCAATATATGTTTTGTGTTGAATATATATATATATATATATATATATATATATATATATATATATATATATATATATATACTATAAAGCAAAACCCGGGTCAAACCGGTCAAAGTGAAGCCTTTTTCTCAATTCCCATAGCACCCTTATTGCAAACACCAGTTAACCAAAGCTATTAGGGCACTTTCGTCTTTGTACAACTGACTGATCCACGTTCCAATAGCTGCATCTTCCCACGTTTCAAATTCAATACCTGCCTTCCTCCTCTTCTTCCCTTTTTTCTCCGTATTCCTTTTTCCTCTTCTTCATTTTTCTTCTACGTCGAAAAGATTAGTCCTTCACCTTCTCCCATTTTCAACACTACAGAACTGAATTTACCAAGATTTCTTCTCCCTCCTGCCGCGACGACGCTGTCCTTTTCAATGCTGTGCGGAAATCTATGGCAACCAATTTTGGACAAATTGCAACAAACGCCGATTCTATTACTCAACGTAAGATCTCAAACTTACTCTACAGTATAATCATCTCTCTTATCGCTTACATAAATCAACCGTAGCCCTAGTTCCTCTTTCTCCTCCACAAATTCTTGGAAAAGCCCAAATGATTACCCACATCGCTTTTGTCCTGGATTAACAAATTCTCTCTCGGGTATTTAAAGTACTTAAATATTAATTATTTTTGCCGTTTCTATCTTTTTTATTTCAAATTTGATGATTTTGATGTTAAAACTAAAATGTTCAGACTTGCTGTATGAAAACCTGATATGTTAAATTTCATTATTTATTTTGGTTAATTTAAGAAATTACATTAGGCTTGGATTTAATTTTAGTTGATCTAATAGTTTGAGTTCTGTTTACACTAATTTTGAATTTTGATTTAAGAGTTTGAGTTGATTTGATTGTAGCATTGTCCCTCAACTGTTGTATGCTCGTGAATTTTCATTTGCATTAGTAAATGGTTTGTGTCGGGTTTTATTTGGATTGTCATAATCGATCTCTGTGATAAAGACAGTAAGTTTACAAAAATAAGATAGCACAATGCAAGTATGAACTGGGATGATATATTGACTACAAAATTTAATGGCTTATTGTATCTTAGCATCGGAATAAAACCAAAAGGAAACAAACTTGGAAAGCAAGAGGGCTTTATGCCGATACATGAACAAGTACAAAAGGAACGGAGGTACTATTTTGTTTTCATCTTTCGCTTATTTGATTATAGACTGTTCATTTCATGTTTACATACATTTGTATCCAAAACAAAAATGAAAAAGAATGATCTTTTAGCCACTATTATCCAATTTTCTACTTAGATTTATGTACAACGGGATGCTAGCTAATGTAGTGATAAATTATCACTCTTCCATGTACCAAGTTAATGCTAGTTACTTTGTTTTCTACTGCCAAATTGAAGTATTTTACCCACGTGTAGATAGAAAATTAATACAGTTTATCAACCTTTTCAACTACGGAGACTTCACAGATGCTATCAACTTCTGTCCTTGCATTTTCTTCAAGTAAAAATATGAAGTAGAAATAGGTCCCACATCTAATCCTGCTTATGTTTGGTCATGTAAAAATAATTATAATCAGACATGCTAACAGATCATATGTCCTTTTGCTGATAATTTAGTATAGGACTATATTTCGGTCTCTGTTTTGATATTATTTTTTTAAAGAGATATTATTATCATTTTGTTAGAACTCTTTAATATTTCTATTCCATGATTTCATTTGTTTATGATTGCAGTTGCACTCAATGAAAGTGAATAGTATTTAATTAAGATGAATTGATTCATTTCAATATAACGTACCCTTTGACATTTCAGTCATATAACACGTCAATATGATGAAAATCAGTTGATAAGGCAAGAATACTTATGAGTAGCATGTTTGATTAATTTATATTCTAGGAAAGTTCTATTAAACCATCTTAGACATGCATTGTTCAAAATGCTTTGAGTTTTTTTCCTATGTTTCCATGGTTTTGGTTGATTACATTAGGATAGCAATTGCACTATTTGTTCTGTGCCTTACACTGTTCTATAATTAATCTTCCTTCCAATATTGATTGTTATCATGATTAAAAAGTGATATCTTTTTTAAAATTTATTCAGTTTATATGATTGGTTTTAAATGATATTTGTATTCTCCCAATTTGTGAATTGATTTCGATTCAAATCCTATTTGCAATCATAGCTTCACCTTTCATTATATCTTGGTTCTTTAGTGTTTCTTCAGGTAGCTCTGTTCTCCACTTAAGGCATTCACTGCTTTCAATTATGGTCGCGGCAAAAAATCTTTAGTGAAGAAGCTTTAAAGGTAATAACTATCTTACTATTTATTCACAGTAAAAAAAAAACAAGATTTTAGTCGTATTTTAGTATTATTTATCTCCTGTAATTAATGTTTTGCAAAGAAGCTGCAGTATTTTGAACTTTCAATTTAGTTATGTATTATTTGGTTGAATATCGACAACATTTTCCATAACTTCATCACAATGAAGGCATTAAATTACAGATGTCGCTATGTTTACTTTGTTACTGTAATAATTAAAATATTATTATCCAATCGTTTTTCCATGGTTTCATATTTAGATAGGACTGTAGTCTGTAAAAGCTTTTTAAATTGTATACATGAGAAGCTGGACATTAATGCAATCACTAGAGTTTTTTATATTAAAAGAAAAATATAATACTTTTGTTTTAATAGAGAAAAGGTTAGACAAGAAATAAAGTAGTTTACCCTTATAATTATATTACTAAATGATATAAGACTACAAGGGTTTGCTAGCATCAATTTTATGCATTTCAATGTTGGTTTATTCAACCTTGAATATTACTTCCTGTATATCAAAAATTTGGCAAAAATACGTACTAGAATATTACTTACGTCCATCATTCAGTTATGGCAATGCCCACTAATTTCAATCATTGACATGGCTGAAAATTTAGTATACGACTGTATTTCAGTCTGTTTTATATTTTTTTAAAAGAGATATTATTATCATTTTGTTGGAACACTTTAATATTTCTATTCCATGATTTCATTTGTTTATGATTGCAGTTGCACTCAACGAAAGTGAATAGTATTTAATTAAGATGAATTGATTCATTTCAATATAACATACCCTTTGACATTTCAATCATATAACACGTCAATATGAAGAAAATCACTTGATAAGGCATGAATACTTATGAGTAGCATGTTTGACTAATTTATATTCTAGGAAAGTTCTATTAAACCATCTTGGACATGCATTGTTCAAAATGCTTTGAGTTTGTTTTCCCTATGTTTCCATGGTTTTGGTTGATTACATTAGGATAGCAATTGCACTATTTGTTATGTGCCTTACACTGTTCTATAATGAATCCTCCTCCTAATATTGATTGTTATCTTGATTAAAAAGTGATAGCTTTTTTAAAGTTTATTCAGTTTATATGATTGGTTTTAAATGATATTTGTATTCTCCCAAATTGTGAACTGATTTCGAGCCAAATCCTATTTGCAATCATAGCTTCAGCTTTCATTATATCTTGGGTCTTCACTGTTTCTTCAGGTAGCTCTGTTCTCCACTTAAGGCATTCATTGCTTTCAATTATGGTTGTGGCAAACAATCTTTAATGAAGAATATTTAAAGGTAATAACTATCTTACTATTTATTCACAGTAAAAAAACAAGATTTTAGTCATATTTTACTATTATTTATCTCCTGTAATTAATGCATTTGCAAAGAAGTTGCAGTATTTTGAACTTTCAATTTAATTATGTATTATTTGGTTGAATATCGGCAACGTTTTCCATAACTTCATCACAACGAATGCATTAAATTACAGATGTCGCTATGTTTACTTCGTTACTGTAATAGTTAAAATATTATTATACAATCGTATTTCCATGGTTTCATATTTAGATAGGACTGTAGTCTGTAAAAGCTATTTAAACTGTAAGCTGGACAATAATGCAATCACTAGAGTTTTTTATTTAAAAGGAAAAATATAATACTTTTGTTTTAATAGAGAAAAGGTTAGACAAGAATCAAAGTAGTTTACCCTTATAATTATATTACTAAATGATATAAGACTAAAAGGGTTTGCTAGCATCAATTTTATGCATTTAAATGTTGGTTTATTCAACCTTGAATATTACTTCGTAGATATCAAAATTTGGGCAAAAATACATACTAGAGGATTACTTACGTCCATCATTCAGTTAAGGCAATGCCCACTAATTTGAATCATTAACATAATGTTATAGGAATGTTCAGGCCAATATATATTACGAAAGCTACAGGGCACGTTAATTTTTTTCTTCTAAGTATTAACATGTGCATATATTTATAACATGCAGAAACAAAGGCAAAATGCAGCAAACAATTATATATAGAGGTGTAGGTGAAAATACATTACAAAATGGTCCAAATCTCTTAACTTTTCTGTGCATGAGTATTTATATGAAATAGAGTGTGAGTTATGTACGGGTCAATGAATATTAATGTGCAAGTGATTATTTGATGCGTTTGTGTGGTGGCAACAATTTTGTTTGTGAGAGAGTATGATGTTGTTGTTCCCATATATTGAACTACTCTTATATATGGAGTTTCCTTAAGAACTCTCTACTTTCCCATGCATAGGGTTCATCGATTCAGCCTCGGCATGTTTTAAAGACTCAGGGCTTCAAATTATTTAGAAATATCAGTAAAAAAACCGATATTAACTAAGTATTATATTCAAATGTGCAATTGAATAATACCAATATGCTGCTACTATTGCTGTAGCAAGAAACTTTGAAGGATAAATTAATACATATTTGTAAACATAATACTACATCCAACTCAAATATCAAGCAAATTATATACCTTTGATTTGTGAACGCAATTTTTTTTATCCATAAAATCCCACGTCTTCCTTTCATGGAATTTTTGGTAACTTATATTACTTTTGAGCTGCTGCAGGCTATTGGAGGGTTTTATTTTCATTATTTGAATACTGATGGGACAAAAGAATTTGAAGATGTGTCAACAAATAAAGAAACTAAAAGCCGCAGAAGGAGATATGTGCAAATCATTGATGCAATTTTAAAGGTTGTCAATTTGATTGTTATTGTTGATATGCTCTACAAGTTGGTGTATTATCATTATGTTTGATTGAAGTTTAATTTTATGTTTATTAAAAGTTCAGTTAAGGTGTAAACGCGAGATGTGGCATGACTTTTACCCTAAATTGCATACGGAAGTGGTTGTTCTTATATGCTGAATTTATTCTCTTACAATAAATGAGTATTATACAAGATTTACCAATTTAATGTTATTCAACTATATTTACTTTTCATTGTTTCAATACAAAAAATAGGTGTGCCCTCTCCAGTTTATGTATGTTCCTTATTATAATCTTGATTTTATTTTATTCTCTCTGAAAGTTTTATTTTTATTCTCTACAAATTTCTTTGGTTTCACGATTGAAGAACTTGGCAACAGAGAACGGTGATATTACATGTTTAATGGATTTGAATTTGAATAGATATATAAGAAACCATAATGTGTATGTATGTGTCTCTGTGTGTGTATTTCACTACCATAACTGTAGCACACACAAAATTTTCACCATTCCTTCTTGGCACACGTCCAACGGACGTGCCACCATACTCGTATATATATATATATATCTTTGTTTCGTTTGTTGTATACAAGATCAATATCAAGGCCCTCCATCCATTGAAATCTAATCGTGCTTGTCGTGCTTTTGGAATCGTTCTTGTATGTTGTTTTGGATCTCTAGCTTTGATAAAGGTGAGTCCTTCTCACTCTGACATTATTACTTATGAAATGGTAAATGGATGACAAGTGATTAGTGATTAAAATGTTTGTGCAAGTTAGTGATGATTATATGATATGTTATTTCATGTTATTACTATGTTAACTTTGTGAACAAAACTTGACATATGATATATGGCAGTATATTGTGACATTGGCATGTTAGTATAATTGTTTATATTGTTTATGCATATGTTCACACTGCAAGTTCCCTGTTAGAATAGAATCACTATGGGTTGAAATGATACGTACCCGAATGGACATTAGAATAGGGAAAAATCATTATGAGCTGAAATAATAGGATCAAGTGATTTTATTGTATTTTATTTGACTTGGGATTGCGGGTCTGAAATGATATAACCCGTGTTTTCTTTTTGAATTGCGGATTGAAATGATACATATCTGTATCACTTGACTTAGGATAGAAAATTATATACCGACCCCGTGGTATATTTTCAATAATTTTTTATATAAATATGCATTTAAAGTATGAAATTATGGTTTAAATATTTTTCTTCTAAGAAAGTAAAATATTTGAATTGAATTTAAGTACGTAAATTTGAAGTAAATGTGATTTTTGACTTTAATTATATTTTAAAAATGTAAGTAAATAATGGAAATTAAATTTAAATTTTTGAAATGATATTTGAAGTAAAATGTTAAGTTTTGTGAAATTTATAAGTTAAGAAACAATGAAATTTTGACTTAACAAATGAATTGAGTTTTAGATTTGATATTTAATTATAAATTTTGTTGTGACAAATAAATGTTAAAATGATTTAAATATGAAATTTTGAAGCCTAAAAATAAGATTTATAAGTTTAAAATAAGAAAAATTGAAGTTTTTATGTTTCTGAAAGTTATAATAAAATCTGGAATTTTACTGATAGCATTTTCAAAAATGCTGTGGTTTTTGCGATGGCATTTGTTAAGTGCTATCATTTATGAAATTTAACTAAGTTCTAAAATAACTAAATACTTATGATAACATTTTTTTAGTGCTGTTGTTTTGGAATTTAACTATGTCTGAAATAACTAAATATCTATTACGGCCTTTTATAAATGCAGTCGTTCCTGAACTGAACTATTTTGGAAACTATATACCTACTGTAACACTTTGTAAATGCTGTCGTTGCTATAATTTGAAAATGTTTTGAAATATTATAGATTTTAACACTATTTGAGTTATATTTTAAAGTGTTAAATGATTTTACTTTTGAAATTGATTATTTGTGAAATTTAAGGAGTTTTGAATATATATTTTAATATTTCAATTTTAAGGAATTTAAATTGAATTTGAATTTAAATAAGGTTTATTTGGTTATGTGTTAAATGGAATGAAATGTAATGAGATAAATGAATTTTTGAATGGAACTTTGAAATGCGTTTTGTAATGATATTTGAAATAATAAATGAATGACATAATTGATTTTTAAAAAGGTATTTAAATTAGAATATTTGATTTTGAATACAAATAGTGATTTGATAATGAGGTTTTGAAAGGATATGATATTTTAATGATTGAAATGGTTTTGAATGACGTGATCTTTATTTTGATAAAGAATGTGAATTTGAAATGATATTTGATGTTGATTTATTTGATAAATGAATATTTGAAGTTTATATAAGTATGAAAGGATATTCGGTTTACTTGTAATTTGAGTTTATTTAAATGATATTGGATTAATGAAATGAACATTGCAAAACTAAGTAATAATGAAGTTAAATTTGAGATATATGAAATTATAAAATTTAGTTTTGAAATGTGGGATATTAAAGTTCGGAAATATACTAAAGATTGAATAGTTTATTTTGTGGATCAAATATATATTTGAAATTGATAAGATTTGAAATGGTTTGTTGGGAAAATTGAATTGAATTGAAACTGATGGTTTGAATTGAATTGAATTGGAAACTTGAAAATTTTGGTTTAACTGAATAAATTTGTAAAATGTAAAGAATTAAAGGAAGGTACCAAGATTTCAAGTGTATGATTTCGAAATGTTATGATTTTCAAAGTGTAATGTTTTTTCAAGTATTTTGGTTTCGAAAGAGTTAAAACTTTGAAAGTATTATGATTTTTGAAAGGTGAATATATATTTGAAATGGAAATGATATAGTAGTGATTTGAATATAGTTTTGAAATAAAAATGGTTTTGGTTTCAAAGTATAAACTATTTTGATTTGAATATAGTTTTGAAATAAAAATGGTTTTGGTTTCGAAGTATAAACTATTTTGAAAGGAATATAGTTTTGAAATGAAATAATTTGATTTTTTGGCAGTATAAACTATTTTGAAATGACCACGGCGTTATAATAACGATTGGTTGTTAAAGAGACCAAGATCGGAAGTTGTCATACTCTCTGCTAACTCCGAAAACCACTTTAACAACTACAAGCTTAAATCAAAATCAAGTTGCTGGTCCTATAGAAGATCAAATTTAGCTGAATTAAAGTAACAGTTTTTCTAAATCTCAAACCTGAGCGAACTCAAATGGAATCCAGAAAGAATCCAAAATCAAGACAATGCCAAGCCTGAAGCAAGCAGATCATTTCAAAGTTAAACTCAGATCAAAAGCTTTATTCTCTGTTCAACTCAAAAACAAGTGATTGAACAAACTTCAAATCTATTTTATAAATCTTCTTGCATGCAGCAAATTTGAAGTGAAGTATGATAAATCTTCATATGATGGTTTAATATGAATTATATATATATATATATATATATATATGAAATGAATGGATGAGCATGTTTGTTTACAGAACATTTGTTCTATTCAGGTTGTTCAGGATTTAAAATTTGAAAAAAATCATGTTCTCTTTCCCTGATCTTCTTTAGGACATGATGTATAAAAAAACTTGATTGTTATACCATGTTATCAATTTTAAAAATATCTTTAAGCTAAATCGGTAGCTAGATATAATAGAGAGGAAGAAGAACAGTAAGATTTAAATCATATCGAAATTTCGACTCAAATGATTTTTGGATTCAAGGTTGTAATCTGAATTGTTATTGAAAATGATGATTTTTAAAACTCTAATCGTGATTTTTAAACTTGTAAATCGCACGTTATTGCAAGTTGATCAGATTTGGGATATCTGTCGATTGCCGATGATATGGGGGGAGATGATTGCCGTAGTTAAGGTCGGAGATGGTTCGTTGATCAGTGATCAAAGGAAAAATAATAGGCAGTGTTCTGGATCATCGTAGTGGTAAGACGGGGTTAAGCTTGGGTTTTAGAGTGGGTTTGGTTATCGTTTAATGATGATGTCATGGGGCGAGAGGGGAGGTGCGGTCCAGAGGGAAAGTTAGGGCAAACGGTGATGGAACTCCAAGCGAGGTTGGAGGTTGATCGATGGAACTAGGAGGCCGGTTGAGGCATTTATGATGGTTGCAAAATTCTAACTCTTGCCATGGTTTTTGTTTTTTTCAATCAAAATGGGTTTACGGGGTTCCAAGTGGAAGAGAGTTTAGAGAGGGCCGAGTAGAACTTGAAAGATGACCGTCGTCGAAGAAATTTGGCCGGAGCCGAGTGTGCATGTGCACACACCTGATGCATAGGATAGTGCAGAAGAGGCAACTGGAAGAAGAAGAGGAAGATAGGGTTTTAGCTTAGGTCGTTTCTCGTAGTAGTTGCATGTGTGTCTCGTAGTATTGGCGAGATAACTCGAGGGGAATAGTTGAGGGTGAACTTATTGGGATAGCTCAGTTTTTGTTGTATCGACTCGGGTTTGAGTATGGGATTGCTCTGGTTTTACTCGAGTATAATGATAGAGACTTTCAAGTTTAAGGTTAACCAAATCAAGTTTAAAATTTCTTTAACTATTATTCTAAATAGTAATTGTTTGGTAAATTTAAAGTTGAGTAATTTACTTTAGTTTAATTAATAAAGTTGATTCTTAAGTTGTTTTTAAAACTTAGTTAATAATGTAATTAAGAAGTAATTAAGGAAATAAAATGTTTTATCATTAATTAACTTAAGTTCTTGAGTAATTAAAGTTAATTAACCAAAGTAATTAAGTAAGGATAAATTAATAAGTTATTGAGGATTTAACTAATAAATAAGGAATATAAATTAATTAATTAAAGGTTAATTAATTGGTAATTAGAGATTAATTAATTACTTAAATGATGATTACTTAAATGATAATTACTAAATGGAAGTAGTTGAGGATTAGTTACTTAGTGTAATTAGTTAAAGTGTGGATTAATTAGGGAAATTAATTAATGGGATAGTTAATTAATGAATGCGATTAACTAAAGGATAATTAATCAATGTAAATGATTATAGGATAATTAATTAAGGACCGATGTAATTAATTAACTAATGAGAATATTTAAAGGTTAATTTAAGTGAATGGTTGAAGAGTAATTAATTTGTATAATTAATTAAAGGGCTAATTACTTAATGTAATTAAGATGAAAATTAAGGATAATTAATTAATTGGTTTGTAATTAATTAATTGGTTAAGTAAGCAGGATTTAAAATGGGTAATTGAAGTAATTAATTTAATTAATTTAATTTAATTAGAAATGGTGTGGCAAATTAATCTTACTTACGAATGATTGGATGACATTGTATGCCTTAGATTAGTTGATATCTCTGATATGTGATTTGTAATATGATATGTTGTTGGGTTGAACTGTGATAATATTGTTGTCTATCTGTGATAAATGGCCATGTAAATATGTAATTCTGGATATAAATGGAATTGATTAAAACTTAAGCAACTTTGTTTTAAGATGTTATTAGATTTGAAGAGACCAGGATCGGGTGTCGGTAAATACCCAAAACCGCTTCGATTAGAAAATTAAATTCTTTATAAATAGGATATGTGAAATTATACAGGCTAGAATGGAATGAATTGAGTAACATGGATATTTAGCCTGAAACTGTTGTGTGTGATAAATGATTGACTATAAGAACTCGTAAAGGGTACGAGTTACCCTCATATTCACATATGTTATAGCTTGGTATTTCGTATTATATAGGTTTACTCACGCTGGTTTCCAGCCTGACCCGGGTGTTACTTTGATTTAATGCTCGGGTCAGACTGAGTATTACAGATTTCCAGGTTAGGACATTATTGGAGCTCAGGAGGCGAGCTGGATGGAAAAACATATGGAGTGTTCCGCTGTGATATATTGTTGTATATCTGGAACAAGTTAATTTTAACTGTCCAGTGTTTTATGTTTATGGTTGTAGCTCTGATGTATTAAAATATAAATTAAATAATACAGTTTTGCTTTGTATAACTGCTATTTTATTTGATATTATATTTTGATCCACTGCGAATGTGAGAATATGTGTTTTGATGTTTCTATTCCTTCTTCTTCTTCTATCTCTTTTCTTCTTCTCCCTAACTATCTGGAATTTTCGGGATAGAAAATTTCGGGTTGTTACATTTGGTATCAGAGCTAAAGGTTAAGCGAGAACCTTGGCTCTGGTGGGTTTACTCATTTGAATAATGGTCAATGATACCCTAGAATAAGTTGAGTGTATATATATGAAAGCGTACCTGTTGTTTTCTTATATAAAGATTTTAAATGGTTTTAAAAATAAATGATTTTATATAAGATTATATTTTGATATATAAAGCAATATTTCTTTCTAATAAATATTAAGGTAATTGGTTTTTAAATCATTGGAATAAAATGAAATAATGAGAATTAAGTGGTAATGGAAATACAACCAAATGGGGATTGGATAATATGAAATATATAAATAAGATAAGCTAAAAAAGGATTCAAATTAGAACATAAAATCCTGAATTTGTAGAAGTGTTCTAAGAATAAGATAATAACGAATTGGTATCCGGATATGATAATTTTGGTTATTATCATAAATGGTTGTTATATTAATAATGAAATGTTTTAGGGAAGTAAAACATTTAGGTAAGTATGAGTTATAGATTGGAATTGAAGATGATCTAGGCTGTGAAGTTTTAAAACCTACGTCTAGAAACATTTGAATTGTTTCAAAATGATTAAAAGAAAAGAATAAATAATATTATTCAGACTATTTTTGAATGTAATGTTATTTATAATAAGAAGTTGTTTGTAAACTTTAAAGAAATTTGTTTTGAATTAAACCAAAGGTGGTTTAAAATTTAAAGTATAACTTGGTGTGTAAAGGAAATAAATATGTATAAATGAGGATATACATAATATCAAAGATGATTTGAAATAAACTCTAAGTGTTGAGTTTTAAATTTTCCTTGGAATGTGATGTGGAAACCCAAAGTGATTAGATTTTGAGCTTATAAGTGAGAAGAGATTTTAGTAAGAATTTTAAAATTTGAAATGGAAATTCAAATTGGGTAAAGTTGACTGGATTAATTTGAACTGAATCTAACTTTGGGAAAGTTAAATAAGTTAACAAGCAATATGAATTGGAAATTTCAAGATGAAATTGAGATTTAACTTGGGAAGTTAAATGGTTAATTAGAATTGGGAGTTTGTGTGATCTCAAAATGGGTTTGAGATCTGGAAATTGAAAATGGATGGATGTTTTAAAATAATTTGGATGATATCATCCTATTATTATTAATAACCTCTAAACTGAAAACCGGATTTATTTAAATGAATGAAGAAATGGATTGAGGAAATATATATATATATATATCGATTGCTGAAATCAAGTGAAAATAAAAATTTAATTTAAAATTATTTAAGTAATTTTTATTTTAAAAGATGAATTGAAATAAAATTACTTTGTATTTAAAATTTGAATGTTTAAAAGGAACTTGGGAATTTAAAATGGTTTCAAAGTTGAATTTGGGTAATAAATTGGTTATTGAAAGATTAAATTGATTAAAAAGGATTTGAACTATTACTTGAACCTAGAAATAAGTTTACGGAGAAGTAAAAGTAATTTAAAATGAAATTATGAGATTTGGACTCAAAATTAAATTGTTTAAAGACTTTAAAAAAAATATATAAAGGTTCATATGGTTTAAGAGGCTAAACGAACATTTGAAAATTTCACTTGAATTTATATAATTCGAGATGATTTAAAGTGAGATTGAATCTGAGATTAGTTCAAATTGAAATTTGATTTGAATAATTTGGAATTGTGATTAAGGTTGAATAGTTCTAAATTCAAATGGAATTTGATTTGAATTTGGAAAGAAATCAAGGATAATTCAACTTAGATTGGGATTGAATAAATTCAATGGAACGGAAAGTGATTGGAAATGGAGATTGGAATTGAGATTAATTCAAACTGGAATTGAAATGAATCAAAACTGAAACTAGTTCAAGTTGAAATTTATTTGAACTAATTGAGATTAAAATCGAAGTTGAATAAAGTTTAAAATTTGGAATGGAAATTGAAGTTATTTAAATTGAATTAATTGGGATGAAGATTGGGAAGTGGACTAGTTTGGCTCTGAAACTATTTTGAAAACAAATATTTTTTTGATACAAGCTTTCTTAAATCTATTTTTCCAAGCTATTTACTATATACAATCTTTCTTTTTAAAGTCAAACTATTTTATACTTATTCTACAATTATTTTTGGAATTATTTAACTATTTTACAACTGTTTTATAAACTAATTACTATTTTTCAACTGTTTTATAACTAATTACTATTTATAACTAATTACAATTATTTAACTATTTTATAACTATTTTATCACTACTTAACTATTTTACAGCTATTTTACAAACTAATGATTATTTTTCAACTACTTATCTATTTTTAACTTTTCAAGCTATTTTCTAAATATAAGCTAGTTAGAGTGCAAACTGTTTAAAATTGAATGCCAATTAAGACACGTATTGAAGTATTAACCCAAATGGAAATTGGGAGAATTGTGGATAAGTGAATAGAAAGAGAATTGATTTAGCTAATAATCAATGAAGATAAATACGTAAGATGTACGTATATTATTCTATTCGCATAATGATTTGATCCAGATTCAAACACAGAATTTCGAGATAGTATATCGATCCAAGTTGGGATTTTCCACTCGATTTTCGACGACGAACCCTGGATATGGATTTTTGATTGATTCTAGAAATTCTCTATCATAGTTATGGATATTTAAGGAGAATAACGATTTCTGATCAAGAACCAGATCTGAGTCCGCACTAGGAAGTCGGGTGGACGATACTAGTTTGGAAGTGAAATTGTGTGATTGGGTGAGTGATCAGATTGATATAGCATACGGATGATATGTGCACATCGTACGGGTTTGAATATGATTGATTTTGAAAATTTATGGATAAGAACTGTAAAATGGTTTTTGAAATGAAAAATATATTTTGTGAAATATATGACGAAATAAAGTGGAAATTGGATATTTCTATGGTAGAAATTTACTTTATGAAAGTAAGTAATATGATAAGTGACTTTATAGAGTAATCAAGCTTGAATATTGATTTGGCATAAACGAAGTTATGTATATATAATTGATAAAACTCCCCTTGTTGACTCTATTGCCAGTAGAAAAGGGTTTTTGAAAGTATTTGAAGCATAAAGGGATTTATACAAGTATGAAGTGATCCAAAGATTTTCAAGACTATATATATCTATATTTATATATACAAGGGATCTTATGAGAATGATTTTTGAAAAAGGTTTTGAAACCTATGGAGTTTGGAAAGGATTTTGATTTTTGGGAAAATCAATTTCAGAAATTTGGAAAGCCTAGTTTGAGAATTATCGATTTTGGAATAATCGATTTTGAGAAAAGGAGATTTATATGGGATTCATACTAGGTGTATGATTTGAAAGATACTATATGAGTATAATATAAAGTGTTTTGAAAATGGCTCTGGAGAAAAAGGCGCTCCCTTGAAATGAACTTCTCAGGAGTACCATAGATTGGTACTGTCTTGAGCTTCAAAGGGGGAGGCTCTAAGGTGGATCTTGTGAGGAAGTCCAGACAAACTGAAGTTCCTGTGGATTATTGGGTAGCGAAAGTCGAGGGCTCTACAGAGGCATTTGGGTTATGCTGTGATGACAGTGTAACTCATTGTCGCTGCGATCTACTGTGGACCATAGCGAAAATCGTGTGGAGGTGAGTGTCAATGGTCTATGCTTGATTTTGCCGGGATGGCAACATAACATCGGTAGACTGTGATCTATGGTCGAGTGGAGTGGAGAAGTTTCATTTTTGGCAGCGGAATTCAAGGGCGCTGATGCCTACAGTTATATGAGTTTTTGCTGTGATAGCAACGTAACCCCAGATGTAGCTGCGATCTGTAGTGGGGTCCATGGCGTAATCGAGGGGCGCGGAGTGGCTACAGTTATTTATGGATTTTGTTGGGATGGCAACGTAACCATCGGGTTAACTGCGACCATAGATCGGGGTGATGATTTCCAGAGCATTCTCACTAAAGATGTTTCCTCTATTTCACAAATGTTTTCTATATTTTCAACAAAATATTTTTCGAAGTATTTTCACCGGGTGTTGAAAACGAGTTTATCAAGTACTTATAGATTTTCAGTCCTACGCCTGATCAACGTATGATCGAATTCCTGTAAGAACAAGGATGGACTTGTTGAGACATTGAGCTATAAAGGTATTTTTTTATAAAAACTATTTTGTACTATTATGTAGATTTTAAAGTGTTTTAAAAAATTAATATAAAAAGTATTTTATGGTTTAAAATGTTCAACAAGTAATATATTTGATAATAATTATTGGAAAAATTCTGGCTTCGTTCCTTTTCGAGGACGAAAAGATTCAAAGGGGGGAGTTATGTGGTAACCTGAATTTTCGGGCATCAGATAACTGGATAGTTATCTGATTTAACTATTGAAAATACCGATTTATAGATTGAACAAATGAATGTGATAACGCCCTTTATAAATTATTTAAAATTTGCAAAATTTTTGTTTTCAAACAATAATGATAATGTGATATAGATATAAGCAGATTTTAAATAGAAAAATTATTATTTTCAAAAAAATTAAATTTAAGCTTATTTAAATATATATATATATCTGTGTGTGTGTGAGTGTGTGAGTGAGTTGATTTTAAATTGGATTTTAAATTGAATTTGAAGTTCAAAAATAAATATTATTTATTTAAGAATATAATAGCTTTAGTCGTAAAAGATTCAATAAAAGGTTTAAATACTTCTTTTAAGTTTATATATGATAAATATGGATGGTAAATATAATTATTAATATAAAAGCACATTAAACTAAATATAATAAAAAATAATATATAAAAATACAAACTAAATGATAAACATAACATAAATTTTTATGAAAACATGTAAAGGACATAAAAACATGCATATTTACAGGTGTAAGTCAATCTTGTCATCAATTTAACATTCCTAAGAATAATATTATGCATAGTGAACAAGTGTCATTAGCTTCTCCTATTTTTAATAATAATAATTAAAATAAAAACAAAGTTATATATATCATTGAATCCCCTCTATTATCATTTTTTTCTATTCAAATCTAAAACTTAGCAAACTAAAAACTGAAAGAGAACAAAAGCAGAGATATATATATATATATATAATAAAGACAAGAAATTACAAGATTAAATCAAAATCAAGTTGCTATTCCATAGAAGATCAAATTTAAACTAAATTAAAGTAACAATTTTTCTAAATCTCAAACCTGAGCAAACTCAAAAGGAATCCAGAAAGAATCAAAAATCAAGACAAAGCCAAGCCTGAAGCAAACATATCATTTCAAAGTTAAACTCAGATCAAAAGCTTTATTCTCTGTTCAACTCAAAAACAGGTGAGTGAACAAAATTCACATCTATTTTATAAATCTTATTGCACGTAGAAAATTTGAAGTGAAATACGATAAATGTTCATATGATGGTTTAATATGAATTTTACATATATATGAAATGAATGGATGAGCATGTTTGTTTATAGAACATTTGTTTTGTTCTGGTTGTTCATGATTTAAAATTTGAAAAAAAAATCATGTTCTCTTTCCCTGATCTTCTTTAGGACATGATGTATAAACAAAACTTGATTGTTATACCATGTTATCAATTTTAAAAATTTCTTTATGCTAAATCAGTAGCTAGATTTAATAGAGAGGAAGAAGAACAGTAAGATTTAAATCATATTGAAATTTCGACTCAAATGATTTCTGGATTCAAGGTTATAATCTGAATTGTTATTGAAAATGATGATTTTTAAAAATCTATCATGATTTATAAACGTGTGAATCACAAGTTATTGCAAGTTGATCATATTTGGGATATCTGTCCATTGTCGACGATCTAGGGGAAGATGATTGCCGTAGTCAAGGCCGAAGATGGTTCGTTGATCAGTGATCAAAGGAAAAATAATAGACGGTGTTCTGGATCATCGTGGTGGCACGGCGGGGTTAATCTAGGGTTCTAGAGTGGGTTTGGTTATCGATTAATGGTGATGTCATGGGGCGAGAGGGGGGTGCGGTTCTGGGGAGAAAGATAGGGCAGACGGTGATGGAACTCTAGGTGAGGTTGGAGGTTGATCAGTGGAACTAGGAGGCTGGTTGAGGCATTTATGGTGGTTGCGAAATTCTGACTCTTGCCATGGTTTTCGTTTTTTCTGATCAAAATAGGTTTGCGGGGTTCCAGGTGGAAGAGAGTTTTGAGAGAGCCGAGTAGAACTTGGAAGATGACCATCGTCGAAGAAATTTGGCCGAAGCCGAGTGTGAATGTGCACACTCCTGATGCACAGGACAACGTAGAAGAGGCAAGTGGAAGTAGAAGAGGAAGATAAGGTTTTGGCTTGGGTCGTTTCTCGTAGCAGTTAGTGTATGTCTCATAGTATTGGCGAGATAACTCGAGGGGAATAGTTGAGGTGAACTAAACGGGGTAGCTCAGATTTTGTTGTGTCGACTCAGGTTTGAGTGTGAGATTGCTTGGGTTTTACTCGAGTATAATGATAGAGATTTTCAAGTTTAAGGTTAACCAAAATCAAGTTTGCAATTTCCTTAACTATTATTCTAAATAGTAATTAGTTGGTAAATTAAATTTGAGTAATTTGTTTTAACTTTAATTAATAAAGTTGATTCTTAAGTTGTTTTTAAAACTTAGTTAATAATGTAATTAATAAGTAATTAAGGAAATAAAATGTTTTATTATTAATTAACTTAAGATCTTGAGTAATTAAAGTTAATTAACCAAAGTAATTAAGTAAGGATAAATTAATAAGTTATTAAGGATTTAATTAATAAATAAGGAATATAAATTAATTAATTGAAGGTTAATTAATTGGTAATTATAGATCAATTAATTACTTTAATGATAATTACTAAATGGAAGTAGTTGAGGATTAGTTACATAGTGTAATTAGTTAAAGTATGGATTAATTAGGGAAATTAATTAATGGGATAGTTAATTAATGAATGTGATTAATTAAAGGATAATTAATCAATGTAAATGATTGTAGGATAGTTAATTAGAGTAATTAATTAAGGACTAATGTAATTAATTAACTAATGAGAATAATTAAAGGTTAATTTAAGCGAATGGTTAAATAGTAGTTAATTTGTATAATTAATTAAAGGGCTAATTACTTAATGTAATTAAGATGAAAATTAAGGATAATTAATTAATTGGTTTGTAATTAATTAATTGTTTAAGTAAGCAGGATTTAAGAATGGTAATTAAAGTAATTAATTTAATTTATTTAAATTAATTAGAAATGGTGTGGCAAATTAATCTTGCTTACGAATGATTGAATGATATTGTATGCCTTAGATTAGTTGATATCCCTTATATGTGATTTATGATATGATATGTTGTAGGGTTGAACTATGATAATATTGTTGTCTATCTATGATAAATGGCTATGTAAATATTTAATTCTGGATATAGATGGAATTGATTAAAGCTTAAGCAACTTTGTTTTAAGATGTTATTAGATTCGAAGAGACCAGGATCGGGTATCAGTAAATTCCCTAAACCGCTTCGATTAGTAAACTAAATTCTTTATAATTAATTGGATATGTGAAACTATACAGGCTGGAATGGAATGAATTGAGTTACATGGACATTTAACCTGAAATTGTTGTGTGTGATAAATGATTGACTATAAGAACTCGTAAAGGGTACGAGTTACATTGATATTCATATATGTTATAGCTTGGTATTTCATATTATATGGGTTTACCGACGCTGTTTTACAGCCTGACCCGGATGTTACTTTTATGTAATGCTCAGGTCAGACCGATTATTATAGATTTCCAGGTTAGGACATTTTTGGAGCTCAGGAGGCGAGCCGGATGGCAGGACGTATGGAGTATTCCGTTGTGATATATTGTTGTATATCTGGAACAAGTTAATTTTAACTGTCCAGTATTTTGTGTATATGGTTGTAACTCTGATGTACTAAAATATAAATTAACTGATACAGTTTTCCTTGTGTAACTGCTTTATTTGATACTATATTTTGGTCTGCCACGAATGTGAGAATTTGTGTTTTGGTGTTTTTATTTCTTCTTCTTCTTCCTCTTTCTCTTTTCTTCTTTTCCATAACTATCTGGAATTTTCGAGATCGAAAATTTCGGGTCGTTACAAAAAGGCCAAAGAATGTGATGACATGGACATCAGTAAAAAAGAACAGGGGAATCACTCAGGACTTTCTTAACTCGGTTCAATGCGGCAGTTGCATCAGTGGATCGGCTAGATCCATCAATGGTTCTAATGGCGGTAATGTCAGGAGTCAGGGATAACTCGGATTTCAAAGTATCATTGATATGCGATCCACAAATGGATCTCGTGGAATTATTTCATGAGGCTGAAAGATTTCTTCGATAGAAGGACGCGAGTCTGGATGTGAAACTAAAGGAAGTTAATGTGGTCAGAGAACCATTCGATGAAAGCCAGGGTAAGGATAAGGATAAAGGAAAGAGATGACAACTCTAGTAGGGCAAGGAAATGTCGAGGAGAGATAAAATTATCCATTACACAGGATTGAATGAAACATTAGAGCGGATATTCATGGAGACTCTGGATCGCCTTCCTTACCGAAGGCTGACAAGGAGGGAACCCTCGAAACACGAGAGGACATCTAGAAGGCACTGTCTCTTTCATAATCTAGACAGGCATGATACCAATAGCAGCAGGCATCTAAAGGATATAATCAAGGAGCAAGTAAGGAGTGGTTAGTTGCGGCAATATGTCGGAACTCGGAATGCGACGGTGGAATAGGAGCAGCCATTGTCTACCTCAAACGACGATGGCATGAGACCTAGGAATGATGGTCAATTGGTTATCAACTGACAGGGATGATATGGAATAAGTAGAAAACTTTAAGCAAATGGCTAAGTCACTTACTCATGTACGGGGATGGAGATATTCCTTAGGCATGCTCTAAGATGATGATAAACTGCGATGCTCTAGTTTGTGAAATTTGCCTTTTCTTTTTTTGTTTAGACATTTGCTTTTTTCTGGTTTGGTTTAAACTCCTGGTTTTGTTTGCTTTTTGGTTTGGACGTTGGTTTGGATGCTTGTTTTTTGGTTTGGATATTGGTTTGGATTTTTGGTTTCCTGATTTAATATGGATTTTGGATTTTGACTGGATTTTTATGTGGTTTTTGGTAAATGGTCGTCAGGTATGGATTATTCCTGGCAAGGGGTAAGTCGCTTCGTCCGAACATGGCGAGTCAGCTTATTCAGGTCGTCGAGTATAGACTATGCTCGACAAGGGTCCGGAGAGACCAGGATTCGGCCAAGGACTTAGGCCCCATATTCTCTATCGGTTACTATTTCAGGTTGTTGGAAATGGACTATACTCGGCAAGGGTCTGGAGCGACCAGGATTCGGCTTAGGACTTAAGCTATGGAATTACTCAACATTTAAGGACACTGAACCAAGAACACCAATGCATCGTTTAATACAGGTCATCGAGTGTGGGTTGTTCTTGGCAAGAACGCAGAGAGGTTGTGGATCCGAATATTGGCTATGAACAGCTAAGGATTCAGCTAAGGGCCCGAAGTGGTCTTAGAATCGGATATCGGCTCGGAGTGGTCATGGATTCAGATAAGGATACGGTTGCGAAACTTAATAGGATGACTTGGAAATATATTGAATTATGGACCGGATAGAATGGCTATGGATGGAACATGGACTTTGGATGTCATATTAAAAGCTATTCAAAACACGCCTTCCTAGTACAAGGCATGTTTTTGGGGGCAAATGTTTCCTCGCCTTTTGGTCAAGGCCAGGATACCAACAAATTGGCTAGAAATGATGCATATCAGGATTAGAGATCAATTGGAAACAAGGCTACGATCGATACCATCAAAATTGGACCGAGATCCAATCAAGGTGGGATCGATTGGAAATGATGAGCAAGGTTAGGAGAGGTTGCGTTTCAAATTTCAGGTTAATTGGAGTTTGCATGCTCGAGATATAGATGGATCAATATTGGTGAGAAATGATTCTAGGATCCATACCTTCGTATCGATCATAGTGGTAATTGGTTTGGATCAATCGGTCTTGGGATTGATGGCTTTCGTATCAATGCAATGTGCATCGATTGGGTTGGACACGACAAAAGGAAGGTGGTATGCCTCATATCGATCAGGGTAGAGATCGATACGAAGAATGGAGCAACAGTTTAAGGGACTCAGATGGACGTTTCGTATGGATCCCTCATAGATTGATATGATGGAGGTAATCAGGATCGATACGAACATCATGGACTTGAATATAACTTAGATCGATAGAAGGATGGGGCAGTTAGATGGATACGAAGTCATATAACTTCATTAGATATTCAGATCGATGCAAGAGTAGGAATAGAGCAGGGACATGAAGCGGCAATTGAAAGATTTTGGAAAGGCATTTTGTACCGATAAATCATAGATCAATACAAATTGATTGATGGATACGAACAGAGGCACATGTGATGGATACGAAAGGCTTAGCGACTTATAAATACGAAGAATGTAACGACCCGTAATTTTCGATAATTAAAAATAGTAATTTAATTAGGAATTGTGAATAAATATTGGAGGATATAAAATTTTGGTAATTTATTTAATGAAATAATAAATAAAGTGAAATGCAACAGTGTTATTTATAGTTAATTATTATGAACTTGAATGAAATCCTAATTATTTGAAAAATGGTAAATGTATACTTGGTAATAAATTTAATACAAGAAAACAAACGTAGATATTGAATTAGTTAATGAATTAATAATAATAAATAGTAATTATAATATTATTTGGAAATAATGTTAAAGCAAGTTGGTAAATAACAAATTTAGTGCAATCCTCATTAATTGGAATAAATTGTAAGGTTTTAATTGATGGTAGTTGGTAAATTAGGAAATAAGTTCAAAGTATATTAATTGATGAAATAATATGTAATAAATTGTAATTTGATATAATCAATATTAGATTATTAATTGTAATAATTGTTGGTTGATAATAAAGTATGAATAGGATAATGATTGATTGAACAAAAAGAATAGGAATCGTGATTTATTAATTTAAATTTAATAAATTGGATTAATTGAAATTAAATGCAATTTAATATTTAATTATTATGTTAATAGAGATTAAGATGAAATTTGAGGGTATTAATGTAATAAAGCATGAACCAATGTTAATTTCATCCATTTTATAATAATTTGTTGAATGACGGGATTTAGAATCAAATAAATGGATTTATTTGAATTGCGATTGATAATTAATGAATTTATTAAAAACTGAAAGCTGAACACTGTAGTTGTGAATTGGTTAACTTTAAATTGATAAGGTAATTGGTTATAAAGGGTTATAAATTATTAAAGTAATCCAAGATGATAAAATTTATGAATTATAGAATTTGAATTTAATGCTGATTTAATTAATTTAATATTAATTTATTTAATTAACTGGAAAATAGCCATTTTGGCCACTGGCTTGGATTCCGACGAAACCTGTTTCATCAGATACGTAACGGTAAATTATTATAGGATTTCAAGTTTTGTAGCGATCGGACTTGTCGTTTGATCGTACGGCCTCGAAACGCCTAGAAATCAATTTAATTAAAATCAATTGAAATCAATTTGAAATAACTTGATTTTAGCATAACTTCTCCATACGATGGAATTTGGACTTGAAACCTGTTCCATTGCATTTAAATTATTTAAAAACATCTATTTTCATATAGAGTTGATCCAATTTTGTTCTGGAGTCGAAACGGAATTTTCGGACCATTTTATCGTTCAACGTGTAAATCAATCTGGTCCATCTATTCTATTTTCAGCTTTGCCTATATATACACCTTATTACAAACCCTAACAATTTCTTATTCCTCATTTTTGTACGTGTAATTCAGCTGTCTACTTCTCTTCCTCAATGGTAGAAACTGATTCAAACATCAAAACCCTCAACCCAATATCCAAATCAATTCCAAAAATTAAACTCCTTCAAACCCTATCAAATTTTATACCGTTTCGAAGCTCTTGATGAGTGTAACCCAGATCTGCAACCCGTTTTTTCATTTGATTCTCAGTTTGTCTCGAAATCGACAGTATAACCCTGGCCGTTAATAGTGGGGTTTGTCGTTTTAACGGCTCGTCGATCTTATTACGATCAGAGGGTAGGAGCTCATGGAGAATGATATGCAGAGAAGATCCATACGGTTTCTTAGGTTTGGAAGTGCTTGGATTCACAATAATTGGCGGTCAAAATAGGGGAAAGAGTCGCCGTTGTTGCTGGTGAACTGGTATTCGCGGCTGGCGTGGCTATGTCCAGGGGTTCAGCCTATGGGTGGCAGCGCGTAGGCGACGTCCGATCTTGGCAAGGGGGAGTGCCACGGCGGCGATCCATGGTTTGGGAGTGGCGGCTGTAGCTGGTGCGTTCGAGCGTACTGTTAGGGTTCAGTTTGCAGTATCACGTGGGTGAAGAAGCCTTGGTGACGTGTGTAACGACCCACTATTTTGGACCATTCAAATCGACAATAAAACCATACATATCCGACTTGAATAATTCAAAATACCGAATTGTTAATTTAAATTTGGCAAACTCAACATATACAGTAAATAAAATATCACAGATCACATACATAGATTAATAAAATGCAGCGGAATAGATAAAGAATAGTAGTTCATGAAGCTACTATATACATCAGGGTTAGAAAATAAAATACATCAAAATATCCCAGATGCAGTGAAGTCTCCAGTACGAGCAGATGACTTCTTTGAACCAATCAACTGGATGACTGAAAGGATAGATAGCTAGATCTTCAAGTAAAGCTTCAACTTCGAAGGTGAGTCTCAAATGTTGTATCACTCAGTCTGACCCGAGCGTAAAGAAAAACGCGAGACACTCGAGTCAGGATTAACATTCTTATATCAATAAATCCAACTCAAGTGAAATATCAACTGAAATACAAATAACTTAAAGGATGTTTGGGATAACCATCATCTAAGGGTCCATGGAACTATCTACAAGGTAGAAATATACACTATAACACCGTGGTCATTTCAGCTTAATTTATAATTCAAAACCAAATATCATTTTCACTTCAAATATCTCTATATTTCCCAAAATAGTATTTATATATATTAAATAATTTATACAATAAAGTATTTTCAATTCTCTCAACTTAACAAATCGTTTCGCATCAACCCGACCTTCCCATTTATATTTAATCTCAATTTATCAATTTAAATTCAACTCAATTCCTAAAATAAACACTTCAATTTATCGATCTCAAATTCGGATTTACAATCACAAAAATACCCCTTTATATTTCAATATATTTCAAAACTTTAAGTATTCAACGTTTCAACTAAATTTTCATTCAATTTAGTTTTCTAAATAATAAATTCAAATTTAGTTCAACCTAAATTTTCATTTTAATTCAATTTAGTTGGTAAATAAAAAATTCAACTACGTTGATTTCAAATACAGATCTAAATCTCAACATAAACCATTTAAATTCCAATATAGTTCAAGGCTTTAATATTTATATAACAGTTTCATATAGATCTCGATTTAACCTCATTATTATTTAGTCTTGAAATACTCCCTTGTTAGATTCAATATCATTTAAGTAACCTTAAATTACATTTTACTCAATATTTTCTTTAATTTATTTAAACGTGAAATATTCATCAAATCACTTAAATCAAAAATCCAGTTATAAAAATATACCTTTTAAATTTCCCATTCAAAAATTTCAAATCTATTTAATTAAATAAATCCTTATTTAAATACCGTTTTAATAAACCCAAATTTATCTCCCAATCTTAATTATTCAATTTATTACAAGAGAATCTATTTGAAATATAGATTTACATATATACTTAACCATATTATATGTATTAAATCAATCTAATTTAAATCAAATATTATTACTAAATCTATATATACAATTTTCATTTATATAATATCTTAAATCAAATTTATTAAATCATATATTTCTTTCCAAAATTATAGAAATTATTTTCAAAATATTTGTATGGGCCAACGGTGTCTATATATATTTCCTATCATATAGTCAAGTGCTATGGATATTTATCATTTCAATCCGTATACTAAATATATACGGGTGGATATCATTTCAACACGAAATCCTAAATTCAATTAAATGAAAATCGCTTGGGTTTGTCATTTCAACCCATAACGATTTTCTCATATTCTAAAGTTTGTTCGGGTATGTATCATTTCAACCCATAGTGATATCTAAACTACAGGGAACTTGCAGAGTGATAATAGAAACTACAATAAAATAACAGGCATATATAATCAATAACAATATAATATAAACAACAGGATATGGTGTCATATCCCGCAGGTGAACAGTTATAGATAATAGCATATATAACAAATTTAAATAACTACAGCAGCATATTTCAATTGTCGTTTCAATTGAAATCAAATTTAATGAATAAAAGAATGTTAATCGTGAGTGATTTCTCACCTTTCGAGGCTAGAGAGATTTGAAATGGGTTATGGATCCAAGAACGAATTTCCAAAATGAACAAGATTGGCACGAATAGGAAGAACAGAGCTGATAAATAGAGATCGATGAAAATAGATTAGAAACTTCTTGATGTAGACCGAAACAAAATATATAAAATCCCAAAATATTATTTTCTTAACTAATATTAACTTTGAGACTCATTAAAATTATATACATACATTTTCCAAAAATATAAATAGTTTAGAAACAACTATTGACCATATGTTCTGTATAATCAACATATATCCATTATACATTTAAACTAGACTATATTTAAATTTTACTATGTATAGTAATGTAATATAGTATACAGTACACTTATTACAATACACGTTAAGACTATAAATATAATATTTAACAATACACTTATAACAAAGTATGTGACTGTAAAATTTCAGTTTTAATATAAACACAGAGAACAACCTTATATATTTATTAATATTCAGTTATATAAAAACTCTTGCTAAATATTTATATTCAAAATCTAATAACATAACTATACTGCAAACGTATATGTGGTTGAGAATATATAATACCTTTTTATACTTTCTTATGCACTTAATATACTCAATAACGAGTTATATATATAAGCGGTCATGCATTTTTATATGAAACAACAAGTATAAAATAACTTTTAAAACTTTATCATTATATATATATATATATATTTTATACACTGAACAGTTAAAATAACTTTTAAAACATTTTTTAAAAGAACTTTATCATTATAAAATAACTTTTAAAATATACATCATATGAATGTTTTAACCCACACAAAAAATATATGCTTCCTTATATATCTAATTTATTTATTCTTATTATTATTACTTTTTTTTATATATATAAAAGAAAAGTGGTGCCTGAATAATATTTTCTCATTCTCCTAGAGCATAGGTGACTAACAAAACACGCATGGTCTAACATGTGATAACATTTATTTTCTATTTTTATAAAAGTGGTGCAAACATATTTACTCTATCGTAGAGTACAAGTGAAGCAAATGATTTTTGTCAAGGCCTTAGCCAAATGCATTTTTTCTCAAACCAAAATACTTATTAACGTTAAGACCTTGAACGAACAAAGCTGAGGAGAATATTTTTTACTGATTACAAACCTGAAGTAAAACAGCGGTGCCACCTACATCCTTTTCCAACGTGGTTATAAATGATATAAGCAAGAATCTGTCTATACTGTGGAGGGTGCTCTTGATTGTGGAGGAGGGTAGGTGTCATGTGGTGAAATAGTAGAGCCAAAAATTTGAACAGAACAATGAAGAAAAGAGAAAAAAAAAGAAGGAAAAATAATTCGGTCATTACCTGATGCTTTGCTCACACGTAAGGAAGAAGGAGAGGAACCCAAAATGAGATGCAGATGAAGTTTGATACGTGGTTTGTATTTATTTGTGACAACATAATTGTTAAAGTGGGAAAGCAAAAATCAAGGCATGCAAATTTTAAAGCAAGGAAGAAAATGTGTTTAGCATTTAAAGAAAAGCTTGCGTGCATCAAGGGACAAATGGAAAGAAATTTAAAGATTTTGTAACGGTTAATAATTTGTGGATCACGTTCCTATTAAATCAGAAGGCAAAAGGAAAGTGAATATAATTAGCATGTAAATGGTGAGGCACATTTTATATTTAAAGGGAGTAATTTGCATTGATTGAGTGGAGGAAACGGTATGAAATAAATTGCTTTAGGAATGGTAGAGAAGTATGAAACGAATCGTGTTTTATAATCAAACACGCGTTGATAATGGTGAAAGAAAAAGGCAGGAGGAAAGTTGATTTTGAACTGGATTGGATTTTAAAGATTTTATACCAATTTTAAACAAGAGGAAATTAGAAAGAGTAGAAAATTTTCCGCATGAATCCAAGGCAAACATTTTAAACTAATTGAATGGTTAGGGAATGTTTTTCTTTCCCACTTAAAAAAAATACGCCTACGGATAAATTTAATTATTATCCAAGGTAAGAAAATGAGACATGCGTAAAACTGACGTAAAAATATACGCCCAATTTATAACAAAGAAACGCTTTTAAATTTGTACGTTTTTCTTATGTAGTAAATATAGGTTATAATATTACATCAAATTCATACCATTTGTATGCCAACTAAATTGTACAAATTAAAACGTGTATCTTAAATAGCTTATTTACACTATTAACTTTAAATTTATTACTTAATGAAAATATGATCTGTTTATATCTTTTTGATTTACTTAACATTTAAGAAATAAACTGTTGTATATAAGTGTAAAAGAAAACGTAGAATGCGTGCAGCAGATGCAGTGATTTTTATCCAAAAAAATAAAAATAATGGATTTAAATTTTATACGTTTTCTTGTATGTATATATACATTATTTATTCCATCAAATAACGCGCCTTTTAAACGTGAAACTAAATAGTTTATTTATATACAAAGTTTCGGAAATTTATTACTTATATAAAAATATGATTTGTTTACACATTTACTAAGAAATTTATATTCAAAAATGTATATAAGTAAAATATAAAATATTAAAATTTTAAAAGTATAAAATCAATTTTTTTTAAAGAACAAAAGGTGAAATAAACTTTGTTAAGAACATATTTGTGACGCCCCACCTCTATACCCACGCTAGCCAAGAACACTACTGTGAATGCTGTCGACTAGCACGGAGAATAAGGCTGTTGAGGAGCGACCATCTGTATAATTGCTTTGTGCGAGTACCGATATGCCAGATAAAAATATAACTTTTCATCTCAAGAGAAAATCCGACATACCGACACAAACTCAAAGCTACTACACAGTGGCTATAATATCTTCGGAAACAAATATAGAAATAAACATAACATAAATCAGTCACAGACAATTCATATCACAAAGGCGGAAATAGATATGAATACTACACATGAAAGTGTACATCAGAGTAGTGGTCTAAAAAGATCCACATATCACAAAATAAATAGTTACATGAACTACACTAAAGAATAAGTATACATTAAGGAGTCTATATCTCAAATGTATACAACAAAATAACTACTAATCTAAGTAGTTAACCCAAAAGTCAAGGAGTTAATCCCGGATGAGAAGTCAAGCAGAAGCACCTGTAACATCTCGGTCTGACCCGAGTATTATTTAATAAGAAAATAATAAACGGATCAGTCTAACTATAAATATCATATGAAACGATATAGAATAAGAGATATGACTAAACACGTAATAATCACAATGCCAAGCTGTGATATATATATATATATATACTTAGTTGATAATCATCAAGAGATTAATCAATGTCACCAAATCTACACAAGAATCAAAGAATTGTCATACTCTTTATTTCGTTCATCAAACCACAAATATTGACGATAATATCAATGTCAATTCACCAAAATCAAAGACGCACAAATTTTAGAAATCTACACAAGAAATCCAGAAATCACAAAAGTCGGTGACACACAAATTCACCAATGCACAAATATTGATAAAACTTATCAATGAAAATCACGAAAATTTGTGAAACACTAATTCTAGAAATCTACACAAGAAATCCAGAAATCACAAAAGGGGGGAAGGCCTATCACAAACGGGAGCATAAAGCTCACCAACAGCTGTAACACATGAACGAGAAGCTATCTCATGGTAGCTAACCATTAATTTGACACACGAATGGTCCGAAGACCTGACACACGAATGGTCCGAAGACCGTGGGTTGCTACCCCACAAATTTGACACACTAACGGGGTTTAGTCTCCCATGCAGACAAAGAGACATCGCACATTGCTAGTCTAAATCACAAAAATGATCGTCATGATCATCGAGAAGTGTCAATTACACTAAGCTAGTAAATATATGAGTTTAGCTTCATGTCCCATAACCACTTGCTTAACTTAAATATTTACGAACAAACTGTAAATCTCCACTAGAAAATTGTCACAAGAGGTTCAATCGAACAAGTCCAAGAATTAACCGACAAAGTAAACGCAAGCGTTTCATACCACTTGTTTTACTAAGCCGTTTAATTAGATTTCTCATACGAGTGAGGTAAAGGTTTGTATATACTAATAGATTGGAAAACGGTTTTATAAACGAATTTGGTATTAAAATAGTATTGAAATCGTTTGAGGAAAGAGTTTTGATATTTACTACTAGTATAGAAAACCTTTATATTTTTAAAGTGACAAATCACGAAGAAGATTGTAAGAACAATCAATCACAAAAATTCACATACGAAGACGTGAATAAAATCCAACGAAATCGATAAAGGATCCATCGAAATGGATATTCAAGAATCCCTAAAAAAGAGTCATCAAAGTCATAATAGATGATAACAACAAATAGGATTATCACAAATCGATTTAAATTGGAATTTCAATCCAAAAAGGCAAATTGGACTCAAACAGCAGGTTCAGTCGACTGAACAGAGTTTTTCAGTCGACTGACCCTGTACATGGAAATTTTCCAGGTTCAGGAAACTTTCTGTTTCCAGTTTCAGTCGACTGTGCAGAGTTTTTCAGTCGACTGAATCATGCCTGGAAACTCTCGGGTTTCAGGTTCAGTCGACTGAACAGAGTTTTTCAGTCGACTGAATCATGCCTGGGCTGTTTTTCAGCCTTATTCAAATGAAGAGCAAACTCTTCCAAAATGCAATCGGACGAACATTTGCTCTAAGGGTTTATGCCAATCGGCAACCCGGCCCTATATGCTTCTCGGTGCATCACCAAAAACATGATCAAACATCCATAAAAGGATTTCACACAAATTTGACTTAAAAACCCAAAAATTGGAGTATTCACAAAATCAATCCAAAACAAGAGCAAATGCACATGAAGAAGTGTTAGGAATTCATACCCAACAACCAAAGATAGTTATAGTCATAGATGTGAGATAAAAATCTCACATTTGCACTAAAATTTATGAAGATGAAGCTTGAAAGCAAAGAGGAATCAACCACTCTTCAAATCCAACTCTAGAAGCTTGAATCTAAGCTTAAAAGAGAAACATTCCCAAAATTAGGTTTAGGAAATTTCTGAAATTGAATGGAGAAAGAGTTGGAGAAGAAGAAGAGGAAGCTTACCAATGGGTTCTCATGAACTTTGGAGCAAGGAGATGGATTTGCAAAGCAAGCTAGGGCTTAGGAATTTCTATTTCCCATTCTCTTCCTCCATTTTTGCTTGAGCTTGAGTGTTAGAAAAATAGAAGAGAAGTGAATGAAGAGGAGAGTGTTGGAACTGAGTTAAGTGGCTAATTGGCTCAGTCCAACCAAAGCCCTAAGCGGGAAAAAGTAGCAAAAATCAACTTTCTCCAAACATATCGAAGCTTATACTCAAAAAGGTCGCAAACGGCATTTTGAACTCAATGGGGGTGGTCTCCAGTCCCAATTCGACCGTTTGCAAAAGGTAGCTTTTCGGACTAAAATCCGACTAACGATAAAATATTTAAATAAAATATTTAAATAAAAAAATCGATAAATATGCGGGTTGTTACAGACTCCCCTCCTTAAAGAAATTGCGTCCCCGCAATAAGTAAGAAGGAAATATAAGAAGTAACAACCATAGAAGCATATCAACACAAAAGAAAATTTGAAATAGGAAGTTCACCATAAAGTGCACGAAAGAGTTAGCAAGAAATCTGGTGAAACTTCAATTTCCACAATAACACCGGGCTCAAGAATGAAAACCGGAATCCCTAAGGCATTCCCGTAGATAAAAGACGTGGGGGACGTCAAGAATAGCAGAAAATTGAGCCGGTGCAACGGCGTAGTACAAAAACGGTACGCCCGAAAAACTAGAAACTCAACAATTTGGGACGTCAGCGTAGTACAAAAACGGTACGCCCAATGAACCAAAGCAAAGACATCGATGTAGTACAAACGGTACATCCGACGAATCAAATAGCAAAGACATCGATGTAGTACAACGGTACATCCGATGAATCCAAATAGCAAAGACATCGATGTAGTACAACGGTACATCCGATGAATCAAAAGCAAAGACATCGATGTAGTACAACGGTACATCCGATGAATCAAAAGCAAAGACATCGATGTAGTACAACGGTACATCCGATGAATCAAATAGCAAAGACATCGATGTAGTACAACGGTACATCCGATGAATCAAAAACAAAGACATCGATGTAGTACAACGGTACATCCGATGAATCAAATAGCAAAGACATCGATGTAGTACAACGGTACATCCGATGAATCAAAAGAAAAGACATCGATGTAGTACAACGGTACATCCGATGAATCAAATAGCAAAGACATCGATGTAGTACAATGGTACATCCGATGAATCAAATAGCAAAGACATCGATGTAGTACAACGGTACATCCGATGAATCGAAAGCAAAGACATCGATGTAGTACAACGGTACATCCGATGAATCCAAAGCAAAGACATCGATGTAGTACAACGTTACATCCGATGAATCGAAAGAAAAGACATCGATGTAGTACAACGGTACATCCGATGAATCAAAAGAAAAGACATCGATGTAGTACAACGGTACATCCGATGAATCAAATAGCAAAGACATCGATGTAGTACAACGGTACATCCAATGAATCAAAAGCAAAGACATCGATGTAGTACAACGGTACATCCGATGAATCAAATAGCAAAGACATCGATGTAGTACAACGGTAATCCGATGAATCGAAAGCAAAGACATCGATGTAGTACAACGGTACATCCGATGAATCAAATAGCAAAGACATCAATGTAGTACAACGGTACATCCGATGAATCAAAAGCAAAGACATCGATGTAGTACAACGGTACATCCGATGAATCAAATCCCAAATAATTCGGAACACTAACGCAGTACAAAAACGGTACGTCCAATGAACCGAACACAATAAAAGGACATCGGACGCTAGTCCTTAAAAGGAATGAGATAAAGCTCAATAAAACGAAGTATACCAAAACGTCCGATGAACTTGATAGAAAAATAATTCCATTCAGACAACATCAAAGAATCAACCACTTGTTGCCTACGACAAAGCGCATTGGCAACACTGTAACGACCCAGAATTTTTATAAATTAAAATTTGAATATTTAATTAATTTTAAATATTAATAAGTGAATTTATAAGTCAAATAAATTTTTATTTGAATTTTTGGATTTAATTGAATAATTAAATCGATAATTTAATATGTTAAATTATAGAAATAATAATAAATAGAGTTAAATATGATTGAAAATGATTTGTAAAATTTTATTTAATCATACTGGAGTTATAGAATGATATTTTAGAACTTTTAAAATCGAATTAAAAGTAAATTTGTGAAAATTGAATATTTTAATATTTAATAATCGACTGTAAAATAGCCAATTTTTGAACAGTCTCAGAATTGAACGAAACCAGTTCCATTGGATCCGTAATAGTTAGTTATTACCGGATTTCAATTTTCGTGTCAATCGGAGTTATCGTTTGATCGTGGCAGCTCGAAACGCATCGAATTATTTTTAATTTAAATTTGGCGAGTCAAAATAGCCATTTTTCAAAAAGTCTCGGATTTCGACGAAACCAGTTTCATCGGATCCGTAATGTGATATTATTGTAAGGTTTCAAATTTCAAGTCGTTTGGATTTACCGTTTGTCCGGTACAAATTAAAACGCCTAGAAATCGACTTAAATCGGTTTAATTTAAATTGAACGTTTTCAGCCATAACTCGCACATACTTCCGAATTAGCTTCCGAAACCTGTTCCATTGTGTCCGGAACGCGGGATAAACCCTAGGTACGCTGGTTACGGCGTCTAAATCGGAGTTCGGAATTCCCGGGATGAATAGTGTCGCTCGTTCCTTATAAATAGCCCTACCCCTTCACAAAATTTGATAAAATATATTCCAAAACCCTAATTTGCTTCATGTAGCTGGCCCTAAAAATGAATGGCCGAAAATACTCCTCCTTTCCTCCCTCCGATCTCCTTATCCATTGATCAATAGCAAAATCCTTCAACTAGCAAATTAAAGAGCATAGTGAGTTCTATAAATCCAACGGTCATGATCATTTTAAACGAAGCAGGGCGTCGGAAAATCTTGTCCAAAGGTCATGCGTTCGAGGCCGTTTCCTAAGGACTGGGGACCACCGAGTTGGCCACGGCTCTGGCCGTGGGTAGGGCGTGGTGTGGCGCTTCGATGTATGGGGTGGTGATCGAGTTTCGGGGTCGTTTGGGAGGTGCGTGCATTAGGGTTTGCTCACGAATTTGGGTTCCTTCGTGCGACCTGTAGTGTACGTGCGCGTGAACGAGAGAGAAGAAAGGAGGGAGTAGTGGTGATGTGCGGCCCAGATTGGATTAAGGGTAAAAGATAATGAGGAAATGTAAATTAATTTTATTAAAATTTGTACAATGTTTAAAATGCATTATCTTGTTCATGCGAGGTCCGATTTGGACGAAACAAGATGCGTTGGAACCGTAGTGACGTATACTACGCGATGAAATTGGATTGGGAATTTTAGGAGCTAGCGAAAATTTCGGGTATAATTAAACGCGTGTTTAATTATATTCGAAATAAACGCGAAATCGGAATTTAAAACCAAGGTGAGAACTTCTCACTCAATCGAATAGATTTCAATTTTATTTTAAATAGTTAGATTTAAAATATTTGAATGCATGTTTGAATGATGACTGTAAATTATTGATTGTTAAAATAGACATTATGCGCCGTTAGTAAGCGGATGTTATTTAATATAAACATATACCGCGAATATTTCATAAACAGTGAAATTGGTATTATATATAATATCAATATATATATATTGGCATATGTATATATTGCAGTTGTTGATTTCCCGCATTTTTTGTTTAGCGGATGAGACCCTATTACGCCGCTATTAAGCGGATAATATTTAATAAGAACATGTACCGCGATAATTTCGTACTGGAGCGAAATTGGTATTGTGCTAATGTTTTTGGATGCAGGAAAACAGGTTGGAGGGATCCAACTGGATTCCTCAACAGTATTTATTTTATTTCAGATATTTTGATATTTGATGGATTATCATATCGATATATGATATCGTTGTTAGTCGTGATTGACTATTTGGTGTGTAGCATCATTGGACCCAGATTTTGGGATTTTAAAATGATTTTCAAAGTGATTTTTGAAATATAAAAATATTTTTGGAATTGATCCATTTAAATAAATAAACGTTATATAATTTTAGAAGTTATAAAATTATGATTTTTGTGAAATATAGTTAAAAGCTGATTTTTGAAAATAAGGAATTAATGACTTTATAAAAGAGTTTAAATGGAATTCTGAACTTGTTATAAAAAGTTTAAATATTGGATTTATAAAATTTGATTATTTTATAAATCGAAATGATGAAATTATAAAGGAATTTAAAGACGTTTTAGAATAATAATATAAACTGATTTATATTAAGAGATTTATAAATGGATATTTATAAATTGAAATATAGACATTATAAAACGAGTTTTTATAAGTGTTTGAATGTAGTGAAAATGAATTTCATAAATGAATGAAATTTATAGAATTATAAACTGTGAAGTTATAAATGAAATTTATAAATAGTAAGATTTATAAATTTGTGAAGTTAATTGAAGAATAGATTTGGTTAAATAAATGAATCTTATAAGTTATAAGATTTATAATTATGAAGTTTAAAGAACGATTTTTATAAAATAATCGTTTTATAAGGATTTAACTTATAATATGAACTTTTAGTTTATAATTGAGATATGAAATCAAATAGGTTAATAAAGGAATTTATAAAAAAGAAGTTTTTATAAATAAATAGAAACGGAATTTATAAACGTTGTTTTATAAATCCGCAAACGACTTATTTTGATAAGTTAATTGTTATAACCTATTAATGGAGTTATATTCACGTTGTAAACAGTGAATAATCTTTTAAGTTAAAAAAGAATAGAAATAATGGAATTTGTGAACATAGTATATTCACGTTTTTGAATAGTGAATAAGACGTTAAAGAAATGTTTTGAATGTGATATTTTAAATAGAATTAAAACGATCTAACGATGTTTTAAAAGGTGTTGAGATTCGAAACCATAGATTTCAACATTCATTGTTGAAATAGATGTTTCGTGAAATAAAAGGAAATGGTGGACTATAACACTGTTGTTATAGTAAATGATTTCTGAAAGGAAATGTTTTGTATAGTATTGGGATTTATATATCTATTTAATTTCGAATCCCTATACTAATGATTTTGGGTTGTCGTAACGATGTTTTATGTAACATTCGTTTTAGCCCAAGTAAATATGTTTAAGTGAATGATTTCCTTAAAGAATGAAATATATACTTAATTCGATTTAAGTATATTGAATATTTTCTAAGTGTTGAAAATAAAAAGATTTGTGAATTACTTATTTTAATAAGTATGGAAATGTTTTCCAATATGAAGTGAATAATTAGAATTTATCTTTTTGAAGATAAATTGAAATGGATAATTGGAATAGTATATGCATGAATATTTTGAAATATAAATTCATTATGGAATTTATATGTGAAAAGTGAAATTGGTTAAAAAATAAATATTGATTTATTTTTGAAGTGTTGAAATTATATATCTTGTAAAGATATTTTGGAAAATAAATAATTTGGAAAATTATTTGGAATCTGGTGATGTATGCATATCCATTGATAGTTCAATAATCGACTATCAATATTTCCCTTGGAATGGGTATTTGGTGTGAATTGATTGAATTTGAATGCACACTTATTTTTGAATAAGCGCTCACTATTCGGGTTAACCGGGAAAGGACCATGGGGTCGTATAACCCATTCCGAATATGTGATACGTCGTTATGAATTGCATTTAAAGATCGGTGTTGAAGACCGAGTATTTGTGAAAGCGATAGGATGACCTATCGATTGTCTCTGCACTGGGTAGCTCCTGGTATTGAGATCTCCTAAGTGATGGGAAATTCGATCGGGATTGTGAATACCCGTATTGCAAGGGCTTCGTAAGAAGTGCCTTCGGTTTTGTTCGAGCCCGGAACAGACTTGTATGGATTGTATGTCTGACATTACAATTTGAGATATAAAGCCGATTTCTTCCAAATATATTTCTGTTGGTGGCGGAGAATTTATTCTTTGCTTAACACCCTTCTTTGAGACGTACGAGCTCAAAGGTTATATAGTTGAAGTTATCAGCGATATATTCCCAGTTTGGTAATGTGACATGCTGAGTGATGCTGAAATGATCATTGTGTTGATTATTGTGATAGGATCATTTATTTGATCGTCTATCTTAGTGATCATTGTGTTGATCATTTGTTGACCCAAAGCATGGCTTTTGTATAAAGTATGTTTTTGTGGACGTGAATTCGTCGAGCCTCACACCCCGTGAATGGTCAAAACAGGAAAGAAGCAGCAAGGTTATGAGGGGTAGCACCCTTTAGGATGTGTCCATTTCCTTCTGGAAAAGGGTGGTATCATGGTATGGAGCCCAGATACTTACTCATGTTGAAAACACTTTATGATTGTGTGAATTGATTACGAGCGCTCGGTGAAAAGGTCCCAAAGGACCGGGGGATGGCATATTCGGTCAGTTGTTACTCAGTTAGGAGTAACCCGGCCTTGTGTTGGTAGAGATCCGGTTTGGTTCTCGGGGATGTCCATCCAGAGGCATTCTCATGTGGCAATGGGAAGTTCCTTGGCCTGATCATTCGTTGGAAATCCAATTCCCAATACGAAACTTGTACGGTATTAGTTGTAGAACCTGCCATTCACTTATGGTGGTCACCACTGTTTGGATGGTAGCTATAGTAGGCATAGTTCGAAATGTCTATGTTGGCTAAGATTTATATTCTACTTTCGAAATAAATTTTTCCTACACTATACACTAATAATAATATCAAATATTATTTTAAATGCGTATCAAGCATCTTTGACTATCATAAGGAGAAATCTCCTCCGATTCTGCGTTTGCATTGTGTGTGTGTGCGGGAGGCCTTATGGTAGTCTCATTTTTAAAAGCATTGCGAATTGATTTAAAATATTCCTCTTTTTGATTTTAAAGATAAATAAACTGTTTTGAGTTCTCACACCAGTCACATGACTGACTCGGAGTTTATTGTTTTCCTTCCTAAACTCTGGGTGCCCACCAATTTCCACACGGGCAGTCAAGAGTTAGGTTTATCAGGATATTCTGGATATTCTGGAGTTGCTGGAGGCAAGCTGGATGGCATGGCATATTACTAGTTTATATAGTATTTCTTTTTCCGCTGCACTGTTTGTTGTTGTATGATGTTGTACACTCTGATGATATGATGTAATGAAATGAAATGTAATGTAATAACTGATATAGTTCTTTGTTTAAAGATTATTCATTTATTATTATATGTTGTTCCGCTGCGAATTGTGAGATTCTGATGTTTGTTCTGTTGTTTCCTTTCTGTCCGTTCTATTTTTAAAATTCCTCTTTTTCTATTTTTAAAATTTTCTGTTTTCAAATTTCTCTATTTTCTCTATCTTCTTATCTCTTCTTTTCCCTCTATTTTTCTTTTTCTTTCTTCTTTTTCTCTCTTCTTTCTTTTCTTTTCTTTTTAAAACCTATAACTACTCGGTTTTCGGCCTTCGATTTCTCGGCAGTCGATAAAGTGAGTGTCGATGTCGGTTTTTCGAAGAACGAAAATCCGTGACGTTACATTTGGTATCAGAGCTGATGGTTAAGCGACAACCATGGTTCTGTAGGGTATTACTCATTAGAGATAGAGTCAGTAGTACTCTAGATTGAGTTTGAGTGTAATAATAGCTATGAGAGCGTATTGGTTAGTGAATATAAAATTGTTTTATATCGTGATGATTGGTTTATTTAGTGGTATATGAACTTTCGTCAGCACAGCCTCGAAACTGAGCCGAAGGGGTTTCTAAACACTTGAATAGAACAATTCGACACGATATTGTTTTTAAATTGGGTAAATGAAATAATTTTGCCTTGATTATATTTTATATATAAAGGAATAATTTTAAAAAAATTTATTAAAGTGTATATAAGTTGATTGTTAGGTTGTTTGAATAATCTAAATAAAAGAATAATTGTATAAGCAAATGAATTATAAGAATTGAATTATAATTAATGTGAATTACAATTGTAAAATAAACTTATATATAAGAAGTGAAACTATATAAAATATGAGTTGTGAATAAAAGTGAATTTAAAGTTAAATGGAATATAACTTAAGAGATATTGAATTAAGTTGATATTGGTATCGAAGTAAATAATCAAGTGGATTAAAAGAATATGAACTTAAGTTATGTAATAGAATTCAACTTTGTAATTGAATTGAATGAATAAATTGAATGTTAATCAATTGAATGTGAATAAATTGGAATGGAATAATTAATGAAAGTGTTAATTCATTAAAATCTAATTTTATTAGAAGTTGAATAAATTGAATGAAAATCAATTTAAAAGCAAAGGAATTTGGTTATAATTAATATACATTGATTGTTATATGATTGTAGGTTGATTGTATATAATTCATTAAGAGTTAATGAAATTGAAAGCTATGTAATTGAATTCAAATTAGAAGTAAATAAATTTGAATAGAATTGAAAGTGAATTGGATTTAATTAGTAAATGAAAACTAATTAAAATTGAAAATGAATGTTAGTAAATCCAATGTAAACAAATCAAATGTGATTTGAAGTGAAAACCAATTCATTGAATATTAATAAGAATATTATTGGTTATGGATTATAGTTGGTTGATGGTTGTATATATTGCTATTGAATGCATTTGCTATATTATGTAGTTGTTATGTTGCTATATGTTGTATATTGAGATTATTGTATATGTGCATGATTCTCATGTTGTTTGTTGAGTTTAGTAGGTGCGGATTGCGTTTGCTTCGCATTTGGAGTTCGCTTTAGCGCTATATTAGCCGTATATGCTTGCTAATAAAATATAAGGTACATATCTCGGATTAAATATCGCACTTTTATACTTTTTTCCCTTCGGGATGCCTCATTACTTGATGAGATGTATATTTGTGATATATATACTGTCATTTTTTTTTTTGGATCGAGCCGCGCAAAGGAGACATGGCGAATTTTTCCGGAAATTTAAGGCGTTAGAAAATTTTTGAGAAAATTGGGAAAATTTTGGGAAACTTTAACTTTGTTTTAGAGTTGAAAGTTAAATGATATAGATTGTTTTTGAAAACATAACTAAGTATGATTTGAAAACTTAGTAAAAGTTATCATAAGAAGTTTAATTATGAATTTTGGAAAATTAATAGATTCTGTAACTTTTCTTACTTGTAATTTCGAGGATGAAATTCTTTTAAGGGGGAAAGATTGTAACGACCCAGAATTTTTATAAATTAAAATTTGAATATTTAATTAATTTTAAATATTAATAAGTGAATTTATAAGTCAAATAAATTTTTATTTGAATTTTTGGATTTAATTGAATAATTAAATCGATAATTTAATATGTTAAATTATAGAAATAATAATAAATAGAGTTAAATATGATTGAAAATGATTTGTAAAATTTTATTTAATCATACTGGAGTTATAGAATGATATTTTAGAACTTTTAAAATCGAACTAAAAGTAAATTTGTGAAAATTGAATATTTTAATATTTAATAATCGACTGTAAAATAGCCAATTTTTGAACAGTCTCAGAATTGAACGAAACCAGTTCCATTGGATCCGTAATAGTTAGTTATTACCAGATTTCAATTTTCGTGTCAATCGGAGTTATCGTTTGATCGTGGCAGCTCGAAACGCATCGAATTATTTTTAATTTAAATTTGGCGAGTCAAAATAGCCATTTTTCAAAAAGTCTCGGATTTCGACGAAACCAGTTTCATCGGATCCGTAATGTGATATTATTGTAAGGTTTCAAATTTCAAGTTGTTTGGATTTACCGTTTGTCCGGTACAAATTAAAACGCCTAGAAATCGACTTAAATCGGTTTAATTTAAATTTAACGTTTTCAGCCATAACTCGCACATACTTCCGAATTAGCTTCCGAAACCTGTTCCATTGTGTCCGGAACGCGGGATAAACCCTAGGTACGCTGGTTACGGCGTCTAAATCGGAGTTCGGAATTCCCGGGATGAATAGTGTCGCTCGTTCCTTATAAATAGCCCTACCCCTTCACAAAATTTGATAAAATATATTCCAAAACCCTAATTTGCTTCATGTAGCCGGCCCTAAAAATGAATGGCCGAAAATACTCCTCCTTTCCTCCCTCCGATCTCCTTATCCATTGATCAATAGCAAAATCCTTCAACTAGCAAATTAAAGAGCATAGTGAGTTCTATAAATCCAACGGTCATGATCATTTTAAACGAAGCAGGGCGTCGGAAAATCTTGTCCAAAGGTCATGCGTTCGAGGCCGTTTCCTAAGGACTGGGGACCACCGAGTTGGCCACGGCTCTGGCCGTGGGTAGGGCGTGGTGTGGCGCTTCGATGTATGGGGTGGTGATCGAGTTTCGGGGTCGTTTGGGAGGTGCGTGCATTAGGGTTTGCTCACGAATTTGGGTTCCTTCGTGCGACCTGTAGTGTACGTGCGCGTGAACGAGAGAGAAGAAAGGAGGGAGTAGTGGTGATGTGCGGCCCAGATTGGATTAAGGGTAAAAGATAATGAGGAAATGTAAATTAATTTTATTAAAATTTGTACAATGTTTAAAATGCATTATCTTGTTCATGCGAGGTCCGATTTGGACGAAACAAGATGCGTTGGAACCGTAGTGACGTATACTACGCGATGAAATTGGATTGGGAATTTTAGGAGCTAGCGAAAATTTCGGGTATAATTAAACGCGTGTTTAATTATATTCGAAATAAACGCGAAATCGGAATTTAAAACCAAGGTGAGAACTTCTCACTCAATCGAATAGATTTCAATTTTATTTTAAATAGTTAGATTTAAAATATTTGAATGCATGTTTGAATGATGACTGTAAATTATTGATTGTTAAAATAGACATTATGCGCCGTTAGTAAGCGGATGTTATTTAATATAAACATATACCGCGAATATTTCATAAACAGTGAAATTGGTATTATATATAATATCAATATATATATATTGGCATATGTATATATTGCAGTTGTTGATTTCCCGCATTTTTTGTTTAGCGGATGAGACCCTATTACGCCGTTATTAAGCGGATAATATTTAATAAGAACATGTACCGCGATAATTTCGTACTGGAGCGAAATTGGTATTGTGCTAATGTTTTTGGATGCAGGAAAACAGGTTGGAGGGATCCAACTGGATTCCTCAACAGTATTTATTTTATTTCAGATATTTTGATATTTGATGGATTATCATATCGATATATGATATCGTTGTTAGTCGTGATTGACTATTTGGTGTGTAGCATCATTGGACCCAGATTTTGGGATTTTAAAATGATTTTCAAAGTGATTTTTGAAATATAAAAATATTTTTGGAATTGATCCATTTAAATAAATAAACGTTGTATAATTTTAGAAGTTATAAAATTATGATTTTTGTGAAATATAGTTAAAAGCTGATTTTTGAAAATAAGGAATTAATGACTTTATAAAAGAGTTTAAATGGAATTCTGAACTTGTTATAAAAAGTTTAAATATAGGATTTATAAAATTTGATTATTTTATAAATCGAAATGATGAAATTATAAAGGAATTTAAAGACGTTTTAGAATAATAATATAAACTGATTTATATTAAGAGATTTATAAATGGATATTTATAAATTGAAATATAGACATTATAAAACGAGTTTTTATAAGTGTTTGAATGTAGTGAAAATGAATTTCATAAATGAATGAAATTTATAGAATTATAAACTGTGAAGTTATAAATGAAATTTATAAATAGTAAGATTTATAAATTTGTGAAGTTAATTGAAGAATAGATTTGGTTAAATAAATGAATCTTATAAGTTATAAGATTTATAATTATGAAGTTTAAAGAACGGTTTTTATAAAATAATCGTTTTATAAGGATTTAACTTATAATATGAACTTTTAGTTTATAATTGAGATATGAAATCAAATAGGTTAATAAAGGAATTTATAAAAAAGAAGTTTTTATAAATAAATAGAAACGGAATTTATAAACGTTGTTTTATAAATCCGCAAACGACTTATTTTGATAAGTTAATTGTTATAACCTATTAATGGAGTTATATTCACGTTGTAAACAGTGAATAATCTTTTAAGTTAAAAAAGAATAGAAATAATGGAATTTGTGAACATAGTATATTCACGTTTTTGAATAGTGAATAAGACGTTAAAGAAATGTTTTGAATGTGATATTTTAAATAGAATTAAAACGATCTAACGATGTTTTAAAAGGTGTTGAGATTCGAAACCATAGATTTCAACATTCATTGTTGAAATAGATGTTTCGTGAAATAAAAGGAAATGGTGGACTATAACACTGTTGTTATAGTAAATGATTTCTGAAAGGAAATGTTTTGTATAGTATTGGGATTTATATATCTATTTAATTTCGAATCCCTATACTAATGATTTTGGGTTGTCGTAACGATGTTTTATGTAACATTCGTTTTAGCCCAAGTAAATATGTTTAAGTGAATGATTTCCTTAAAGAATGAAATATATACTTAATTCGATTTAAGTATATTGAATATTTTCTAAGTGTTGAAAATAAAAAGATTTGTGAATTACTTATTTTAATAAGTATGGAAATGTTTTCCAATATGAAGTGAATAATTAGAATTTATCTTTTTGAAGATAAATTGAAATGGATAATTGGAATAGTATATGCATGAATATTTTGAAATATAAATTCATTATGGAATTTATATGTGAAAAGTGAAATTGGTTAAAAAATAAATATTGATTTATTTTTGAAGTGTTGAAATTATATATCTTGTAAAGATATTTTGGAAAATAAATAATTTGGAAAATTATTTGGAATCTGGTGATGTATGCATATCCATTGATAGTTCAATAATCGACTATCAATATTTCCCTTGGAATGGGTATTTGGTGTGAATTGATTGAATTTGAATGCACACTTATTTTTGAATAAGCGCTCACTATTCGGGTTAACCGGGAAAGGACCATGGGGTCGTATAACCCATTCCGAATATGTGATACGTCGTTATGAATTGCATTTAAAGATCGGTGTTGAAGACCGAGTATTTGTGAAAGCGATAGGATGACCTATCGATTGTCTCTGCACTGGGTAGATCCTGGTATTGAGATCTCCTAAGTGATGGGAAATTCGATCGGGATTGTGAATACCCGTATTGCAAGGGCTTCGTAAGAAGTGCCTTCGGTTTTGTTCGAGCCCGGAACAGACTTGTATGGATTGTATGTCTGACATTACAATTTGAGATATAAAGCCGATTTCTTTCAAATATATTTCTGTTGGTGGCGGAGAATTTATTCTTTGCTTAACACCCTTCTTTGAGACGTACGAGCTCAAAGGTTATATAGTTGAAGTTATCAGCGATATATTCCCAGTTTGGTAATGTGACATGCTGAGTGATGCTGAAATGATCATTGTGTTGATTATTGTGATAGGATCATTTATTTGATCGTCTATCTTAGTGATCATTGTGTTGATCATTTGTCGACCCAAAGCATGGCTTTTGTATAAAGTATGTTTTTGTGGACGTGAATTCGTCGAGCCTCACACCCCGTGAATGGTCAAAACAGGAAAGAAGCAGCAAGGTTATGAGGGGTAGCACCCTTTAGGATGTGTCCATTTCCTTCTGGAAAAGGGTGGTATCATGGTATGGAGCCCAGATACTTACTCATGTTGAAAACACTTTATGATTGTGTGAATTGATTACGAGCGCTCGGTGAAAAGGTCCCAAAGGACCGGGGGATGGCATATTCGGTCAGTTGTTACTCAGTTAGGAGTAACCCGGCCTTGTGTTGGTAGAGATCCGGTTTGGTTCTCGGGGATGTCCATCCAGAGGCATTCTCATGTGGCAATGGGAAGTTCCTTGGCCTGATCATTCGTTGGAAATCCAATTCCCAATACGAAACTTGTACGGTATTAGTTGTAGAACCTGCCATTCACTTATGGTGGTCACCACTGTTTGGATGGTAGCTATAGTAGGCATAGTTCGAAATGTCTATGTTGGCTAAGATTTATATTCTACTTTCGAAATAAATTTTTCCTACACTATACACTAATAATAATATCAAATATTATTTTAAATGCGTATCAAGCATCTTTGACTATCATAAGGAGAAATCTCCTCCGATTCTGCGTTTGCATTGTGTGTGTGTGCGGGAGGCCTTATGGTAGTCTCATTTTTAAAAGCATTGCGAATTGATTTAAAATATTCCTCTTTTTGATTTTAAAGATAAATAAACTGTTTTGAGTTCTCACACCAGTCACATGACTGACTCGGAGTTTATTGTTTTCCTTCCTAAACTCTGGGTGCCCACCAATTTCCACACGGGCAGTCAAGAGTTAGGTTTATCAGGATATTCTGGATATTCTGGAGTTGCTGGAGGCAAGCTGGATGGCATGGCGTATTACTAGTTTATATAGTATTTCTTTTTCCGCTGCACTGTTTGTTGTTGTATGATGTTATACACTCTGATGATATGATGTAATGAAATGAAATGTAATGTAATAACTGATATAGTTCTTTGTTTAAAGATTATTCATTTATTATTATATGTTGTTCCGCTGCGAATTGTGAGATTCTGATGTTTGTTCTGTTGTTTCCTTTCTGTCCGTTCTATTTTTAAAATTCCTCTTTTTCTATTTTTAAAATTTTCTGTTTTCAAATTTCTCTATTTTCTCTATCTTCTTATCTCTTCTTTTCCCTCTATTTTTCTTTTTCTTTCTTCTTTTTCTCTCTTCTTTCTTTTCTTTTCTTTTTAAAACCTATAACTACTCGGTTTTCGGCCTTCGATTTCTCGGCAGTCGATAAAGTGAGTGTCGATGTCGGTTTTTCGAAGAACGAAAATCCGTGACGTTACAAACACGAGTTCCCTTCTCGGGAATAAAAGAATATCAAGATCATAAGATGCTAGGAACTCGAGTCAACATGAAGTTCCTTAAGAGAACATAAATATTCCAAAAATTTATGATCGAGATAGAGAACAAATTTCTCATCCAAATATGATGATGTCAAATTCCAAAAGCAAAACATTAGCCGAGAGCACTAGATCATAAGTGGCTATCTAGTCTCGAGAAGCTATAATGATTTAGAAGCACAAGGGATAGCACGTTCTCTTTTGCAAGAGAATGGCATTCCAAACCAATACGACTAGTATCGGTACAAATAGCAAAGTCTTGGTTCCCCTTCAGGAATCACAAGAAGGAATAAGATTACCGAAAAGAAAGAACTTCTTTTAAAATAATTCTCTTCTCCGAAAAGTTAAAACTTTCAAAATTACATTTATCATTATGTAATAATCTTTCTAGAAAAATTTACATTTTTACAAGTCAATATATCGTGTCTGACTGTCTCATCAAAGCGTTTAGGAGATTCCTATCGATAACGTTGATCAAGCGCATCGACCAAAATTCTTAAAGCACTCAACGGGCAATACAATCACAAAATCATCTTTTATAGGGTAAATTAATCTCTTAAAAAGTTTTAAGAATATTCTTTGTTCGTTTCAAGAACAAAAATCCAGTTTTACTTATAAATAAATATTATGAAAAAGATTTGCAAAATTTTAAATTACTATTTTCATCCAAAATCAATAAATACAAGAATGGTCTCATCGAAATATTCATAGAATATTCGATTTATAAAATGGATGAAATGAGTTGGACAAATTGAATGACATAATAATTCATTCATAGGAATCATAACGAGTGCGGAATGTGGTAAGTGGAATGCTAATTTCCGTAACTCGTAGCAAACGAAAACCGGTGGTAAAGTCAAACTGAAAAGACCTTAACACCACACAAAAGATTTCTTAGGTGATAATCCTAAGACAAACTCAAAAATACCGGAAAATTTCTCAAACTACATGAATGAGAGAAATAACACTTTCCTTATAATTGGGCTTAAGGAATAAAATGATGCCATCCAGATGGAATCAAAATCACAAAGAAAAATAGAAATCTGCTTAACAGATTGAAAATGTCGAAGATGAATAATTCACTCGGAAAAATAGGATATGGCTTCACAATGATTAAGCCAATCCTTGCAGAAAGGTCAATTCCGAAGCCAAAGCAAATATCGGCTCAGAAAGAAAAGTCACATAAAACAATCTCGACATCTAACAAAAGAAAATTGAGTGTTGCGGATCTACCATCCGGATTCACAATCCTCAATGAAGTCATCAAGCCCAAAATATTCAAGGAAAAGAATCGACAAGTTTTTTTGATATAAAAATAATGAGATGAAACCTATATCAAAAAGAACTCAAATAAGAAGATCACAAAATAAATGTAACCAAGGATTAAATGAGTAATACCTTGACCACGAGAAGTGTTTCTAGGAGCTTGCACTACATTGAGCTCTCCCTCCTCCTTACTTTGAAGTACGGGACATGTAGTAATATGGTGACCCGAATTTTTGCAATAGCGACAAAAGAGGGGCCTCGGACACTCCCTTGCATAGTGGTTCGTGGAACCACAATTGTAGCATTGACCACGACTAGAGGTAGGAGTCTTTGCTACTGGAATTTCTTGCCTCCCTTTCTTGTTGGGAATGGGGCCTTTGAATTTGATAGGCCTCTTCGAGTTATTGTTGAAGTTCTGTTGGGCACGCACAACTTCAACATCACCTTCATTATCGGCCTCTTCAAGACGAAGAGCGATATCAATAAGCTGATCAAATGAAACCTCAAGTTTCAGAAGTAATGGCTTCTTAAGATTCTTATTCAAGCCATAGACAAATCTCTGATTTTTTTTCATCGGGGTATTAATATACTCGACCCCGTACTTAGAGAGAGATTCGAAAGATGCGACGTAGTCTGTCACAGAAGATTCACCTTGAACAAGGTCTGTGAAACGCCGGGCTAAGGTTACTTTTTCAGCCTCTGGCACAAATTTCGATTCGAATCTTTCCCGAAATTGCTCCCAAGTGAGATCCGCCTCAACGATTTCAGAAATTAAAAGCTCATACCAATCTAATGCTCTTTCTTGGAGCATGCTAGAAGCCACTTGGACTCGATGTAGATCAATAAGGTTCATGCGAGAAAAGATGCGATCGCATGATTTGAGCCAAACTTGAATTTCTATAACACTCTCGGATCCCTTGAATGGCCTTCCACCCAAATCGGCGTAGTCTCTGCACAAGCGTGCAAAACCGGATCTAGGATGAGTAGGCCCTGGATTGGGTCCGGCAGCTTGAGCGTTCTTCACGAGATCCAAAAGCTGCTGAGCAGACATGAATACTCCATCCTGAGGAGTAGCACTAGATTGACCGGCGCTGGGACGGCCTGGTCTAACCATTTCTCTTCTTTAAGAAAGAAAGAAAGAAGAGGAAAAAGTTATTCTCAGAATAAATTTCAATCAAACTTGATTGATAAAACAAGGAATCATAAAGAAAGTAGGATAGAACGGTACGAAGACCCGAATAAAATCCTAAAGCACAACTCCTAAGAAAGACTTAGGACATGATCCTTGCTAAATTATTCTACATTGTTCCTAAGTTTGGCTCTGATACCAAGCTGTGACGCCACACCTCTATACCCACGCTAGCCAAGAACACTACTGTGAATGCTGTCGACTAGCACGGAGAATAAGGCTATTGAGGAGCGACCATCTGTATAATTGCTTTGTGCGAGTACCGATATGCCAGATAAAAATATAACTTTTCATCTCAAGAGAAAATCCGACATACCGACACAAACTCAAAGCTACTACACAGTGGCTATAATATCTTCGGAAACAAATATAGAAATAAACATAACATAAATCAGTCACAGACAATTCATATCACAAAGGCGGAAATAGATATGAATACTACACATGAAAGTGTACATCAGAGTAGGGGTCTAAAAAGATCCACATATCACAAAAGAAATAGTTACATGAACTACACAAAAGAATAAGTATACATTAAGGAGTCTATATCTCAAATGTATACAACAAAATAACTACTAATCTAAGTAGTTAACCCAAAAGTCAAGGAGTTAATCCCGGATGAGAAGTCAAGCAGAAGCACCTGTAACATCTCGGTCTGACCCGAGTATTATTTAATAAGAAAATAATAAACGGATCAGTCTAACTATAAATATCAGATGAAACGATATAGAATAAGAGATATGACTAAACACGTAATAATCACAATGCCAAGCTGTGATATATATACATATATACTTAGTTGATAATCATCAAGAGATTAATCAATGTCACCAAATCTACACAAGAATCAAAGAATTGTCATACTCTTTATTTCGTTCATCAAACCACAAATATTGACGATAATATCAATGTCAATTCACCAAAATCAAAGACGCACAAATTCTAGAAATCTACACAAGAAATCCAGAAATCACAAAAGTCGGTGACACACAAATTCACCAATGCACAAATATTGATAAAACTTATCAATGAAAATCACGAAAATTGGTGAAACACTAATTCTAGAAATCTACACAAGAAATCCAGAAATCACAAAAGGGGGGAAGGCCTATCACAAACGGGAGCATAAAGCTCACCAACAGCTGTAACACATGAACGAGAAGCTATCTCATGGTAGCTAACCATTAATTTGACACACGAATGGTCCGAAGACCTGACACACGAATGGTCCGAAGACCGTGGGTTGCTACCCCACAAATTTAACACACTAACGGGGTTTAGTCTCCCACGCAGACAAAGAGACATCGCACATTGCTAGTCTAAATCACAAAAATGATCGTCATGATCATCGAGAAGTGTCAATTACACTAAGCTAGTAAATATATGAGTTTAGCTTCATGTCCCATAACCACTTGCTTAACTTAAATATTTACGAACAAACTGTAAATCTCCACTAGAAAATTGTCACAAGAGGTTCAATCCAACAAGTTCAAGAATTAACCGACAAAGTAAACGCAAGCGTTTCATACCACTTGTTTTACTAAGCCGTTTAATTAGATTTCTCATATGAGTGAGGTAAAGGTTTGTATATACTAATAGATTGGAAAACGGTTTTATAAACGAATTTGGTATTAAAATAGTATTGAAATCGTTTGAGGAAAGAGTTTTGATATTTACTACTAGTATAGAAAACCTTTATATTTTTAAAGTGACAAATCACGAAGAAGATTGTAAGAACAATCAATCACAAAAATTCACATACGAAGACGTGAATAAAATCCAACGAAATCGATAAAGGATCCATCGAAATGGATATTCAAGAATCCCTAAAAAAGAGTCATCAAAGTCATAATAGATGATAACAACAAATAGGATTATCACAAATCGATTTAAATTGGAATTTCAATCCAAAAAGGAAAATTGGACTCAAACAGCAGGTTCAGTCGACTGAACAGAGTTTTTCAGTCGACTGACCCTGTACATGGAAATTTTCCAGGTTCAGGAAACTTTCTGTTTCCAGTTTCAGTCGACTGTGCAGAGTTTTTCAGTCGACTGAATCATGCCTGGAAACTCTCGGGTTTCAGGTTCAGTCGACTGAACAGAGTTTTTCAGTCGACTGAATCATGCCTGGGCTGTTTTTCAGCCTTATTCAAATGAAGAGCAAACTCTTCCAAAATGCAATCGGACGAACATTTGCTCTAAGGGTTTATGCCAATCGGCAACCCGGCCCTATATGCTTCTCGGTGCATCACCAAAAACATGATCAAACATCCATAAAAGGATTTCACACAAATTTGACTTAAAAACCCAAAAATTGGAGTATTCACAAAATCAATCCAAAACAAGAGCAAATGCACATGAAAAAGTGTTAGGAATTCATACCCAACAACCAAAGATAGTTATAGTCATAGATGTGAGATAAAAATCTCACCTTTGCACTAAAATTTATGAAGATGAAGCTTGAAAGAAAAGAGGAATCAACCACTCTTCAAATCCAACTCTAGAAGCTTGAATCTAAGCTTAAAAGAGAAACATTCCCAAAATTAGGTTTAGGAAATTTCTGAAATTGAATGGAGAAAGAGTTGGAGAAGAAGAAGAGGAAGCTTACCAATGGGTTCTCATGAACTTTGGAGCAAGGAGATGGATTTGCAAAGCAAGCTAGGGCTTAGGAATTTCTATTTCCCATTCTCTTCCTCCATTTTTGCTTGAGCTTGAGTGTTAGGAAAATATAAGAGAAGTGAATGAAGAGGAGAGTGTTGGAACTGAGTTAAGTGGCTAATTGGCTCAGTCCAACCAAAGCCCTAAGCGGGAAAAAGTAGCAAAAATCAACTTTCTCCAAACATATCAAAGCTTATACTCAAAAAGGTCGCAAACGGCATTTTGAACTCAATGGGGGTGGTCTCAAGTCCCAATTCGACCGTTTGCAAAAAGTAGCTTTTCGGACTAAAATCCGACTAACGATAAAATATTTAAATAAAATATTTAAATAAAATATTTAAATAAAAAAATCGATAAATATGCGGGTTGTTACAATATTAAATTAAACCAAAAGATTAAAAATTAAAAATTTTAAAGATTTATAACTTCAAAAAAAAATGTTAAGTTTTAACCAAAATAAGAATTTTAGAATTTTCACACTAATAAAAATCTTGGGTGATTATTTATAATAAAATTTAGACAATCAAATTTTCGAAAAATAAAACCTCAGAGTTATAAATAAAGAATAAAATATTGCTAAAATTTGGGCTGTTACAATGTGTAAGCCTGTAAATGCGTAATATTATTTGTTTTGTTTATTTATTTAAATTTAATTTTCAAACGTTCTAACTCACGTAACTTTCACATACGAGGTCCAATTCGTGCGTGGTTTTCTCCGCTAGATTTGTATTAGAATTTCGGACATTTTGACGCTGGTTTGGACGAATTCTGAAATTGTTGGAATTTTGAGCTTAAACTGAATTTAAATTCAATTTAAATTCAAAAGGCGAGTGTTTTAACCCACTCACAAGTTCTAAAATTTCTTATGTTTATTAAATTGATTTATGATGTGATTAGAAATTTTTTTATGACTGTTTGCCATATTTTGAATCATCACCTCAGTTTATTTGAATTTATTTGGATAAATTGTTATTTAATTTATTATTTCATATACACTACCAGTTTAATTATTATTTAATTTATTATTGAATGTATACTACCAGTTGTAACTATTATTCATTATCTATTCTATATTGATGTTATTGTTTGAATTGGATGACGCTTGTGATAAATGGTTGATGATTGATATTGGATGAATGGATGTTGTATTTTATATTGTTATAAACTGCAAGTTGTTAGGCATTTTATTTCATTCGGGATTGCGGTTTGAAATGATATATAACCGTATTTTTATTTTAGATTACGGATTGAAATGATAAATATCTCTATCACTTGACCATAGGGTAGAAAATTATATACAGACACCGTGGTCTATACATATATATAATATTTTTGAACTGATTTCTATGGTTTTGTAAAAGAAATATATGGTTTTAAATAAATATTGATTTTAGATAATGTATAAATGTATGTTATTCTTGATTTTGAGCTGTGTGTATAATTTGTTTTAATGTAGAATAAGCTTAATAATAAGTTGATTTTATTGAAGATAATATGGTCAAGTATTTAAATTATATTCTAATATAGAGTTTAAAAGGATTTAAATCAAATTAAGGTTGGAAGATAAATTGGGGATTTACTTGAAATTGAATTTATTTAAGAATTAAACTCAAATAAACTTGATGTGAAATTCATTAAATTTGAAGTTTTAAAGGGTATGATTTTTATAACTTGATTTTGGGTTTAAGGTGAATTAAATGAATATTTCAAATATAAATAAATTAAAGAAAATATTCAGTTATTTGAATTTAAGCTTCATGTAAAATATTTCAAAACTAAATAATATAAAATTGAATTGTTGAATCGCAGTTACCAAACTTAGTCTTGAAATTATTGAATACTTAAAGTTTGAAATATATTGAATTTGAAATGGGTTATTCTATGGATGTAATCTATTTCAAAACCGATAAATTTGGAATAGTTATTTGGAAGCTAAATTGAAATTATGATTTGGGGTTTGGTTAAATATAAAATTTAGAAATTCGAGTTGTTTGGAATTGATTTGTGAAATTGAAGAAGCTAGTTTATTTTATAAGTATTTTAATATTTAAACCATTTAAGTGGTGGAAGTTACATTTCAAAGTATTATACTTTGAAAGTGTTATATTCAAGTGTTTTGATTTCGAAATGTTATAACTTTGAAAGTGTTACGATTTTAGAAAAGGATATATTTGAAATGTAAATGATATCGTATTGATTTGGTTTTGAAAGGGAAATGATATTTGGGGTTTTTAAAGTATAAACTATTTTGAAATGACCGCGGCGTTATAATAACGATTGGTTGTTAAAGAGACCGGGATCGGAAGATGTCATATTCTCTGCCAGCTCCTAAAACCACTTTAACAACCGTGTACGCGATGGAGATTCCAGAATGAAGTAGGATGGTGATGGCATTTCCTTTGAGGTATATACGTGGACGCGACTCCTGCGAGTTGGCATAAGTTGGTTAAAACAGGAGCGAATCCGGGCCAGTGAGGTAGATCGTCTTATTGGACACACTCCTTCGATACCATTCCATTATATATTGATTATGAGATTTATTTGATGGCCACTTTTGATTTTTGATTTGGAGGTGTGGCTTGAGGTGGACGGTAGTAGCTGCTATGCTTCAACATCAGTTCGGATAGTAATTGGTATATCTACCCTGGCATTGCCTAGTAGTGCCGTGTCACCTACCGTATCACGCCTTGTACGAGTTTGGTTTTCTCATGTAGCCCGGGTAGTATCCTCTGGTGGCTTCCCGATCAGGAGGGACTATGATATTGGATGGACTACTAGGACTATTACGTGTTAAGGGGAATATTGGGTCACTCCTTAACGCCATTTAAAAGTAAGTTTATTTTATTGATAGACATTGTTATAATAGCGAAATATTACTACATAGTAAATAGTTTAACGGATGCTCAGGAGATGTGAATCCCGAACATCTCTTAAGTTACTGCACTCACGTTAGACACTGGATAGGAGATGTCAAAACCCGTAAACATCTCTTACACCGTTCCACTCATATTTTACAGTTGATTTAACTTACATAAGATCTTATAGTTCTGACTCGAGTGTTTTGTCTTTTCAATTCGCTCGGGTCATCTTGAGCATTTCAGGATTTGAAGGCCTTATTTTTGGAGGACGAATACGAAGATTTTTTTACTACTATTTATTATTATAATTCACTGTATCATGTATTCCACTGCATTGTTATTTATTATTCTCTAGTATGCGTAACTCTGATATGGATGTATAAGTATAATCGAATATTTTGTAAAACAACTTCATGAACTGTTTATTTGATTATTATATTTTATCGTTCCGCTGCAAGATTCTATTTTTTCCTCTGCTTTTTTTCTTATTTACCCTATAACAATCCGCCCTTTTGTATGGTTTAAGTCTGACGTGTGTGGTTTATTGTCGATTTAAAGCGTACAAAAAAGCGGGATGTTACATCTGGTATCAGAGCTTTGGTTTAGCGAAAACCTTAGCTTTGTAGGGTCTGACTTTTTATTAATAGGGTAGCAATACCCTATGATGAGTCACTGAGAGTATATAAGAGAGAGCGTATTCTTAGTGTTATAAAAAGGTTTTAATATTGTATTAATTTGTTCCATTTTGTATTTCTAAATTCTAGTTGGTGCATGGGACGCTATGACATCAATAGGGATTTCCAAATACTTAATAGGACAGACCGACGTAATATTTGTTTTGAAATATAGGTGAATGAAATAATTTTGCATATTATATTTTCTATATATATATAAAATAATTTTTTATAAATGATATATATTTGGTTGTAATATATTGGTTGTTAGGTAGTGAAATTTATAAATTTTGGTTGGAAATAAGATTCAAATTAAAGAAAATAAAATTGGAAATTTTAGAACTTAAGTTTCGGGGTTTTTGAAAATTTCTTTCGAATGATTTTGGAATATAGTAATAATATTATTAGAAGTATTTTCGGATAAAAATATTTCAATAATTTGAAAGAATTGTTTTAAAGAAACTTTGGAAAGAAATAAGTTTTGTACTCCCCTCTCTGTCGCTGGAAATTAATTTCGGTGATGAGTGCACGCATCATCGACATTCATTTTCGAGTTTCAAAGTGGGAAGGCCATTGTAGTAGTTTTACTACGGATTTATTTTGATAACCAAATATAAATTTTTAATTGTTCTAAATATAATTGGATATATAAGTCGTAAGTATATATTTATCTATTATTTTAAAATGATTTGAAATTAAACCCGATATTTAGTTCTTAAGTTTTGTTAACTAATAGTCTCAATTATTATGGTGAAATGGAATGTAACTAATCAATAACTGGAACATCTAAATGAAATAAGAGATTAAATGCTAGGTTATAAATGAAGTTTCTAGAAAGTTGAAATTATAACCTATAAAAAAATGATATGATTATTGAACAGTAAATTAATTAAAAGAAATGAGAAAACTTGTATAACTTTCAATTACATTCTTAAAAAGCATATATATAACTTACCAAAAGATGTGAAAGTTGAAATGTCTAATAAGAAAATGTAATGGAAATTGTACAAATAAACTTATGAATGAAAGTGTTCAGTGAATTTCTTTTGTAAATAAGAATTTGATGTTATAGGGGTTATGAACTTAAGTTATAATGGAAATATTACTATAATAAAATATGAGAGAAAGTAAATGTTGCAAGTAAGTAATTATAGACTTAAGTAAATGTTGAAGTTATTTATTTTAAAAATAAGTAGAAAGATGAATACTGTAAATAAATGAAATTAATTAGTGAATAAATGAATGTAATACAATAAAAAAAATTATAATACGAATAATGAAAATAAATGGAGATTTACAAGAAATAAATGTAAATTAAAAAGATAAATCATTATATGAATAAAAGGGAAATCAAACGACAAATGTATGAAATGAAATTGATAAGAATGAACTTGATCTATTGTTTGAAATTGTTGGTTGGTTAGTTATGGTTGTTTGGGCAAGGATACTTTAAAATTGTTTGGATGTAGGAATAATCTATTTAGTTTCATCTAAGAATGTTGAGTAAATGGTGCACTTAGTAGTTTATTCTTCATTCCGTACAATTTAAAGTTTTGAACACAAACAACTATTTGTTTTGTTGATATGAATGGATAATTGATTTGTGTTGATTTTGTATAATGATTGTATATAGGTTGCAACTGATTGTTGTTTGTATTGATTGTTTGTTGGTGGTTGAAATGACTTTAAATATTTCATTTATACAATTATTGACTCTTTTTGGATTATATAAGTGAAATGCAGGATATGGAAGCAATTGCTACTACTTTTGGTTTCATAAATAAGCATTATTTTCCCAACTAATAGGTATGTTTTCGGATTATGGTTTTATAGCGCTATTATATTATTTTTCCCGTGTTGGGATATATTATTTTGGAAAATATATGTTATATTTTGTTATATTTGATATTATATTTTCTCTCAAGCCTCTCCGTACAAAGGAGACTCTGCAGAATTTTTCCGTAAATTTTGGACTTAGAAAAATTCGAAAAATGTTTCCAAACTTTATTAATTTAAGTATAAAAAGATTAAATGGTTATAAACAGATATATCTTATTTAAATTATTAAAATTTGTAAATTTATTTGTTTATAAAATTTATATTTTGAATAAGATGTATTGACTACTTATTACTTTCTTTACCCTTCTTTTTCCTTTTCGAGGACGAAAAGTTTTGAGTGGGGGAGAGTGTAACGACCCGTAATTTTCGATAATTAAAAATATTAATTTAATTAGGAATTGTGAATAAATATTGAAAGATATACTAATTTTGTAATTTATTTAATGAAATAATAAATAAAGTGAAATGTAACAGTGTTATTTATAGTTAATTATTATAAACTTGAATGAAATCCCAATTAGTTGAAAAATGATAAATGTATACTTGGTAATAAATATAATACAAGAAAAAAAACGTAGATATTGAATTAATTAATGAACTAATAATAATAAATAGTAATTATAATATTATTTGGAAATAATATTAAAGCAAGTTGATAAATAACAAATTTTAAGGATTAATTGATGGTAATTAGTAAATTGGGAAATAAGTTCAAAGTGTATTAATTGATGAAATAATATGTGATAAACTGTAATTTGATTGAATAAATATTAGACTATTAATTGTAATAATTGTTGGTTGATAATGAAGTATGAATAGGATAATGATTGAGTGAACAAAAAGAATGGGAATCGTGATTTATTAATTTAAATTTAATAAATTGGATTAATTGAAATTAAATGAAATTTAATATTTAATTATTACGTTAATAGAGATTATGATGAAATTTGAGGGTATTAATGTAATAAAGTATGAACCAATGTTAATTTCATCTATTTGATAATAATTTGTTGAATAACAGGATTTAGAATCAAATAAATGGATTTATTTGAATTGCGATTAATAATTAATGAATTTATTAAAAGTTGAAAGTTAAACACTATAGATGTGAATTGGTTAACTTTAAATTGATGTGGAAATTGGTTATAAAGGGTTATAAATTACTAAAGTTATCCAAGATGATAAAATTTATGAATAATAGAATTTGATTTTAATGGTGATTTAATTGATTTAATACTAATTATTTAATTAACTGAAAAATAACCATTTTGGCTACTGGCTCAGATTCTAATGAAACCAGTTTCATCGGATCCGTAACGGTGAATTATTATAGGATTTCAAGTTTCGTAGCGATCAGACTTGTCGTTTGATCGTACGGACTCGAAACGCCTAGAAACCAATTTAATTGAAATCAATTGAAATCAATTTGAAATAACTTGATTTAGCATAACTTCTCTATATGATGGAACTTGGACTTGAAACCAGTTCCATTGCATTTAAATTAGTTAAAAAACATCTATTTTGATATATGGGTTGACCCAATTTTGTTCCGGAGTCGAAACGGACTTTTCGGTCCATTTTATCGTTCGACGTGTAAATCAATCTGGTCCATCTATTCTATTTTCAGCTTTGCCTATATACCCCGTTATAAACCCTAACTATTTCTTATTCCTCATTTCTGTATGTGTAATTCAGCTGTCTACTTCTCTTCCTCAATGGTAGAAACAGATTCAAACATCAAAACCCTCATCCCAATATCCAAATCGATTCCAAAAATCAAACTCCTCTAAACCCTATCAAATTTTATACCATTTGGAAGCTCTTGATGAGAATAACCCAGATCTGCAACCCGTTTTTGCACCTGATTCTCATTTTGTCCGAAAATGACAGTATAACCCTGGTCGTTCGTAGTGGGGTTGCCATTTTAACGGCTGATCGTCGATCTTATTACGATCAGAGGGTAGGAGTTCGTGGAGAACGATATGCAGAGCAGATCCATACAGTTGCTTAGGGATGGAAGTTCTTAGATTCGCGATAATTGGCAGTGAAAATAGGGGAAAGAGTCGTCGTCGTTGCTGGTGAACTGATGTTCGCGGCCGGCGTGGCTATGTCCAGGGGCTCGGCCTATGAGGGGCAGCGTGTAGGCGACGTCCGGTCTTGGGAAGGGAGAGAGGCACGGCAGCGATTCACGGTTTAGGAGTGGCGGTTGTAGCTGGTGCGTTCGAGCGTACTGTTAGGGTTCAGTTTACTATATCACATGGGAAAAGAAGCCTTAGTGATGTATAAGTGATGCAGCTCAGGACAGAGAGCAAAATACGCAACAGAAAATTCTTCAAGAGTTAAGTCGTACACGACTTAAGGAAGAAGCTACGAGTCGTCCACGACCTAACATGAGTCATCCACGACTTAACAGGTCGAGTGAGGGGGAGCTACGACCTAACGAAGAAGTGGCACGAGATAACAAGCACTTAGGTGGCGTACGAGTTAACAAGAGCAGAGAAGAGAAGCGGGTCAAAGTAGGAAGCGGTTTAAGCTGAAGGAAGGAGTTCACGACTCAAGATAGGTCGCGCACGACCTAACTTAGGTCGTAAGTCGCAGATGTTGTATCTCGTAATATAGCCCGTATGTTGTAACTGCTGAGTCGTGAGTCGTTTATTCTTTTAAGTCGTGGGTCGTGTGCGTTGTATCTTAGGCCGGGTGTTTGTAATTATGCTTTGTAACTTGTTGAGTCGCTGGATGATAGGTCACGTACGACCTAAACTAAGTCGTAGGCCGTGTACTGGGTTTGTTGAGTTGCATGTAACGTTGTGTTAGGTCGGAGACGACCTTCTTTAAGTCGTATGTCGTGATGTACTAGTGTTGTACTGTCTTAGGTCAAGTAATAAAAGAGTCGTGTGATGTTGAGCCGCTAGCGACCTATGATGAGTCGTAAGTCGAGTGCGACTTAAGGGACGGGAAGTGAAATGCTATAAATAGGGAGTGTGTTGTACATTTTAGGGTTGTTGATTTTTGAATAAAATTTCTTGTTTGATTGTTGTGTGCTTTCATCCTAAATTGGTAGTTGAGTGTAATCTCCTATCTCCACTTTCGGTTATTCGAGTGCGCTCGAATCAACGATTATTGAAGCTGATTCGCGGAATCAACTGTGCTTGATCAACGCTTGAAGAATTGAAGATCTTCTTTCACGGTATCGTGCGCGATCAACGTGACGAGGATTTCGGTATCTTTGTGATCAACGAATTTGGGTATTTCTGTATCTTCAATCCACCATTTGCTACATTTTCATCGTGATATCAATTTTCTGTTAATCCGCTGTGTCAGTTTTGGTATCAAAGCTTGTTTTAGCCAATCATAGCTAAATCGGGTCTTGGAGCCAAGTGTTTGAATTTAAAGTGTGAGCCGAGAGTTGAAGCGTCAATTTTGGTATCATTTGTTGAAGTTAGGCCGTGTATACTTGTGAGAAGTAGCCGAGCCTTGTGAAGTTGTTTTGAAGTTTGAAGCCGACCTAAGGAGCCGTGACTTGTTTGATTTTGTGTTGAAGTTTTGATTTGTTGAAGTTGGGAGTTTCGATCCATTTCACTTTGGATCAAAGTTCGGAAAGTGTTTGAAATTTATTCTTGGGTTTGTTTGAAGTTCAATCATGCCTCTGAGACGAGCTCAACGCCATCGAAATATCAATGCTTTGTATGGAAGAGAAGAAGCTGATGAAATGGAACAACGAATCAATGAGAGTTTCACCGAGAAGTTGAATGAAGGAATTGGTCGATTAGAGAGAATGATTCTTGAAATGAATCAAAGTAGAAGAAGAGTTTCACCTGAATCGAACCATGGGGGAAGTAGAGCTTCAATACATTCAGATCGGGAGAGAAGAGAAGATCAAGATCATAGAAGTGTTGATAATCGAAGTAGGAGGAATGTTGATGATCGGGATCGAAGGGATGTTGGTAGCAGGAGTGGTGGTAGAGATGTTGAAGGACGTGATCGACATCGATATACTTCAGATTTTGATGAGGAGTTTGATGGTGATAGGGGAAGTGGTCATTACCGAGATAGAGATCCAACACGACGTCAGTATCGAGATGTAGTGGATGATCGTCGATGGGAATCGGGTATGAAGATGGAAATTCCTGAATTTAAAGGTGGAATGGTAGCCGAAGAATTTCTTGATTGGTTGTCTAATGTTGAAGAGATCTTTGATTTCAAAGAGATTCCGGAGAATCGTCGAGTGAAGTTGGTTGCTACTAGGTTGAGGGGAAGAGCTTTGGCGTGGTGGCAGCAAACTAAACTTACACGAGAACGGATGGGGAAGTCAAAGGTTGAGTCTTGGGATAAGATGAAGAAAATGATGCGAGCTACATTTTTGCCATACAACTATCAGTCACTCATGTACCAGAGATTGCAGAATCTAAGGCAGGGGACGAAGTCGGTCAATGACTATGTAGATGAATTTTACCAACTCATTGCCAGGAACGATATAATGGAAACGGAAGAGAAGCTGACAGCAAGATTTGTTGGAGGGTTACGAATGCAGATCCAGGATATGGTTAATATGTTCGATCCAAGATCTGTGGCAGAAGCACACCAGAAGGCGTTGGCTTGGGAGAAACAGGGAAGGCGTGGAGGTCGTGTGTTTACTAATTATAGCAATCAAGTGAAAGGAGTCAGTGGAAGTTCTAATGTTCCTAAAGCTGTTACAAAACCAGTAGTGAAGGAGGCCGAGAGGGCGAAGGTTAACAGTGGTTTCAAATGTTACAATTGTCAGGAGTTGGATCACAAAAGCAATGAATGTCCGAAGCCGAAGAGGAGAGCAATGGTTGCAGAGGTTGAAGAAGAGGATGTGGAAGCTGAATGTTCTAATTCACCTTATGATGAGAAAGAAGAAGAGTTGTTCGGAGATGAGGGGTGCAATTTAATGATGAGGAGAAGTTATTTGGCACCGAAACAAGAAGAGGAAGACAGTTGGTTGAGGAATAACATATTTCAGTCCACATGCACTATCCTGGGAAAGGTTTGCAAGTTCATCATTGATGCTGGGAGTTGTGATAATATTATCTCTATTGAAGCAGTAAGGAAGTTGAACTTGAACTTGAAGACTGAGACGCATCCTAAACCATACAAGCTAGCATGGTTAAGGAAGGGTGGTGAATGAAAGTTGGGCGAAGAGCTTGTGTGAATTTTTCAATTGGAAAGAAATACAAAGACGAAATTTGGTGTGATGTTGTAGACATGGATGTGTGTCATCTGTTGTTGGGCAGACCATGGAAGTTTGATAGAGCAGTACAACATGATGGTCGTGCTAATAGTTACAGTTTCATGTTTGAAGGTACTAAGATTATTTTAGTTCCTAAGAAGCAACAACAGAAGGAAAGCAAGCTGGAGGAGATTGAAGAGCTGAAAACTTTACTATCTTTGAAGGAGTTTGTTAAAGAAGTTGAAGAGGAGCCTGAAGTCTATTTGTTGATTGGACGAGAGAATCATGAAGAGGTTGAAATTCCAGAAGAAGCAAAGCCAGTTTTGAAAGAATTTGAAGGTGTATTTGCAGAAGAGTTGCCTAAGGAGTTACCGCCACTGAGAGACATTCAACATCAAAACGATCTTGTTCCGGGAGCAGTATTACCGCATAGACCACATTATCGAATGAGTCCGAAGGAACATGAAGAGTTGAGGAGGCAGGTGGAAGAGTTGCTTGAGCAGGGACGTGTGCAGGAATGTTTGAGCCCATGTGCTGTGCCAGCTTTGTTGGTACCAAAGAAGGACGGGACGTGGAGGATGTGCACTGACAGTCGAGCATTGAATAAGATTACTATAAGATATAGATTCCCAATGCCGAGGTTGGATGACTTGCTAGATCAGTTGAGTGGGGCTACTATCTTTTCGAAGATTGATTTGAAGAGCGGATATCATCAAATTCGTATTAGACCAGGTGATGAGTGGAAGACTGCTTTTAAAACCAGGGAGGGTCTATACGAATGGTTGGTTATGCCGTTTGGTCTTTCGAATGCACCTAGTACGTTCATGCGGGTGACGAATCAAATATTTAGACCATTCATTGGTAAGTTCGTAGTGGTATATTTTGATGATATTCTGATATATAGTGGAAGTACAGAAGAGCATGTAGAGCATTTGCGGAAGGTGTTAATTATTCTTCGTGAGGAACAGTTCTATGCCGCAACAAAGAAATGTGTGTTTATGACGAGGAGTGTTTTATTTCTGGGGTATGTTGTGTCAGGAGAAGGTATCCAGGTGGACCAGAATAAAGTTGAAGCAGTCAGGAATTGGCCACAACCGAAGACAATTACAGAAGTGAGAAGTTTTCATGGGCTAGCGTCATTCTACCGAAGATTCATTCCACACTTTAGTAGTGTGATGGCACCGATTACTGATTGTATGAAAGGGAAGCAGTTTTCTTGGTCATAGGAAGCAGGGGATGCTTTTGAAAGAATCAAAGAACTTTTGACGACAGCACCAATTCTAGTTTTACCAGATTTTCAATTGTTGTTTGAGCTACACACTGATGCGTCGAAGGTTGGAATTGAAGGGGTGTTGAGTCAGAATGGGCGTCCTATTGCATACTTTAGTGAGAAGTTATCAGGGGCAAAGATGAGATATAGTACGTATGATGTGGAGTTTTATGCTGTAGTGAAAGCAGTGAAACATTGGAGACACTATCTGTTCCATAAGGAGTTTGTTCTTTACACAGACCATGAAGCTTTGAAACATTTGCAGGGACAAGACAAGATTTCAGAAAGGCATGCATCATGGATTGCCTATTTGCAGCAGTTTACTTTTGTCATGAAGCACAAATCAGGGGTAACGAATCGTGTGGCTGATGCTTTGAGTAGGAGGAGTCATTTATTAACGACAACGAAAGTTGAGGTGACAGGATTTGAGTTATTGCCAGAATTGTTTGAGGAGGATCCTTACTTTGCAAAGTTCGTTGAGAAAGTTAAGGATGGAGATACTGATGAATTTGCATTGGTTGATGGTTTCTTATTTAAGGGGAATCGATTATGCATACCAGAGAGCAGTTTGAGAATGAAGATTATCAAGGAATTGCACGAGGAAGGACATGTGGGCCGTGATCGTACATTGCATTTGATTTCTCAATCTTACTTTTGGCCGTCAATGAGAAAAGAGGTTGAAAGGTTTGTGGAGAGATGTCATATCTGTCAGGTTTCGAAGGGAACAGCGACAAATGCAGGATTGTATATGCCTTTACCTGTACCTACAAAACCATGGGTGGACATTAGCATGGATTTCGTATTGGGTTTGCCGAGAACGCAAAGGGGAAATGACTCAATATATGTTGTGGTGGATTGTTTCTCGAAGATGGTACATTTTGTTGCTTGTAAGAGGACGACAGATGTTGTTCGTGTTGCTCGGTTATTTTTCAAGGAGATCTATTGACTTCATGGATTGCCAGAATCTATTGTGTCGGATAGAGATACTCGTTTTCTGAGTCACTTTTGGTTAAGTTTGTGGAGGATGGTTGGAACGAAGTTAAACTTTAGCAGCGCTTATCATCCGCAAACAGATGGACAAACAGAAGTTGTTAACAGATCATTGGGAAATTTGTTGCGATGTCTTGTGAAGGACAGTCTGAAGAGTTGGGACATGAAGTTATGTCAAGCAGAGTTTGCTCATAATAATGCAGTGAATCGTAGCACGGGATTCAGCCCATTTCAGATTGTATATTCAAATCTACCCAGGGGACCGTTGGATTTAGCGGTAGTACCACAACCGAAGGGGACGGTTAAACGAGCTGCTGATTTTGTTGAAAGTTTGACGGAATGTCATAGAATCGTTCAGGAACGATTGGAAAAGTCGAATGAGAAATATAAGAGAGTTGCAGATTTGAAACGAAGAAGTGTTGAATTTAATGAAGGAGATATGGTATATGCTGTGTTAACGAAGGATCGTTTTCCAGTAGGCGCTTATAACAAATTGAAAGCCAGAAAAATTGGTCCTGTAGAAATTGTGAAACGGATCAATGAAAATGCTTATAAGTTGAAGCTGCCAAAGGATGTGTACACTTCTGACGTGTTCAATGTTAAACATCTTGTGCCATATTATGGAGATGAACAAGCTGAGGTGGAAGAATTTACAAATTCGAGGACGAATTTTTCTCAACCAGGGGAGGATGATGCAGCTCAGGACAGAGAGGAAAATACGCAACAGAAAATACTTCAAGAGTTAAGTCGTACACGACTTAAGGAAGCAGCTATGAGTCGTCCACGACCTAACATGAGTCGTCCATGACTTAACAGGTCGAGTGAGGGGGAGCTACGACCTAACGAAGAAGTGGCACGAGATAACAAGCACTTAGGTCGCGTACGAGTTAACAAGAGCAGAGAAGAGAAGCGGGTCAAAGCAGGAAGCGGTTTAAGCTGAAGGAAGGAGTTCACGACTCAAGATAGGTCGCGCACGACCTAACTTAGGTCGTAAGTCGCAGATGTTGTATCTCGTAATATAGCCCGTATGTTGTAACTGCTGAGTCGTGAGTTGTTTATTCTTTTAAGTCGTGGGTCGTGTGCGTTGTATCTTAGGCCGGGTGTTTGTAATTATGCTTTGTAACTTGTTGAGTCGCTGGATGATAGGTCACGTACGACCTAAACTAAGTCGTAGGCCGTGTACTGGGTTTGTTGAGTTGCATGTAATGTTGTGTTAGGTCGGAGACGACCTTCTTTAAGTCGTATGTCGTGATGTACTAGTGTTGTACTGTCTTAGGTCAAGTAATAAAAGAGTCGTGTGATGTTGAGCCGCTAGCGACCTATGATGAGTCGTAAGTCGAGTGCGACTTAAGGGACGGGAAGTGAAATGCTGTAAATAGGGAGTGTGTTGTACATTTTAGGGTTGTTGATTTTTGAATAAAATTTCTTGTTTGATTGCTGTGTGCTTTCATACTAAATTGGTAGTTGAGTGTAATCTCCTATCTCCACTTTCGGTTATTAGAGTGCGCTCGAATCAACGATTGTTGAAGCCGATTTGCGGAATCAAGTGCGCTTGATCAAAGCTTGAAGAATTGAAGATCTTCTTTCACGGTATCGTGCGCGATCAACGTGATGAGGATAGCTAGAATTCGGTATCTTTGTGATCAACGAATTTGGGCATTTCAGTATCTTCAATCCACCGTTTGCTACATTTTCATCGTGATATCAATTTTCTGTTAATCCGCTGCGTCAATAAGCCTGTAAACGCGTAATATTATTTGTTTTGTTTATTTATTTAAATTTAATTTTCAAACGTTCTAACTCACGTAACTTTCACATACGAGGTCCAATTCATGCGCGGTTATCTCCGCTAGGTTTATATTGGAATTTCAGACATTTTGACGCTGGCTTGGACGAATTCTAAGACTGTTGGAATTTTGAGCTTAAATTAGATTTAAATTCAAAAGGTGAGTGTTTTAATGCACTCACAACTTCTAAAAAATTTTTATGTTTGTTAGGTTGATTTATGATGTGATTAGAAATTTATTTATGACTGTTTGGCATATTTTGAATCATCATCTTAGTTTATTTGAATTTATTTGGATAAATTGTTATTTAATTTATTATTTCATATACACAACCAGTTAAATTGTTGTTTAATTTATTATTGAATGTAAACTACCAGTAAATACCTATTATTTATTATCTGTTCTATATTGATGTTATTGTTTGAATTGGATGATGCTTGTGATAAATGGTTGATGATTGATATTGGATGAATGGACGTTGTATTAATATTGTTATAAACTGCAAGTTGTTATGCAAATTATTTCATTCGGGATTGTGGTTTGAAATGATATGTAATCGTATTTTTATTTAAATTACGGATTGAAATGATAAATATCTGTATCACTTGACCATAGGGTCGAAAATTATATACAGACACCATGGTCTATATATATATATATAATATTTTTAAACTGATTTCTCTGGTTTTGTAAAAGAAATATATGGTTTTAGATAAATATTGATTTTAGATAACGTATAAATGTATTTTATTCTTGATTTTGAGCTGTGTGTATAATTTGTTTTAATGTAGAATAAGCTTAATAATAAGTTGATTTTATTGAAGATAATATGGTCAAGTATTTAAATTATATTCTAATATAGAGTTTAAAAGGATTTAAATCAAATTAAGGTTGGAAGATAAATTGGGGATTTACTAGAAATTGAATTTATTTAGGAATTAAACTCAAATAAGCATGATGTTAAATTCATTAAATTTGAAGTTTTGAAGGGTATGATTTTTATAACTTGTTTTTGGGTTTAAGGTGAATTAAATGAATATTTCAAGTATAAATAAATTGAAGGAAGTATTCAGTTATTTGAATTTGAGCTTTATAAATTGGTAAGGATTTATTATGTAAAATATTCCAAAACTAAATAATAGAAAATTGAGTTGTTGAATCGCAGTTACCAAACTTAGTCTTGAAATTATTGAATACTTAAAGTTTGAAATATATTGAATTTGAAACGGATTATTCTATGGATCTATTCTGTTTTGAAACTGATAAATTTGGAATAGTTATTCGGAAACAGAATTGAAATTATGATTTGAGATATGGTTAAATATAAAATTTAGAAATTCGAGTTGTTTGGAATTGATTTGTGAAATTGAAGAAGCTGGTTTATTTTATAAAGTATTTTAATATTTAAACCATTTAAGTGGTGGAAGTTACATTTCAAAGTATTATAATTTGAAAGTGTTATATTCAAGTGTTTGATTTCGAAATGTTATAACTTTGAAAGTGTTATGATTTTAGAAAAGGATATATTTGAAATGAAAATGATATCGTATTGATTTGGTTTTGAAAGGGAAATGATATTTCAGGTTTTTAAAGTATAAACTATTTTGAAATGACCGCGGTGTTATAATAACGATTGGTTGTTAAAGAGACTGGGATCAGAAATTGTCATACTCTCTGCCAACTCCGAAAACCACTTTAATAACCGTGTACGCGTTGGAGATTCCAGAATGAAGTAGGATGATGGCGGCGTTTCCTTTGAGGTATATACGTTGACCCGACTCCCGTGAGTTGGCATAAGGTGGCTAAAACAGGAGCGATTCCGGGCCAGTGAGGTAGACCCTCTTATCAGACACACTCCTTCGATACCATTCCATTATATATTGACTATGAGATTTATTTGATGTCCACTTTTGATTTTTGATTTGGGGGTGTGGCTCGAGGTGGGCGGTAGTAGCTGCAACGCGTCACCACCAGTCCGGATAGCAATTGGTATATCTACCCAGGCATTGCCTAGTTGTGTCATGTCACCTACCCTATCGCGCCTTGTACGAGTTTGGTTTTCTCCCCTAGCCCATGTGGTATCCTCTAGTGGCTTCTCGATCAGGATGGACTATGATACTGGATGGACTACCGGAACTATTACGTGTTAAGGGGAATATTGGGTCACTCCTTAACGCTATTTAAAAGTAAGTTTATTTTATCAATAGACATTATTATAATAGCGATATATTACTACATAGTAAATAGTTTAACGGATCCTTAGGAGATGTGAATCCCAAACATCTCTTAAGTTACTGCACTTACGTTAGACACTGGATAAGAGATGTCAAATCCCGTAAACATCTCTGAAGCCGTTCCACTCATATTTTATAGTTGATTTAACTTACATAAGTTCTTATAGTTCTGACTCGAGTGTTTTGTCTTTTCAATTCGCTCAGGTCAGCCTGAGCATTTCAGGATTTGAAGGCCTTATTTCTGGAGGACGAAGACGAAGATTTTATACTACTATTTATTATTATAATTGACTGCATCTTGTATTTCGCTGCATTGTTATTTATTATTCTCTGGTATGCGTAACTCTGATATGTATTATATAAGTATAATCGAATATTTTGTAAAACAGCTTCATGAACTGTTTATTTGATTATTATATTTTATCGTTCCGCTGTAAGATTCTATTTTGTTTTTTTCTATGCTTTTTTTCCTTATTTACCCCATAACAATCCGCCATTTTGTATAGTTTAAGTCTGGCGTGTGTAGTTTATTATCATTTTAAAGCGTACAAAAAGACGGGATGTTACAAAGTAGGTCAAGGCAAAAGAAGCGGTCAACAAGCATGAAAAATGGATCTACACGTGATTATAGCTCCACGTCATAACAACCTACTTGATTGATACGTACCAGATCGATACGAGCTTGATGGATACCAAGCTATCGATACGAAGCCTTCAGCCCATCAACAATCCAATACTTGCATCGATCATAACTCAACATCTACAAGTCCAAATGCTACGAAATTTTCACAGGGATTCCTTATGCATCCAAGAAGGTTCATGATCGATCTCAATTCGATTGGATCATGTTTGGATCCATACGAATTGTACATGGATCGATCCAAAATCACCCTAGATCGATCATGTGGGCCCACCTGCGCAAGAGAAGAGGTACTCCAGTTTTGGAGTGGATATTTTCGGATCTTCATCTATAAATAGCAGTCCTATGGCAACTAAAAAAGGATCTCTCTATGCTCTTTACACGGAAACTCTGCCATTTTTGCTATTGATTTTCAAAGGATTGTAATTGTAATCTCAATACAAAAGGAATAAAAAGATTGATTCAAAGTTGACGTAGGCCGGTGATAGCCGAACCATTAAAAACCTTGTGTCTTCTATTACTTTCTTTCATTTTAATTTTTCTATTTCTTCATTTTTGTTCTCTACATTACCTAGATCTGAGATCCGTGTTAAGATATTAAGGATTTGTGTATAAACACCGGTGCTTTCACTATTTCCGAGGTTTGTGACCAATTTTGATGTAAACAATATGGTCTTAAGTAGAGGAAACATAAACATCCAAAAGTTCTTAAACTTTGATAATTAGGTTTAATACCATCTAGCTTTCTATTGGGCCTATTCCTTTTAGCACTTTTGTTGGCAGCCAATAATTAAGCGTATTGCTATAATGAAAGAGTCAAGCCAAAATTTTAAGGGTAATGATACATGTGCAAGTAAAGTAAGACCAGATTCAACACTGTGTCTATGTTTTCTTTCAATTAAGTCATTTTTCTCAAAGTATAAGGGCATGTAGTTCTAATATTCCCTTTTTATGAAAGAAGTTACTAAGTGTTCTATACACGGTACGACCATTTATTTGCAAAATTAACTTGAGAACCAGTTTGCTTTTCAACTAGTGTTATAAAATGAATTACAACATTATATGTTTCTGATTTTTCTTTTAAAAAATAAATCCAAGTGTGCCTAGAATATGCATCAACAAATAATATATAATATCTATGACCATAGTCCGAACATATAGATGCTGGACCTTATAGATCTGTAGCAACAAATTCTATTGGTTTTGTATATTAAGTTAAAGAACCATTGAATGCTAACTTATGACTTTTACCCATTTGACAATAAGTACAAACACATGGTAGTGAAATATTATCAAAAGAAAATTTATTTTCACCGAGTACTTGTCTTACTACATTTGCATTTGGGTGATCTACTTTGCAGTGCCAAAGATCAAATATATTCCTATTTCTTTCTATTTGAGATATTTAAGACAGATTACAAATCTTTTGTCCTCTTACAGGGTTGCTGAAATTAACTAGATTGATCATGTATAACCCTTTGACGACATCACCCTGCAAAAGAATTTCTTTAGTCGGTATGTCTCTAACTAAGCAGTATTTATGATAAAATTTGAAATAAAAATTATTGTCTTTTGTAAGTTGTGATACACTCATAAGATTTTTCTTTATCTTTGGCACTCTTAGTAGATTATTTAAAAATAATTATCTTGCAACTTTGATATATGCATTCACTACAAGAAAATATGTTATTAATAACGCCATTTAATAACACGTTATTCTTAAGCGTTGCTGTTTGCACTTAATTATATTTTTTAACTCATTTTGTTTTGTACCATGCCGTGTAATGCTTTTGGCTCCAAAATTTTCATCTGCCCTCCAAAAATACCCATTTTCGTGTCACTCCAAAATAACAATAACAATTTTCTTCACCAATAAAATAACCCAAATAGAAACTGTTCGCTCCATCTCCAATCTCCGTGGCCATTCTCCTCCACTACAACAGTTTGCTCTTTAGCAGTCAACTGGAGAATTTGGAATTCTAATCTCCGACCTTCGATTTCGCTCTTCATCAATATTTGCCAGATTCGAAATCGAGGAACATATATTGGAAGGTATATTATCAAACACGATAACTTATAAATGATTTCACTCTTTATCAGTCTCCGACTATAGTCTAGAAAAATTCGTTTGATACTTTTGTTTATGAATTGCATGTTCGTTTTTTCAAAGAATGTTTAGTAATTTATTTTCGATAGCTTCTATGCGAATGGATAACTAGAATTGATATTTTTGTTTGACTTGCTTAAATGGTTTAGTGGGAAAAGTGATAAAAATAATAATTGTATTTCAATATATTTAAATGGATATTTGTTGCAGCAATAGTGAGTGATTTTCTGATTGACTGTAGTATGTGTAATCAACTGATACAAGGGCTAAGATTTTAAGATAGCATTTGATTATTATATTAAAGAATGAAGATGGCACTTTTTTTTTATTGTTAGCTACTTTAGACATTTGATTATTAGTTTAATCGATATATTTCGTGATTTGAATGCCTATTCAGTCACTAAATCAAAGGGTCAAAAATTGCAAGAAGTTACACAAATATTTGTCATTTCTTAATCTAGTAGATATTTGCTAGGAACAACTCTGGCATATGTTTGTAGGTGTTGACCGGGTGCTAGGAATTGCTTTGGAAAATTTTCCAAGTATTGTTCTGGCGAGTATTTGCTAGGGTACTGTCACAAATATTTGCCAAACATCAGTTTAGCTAATATTTGCCAGTTATTTAGCAATGTTTGTCAGGCATTAGTTTGTTAAATATTTGATAGGCATTAGTCTAGCAAATATTGTCAGATAATTATTAGATAGACTGATCTTAAATTTGTACCTTTTTATTGTTATATGATTTCATTTTGTTGTGAGTTACTTGCCATAGGGACCATTTTCTAGCAGTAGCAGAGTTTTCTTCAAAATTTTCTTTACCAGTTATAATGTTTGTTGTATCACAAACCAATATTACATACATATATAACATTTGAACTTTAGTTTATATCAAGGTTCAAGATTCCGTCTGGCATCCTGGAATTCCGGCCATCTCAGCCCGGTTCCGGCAGTGTCCGGGACGGAATTGCCTAAAAATTCCAATTCTGTTCAACATATAAAATCTGCTGTATAAAATAGTGTAAGAATCAAAACAGTCGTGAAATACTAAATGATTCGAAGAAGAAATATCCAAATAATTAAATAAAGAAAAAAGTATCAATTTCATGATTGTATTAAGTAGATGCATTGAATTAGAGTATAAAAAAGAGAGATCTTCGAACGTAGTACTCTTTGTTTTGAAATAGAACCGAATCATGAGGCGGCTGAGACGAGGAATTAGAACATGGAGATGGAGCTAGGGTTTCATGTAACTGGAGGACTTCCACGTATTTGCAACGGAAACAGATTTGGGCTTTAGAAGGAAATATGCGATATTGGGTTTGAAAAGTGAGAAGATATATTGGGCTGTAGCTTCTTAATTAATAAAATAGACAGATATTGGATCTTATGCATTTAAAAGTATGTTTTTATTTATGTGATAGATATTTAATAATGCATTTAAAAGTTATGTTTTTATTTATGTGATAGATATTTAATAGTAAACATCAATTTACTTTTATGGAAAAAAGTATTAAAAGGAAACAAATTCCAGAACCGGAATTTAAACGGAATTTCCGAAATATCCAAAACGGTACCAAATTTGAAAAAATGTCAAATGACTGGAACGGAACCGAAAACCGTTTATATGCATATTTTTATGAGAGAAACTACGCAAGAGCGTATTATACATTATAAACCAAACATCCCTTAGTAAGCATTGTTAAATTCATGGTTGTCAATATCATAACTGTAAGAGACTGAATTTTAAAGCTTTTATATTTATGATATTTGTTAACATATACATTTTGCATATGCCCTCTCTTTTTAAAACATGTGCTAATTAAATTTAGGCTTGTACTGATAATATGGATGTCATATACCTTCTACGTAAATGGTAATACTATTTTTGTTTATTAATTGTTGGGATTCAAAATGAAACCATTGGATCGTTAAGCACTACTGGATACTAGAGAAGAGAAATTATTTTGCTTCTCTTCTCTACCAAATTAAAAAAGCAAAATAAGCTCTCTTTTCCTGTTTGTTGGTACAAGATCTGTAGAAGTGTAGTATCATAGGACTTATCAAATATATGTTGACCTTCATAAAGCACCAGTTTCCTTTTTTTAAAGGACTTACTGCAGCATGTAATTTTTTTGATGTTAAATTTTCAAATAAAGACAATTGGTTATACCACTTCTTAAAAAGTAAACTATGTAATTTTATGATATTATTTTTTTGACCTTACTGGACGAACACATTCATCAAAATCCTTGATAATTCCGACCACTTGAAATTGTATAATATAGATACATGTATAGGTTGGCCAAACGAAAACGCAATGGCATCTTTTTCATACTACAAATCAGCTATGGTATAGCAAATACTATCAATCCCCTATTTTTTTTATAGAATGGTGGTTAAATTATAACAGTTTTTGTTGAGTTTTAATTTACACGTCTTAGAATGTGTAGCTTACTATAGTCCTTTTTTATTATGCATTAATTAAAGTATTTCAAAATTCTTTTACTTCTTACAACAAACATCTAAATTGCGTAAAAGAAACTCTATACTGAAAAATTAATACATATGTGACCCATAAAAGTTAAATAGATATGAAAATCTCTGATATACATAACTCATCGTTATGGGGGTCGTTGTGAGGAGTTAGTGGTCTTATACTTGATGAAAAGAACGTAACGCTTTGGTGCATATTATTCTTCTTATTATCATTATTATTATCATCATCGATGGGGCTTTCTATTGTCTGTGCTCTTGATAAATATAAATTAACTTCGGAGTTGTTTTCGCTTCTGTTGCTGCATGATCCCTCAGATTCTTTGTTCAGGTTTATAAGCTCCAAAGTCGGTTCTCTTCCACTAAGATTCATTGTCGGTAATAATATGTATTAGTAACTAATAGCTTTAACAAGATAAACAATATTCTAGAAGAGATGATTTACTTTAATAATAACGAATTCTAGAAATGGTCCATGAAGAGATTGTTGTTGTGAAATGAGACAGCAAAGTTGTGAAGTAATTAAATAGTTCGGTGGCTAATTAAATGGCAGGACATCTCACTGAAATAGACGCTTCTGTGAACAATCCAGTGTAAATTATAGAGGTCTTTTCTTGAAACAAAAATAAATGTGATAAACTAACAAAGATGAAATTAAATGTTACTAGCAGATGACATTTCTTATCTTGCATAATGATATAAAACGTATGAAATTCAATGAAAGATGAAAAGATGGAAACTGTTATACATTAATGATTGAAATTAAATGTTACTAATAGATGGCATTTCTTATCTTGAATAGTGGTATGAAAAGTGTGAAATTTAATGAAAGATGAAAAGATAGAAACTATGATACATCAATGATTGGGGAAAAAAAAATTCTTTCTCAAAGGATTCAAACTTAACAAACACAGATTTATTACTAATCCCAAATTAGATCATGTAAAGTAAAAACGGACACACGATGATGTCTTCTTTAGTAGATCTTAACCTTTTCAAGTGTGTTTTAATGGCTAATTAATATTGAAACCATAGTAGAGTTATAACATATCATAATCAGTTAAATTACCTTAGCTTGAAGTTTTTTGTTTTGGGAGAGAATAGACTCATTCTCTGCTCTAACAACATCAAATTTTCTCTTAAGAACCTCATAATCCTTCTCCAATTGCTTTGTCTTCCATCTAGCTCTTTTGTTTTGAAACCAAATAGCAACCTGCCTGGGCTGAAGCCTAAGTGCTCTTGCCAGTTACATTTTCCTCTCTGGTTCCAGTTTGTTCCCTACTTCGAAAATCTTTTCAAAAGTTGTTCTACGATAAGTAAATGGTAGAATATTGTTGACATAGTGTATGATATATAATTATATATCTATACATCTTGGTTATAAATAGATAACCTTTTGTGCTAATACCTATTTATAAATATTTTTGGATTTCCAGAAAATAGAATTTAACCAAATACATTTTCATAATTATCACCCATCTTTGTAAATGTATAAAATCCAAAATGTATTTTGCAAAATGGATACAAAATTTCTGATCAATGTATTAATGAATTCATTCCTAGCCTTCTTATATATTTTCAATCGCGTACTTTTGATCCAAATTTGGTATTCTTGATCTTTGTTGAAAGGTAAGGGGATAAAGAGTAACATTCGTTTTGAATTTTTTTAGGAATTTTACCGTTTGCTCTTTTTAAAATCATTTTGAATGCAAGCAAAGACTTCAGGTCTGCTGTGTGTTTTTCCCACCACAAGACTATCTAGTAATTCAGTCATATCTCCTTCAGGTTTGATTGGATTTTAATGTTCTCACCCTTTTTGGAAAGTTAATCTGACATTGAATAGCTTTAATGTTGACGGGTTTTCTTTTTTTTTAAAATTATTTGAATGTGGAAACCAATTGATGTTCTGCCCTAGAAAAATCTAGGCCGAATCATGTTACTATTGATTTATGTATTTACAGATTCATTTTGTTGGACGTGTATTTAATTTTATTATTTGATACTTTTTTGTTTGTCAATATTTGCTGACGAATTTGTCTTTTGTTAACAGAATGAGTACAAATTAAATATATGATTTGTGCTTTAGTAATCCTTTTTCTCATTAGTTTTGGAGCTTGAGTATTCTTTCTTCCCATGTTTCTCCTTAATCATATGTTGATGGAAAAAGATTGAGTTTATTTACACAGGTAAATAGATAATCCAGTATTCTCAACCATTTATAATTTCAAAAAATAAAAATATTTGATGCTAAAACTCAACTATTATGTTGAATTTTTTTCATTATAGAACTTCGAAGGAGTACGCAAGGGGCAATACGTTTCGTAGATGCCGCAAAAAGAAATATAGAGAAGCTTTTATGCTCCTGTTTAGATTGCCGAAATCTTAGTCGGCAACATGATGACATTATCGTTGAACATTAGATTATAAGGGGGATGAATCCTAAGTACAGAAGCAGCAATAAGTGGTATCATCACGGCGAACAATTAAATGTGGGTGTAGATATGAAGTTGGATGATACATTTTATCTACTTAAAGCTATTCATTTTTAAGATGAATATTTTTTGAATCATACTTCTTTTACGAGTGTTAAAGAAAATGAGGATGCTCGAAAATGGGAGGATGATTTACTTAAGAATATGGAAGATGCAAAACCCTTGTATCCTGATTGTGTAGAACAAACTAAACTATCCGTCGCCACTACTTTGTATAATCTTAAACATGAGGTCGCACTACAACAAACAGGACTTTTAACAGCGTTTTAAAAATGCTGTAAAAGCTTTTAATAGTGTTTTTGTGTATGTTGTATATCGACATGCAGTTATATGTCAGGGATATACAACGACAAGAAGTAAACGCTGTTAAATGTCCTTTTTAACAGCGTTTCCCTGGTGTCATGAAATCTTTTAACAGCGTTTGGTTGGGTGCAGTTATAGATCTTTCTTAGCGTTTGTTTCGTGCTAAGATAAGATTTTATAGCGTTTTTTCAATGCCGTGATATTTATTTACAGCGTTTCGTTGTTGCAATAGATCGTGATTTTATGTTTTTAGATACAATTTAACGACATTTTTAAAACGCTGTTGAAACTTTCAACGGCGTTTTAAAAACGCTGTGGAATGTTTTACAACGTTTTAAAAACGCCGTGGAATGTTTTGATTGCATTTCTGCAAACATCCACTATAATGTGCATATATATACCACATTTCAAAATCAGCATATTATATCAATATCACATTTCAGTCAGCATATTGTATCAATACTACATTTTCGACACATATTTGATAACCAACGTATGAAATTTCATAATCAAAATACACAATATTCTTACACCAAAAATAAATAGTTTGTCATCAATAGTTCGAAAACAAAATATAGAACAAATAGCTATAGAAAAACAAAAGAAAGTAGTACATATGTGAAAACCAAAAAGTAGTTCTAGCAGCAAAAATAACTTCGATCCATAACTCGTTGCAATCTTTTTTTTGCATCGCAGTCATCTATCTACTTTTTTGCATCGCAGTCATCTATCTACCTGTAAAGAAAAAGTACTTTTTATTAATGGAATGAAATATTACTACAACAGTTGAGCAACGTACATCAAAGAAAAGGCAGTCACTTAACTGGTTTTGACTAGTTGACAACAACATTTAATCAGAAAAGACCGAATTCTAGTGAAATACACCCTGCTCTATGTATTAGCATTCATCTCTATAGATAATCATATTCATGCATAATATGTGGAATAAAGGATAATCAAGAGATGCTTTATGAAAGGATTCGCAGTAACAAACAGAATCGGAAACTGTTTTATAGAGCCTAAATTAATAAAGGGGATCATGGAAGAAAGTAGATACTCAGTCTTGCCTATGACTGAAGCAATCTATCTCTAAAGCAAGATATTGTGTTAGGGCTACTATAACTTATATTTGAAATGATTATGAACAAAGAACAATAATGAAGCCGTCTAAATATTTTTAAATGGTCAAGGAGAAAAGAAATCTGATGTACGAACATAGCTCATAGGCTTATCATTAGGTAAAAATTTATGTGGACAAGTACTCTGGCATAAACTATGATCATCTGCACAGAATTATTCATGAAAAAAGGTATAAATTAATTCAAAAGGATCAAAGTATTGTTTATTTTTAGTCCGAGGTAAAATATTACAAAGACACTTGTAGATTTCCTCTGTAAAAAATTAAATTTCAAGTTATTCAACTATTCCAAATCATAAATTTGTTTAGGAAATCAATTGTAGTTACATTTCAATACAATTTCATTAGAAATTCACATTAAAATAGCAACTTTGTAAAAAGCGATTGAAAATCGACATCAAATACCTCACTTGTGTTCGACTGCCGGTGATTCAAACGTTGAACTGCAGTTCGGATGGAGCTTGTAACAACATTAGATAAATATAAACAGCGGAAACAAAATGTATTATCATTGATCACAACACAGATGCATCATCATCACAATATTCGATTACAACAATTTAAACCCATTATTAGAGTGATATACACGAGATACAATAACAGGATGAAAACACCACAGTGGACCACTAACAGTGTCTTCAAATATTCCTAACATACTTCGACTTTGAGAAGATCTTCCAAAAATTCCAAGCACTTCAAAAGGTTTCCAAGGCCAAAATCTTCCACAATCCGATAGCTTCCAAAACACTTCAAAAGATTCCAAGCTAGCTTCAAAACATGGATAACCTGCTTCTAGGCTGCCCGTGTGGAAATTATAGGCACCCAGAGTTTCGAAAGGGAACAATAAACTCCGGGTCAGTCATGGGACTGGTATGAGTAAATAAAAACATTGTTTGTAAAAAAACAATTTATAAAATAAATTCGTTCATGCTTTTGGAAAATGAAATTACCATAAGATCTCCCACCACACGCACAATGCAATCGCACAATTGGAGGAGATTTCTTCTTATGATAGTCAAATATGCTTGATACGAGAAAACTCTTTTGATATTATTATTAGTGCATAGTGTAGAAAACATTTCGAAAGTATAATATTAATCTTAGCCAGCATACAACCATTATTGTATGCCTGCTATAGCTACCATCTAAACAGTGGTGACCACCATAAGTAAATGGCAAGTTATACAACTAAAACATACAAAGCTCGTATTGAATGATGGATTTTCAACAATAATCAGGCTAAGGAACTTCTTTATTAAATGGAACGCCTCTGGAGGGACGCTTCCAAGAACTAAATCGGATCTCTACCAACAGAAGGCCGGTTTACCTATGTAACTAGGTAACACCTACAAGTATGCCATCCCAGATCGTTACCGACCTTTATCCCGAGATTCACCAACAAATAGTAACAACCACACAGTTAAATATCTGGGCTCCATACCATGATACCACCTCTTACCCAAAAGAAAATGGACATACCCTAAGGAAGCGGCCCTTAAAAACCTTGCCGCAACATTCCTGTTTCGACCATTACTGGGTTGTGAGGTTCGACGAAGTCTCGTCCACAAAGCTACGCTTTTTACAAAAGCCATGCTTCGCTCAACAAATGATCAGCAGCACTCAGCATGCCATACTACCAAATTGGAAGTATATCACTAATAACCATCAACTACATAACCTATGAGCTCATACGTCCCAAAGAAGGGTGTTAAGCTAAGAGAATAAATTCTCTGCCGCCAACAAAAATGTATTTGAAAGAAATCAGTTATATCTCAAAGTGTAGTGTCAGACATACAACCATACAAGTCTGTTTCGGGTTCGAACAAAATCGAAGGCGCTTCCAAAGAATCCCTTGCCATCCGGGCATCCACAATCCCGATCGGACTCCCCATCACATATGGAGATCTCTATACCGGAGAAACTCAGTGCAAAGTCATTCGACAGGCTATCCTATCATTCTCGAAGACACCCGGTCTTCACCACCGTCTTCAAATGCTTTCCATTTCATCGTATCACTATTCAGAATGGGTTATATGACACAAAGTCCTCTCTCGGCTAAACCGAATAGTGAGCGCTTAATTTAAAAACACGTGGATATATCAATCACAAAGATTTATTATTAATATTTGATGTGTGTTTCGGATAACCAACCGGAATCCGACTCCCTGTCGCTTCGAAATTCAAATGTCGTTTTACGGGCCAATGGGTTTTGATATTCACACAGAAACAAATCACAAATATCACAGCTCAGCACAAAGCAATTCACATCACAAAGTATCACAATCACATAACATGGGTGTCAATCAGCTCAAGGTACTTCAATAATAATCAATCATCTAACAATGAGATGACTTAACAGTGTGATTATAATCAATTAATCACATGATTATTTTCATTAATTATCTTTAATTAATGATCAATTATCCTTAGTTTTGAATTAATTTATCCTTAATTATTAATTAATTAAATCTTAATTATTAATTAATTAATTAAATCCTTAACTATTAATTAATTAAATCTTAATTCCCTTCATTAATTAATTATTCCTTAATTAATTACCTTAATTAATTAATCATTAATTATAAGTTAATTAAATTAAATTAATAATTAATTACCCTTTAATTAATTATTCTTTAATAATTAAGTAATTATAAATCATTGGTCTTAATTAATCATTCAATTATAATTAAAAATATTTGCTAAATAAACTTTGTAATTAATTATCATTAACATAAGAGATTAAGGTTAATTAAGAATTAAAAATCAATATTTCATCTTAATTTACTTTTAATTATTTATTTAAAATAATTAATTAATAAATAATGTTACAATTATATAAATTGAACTTGATTACTTATAAAGATATCTTTCCTAAACTTTTATTAATCCAATACTTAAATTAAAGCCATTATTTAAAACATGGATTAAAAATGTTTAAAAATTTGTATTTTGATTTAAAGTAAAAACCGCTTCCTTTCAACAACCCGAGACCCACTCGAGTACACCCTCGAGCCAGAACAGCGTTCACTTCGAGTTCCTCCCCAAAACGACCCATATGCTATTCACACTAAAAAAAATTGTTTAAGTTTTATAAAAAACCGGTGCCTACATGAAAACCCCTGAACGCAAACTCGAGCTAGTATATCAACTCCCTGAGGAACGCTTCGAGTCATAGCCTTCTTCTCCAAATATTCTCACTGATAAACTCCAGTTACTCATGCACGTTGCACACCGTGCTGATCGCCTCTGGTCGATGCTACGACCATCGTCCAGTCGACGATTACCCCCTCGACCCTTTAAACCACCCAGCAACACGAATCGACGACCAATCCACGATTTGGCTAATACGACCCAATTCTGGAACAAAACCTAGCCACCAGATCATCTCGTTCTCCCTTCTCTGACCATCAGAGGTCACGTGGTCCTGGTCAGAGCACCGCCAAACCCAACGCATCGATCTCCCATACTCCGGAGTGGTCCGATTCAACCTAGACGATGCCATCGCCACTTTCGATCAACAAAATACTAGGCTAAAACCCTAAAATGTTGTCGCGCCATGGCCACCCCAATCTATAAATTCATTGGACATTTTTCTGATGATTCCAAACCTTCAAGCTAGCCACAACCTCGATCTCGAGATCCACAACCAATCACTAGAATTTCATAAAAACCCATTTCACGCTCATCTTACAAATGCTCGCCATTTACTAAGTTAAAAATCATGAATTTCTCATTAAAAATCATAGTTTGCGAAGACGAGCATGATCAAGCAATCAAAACTCAAATCTTTATCAATTAAATTATGAACAAAATTTGACTTGGCTGTTTTTTTATTATTTTCTAGTAACCCTTTTTATTTTAAATATCTAACTTATTTCTAGGATTAAGATCTTGCCAAAAACTGCAAGTTTTCTTCAGACATCAAGTTCAATAGAGGATCAAAGAATGAGTTTTCAATTTTTAATCAGGTTTGAAACCTGAAAATGTTTAGAATAAAGAACTATATCTGTTCTCCGACATGCACGGGTATTCTTACATATATTTACATATATCTGCTTGCACGTAAACACTTTACTATTTTATTTCAATCATCATCACAAACAACAAGTGACAGTTCAAATTTAAATTGAGTTTACTCATCTGTTTTGCTTTGAACAGAGGAGAAGTCTGGGATTCAAAATCTGAAAAGAATCTAGAAATTGCTTTCTGGTTTTGATTTGAAAATATGGATTCTTGAATCTGGAATTTGCTTGTTGTTGTTAGATCTTGAACTAGAATTGTTTGAATTGATGGCTTTCTTGATTGTTGAATTGTGTTTGCTGTGTTGAGATGATCTTCAGGTTTTTGAAATAATTTGGCTTGGATGATTTTATGGTTTGAAATATTTGTGTTTTGGATGATTTGTTTTCTGGTTTTTTTTTTTTCGTTTTTTTTTCAAAAATCCTTACAGGCTTTGTATTTTGAAAATGATGGTAATAGAAAAGAAAGAGAGGAGGTAATGGTTTATAAAATTTTGTTTTCTACTTTTATTTATTTTTTTCAAAAATAAAACAAAATGTCACTTGTCCAAAATCATGACATTTGTTAAAACACTTATTATATGAATTACACTTTTTAAATTATAGTTTAAGATTTCAACACTTGTCTTAGGCATGCATAAATATTTTTATATATAATTTTTAATTTGTATTTCCTAATTATAAAATACCTTTTCCTATTTATTATTATATGAAAATTTAAAGAAGAAATGTTTTGACTAATTTCGCATGAAATAAATTACATATTTATTATTTTAAATGCAAATTATTGTTTCTAAGACATTTATTTAAATTTGAATTTCAAATTCAAATTCAAATTTGAATTATAATCCATTTATATATAAATAAATCAATACTAATTCTATTTGCCTTAAAATTTCAAATTAATTCCAAATTAAATTCTAGAAATTTAAATAAATTACTAATTTTAAATTGATAAAATTTGGGGATGTTACAGATTCCCCCTTAAGAAAATTTCGTCCTCGAAATTTGAAAGAGAGAGAAAAACAAACAAAGAATATACGAATACAGAAAAAAGATAGAGAATGGCTTGCCAGATTAAGCCGAGATATCCACTCTGCAATTAGGATAGGACTTCTACATGCTATCCTCTGTTTCCCAAGTACAGTCATTTGGGCCACCACTCCATTGTACTTTGACCAGTTTCACAACTTTATTCCTCAATTGAATTTCGTCACGATCAATGATCTTTATCGGTTCTCTCTTCACTGTCAGATTTGGTGTGATCTCCAAATCCCGCTGAGAAACCTCACCAATAATACTATCTGGATCGTGCACATATTTTCGAAGATGTGAAACGTGAAACACATCGTGTACGCCAGATAACCAGTTGGGTAGCTGCACTTGGTAAGCTAAGGACCGGTCCTCTCCAGAATAGGAACAGGACCTATACAACGCGGTGCCAGCTTACCTGTTTTTCCAAACCTCATCACTCCACGCATTGGAGACACTTTTAAGAAAATGGAATCTCCAACCTGGAATTCCAAATCTCTTCTTCTGCGATCAGCTTAATACTTTTGACGATTTTGAGCTATTTTCAACTTCTTTCAAATATATTCAACTTTCTCTGTAGCTTCCTTGATCATATCAGGTCCAAGAACGAGTCTATCACCTAATTCAATCCAGCATGCCGGTGATCGACATGGAGGACCATGTAAAGCCTTAAAAGGAGCCATTTCGATACTAGCCTAATAGCTATTATTACATGAAAATTCAACCAGATGCAAATGGTCCTTCCAAGAACCACCAAAGTCGAGAATATAAGCGCGGAAAAGGTCTTCTAATATTCGATTAATCCTTTTGGTCTGCCCATCAGACTAGGAATGGTAAGCAGTGCCGAAGTACAGTTTGGTTCCCAATGCGGCTTGAAATGCCTCCCAAAATCTACTAGTGAAGATCGGATCATGATCACTCACTATACTGCTGGGTATACCGTGGAGACGAACAATCTCTTTAATATACAGCTTTTCCAGACTTGCTGCTGTTCGGTTAGATTTTATTGGGATGAAGTGTGTGGTTTTAGTCAGACGATCCACTATAACCCAAACTGCTTCATTCCCCTTTCGAGTGTGTGGCAACCCGTTGATGAAATCCATCAATACTTGATCCCATTTCCACTTCGGCACCTCCAATGGTTGGAGTAAACCCGCCATTTTCTTCTTGTCACTTTTAATTTGTTGACAAGTAGCACAACAACCCACATATATAGATATATCCCTCTTTGTTGTTTTCCACCAGAAAGTTCTTTTGATATCTCTATACATCTTATTAATTCTTGGATGGATATTGAGTTTAGACTTGTGACACTCGTCCAACACTTCCCACTTTAGATCTGGGATATCTGGAACACACATCCTGCCTTTCAATCTTATAATTCCTCTATCATCGATTTCAAAGCTAGAATCTTTACCTTGACATATTCTTATATAGATTTCTCGAAGAACTTATCTTCTGTCTGCTTTCTTGCGATCCTTTTAAGAAGAGTAGGAGTAACAAAAATATGAGCAAGAATAACATGTTTTCTACTCAAGACATCAGCAACTACATTGGCTTTACCAGGCGTATATAGAATGTCTAGGTCATAAGACGCTAGAAATTCCAACCAACATTATTGTCTCAGATTTAGATCCTTCTGGATGAAGAGATATTTCAGAGATTCGTGGTCGGTGAATAATTCAAACTTTTCACCTAAAACAAGAAGGATTTATTAAGTACAACATTAAGTTAAGTTAAACTTTAAAATTTTTATTTTAGAAAAGATGAAAGAGATTCTTACCCAGAAGATAGTGTCGCTAGATTTTCAAAGCAAAAATAACAGCTAAGAGTTCCAAACAGTGGGCTGGGTAGGTTTTCTCACGTAGATGTAATTGTCTACTCGCGTAGGCAATTACCTTCCCATTTTGCATTAGCACATCACCTAAACCATCAACACAAGTGTCGGTATAGACAGATAAACCTTGGTTGCTGTTGATAATAGCGAGAACAGGAGCAGTAGTCAATCTTCTTTTTAACTCTTAGAAGGCTTCATCACATTTCTGAGTCCAATCAAATTTTGCATTCTTCATTGTTAGCTTAGTCAACGGACTCGCTATCATAGAAAAATTCTGGACAAACTTTCTATAATATCTCGCTAAACCCAGAAAACTTCGAACTTCTTTCGGAGTTTGGGTCGCTTCCAGTCTAGAATAGAAGAAATCTTGCCCGGGTCTGCAGAACTTCCTTCTTCATTAACAATGTGCCCGAGAAATCTAACTTCCTTGACCCAAAATTGGCATTTGGAAAATTTAGCGAACAAAATGTTCCTCCTTAATATTTTCAAAATAATTCTGAGATGCTCAGCGTGCTCCTCTTCGATTTTGGAATAAATCAAGATATCATCAATAAACACAAGAACAAATTTGTTCTATACTTCTCGGAATACACGAGTCATTAAGTCTACGAAGTATGCGGGAGCATTGGTTGGTCCGAAAGGCATGACTAACTATTCATAGAAAGTGTCTGGATCCTTGAAAGCAGTCAAGTGAACACAGTCTTCGGCAATTCGTAGCTAATGGAATCCTTGAGCTAGATACATCTTTGAAAAGTATCGAGCGCCGTGTAGTTGATCGAATAGATCATCGATTCTAGGTAAAGGAATTTTTTTTTGAGTGTTAGTTTATTGAGATCGCGGTAGTCCACACACAATCTCAAAGATCCATTTGATTTAGCCACAAACACCACAGCTGAACCCCATTCGAAAACATAAGGACGAATTAATCCTTTCTCTAGTAATCCACAGGTTTGATTGACTAATTCTATTTTTCCCTAGGTGCCATCTTGCGACTTTCATGAACGATAGGACGAGCATTTGGAACTAAGTCAATTCTAAATTCAATTTCTCTGTGTGGGGGTAAAGATTTGACCTCTTCGAACACATCTGGAAATTCCCAGTCGATAGGTATTGACTCTAGACTAGGTTTGGGATATCCCAAGGTATACATCAGGTTATCCCTCTTAGGACTCGGATCTTCACAAGAGATTTCAATGAAATCCCCAAATTTGGTTCTGATCAAAATTATTCGATTATTACAATCTAACTTAGCTTCGTACTTCGTTAGCCAATCCATTCCGAATAAGATTTCAAATTCATCAAAGTCGAGGATGAAAAGGTTGATAGGAAATCTATAACAAGAATACAAGATAGGAACATCTCTATATCATAGTTAAAGATTTGCCGGACCACTAACTGGATTCTTGAAACAAATAGGCTCGTCAACAAATTCAGGTTTTAGTTTTAATTCATTGACGGTTTGTTGGAGATAAATCTATGTGTAGCACCTGTGTCGAACAATACCCTAACAACTCTATCATAAATGATAAGGTTACCTTCTAAAACTCCTTTTTCTTTGTTTTCTTTAGAAGTTGAGGGATCATCTTTTATTGTGTACATTTTTGCTACTTGTGCTTGCTTCTTTTTTAGACAAACTTTAGTTTCATGACCTGGCTTGTGGCAGCAAAAGCATTCCTTGGTTCTTTGACCTGTCCTCACATGTTGATATTCCTTTACTTGTTTCTTTGGCTTCTTACAATCATTTGAATAATGGCCTTTCTCCCGATTACTCCTCTTCTCCTTGCCCTGATCCAGTTCCTTCCCTCCAACTTCCTTTTCTTCCAGTTTGGATTGCTTAAACTTCCCTTCACTTTCGAAACTTCCTGCATATCTAGGGTAGCATATCGATAACCCATATCGATCAAGTTCGAGAAGGATTCTTTTACATGGGCAATCATAATACTCATTCCCCGAATGAATCTTTCATTCTTCTTCAAAGGTGTATTCACCAGCTCCGGATCAAAACAAGATAATTCGTTGAATTTATTCAAATACACCTCAAATGATAAACTTTCTTGCTTCAAGTCTATGAACTCTTGGTACATTCTAGAGATACCAACAGATGGCATATAGCGCTACTCAAACACCTCTTTGAATCGACTCCAAGTGAAATCATCTTCCGGCTCATCTATGGTAACAGTCTCCCACCAAGCTAGAGCTTCCTCTTGGAGTTGCCAAGAAGCTACTAGTCGTATTTGATCGTCTTCCAACTTCAGCCCTCTAAAAATTCTTTCATATGATCGGATCCAGGCTTGGGCTTCAACAACAGATTCCTTGCTAGTGAACGGCTTTCCACCAAGTCTGGAAAAACTTCTAGATAGATCAGCCAGATTTGGCTGAGGTTGAGTAGGTATAGCTACTATTGCAGGGACTTGACCAGTTATAGTGGTATTTCCCCGTCCCCTACCTTATCCTCTTCTTCCGCTCATTCTCACTATCTGTATAGTAAGAAAACTTAATTTAGCCATACGGACAAGATATCTTAGGGAAAATCAACAGTTAAAAGAAGCAGACCAAGAAATTTTAGAGTTTCGGTCTCTCGGTTTATACTCATTCTAGGGTATACTTCACCCTATCTCTAATGAGCCACCGAATGTGTTATACTCCGTAGCTAAAGTTCTTACTTAACCTTTATCTCTAATACCACTTGTCACGACCCGAAATCTAGCGATTGAAAAACAATATCAAATATCTCACTTGTATTCGACTGCCGAAGATTCAAACGTCGAACTCTAGTATGGATGGAGCTTATAACAACATTAGATGAATATAAACAGCGGAAATAAAATGTATTATCATTGATCACAACACAGATACATCATCACCATAATATTCGATTACAACAATTTAGTCCCATTATCATAGTGATATACACGAGATACAATAACAGGATGAAAACACCACAATGGAACAATAACAGTGTCTTCAAATATTCCCAACATACTTCGACTTTGAGAAGATCTTCCAAAAACTCCAAACACTTCAAAAGGTTTCCAAGGCCAAAAGCTTCCATAATCCGATAGCTTCCAAAAGACTTCAAAAGATCCCATGCGAGCTCCAAAACACGGATAACCTGCTTCTAGGCTGCCCGTGTGGAAATTATGGGCATCCAGAGTTTAGGAAGGAAACAATAAACTTCGGGTCAGTCATGAGACTGGTATGAGTAAACAAAAATAGTTGTTTGTACAAAAACAATTTATAAAAGAAATTCATTCATGCTTTTGGAAAATAAAACTACCATAAGACCTCCCGCCACACACACAATGCAATCGCATAATTGGAGGAGATTTCTTCTTATGATAGTCAAATATGCTTGATACAAGAAAACTCTTTTGATATTATTATTAGTGCATAGTGTTGAAAACATTTCGAAAGTATAATATTAATCTTAGCCAGCATATAACCATTATTGTATGCCTACTATAGCTACCATCTAAACAGTGGTGACCATCATAAGTAAATGGCAGGTTATGCAACTAGAATCGTACAAAGCTCATATTGAATGATCGGATTTCCAACAAAAGTCAGGCCAAGGAACTTCCTTATCAAATGGAACGTCTCTAGAGAGACACCCCCAAGAACCAAATCGAATCTCTGCTAACACAAGGCCGGGTTACCTCTGTAACTAGGTAACTCCTACAAGTATGCCATCCCCGGTCGTTACGGACCTTTATCCCGGGATTCACCAACAAATAGCAACAACCACACAATTAAATATCTGGGCTCCATACCATGATACCACCTCTTATCTAGAAGAAAATGGACATACCCTGTAACGACCCGAAAATTTCGTTAACTAAATTTGTCATATTTTCCATAATTTTTAATAAAATGAATGTTAGGAATTTGGTGTTGCCATTTGTTCTTATTAAAAGTTAACAATTTAAAATGAGATTTCCAATTCAATAAAATAATGTAAATATTGTGGTTTAAATTTTGAATGGAATATATGAAAACAAGAGTAATTATGGAATAATATGTTATTTATTTAGAGTATTGAATAAAAAAAATTTTTAAGCCAATGTTAATTAATGGTAATAATGCGATATAAGCTAATAAATTTGATCTCAATGCGATAACCATTTAATGAAGGTAATGAAACAGGATTTAGAAAAATGTATACTAGGTATAAATCAAATAGAAGGAAACAAACGTATATATCGAATTGATTTATGAATAAATACTTTGGATAGTAATTGAATGTACAGTAATGGTAATTTAAAACCTATTTATAGTAAGACTGCATAAGATTCAGTAAATTAAGTGGTGGAAAGATTTTTCCTAGATATACTTTGAAGATGTGAAATTAAAGGTGAATATTAAAATTGGTTAATGTAAAATAACATTGATTAACCGTAAATGGGAATAAATTTGAAAATAAAAATTTATGTTACAAGTGGGTGAAAGTAAAGATAAGGGTTAAGAGTGTTGGAATAGGTATATTAGAATAACTATAAAGTGTAAATGTACGTATTTATAGCAACATGAATTTTTGAAGGAAAATAATTGGTAAACGGGGTTTGGGCTAAGAAAATGTTATTGATTGTTTTGAAACCTTATTTATTATGGGAAATTAATTTAGCATAAGCAAAACCAATGCAAATATCTAATTTATCAGTAAAGCAATAATAATAAATAGTAATAAATGCAAATTATGTAACAATAGAATGTGAAATTTGGGGATAGACGCAAAGTATATATGAGTTGCTAAAAGTATGCATAATAAGTGAAAATTTAATAAATCAATGTCCTGTAGAGGTTGGAGTATGGTTAGTAATAAAAGCTTTTAAAGGAAAAACCTTTAATTTATAAATGAAAATCAATGCATTAAATTAGGTGTAACTAAATGCATGTAAATAATTTTGTAAGAATAAGTTATAAACAATTTATTTTTGCATACCCGATTAAATTGAAATAACAGAAAAGACAAGAACTTGATTTGCCTAGGTATATATATATTGATAAACTATAACTAAATAGAAAGATTGGTAGTAAATAGGATATAAGAAGACAAAGGCAACTAGTAAATTAATAAATGAATTCATAATAATAAGTAGTAATTAATGCACATATATTTGGCATTAGTGATAATTACAAAACTTTACCCATTTATCTAATTTATTTAATTAAATCTAAATCTATGGCAACATTGTTGTAATGATGGTTGTAAGTGAATTTGAATGTAAAAGGGTAACAATTATTTAGGTTAACCATTTTGAGTATGTTAAGTTAAGAATGGCAATCGATTGAATAAATCTAAATTAATTATTTTGTTTTGGTTAATGTGTTCTAGTTAATAAAGGGGAGTTTATAAGAAATGAAGCATGCACTAATGACATGTGTTATAATTCAAATGTTATTTATACCCATAAAATGTCTGTTTACTGAATAGAAAGATTTTAAATCAATAAGCGAATTTATTGAGGTTCCAATTTATAATTTATAACGTTTAATGTAGACTCAATTACAAAATTGACTTAAATCATGCAGTTAGCGTAGATTTGTTTTGTAATTGGAGTAGTTAATCCTATAAGATGAAGTTAATGCTAATTCTATTTATAATTGGACCATTTGTTGATATAGATTATAGAAAGCAAGATGTATAAATTTAATTAAAGTATCAACATTCAACAATTGTAATTATTGAAAATTAAAATGGAAGTTGAGGATAATAAGGTGAAACCATGAACAAATGTTAATGCATCCTTATTACTGGTAAAAGATGAGTATATAAAAGTTTGAAAATCAAAAATAGGTATTTGAAAACTTAATTTATAATTTCTAAATATAAGGAAGTGGAGAAATTAACACTGCAATGGATAGACTTATCAGCTTTTAACTTACATCTAAATTTGTTTAGATCAATCTGGAAATTAATAAAATTGTGGATATATTTTGAAACGTAAACGAAACGTCTAGATTTACATTTGTATATACGGTAAAATAAAATGTAAATGACAAGGAATTTATTTATTTCCTAAATCCGTAACATGTGTAATTAATATTATTTATCTTTTGGGACCACTTCCATTTGCACGTTAAAATTCGTGCACACCTATTCTTTTGCGATCTATCTATAAATAGACGATCAAAAAAAACGCTAGCCTCCATCTTCTATCATTTGTCTGTACGTTCTTTTCTTCAACTCCTTCTCCTCCTCAAATGGATGCAAGCCTAGATCTATTTCTATTCAAATTTCAAATGAAAATTCAAACGTCTCAGAAAAATTCCAAAAAAAAAAATATGTTGTAGATTTCATCCACACGAATTTACGCGCAGTCTCTGTTTTCGAAATCGATACTCGAGTCAGCGGCAAATTGCGGTCAAAATCAGGAAATTCGAAACCTAAGTCAATTTGGGCGTTTTGATTTGGAGCGACTATTTGCAAATTGGTTTCTGGGTATTGGAGAGCTCGGCTAGGGAAGTCGTAATGGTGGAGGCGCGTCACCATCTGGTGGCCTGTGGCGGTCTAAAGGCACGGTCAAAGATGGGGAGGGCGTGTGTTGAAATGGGTTCATTCCCTAGACGAGCATACGTGAGTTGAGAAGAAGCTTTATGACGTGGCAAGCTTTAATTAGGTTGTTGTTTAATTTTGTTTTATTTAATTTTTGTTTCAACTCATTAAAGTTGAACAACTTTTTCATATGTTACCCGTTTCGCGCGAAATTTCTTTTGTTAGGATCGTAATTAAATTCAGGATCTGATGACGCTGGTTTGGACAGATTTGGAGACAGTTGGATTTTTGAGTTTAAATTGAATTTAAATTCGATTTAAATTCAAAAGGTGAGTGTTTTAACCCACTCACAACTTCTAAAAGTTTTTATGTTTGTTAAATTTATTTTAGATATGAGTAGAAATTTATTTATGATTGTTGGCATGTTTTATTCAGCATATCGGTTAATTCGCATTTATTTAATTTAACTGTCAATTTAATTCATTTATTGCATATTAATTGACAGTTAGAATTTATTTATTTGCATATAAACTACTAGTTAAATAGTTATAAATTTAATTGAATATAAAATGTTAGTTAATAACTATCAATTATTTCTTGTTATATTGTATATATATTGATGGTTGTTAATCTGATGATGTTTGAAATAATTTTGATTGATGATGGGTGAATGGATGTTTTATTGTATATCATTAAACTACAAGTTATCATGCATTTTTCATTCCATTCAGGATTGTGGTTTGAAATGATATAAAACCGCAAATTTTATTAAATTGCGGAGTGAAATGATAAATATCCGTATCACTTGACCATAGGATAGAAAATTTTATACAGGCACCGTGGTCTATATATAAATTATTTTAAAGTGATTTCTATGGTTTGGATGGGATACGGTTTATAAAAATTTTTAATTTTGATATTTTATAAATGTTATTCTTCTATATATATACATATGAAGTTAAAATTTTTGAATTTAAGCTGTGTATAAACCTATTAAATAAAAATGGGAAAATTGAGAAATGGAATTTGATAATTCATATTATATGTTTAAGTTTGGAAAATTTTAAGGTATGATATTTATAACTGGATTTTTCCAAGATAAATTTAAAATGAATATTCTAGTATAATTTAATTGAAAAAAATATTTAATTGCCAGAAATTGGAGTTTTATTTATGGATTTTTATGTAAATATTCAAGACTAAATAATAGAACATTTAATTTGGTTGAAGGAATAAATTCCAACATTAGTTTTGAAATATTAATACTCCAAATGGATATATATATATATATATATATATATATATATATATATAGAAATTGAAGTGGTTTTGGAACTTGAAAGTGATATTTAAATTTTGGTTTAGACTTTAAATAAAGAAATATATTTGTAAAGCCATGGAAATTATTTTCTTTACAAAGTAACCTTAAAGTCAAACCATATATTTTATATACCGTTGAATATCCAAACCATTCAAGTTTTAGAAGTTAAGGTTTTAAAATATATGAATTTCGAAATATTATGCTTTGAAAGTATAAGTCAAATATTTGGTTTCCAGATATTTTAAATTTTAAAGCAGTATGATTTTTGAAAAGAAATATATTTGGATAAAATGATATCATATTGTTTTGGGTTTTAAGATGATATCGTATTCATAGTTTTGAAATGGAATTTTTATTCTGGTTTTAAAGTATAAACTATTTTAAATGACCGCGGTGTTATAATAACGATTGGTTGGAAAAGAGACCGGGATCGGATATGGACATACTCTCTGTCGATACCGAAAACCACTTTGACTAACCGTGTACGCGGTGGAGCTTTCAGAATGAAGTAGGTTGGTGGCGGCATTTCCTGTAAGGTAAATACGTGGACCCGACTCCCGTGAGTTGGCATAAGGTGGCTAAAACAAGAGCGATTCTCGGACCAATGAGGTCATTCCTCTGATCGGACACTCCTCTTCGATATTATACTTTGACTTTGGATTGATTCAGTGGCCACTTTTATTTTTGATTTTGGGGGAGTTTGTTCGAGGTGGGCGGCAGCTGCGCGCTGCGCGTTTCCACCAGCCCGGATAGCAATTGGTATATCTACCCTGGCATTGCCTAGTTGTGCCGTGTCACCTACCATACCGAGCCTTTACTACGAGTTTTGTTTTGTACCATACCTATGGAGTGCCCTCTGACGACGCCCATTACGGGGGAGATTACGGTACTGTATAGACTATGGGAATATATTCCGTGTTAAGGGCTATATGGGTAACCTCTTAACGCTATTAAAAAGTAAGTTTATTTTATAAATAGACATTATTATAATAGCGCAATATACTACATAGTAAATAGTTTAACGGACCCTTAGGAGATGTAAATCCCGAGCATCTTTTGAGTTACTGTACTCATATTTATTTCTGTTAATTTTACTCACATAAGATCTTTTAGTTCTGACTCGAGTGTTTTTGTCTTTTCAAATTCGCTCAGGTCAGTCCGAGCGTTTCAGAATTTGAGGATTTAGCTCTGGAGGACGAAGACAAAGATTTGTATTACTAGTATCTACTATATTATTTCACTACACCATTTAATTCCGCTACATTGATAGTATTGGTATGGGTAACTCTGATATTCATTGTTCAAGTAAAATAAAATATTTTGTAAAACAGTTTCATGAACTGTATATTTGATTATTATATTTTATCCTTCCGTTGTGAGATTCTGTTTTGTTTTATTTCTTCTCTGTTTTTTTCTTATTTACCCCATAACAATCCGCCCTTCCGTATGGTTTGAATCGTCATGTGTGTCGGTTTAAAGTGTGCGAAAAGGCGGGATGTTACATACCCTAGGGGCGCGACCCTTAAAAATCTTGCTGAAACATACCTGTTTCGACCATTATCTGGTTGTGAGGTTCGACAAAGTATCGTCCAAAAAGCTACTCTTTTCACAAAATCCATGCTTTGATCAACAAATGATCGGCAAAATTCAGCATGCCACACTACCAAATTAGGAGTATATCACTAATAAGCATCAACTACATAACCTTTGAGCTTGTACGTCTCAGAGAAGGGTGTTAAGCTAAGAGAATAAATTCTTCGCCACCAACAGAAATGTATTTGAAAGAAATCGGCTTTATATTTCAAAGTGTAGTGTCATACATACAACCATACAAGTCTGTTCCGGGTTCGAACAGAACCGAAGGCACTTCAAAAGAAGCCCTTGCAATCCGAGCATCCATAATCTCGATCGGACTCCCCATCACATATGGAGATCTCTATACCGGAGCAACTCAGTGTAGAGTCATTCGATAGGTTATCTTATCGTTCTTGAAGACACCCGGTCTTCACCACCGTCTTCAAATGCTTTCCATTTCATCGTATCGCTATTTGGAATGGGTTATATGACACAAATTCCTCTCAATGCTAAACCGAATAGTGAGCGCTTAATTTAAAAACACGTGGATGTATCAATCACAAAAATTTATCATTAATATTCGATGTGGGTTTTGGATAACCAACCGGAATCCGACTCCCTATAGCATCGAAATTCAAATGCCGTTTTACGGGCCAATGGGTTTTCGTATTCACACAGAAACAAATCACAATTATCACAGCTCAGCACAAAGCAATTCACATCACAAAGTATCACAATCACATAACAGGGGTATCAATCAGCTCAAGGCACTTCAATAATAATCAACCATCTAACAATGAGATGAATTAACAGTGTGATTATAATCAATTAATCACATAATTATTTTCATTAATTATCTTTAATTAATGGTTAATTATCCTTAATTTTAAATTAATTAATCCTTAATTATTAATTAATTAAATCTTAATTATTAATTATTTAAATCCTTAATTATTTATTAATTAAATCTTAATTACCTTCATTAATTAATTACCTTAATTAGTTAATCTTTAATTATAAGTTAATTAAATTAAATTAGTAATTAATTACCCTGTAATTAATTATTCTTTAATTATTAAGTAATTATAACTCATTAATCTTAATTAATAATTCAATTATTATTAAAAAAAATTACTTAACAAACTTTTTAATTAATTATCATTAACATAAGAGATTAAGGTTAATTAAGAATTAAAGATCAATATTTCATCTTAATTTACTTTTAATTATTTATTTAAAATAATTAATAAATAATGTTACAATTAAACTTGATTACTTATAAAGATATCTTTCTTAAACTTTTATTAATCTAATACTTAAATTAAAACCATTATTTAAAACATGGATTAAAAATGCTTAAAATTTTTGTATTTTGATTTAAAGTAAAACCTACTTGCTTTCAGCAACATGGGACCCACTCGAGTACACCCTCGAGCCAAAACAGCGTTCACTTCGAGTTCTTCCCCAAAACGACCCGTATGCTTTTCACACTAAAAAAAATTGTTTAAGTTTTATAGAAACCCGGGTGCCAACGTGAAAACCTCTGAACGAAAACTCGAGCTAGTACATTAACTCCCTAAGGAATGCTTCGATTCATAGCCTTCTTCTCCAAACATTCTCACCGATACACTCTAGTAACCGTGCACGTTGCACACTGTTTCGATTGCCTCTGGTCAACGCTATGACCATCGTCCAATCGACGATCACCCCCTCAACCCTTCAAACCACCCAGCAACAGAATCGATGACCAATCCATGATTTGGCTATACGACCCAATCCTGGAACAAAACCCAGCCACCAAGATCATCTTGTTCTCCCTCCTCCGACCATCAGAGGTCACGTGGTTCTGGTCAGAGCACCACTAAACTCCAACGCATCGATCTCCCATACTCCAGCATGGTCAGTTCAACCTAGATGATGCCGTCACCACTAGAATATGATCGATAAAATACAGGGCCAAAACCCTAAAATGTTGTCGCGCCATCGCCACCCCAGTCCATAAATTCGTCGGACATTTTTCTGATGATTCCAAACCTTCAAGCTAGCCACGACCTCGATCTCGAGGTCCACAAATCCACCGATCACCAGAATTTTATAACAACCCATTTCACGTTCATCTTACAAATGCTCGCCATTTACTAAGTTAAAAATCGTGAAATTCTCATTAAAAATCATAGTTTGCGAAGACGAACATGATCAAGCAATCAAAACTTAAATCTTTATCAATTAAATTTTGAACAAAATTTTACTTGGCTGTGTTTTTTCTTACTTTCTAGTAACCCTTTTTATTTTAAATATTTAAAATTATTTCTAGGATTAAGATCTTGCCAAACCCTACTAGTTTTCTTCAGACATTAAGTTCAATAGAGGATCAAAGAATGAGTTTTCAATTTTTAAACAGGTTTGAAACCTGAAAATGTTTTGAACAGAGAATTATGTCTGTTCTCTGACATGCACAGGCATTCTTGCATATATTTACATATAGCTGCTTGCATGTAAACACTTTACAATTTTATTTCAATCATCATCACAAACAACAACTGACAGTTCAAATTTTAAAGGAGTTTACTCACCAATTTCCTTTGAGCAGAGGAGAAGTCTGGGATTCAAAATTTGAAAAGAATTTGGAAATTGCCTTCTGGTTTTGATTTGAAAATCTAGATTCTTGAATCTGGAATTTGCTTGTTGATGTTAGATCTTGAACTAGAATTGTTTGAATTGATGGCTTGCTTGATTGTTGAATTGTGTTTTGCTGCGTTGAGATGACCTTTTGGTTTTTGAAATAATTTGGTTTGGATGACTTTCTTGTTTGAACTATTTGTGTTTTGGATGATTTGTTTTCTGGTTTCTTTTTTTTCTTTGTTCAGTTTTTTTAAATCCTTATAGGCTTTGTTGTATGAAAATGATGGTAAAAGAAAAGAGAGAGAGAGGAGGTAATGGTTTATAAAATTTGTTTTCTATTTTTTTTTGAAAAATAAAACAAAATGACACTTGTCCATAATCATGACATTTGTTAAAACGCTTATTATATGAATTACACTTGTTAATTTATAGGTTAAGATTTCAACACTTGTCTTAGGCATGCATAAATATTTTTATATATAATTTTTAATTTATATTTCCTATTTATAAAATACTTTTCCTATTTATTATTATATACAAATTTAAAGAAGAAATGTTTTAAACCAATTTCACATTAAATAAATTACATATTTATTATTTTAAATGCAAATTATTTTTCTAAGACATTTATTTAAATTTCAAATTCAAATACAAATTCAATTTCAAATTTGAATTATAATCCATTTATATAAGAATAAATCAATACTAATTCTATTTGCCTTAAAAAAATTCAAATTAATTCCAAATTAAATTCCAGAAATTTAAATAAATTACTAATTTTAAATTGATAAAATTTAGGGATGTTACAATTTAAAATTGTATTAAATGAAAAGTGTAATCTAACAAAAAATTATTGAAATAAGCTACTCAAAAATTGCATAAATTTTTGGCTATTTGTTATTATATTAAAAAATGATGAAAGAACTTAAAAAAACAAATATCCAATACTACGTTCGGTTTTGATTATTTGAGTTCTATTATTTAGAATCCTTATGGATATTTAATAGAATTCACATACCAAGATTTTTCTGTACTAGGGCACTTCGAATTGGAAAAAAATATACCATCAATTTAATTATGATGTATGCAAGTAATATAGGAATGTAGTGAATTAAACCTTAATTCTATGGATAAACGTGGACAAATATCTTTTGGTTTCTAGCAGTCTGCTATGAATTATCTTTTTCCACAATAGTCAAGTAATCAAACTAATTAAACTAAAGAAAAATTGGAAGAATTTGTCTACTTACCACAATAGTCACTCTATAAGAGTCTTTAAGAAGCCAAAGTGCAGCATGAGAAAATATATAACCTGCACCTCCTGTCACTAGGACATGCACAACTCTAGCTTTATGGAGAGAAAACTGTATATAATGATAAAGCATTCTAATATCATTTTCCTAACAGGGAAACTTTGATTGTATACTCATTTGACTTCAACGTTGAATGCATTAATACTGTTTATATAATTTTCCACGAGATTGTCTGAAGCAAGTACTAAAATTGTTCGAAATTCGATTAATCAGCCATTTAGTAGATTAAAATTACATGTATTACATATTACAAATAGTTTAAGTTTAATTTTTATGCGACGTTATTATCAAGAAGTCAGCAACATTCACTGTAATGTGTGACTCATGTTCAATAATATCTAATACTAGCAGTAACAAAAGTATAACTGTCCCGCATATGATACATATACTTCATAATATAACCGGAAGGGAGTTATGCTGATTTTTTATAACCATAACAATGTATGCTAAAATTTCTTATATAATCATCTAATTTGATGTATTACAGACTAAAATAACAAAAATATATACAGTTACAACAAAAAAAATCATTAAACAGCAACTAATGAAGTGAGAGGAAAAAACTGAATTAAGTACAGTTACCGAGTAGAACGCAGTTTGAAAGAAGATAAAGCACTGATTTTCAACATATGAAAACGGTTATAAAAGTTGATTAGTCCCTAAAAATTGTGTAGGAAATGAAGAAAACCAATGAAATTATTGAGCGAAGAAACAAATTAGCAATACTAACTTCAGAAGATATCAATTATATCTTATGTAGCGAGAAGTAAAAACGATATCACTCTTTAGCAACGATGTGAAAATAGTTTGCTGACCAAACAAATACTAAAGGAAGGTAGATAAATAATGTCAATAAGTATTAACTTTGTACATTGGCTCTGTTAGCCATAATTAAGCATTCATTAATCAGGCAAAAGAAACAATTTAATTCAATCAGTATGCACTAGAGTAATGTGGTTTCCTAAAAGTGAACTTCATTTCAATGTCCTTGAGCTAGTTAATTGAAGTATGTAAAATATATTTATATAAAAAATGAAAAGGCTGAATGCATTAAATTGTAAAGTACTTTATGACAAAACACAATGGAAAAAAAGAATTTGCTTGGTTGAAAAAATAAGCATAGTACATCTGCATTTCTGCGTACTCATCGTATTAGCCAATAGAACAGGTAATGCACATAGTGCATACCAGATTGGTCAATTTTTCTTAACAAAGTGGATGGTTAATGGAAATTAATGAAAAGAAATAATTACACTAGTGGTAAGTACGTTGAGTTCAAACTCAAGCAAATCATTGTATGTTATGTCCAAAAACATGGAGGAAGTGCATAATTGATAGTACACCATGGCAAGAAAAAACCTCAGTAAGGATGCCGAAAAGGCCGATGAACTATCAAATTTTACTATTAGGTAGACGTATGAACGTATGTAAACATGTTAAAAACTTGAGATCAATCTATACCACATAAGTAGACGTATCAGCCTTGTCGGACTAGGGATAACAGTAGTACGTCACAAGGTTTTAAAAATTCATACTGACATGGAAAAATTATCAAACATACATTAAAAGATAACTTTTAAAAAAGATGCACTCATAAATCATGATAGTGCAACATTTCCATCCTATAAATATAAAGAAGAAAAGAAAAAAAATTCAAAAGCCAAACTTAGTCTATAAAATCCTTTAATTATTAGCATTTTGAGTTCTATAGTGGAAACGATTAAAACTGGCTGAGATGGATTCATACATCGGGTTTTAGTTTCACCTAAATTCATCACACAGGGAACAATAGCAAAAAGAATTCATCATGATAGAAAAATAGAACGGTAAATATGCACTTGAAAATGGTGCGTGCACTAAATATGGAGAACATTCGAGTTTTAGTTTCATATGGCATAGTCTCACCTATCATAATTTGGAAATTTAACTATGATTTTTATTCGATTCAAATAAAGTCATTAAGCACTTTTCAATACGTCAAAAATCAACCGTAATAAGAATAATCAATCACTATATTAATAAGTAGATACAAACAACAAGTACAAGTGTCACCAATCATAATAAGGAAAAATTGCTATATACATTCTTTCTTAAACTAAGAATCATGACCAAAACATGAGAAATGGTCCAAATTATTTTTTACCCTTAGCACTCCAGTCGGGTCCTTAATTATTGTTTTAGCGAGAGAAATGGAGGAAGTGGAGGAGGCCCGACTGAGGATGAGGAGGCTTCTTGAAAAGGTAGTTACTCCCGTCATATATATGCAAGCAATAGAATATATGCCTAGAAAAGGCCCGACTGAGGATGTACTCTGATGTTTCCTCGTTTTAGAATATTTTTTTTTCATGCAATAGAATATGTATTTTTTGTCCTATGAGTAAGAATGTTTCACCGCATCCATTAATTTCTTCTTGTAAAATTTCTAACGTGCTTTTTTTCATGAAAAAGGGAGAATAAGACATCCTACATTTTAGAGGGTATTTACAAGAAATACTATACAAATTTTTTACGTTTATCACAAGCACAGGGCAATCCATGATTATTGAACTTAATCGTTCAAATATGCAATCTAGTTTAGATAAATCATATGCATATGCTAGGGTTTTGTAATATGACCATCTTATCTTTTCCCTACACATATGACTACCTTATAATTTTCTAATTGCACTTCGCAACATGGGTAGATACCATTAAGAAAAAAAATCCATTTGTGACGACCCGACTTTCCACTCCCGGAAAATCGCGTCATCTTTAAGAAAGAAAGGGATAGAAAAGAGAAAAGATAGAAAAGAAGAAGAACCAACACATCAGAATCTAAACAGCGGAACGAATAAATTATATTAATCACATAATACTTTACATAGTATCATATACATCAGATATACACAGCATAATCAACTCATTCTAGACAGTTATAAACACCTGTCTAGTTATACAACTCAATACAATACAACTCAGAGAACACACAACGGAAAACATATATACATCTACACGTTGAAGCCTCCTACTCCATTATTCCTCCAGAATTCGTCAAGCCAACGTAAAATCCTAACCTGAATTCCCTTGGCTACTCGTAAAAATTTGAGTACCCAAGAGTTTAAGAAAAACAGAATAAACTCCGGGTCAGACATGGGTCTGGTGTGAGTAAACGGTTAAAGTTGCTTAACTTTAAAAACCTTTTGAAAGAAAAGGTATCACGTAAGACTTCCCACACATAAACATGGAAAAGTTTTTAGCGTTTACCTTACGCTAACCAAAACATTTGATAGGAAATCCGATGATATTATAATAGTGTCTAGGGTTTTCAAATAAATAAGAAATAGCCGAAATTGTTACATTTATTAAATTCCAGCTACTAGCCACAAAAGTGGGTAATACAATCAAAACCGTTGGCACTTATTGGATTTTGGATTCCATACAATGGCAGGGCTACTGGGGTACCGCCCATCACAGTACGTGGTCTAGATCACCGTACCGAGGATTACTCCCTTCATCCCCTGCAACACAAACCCGGACCCGTTCCTTACTGAACAGTTCCAAATAAGACAACCCCGACGGTTGTAGCTATTCAACCGTCCACACAGCCGAAATAAAAAGGGACCTCTAGACAGGGGTAAATCTTACTCTCCAATGGGTGCGACCCACGAAGCCTTGCTGCACCTCCCCTGTTTTAGCCATTCCCGGTTGATGAGGCTTGAGGTTATGATTACCTTTATAGGTCATATCACTTAGAATGCTCATCGTCCACCTGACGATGTTCTGAAAGCATTCAATCCATACAAGTTCGTTCCGGGTTCGAACGAAACCGAAGGCATTATCTCGTTACACTCACTTTGGAATCACCCTCAGAGTTAACAACAATAACCCTTGCACTCTAAACCACCATCTCGAATCTATAAGATCTATTCCGTCAACTCATTACGGAATCACCCATAAAGTTATACCGACGTATAGCCCTTACACCTCGAGTCTTCACAAAGCTCCAATTTGACTCACGACCTAACATTATTTGGAATCGATGTGGTTTTCGAATATCCAAATATGGTAACCCGATCCCGGTCTCATCGAAATCCAAAGCGTTTCTTTTAAGGTCCAAGTTGTTTATAGGTTTTAAAACAATTAAATCCAACTATCTATATATACATAGAATAGATAATTCACAGATCATAATTGATAATCAACACTATCAAATACAGATATCTACATTATCAATATCAAAATAGGTAATCCCTATATCAACATCCCAAATGATAATCTATGTAATCATCACAATGCAATCAAGCATTCATATCACACAACCCCTACTTATTTCATTACTGAGATCATAAAACATCCAAGACAATCAATGTCATCCATTCATACATAAGCAACGATTTACTCATACCACAATATAATTAATTTAAAATGAATTAAATTAACTATCTCCATCTCTAATTAATTTAAAGTGAATTAAATTAATTACTTCTTAATTAATTTAAAATTAATTAAATTAATTACTTTCCTTAAAATAAATCTTTCTTAAATAACCATTAGTTAAACCAATTACTAATCACCATCCTAAATAATCAAGTAATTAATCTTAATTATTCTCATCAATCATATAGATTAATGAACCTTAATTAATTAATCATGCTTTGATTAATTGCTTTTAATCAATCAACTTAAATACAGTAATTAGTTATTCTTAATTACTTTTAATTACTTTATAAGTTCATTGATTTATTACACCAAGTAATAAACCTTTAATTACTTTAACAAGTAATTATTCATTAAAATTTACTTTCCAATCAGTAATTTACCTTACTCAGTTACCTCTGTAATTAATCAATTACTTATCTTAAGTAATTAACCTCATCAAAACTTATTAAGTAAACATACTTAATCTTTTATCAAGTGATCCTATTTAATTAATTAACAAATTAATTTACCTACTTGATTTCAATCATCTCATAAAACATAATCGAGTAATTCATCCTTCAATTTCTCGTTAACCAAATTAATCTTCAATTATCAGATTAATTATATTCAATTATTAATTAATAAACCTTGATTATTAATCAATTCTTTAATCAAAAGTAATTAATCACTAATACTTTTATAATTAATTAATTAAACTTAATTAACTAATTAATTAACTCTTAATCATTAATTAATAAACTTAATTATTAATTAACAATCTTAATTTCAAATTAATTAATTCATAATTAAAATTAATTAATCCTTAATTACAATTAATTAACCTAAATAAAACAGTTAATTAATTCTTAATTAACTTTCATTATAAATTAATAATCCTTTAATTATTAATTAAGAAAACCCAATTAAAACTTAAATAAACCTTTATTAATTAATTACTATTTTAATTTACCCTTAATTACTTAGTTAATAAGTAATTACAATTTAATCAATCATTTGTCATTAATTAAATCATCATCTTAATTAACAGTTAATTAAATAAATAATTATACTCAATTAATTACTTAATTAACCCCTTTTAAATAATTAATTAAATTAATTAATTAACCTATACTTCTTTAATTAACTAACTAATTACAAATTATTAATACTTAATTATTATTTAAGATAAAATATTATCTTAAATAAATCTTGAAATCTTTATTTAACTTAATTCCTTAATTAAATTAAATTATAAGAAATCATTAATTACTTTCACTAATTATTAATTAACAAATCTAATTCCAAGTTAATATGTTATCTTAAACTTTATTTGTTAATCAATAAAAACAATTATAAATTTACTTTATTATTTCCAAAATAAGTTTGATAACAACATTAGCTAAAAACATTTAAACAAATCATATAAATTTCATTTATAAAACAATTCAATTTCATAAACAAGAATTTTACTTTGATTTAAACTATTTAAAGTTTTAGACCTATTCATTAATTTTGAAAATTTTGTTAACACTTTAGTACGGTTTACCCTTTATTTACTGGGAACAAAGCACATGGATTTTTAAATCCTAAAAAAAAAACTGTTTTAATCTAAAAACTCAAAATTGTTAAACTAACAGTTTAACACAGCACATCATTACCCAGATCACACGAGTATAAACCCGAGCCACGACCAAAAATGCACGAGTTTCCCCCGAGTCCTACTCCCTTATTACCCTAACTATACCCAGTACCCAACACAAAACAAACCCAATTCTCTCTGACACAAACAACCCACCGTGCAACCTGCACCCTTGCCGAACCCTCTCTGGTCATCGGCGAACCCACCGCCGAGTCACTCCATCACCCTACAAGCCTTCCCGACCAACCAAACTCCAACATTTAACCCAATTCAAAATCGAGCATTTAGGTGGGACTGAACCCCTAAAACATCACCAGAAAAACCCAATTCGAATTGCCTCCGATCAACTATAGTTGCCAGAACGTCGGCCATAGCTCGCTTATCTACCACGCTTCCTTCACCAGAAATCATATAGAGCTCGACGCAGTTATGATATTGCGGTGAGCAATTTCCCAGTAAAAACCAAACTAGGTTTATAATCAAATTTCAGACAAAATCAGGCAATCACGATGATTTAAAAATGCTTCAACTAATTTTCTTATATTCTCTGATGCACACACTAACTTCATGAAGAGTTTCAAGCAATTCAACTGAATAGATTATCAGTTATGGATCAAAACCCTATTTGCACTAAAAACCCAAATACAAGCTCGATACAGTTTTAAAATTTTTGATTCTCTTTCCACAATTCATAACTTCCAATGACGCTTTGATTCATGTAACTGTTTCAACCAAAATAAATACTTGTTTCCAAACATTGAAGATAAATTGTTTACTGCATTTTTTTTTCTTCAGATAACTTTAAATTTCAGAACTTAGTTTTATTTTTAGTTCTAAAATTCAAACTTAAGCTACTTATTTTGTTTTAAATTTATGTTCTAATTGTTGCCTAAACAAAATAGCTTGAAGTTTAGATTTAAACTTAACTCTGCAGTAGGTCAAAAACAGAGATGATCAAGCAAACAAACATGCACAGTTTCAAAACCATAACCAACATATTAAACATATGACTATACAGAAGCAAACTTATATGTATATGAATATCATCATATATTCATAGCAATCAGCTACTTAACTAATTGAGTTTAATAAAAATGTTTACTCACTTTATTTTTGAAGTGCAGAGCCTCATGAAGAAGGGCAGGAAATTGCAAAAGAAATTTTGAATTTTGAATCTTTAAAAACTGGAGTATCTCAGGTTGCATTTTGAAAAACAGCCAACAAACTTGACCCCAAATCATTTGCATGCACACTTGACAGAGGTGACAGCTTCAGGTAATATCCCTTGAGACTTGCATGTAATTGAAAGTGTTGAGACATGCATGGATTGGAGGCTTGCATCTGATTCTTTAAATCAAAATGCAGATTTTTGATTTAAGAAAAACTGCAGGCATTTGTCTCTTTTTTTTTCTTCTGAAAGTGTTTGAGTTGAGGAGTGCTTCAGATTTTGGTTTAGAGGAATAAATGCAGTTTTCAATTAAGGATTGATCAGATTTCAATTTGAGGAATTGATTTCATTTGAAGATTATTTGAGTTAAGGGGTGTTTATATTTGAAGCTGCCATTATTTCAAATTCTTGAGAAGTAGATAAGAAGAAAAAAAAATGAGAAGGAGATGGATATGTTTATAAGTAATTTCAGATTTTTAAAACAAAAATGTAAATATGACACATGTCTCAATTTCCTTAAATATTTTTAACACTTGTTAAAATAGTGTTTTAAAATTAAACACTTGTCACTTAAGTTTGTTTTAACTTTAAAGAGATTTAAAAGCATTTAAAAAAAATTATTTTCCTAATTTCTAATGGGTTTCTTAAATTTAAAAATACACTTATACATTTATAAATGTATACTAGTTTATAGAATACAATCTTTTAAAAAGAAATGCAACTATATATAATTTAAATAAAATTATACAACATTTTAAACTTATTTTAAATACTACTTTAAAAAGCCTTTGTATTCATTTTATTAAATAAACACAAATAATATTTTCATAAAAAAAAGAAAATACAAAATCTTATTTCTAATTAAAAACATTATCTATATTTTTTTTAAAAACCAAACTATATTATTATTTATTTAAATATGAATGTATACCTTTAAATTCAAATTTATATTCCTTTACAAAGTCAAATCAAATCTAAATCAATATAAACAACTATTTTAAATAAACTCATTATTATTTACAAGCAATATACCTTATTTTGAAATCAATTTAAAATACACAGATTTAAATACACTTTAAACACACTTATAAATTTTGAAAACAATATATCAATTTAGAATTGATTCACACAAATAAAATAATTAATCTTAATATAAAACCAATTTATAACAATAATTAAAATATTACTTGGTTAATTATCTGTGAAAATAACAATTTTGTCAATTCAAAAAATTTAAATTAAGAGATTATCAGCATTTTAAACTCCTGGAAATTCCGGGATATTACACCATTTTACAGTCACATAGTGATAACATGACAATTAAACATCAAAAAAGGATTTATAATGAAAATTTCTTTCGAAAGAGCTTATTAAATATATGTTCGTTAGAGCTTAGAAAATGTTTAGTAGTTAACTATGAACTATGATAAAACCAAAAAAGGTAGTGGTTCTCTAAACATGCTAACAGCTATACATTGCGCATAACTATGTAAATGATGATTAAAAAAATGAATAATTATTTGGTGCAAATTGGAACATTTTATATCAGATATTAATTAACATGTTCTACTATGTTATGCTTAACCTTTAGTATGTTATGCTTACCTTTAGTACATTATCCCTTACCTTTCTTGAAAATGATGGTTTTGCAATGAAGTTAAACGCTTGCAAAACAATTAGATGCCTTAACCAGACATTATACACACATTTTACAAACAAAAGTATTTACAATAGCAATATTTGATAACTTCATATACATACACTATATATGAATTATTTATAAATGCACTTATGATGTAATTTCAAATACTAATAACTATGAACATACCAATTGTTCCCATGTCCCTTCCCATTGTTCCTCATGTTCATGCTTCCTTTTCCACATCTCCTTTGTTTCCTCTTCAATTTTCTTCAGACATCCTTCCTCCTTTGATATCTATATCTAGAATAATATCAGGGCTCAAGTAATAATATAATCACAAAATAAGAATATTAAGGACAAAACAGATAGCTGACAATACCCTTATTTAATTACAATTTCCTCTTACACCATTCTTGGTCTGTTAATATTCTCTAACTTTGATTTAAGCTGCTGCTGGAAGTCTGTAGATCAAAATGTAATTCTGGGTTCAAATTTGAGTTATAAACAAGAATTAAGTTCAATTACTAACATAAACAACTCGTAACCATTTCCATTGTTGTAGAACCATCAATCATTCTACTCGGAACTTTGGACTAGCTTTTGGTTCTCTTCTCTAACAACCATGTCACCTTCAGTCTTTAATTCAAACATATGCAAAATTAACATTAATATATATATTATTAGAACAATTACATTTGAAAACGTAATAATATGTAAGAACATCAATTCTGCTAGTCAATAATGAAGCTTGAAGCTTGTTATCTTTCATGATTAAGTTTAAGTAAGATGTTGACAAGTATAAAAATAAGAAGCAGAAGCACAACTTATAGAGCCGGATTTCTTGAACTTGCTGCTAACACCATCCATTTCTTCAGGCAGATCCTATGTTGATCCATAGGACTATTCACAAGCTGCTTATAATGACTCTTGATATTACCAAAAAATCCATCATAGGTTAGACTTTTTTTCCCTGCATGGTTTTGTTTCAGCTCGAACGTTCTGCGATTCCATTTTTGATTTCCCTTTCTCAGGCTTCATTTATCAGAAATTCTTTTAACAATAACTAGCAAAGAAAGAATGTTATCATAAGAGAAGTTGAGATCTTACCAATTATCATGAATACTATTGTAACAGCTTCTACAAAAGGTAACCATATCAAAACAAAAATTAAATTAACCACACGTACTCTTACAATTATGCAGGGAAAAAATGAAATTTAGACGCATGGGTTTCCCTTCACAACATTTTAGGTTAAAAAAAATGCAAGATCATCACTGTAACACCCCATAAATTTTAGCAATTGATTAATTAAATTAACTAATATAAACATAGGTTTTTTAAGATAAACATATATATAAATTCAAGAATATATATAACCTTGAATTCGAGAACCATTTGCTATACACATGAGGAATTTGAGTAATTATTTAATACGTTTTAGGTTGCTACATTTACAAGTACACATTTTTAATAGCCCTTTGCTATTTAAATTTAAGAACATATATATAAATAATGATTGATTAAACATATGTTTTTTGAGTAAAATTCACCTGATACTTGCGTTATCTCCTACTTTATTACTTAGCATGCACTCAAATCCAAGTTCACAACCACATGAGCAACACCCTAATATTTCGATCAATTTGGGTGTATATATGCATTTTTTGGTTTATAAGTTTGAATTTGATAATTTATAACAATTTTTATAATTTGTTTTTTTTAGGGTGGAGTGTTTTTTTCCAGTATTGAACTTGAATCATGCTGGTGACTTTTTCAGACTTATTGATTTAAAATCACTAATATTATATACATGCATCCATTTCTTGTTAATACAATACTCTACATTGGAAAATATCCCTAACGTTGAAACACTCAAGATTGGTTATGTTACCGAATTTATTTACAGTTCTTAAATAAAATGTTAACCTATGAGAGCGGTTTGTGTAAAAGGCTTATGCAATACATGTATAACCAGGGTCGGAGACCAACTATAAGTTAAATCTTAATGTTTCGCATTTGCATCTGTGTAGGGTCATTATATTTCATTCCGTGATGTAACTTGGATTTCCGTTTGTAGTGGGAAAAATTATAGTGATGTTCGAACATTTTATAAGATGAAACTGGATTGAGATAAATAATTTAGGCACATATACTTTATGATATACATGAATAATAAAGTGTAACAAAATTGCATCAAGATGGATAATTTATTTCCAAAATTGGAAACATACAAATATTTATTCTTACATTTTCCTATTGGATCCATGAGTTAATAACTTATGAAAACATTCAAATTGCATATAATAGCATAAAAGATTTAATACTAAACTCTGTTAAAATTCAAAATAGTCAACATAACATTTTTTATTCAGAATGAGGTTTACTTTGCCAAAAGCACTTAACAATGGCCATTGGGTTTCAATGCATGTCCAGGTTACTAGACTATATATGTTTCTTTAAAACTGTACAAAAACAGAAAATATGTAAGGCCCCAACACATGTTGCTTACATTCACTATAATTTCAAGCATATTTTCCATATAGTGTATATTATTTTAAGGGTATTTTATAATTTAAGGGCCTTATTGCATGAATTCTGGATTATCAAACATAAAAAGGTTATAGGTTGAAAAGAAATCATGAAGGTATTAAAAGATTTCCAAGCCATTAATAATTAAAGTTAGGTGCAAAGTAGATATATTGTGCATTCAGTCAAACACATAATTTAGAAAATATCTAAAATAAGAAAACTCACACTTTAGCTTCTTCGAGATTTTAAGCTGCCTTGAATCACATTTCAGCTCGCTTGAAGAATCATCCTTCAGCTTCTTCGAGGATTCCCGCTTCAACTTCTTGGAGAGTAGCGCGGAATCAAGAATTGAGCGAGTTATGGATAGGAGCTTTTACGATAAGGATGGATTGGTGATTGAGATGGATTCATAGGATGAAGCAGGGATTTAGGGGTGAAGCAAAGTTTTGTAAGTGAAGAGAAGTGAAATGGGGAAACTATTAACCTAATTAAGTTTCGTTCCTAAGCAAAGAAAGAGAAGTGAAAAGCGAGGCGGGCACGACAATAAAGAAGAGGAAAATTTGGCTGCTAAAGTAATTTTTGCTCCCCAGTAATTGCATTGAAGAGCGTCATCTGTTAGATTAGAAAAGGTGCAACTACCAGACCATGGCATGTCGAGTTCATTTGCAATCCTCGCTTGCTATAAAAAGGATATTTTTTTATCGTGTCGGATTATCCGATAATGGTTTTGATAAGATTTTGAACTTGCTATAGTTCTTGTTTCCAATGAATAATGTACTTCCTAAGACTTTGTATGACGTAAAAAATTTCTCAAAGTATTTGACATGGGGTTTGAAAAGATTCAAGCTTGTAAGAATGATTGTTGTCTTTTTAGAAAAGAGTTTCAAGATTTAGAAAGTTATCTGAAACGTTACTCTTCGAGATGGAAGATAAATGAGGACACTAAGGAGATTATACGAGGTGTTCCAACTAAAGTGTTGAGATACTTTCCAATCATTCCAAAATTAAGGAGAATATACAGATCTCAAAAGATGGCAGAAGACCTAAGATGGCATTTCAACAATAAAAGCAGTGATGGAAAAATGCAAGATTATGTAGATTGTAACATGGAATGCAGTGGACAAAAGGTGGAAATCATTTTCATCTGATCCATGCAGTCTTAGGCTTGGTGTTGCTACATATGGTGTCAATCCATTTTCCTCAATGAGCTCCAAATATAGTTGTTGGCCAGTAATTATTGTGACATATAATCTCTCGCCTATGTTATGTATAAAAAAGAAAATATCATGCTAACATTAATAGTTCCTAGTCCAAAGCAACCTGGAAATGATATTGATGTATATTTGGCGCCATTGGTAGAAGATTTAAATTATTTGTGGAATGATGGAATTGATATATATGATGCATTCAGTAGATCTGTTTTAATTTAAGAGCAATTTTACTATAAACAATAAATGACTATCCAACCAATGGAAATCTTGCAGGATGCTGTGTAAAAAGGCAAAAAAGCTTGTCCATTAGACGGTGTCTGTAACGACCCATCTTTCACTCCACAGAAAGACGAATCATTAATAAGAAAGAAAGGGATATAAAAGAGAAAAATAGAGAAGAAAGAAAGGAACAACATAAGAATCTCAACAGCGGAACGAATAAATGATAGAAATCACATAAGATATTACATAGTATACAATATCTATTAGAGTTACACATCTTTATATCACAAATTAGACAGTTATAAACATCTGTCTATTTACAACTCAATATACAACACAATTTTAACACAGAGACCAACACAGCGGATTCACTATATATCTACACGCTGAAGCCTCTTGCTCCATATCTCCTCCAGAATTCGTCAAAGCCAAACCTGAATCCCTTGGCTACTCGTAAAAATTTGAGTACCCAAGAGTTTAAGAAAACAGCAATAAACTTCGGGTCATACATGGGTCTGGTGTGAGTAAATGGGTTAAAGTTGTTTAATTTTGAAAACCTTTGAAAACAAAGGTATCACGTAAGACTCCCCACACATAAATATGGGTAAGTTTTTACCTTACGCTAACCAAAACTTTGATAGGAAATTCTATGACATTATAATAGGGTCTAGGGTTTTCTAATAAATATTCACATAGCCGAAATTGTTACATTTATTAAATTCGAACACACTAGCCACAAAGTAGGTTATACAATCAAGTCCGATGGCACTTATTGGAGATTACATTTCCATACAATGGCAGGGCTACTGGGGTACTGCCCGTCACAGTACGGCGCCTAGATCACCGTACCGAGGATCCCTCCTAATCCCCTGAAACATAAATCCAGAACTATCCCTTACTGTGTAGTCCCGAATAAGGGAACCCCGCAGTTGTTTCGCACCAACTGCCCACACAGCCGGATAAAAAAGGGACCTCTAGACAGGGGTAAATCTGGTCCTACTTGGGTGCTACTCACTTAGCCTTACTGCACCACCCCTGCTTTAGCCATTCCCGGTTGATGAGGCTTGAGGCTACGATTACCTTTACAAGAATACATCTTGGAATGCTCATCGTTCTCCTGACAATGTTCTAAAAGCATTCAATCCATACAAGTTCGTGACGGGTTCGAACGCATCCGAAGGCATTATCTCGTTAACCTCATTTTGGAATCACCCTTAGAGTTAACGACAATAACCCTTGCACTTTAAATCTTCATCTCAATACAAAGCGCTACCTTCGTTAACTCATTTTGGAATCACCCTCAGAGTTAACGACCATAGCCTTTCTCTGAATCTTCACATGAGATGTTATGACCTATCGTTTAAATTGGATCGATGAGGTTTTCGTATAATCAAATTTGATACCCGATCCCGGTCCCATCGAAATCCTAACGTATCTTAGTTGCTTAAGATTTACACAAATCAATTCCATTTAATACTTGAATTCACACAACATTCATCACAAATAAATATCACACATTTACCACAAATATGTTCAATATCACATCACAGAATATCATAGCATATCATCCAATAAATATCAACCAATCCTGACATTCTACTAAAACAATCATCCATAAGCAAGTACTATCAATCCATATTATAATTAATTTAATTAACTTAAATTAAATTAACTACTTAATAATTAATTTCCTAACCTGCTTAATCAACCATTAATTAAATACAAACCATTTAATTAATTAATCACTCCTTTAAATTCCATCTTAATTAATCACCTTAGATTAATTATTCTCTTATTACTTTAAGTAATTAGCCTTAATTAATTTACACAAATTAATTATCCACAAATAATTACAGTCATTAACCCTTAATTACTTCATTAATTAATTAACTATAATTAATTACATTGATCCTTAGTTAATTACATTAAATAATTATCCCAAATCACTTATATAGATTAATTTTCTTTAATTAACCAACCATTAATTACTTTTATTAATTATATTAATTAATGATCCCTAGCTACTTTCTTTAAATTAATTATTAATCATATTTAATAATTAATCTCAATTTAATTACATTATAAAATCAGCTTGATTAAATCATATTTAGTAACTAACTACCCTTAATTAATTAAATTAATTAATTAACTTCTAAATAAACATATTAATTAATTCTTAAATTAATTACTCAAAGTAATTAATTCTTAATTACTTCCACTAAGTAATTATCCTTCTTGTTAATTACACAAAGTAATTAAACCAAAACTATTCCCATTCTTCAATTAATTACATCCAGTAATTACCATTTAATTACTTAACTAAGTAATTACACCTATCAATTTAATTTAGTATCTATACACAATCAATCCTCAAATGATTATCTTTAATTAATTAACAAATTAACTAAATCAAATTAATCACATTCATTGTATTAAATATAATTGGGTAATTCATCCCTTAATTACCTGATAACCAGTTAATTAATCTTTAATTACAGATTAATTATTCTTTAACTATTAATTAATAAACCTTAATTATTAATTAATATCCTTTAATAACAAATTAATCAATCATTAATTACCAGTTAATTAATTCTTAATAATAGTTGATTAACCATTAATTAATCTTTAATTATGGACTCTTAATTATTAATTAATAAAACTTAATTACTAATTAATAAAACTTAATTAAGTACTTCTTAATTATAATTTAATCAACCTCTAATTGCTTAATTAAGTAATTTTTAATTACAGATTAATTAATCTCAAATCATTAATTAATTAAATTAATTAATTATTCTTAATTAATTACTTAATTAACCCTTTTCCTTAATTAATTAAATAAATTAATTAAACTTAAATTTCTTAATTAGCTTAATAATCTCAACTCATTTAACCTTAATTATCCTAAAATAAAACATCATCTTATTTTAATGTGTTAATTATCATTAACACCTTAAACCTTTAGCTTTAAAGATTATCTTCCTTTATTAAATCTTTTAATTAAGATTTTAAAATAAGTTAAAAAAATTACTTAACAACTTCAAATTAAGCATTTTACAAAATTTTCTCAAATCAATTATTCAAAAACATTTATTTTCATAAAGAATAGATATTAAAAACAAGATTCAATACAAAATTTAAAACTTACTTTATTTAAATTTGAAAAACTGGTTTTTATAGAAACCTTTAAAAACTTTTGAAAACTGTATTTAATCTTTCTTCGGGTCTAACTCGAACATTACTCGAAAGCCACTCCGGGTTCTCTCCTTTCTCATTTTTTTAAACTTAGTTAAAATTTTAATTTTAAAAACCAGGTTTTGAAACTCACTCGAACTACTCGAGTATAAAATCGAGTTACTTCCCTCTATCTCTCGAGCATTGCTTCAGTCAGAACCTGCCCAAAACCCAAACGCACCAAAATCATCGTGCGCCATGCACCACCCACGTCGAGGCTCCGACCATCGCCTACACCTCCCACACATCCACGATCGCCTGCATCATCGATCCTAACACCCCAATCTCAAGCATAAGCTCACAAACGAAATCAAGCTACTCAGGAGAAACTAGAACCAGGAACATCACCAGAAATCATCTTGAACCTCATGTCTTCGATCATTGGACATCACGCCACTACGTCCCAAGTTTCGTCAAACAACCATGCCACTATTCCCAGAGTTACGTGCCACTCGATGCTCTCTAGATGACTCCATCCTCCAAATTCAGATCACAACCCAATTTAGGGTTTAAAACTTAATCGAACAATCCCCAATGCCACGGTGGATTAACCACCTTCCAACCAATTTTGTTGAACAATCCTACACCTCGACCTCCTCCAGTAATGGCCTCGACCACCAGAAATGCATCGGCTACCAGAAAATTCCAAAAATCCAAATTTTGGTTAACCCTGAATAACACATTCAATCCAAGACTAAAATTTATGATTTATCTCTTAAAATTCATGATTTAAGACAAGGATTCATGTTATAAAAGAAAAAAAAGATTACAGAGTTTGAATTTTAACATATATCAAAAATTCCTATGGTTATTTACTTTTCCAGGTGATATTCAAACTTTCCTTACTTAATTTTATTTTCAACGCTTAGATTAAGTTTAAAAATACAATTTTTTGTTTGATTTCCAATACCTAACAGAAAGCAGATGGAAAGATTTGAATTTTGATAAACTTTAAACTCTGAACTTATAAACGGAGATATACTCAGGCAACCAAACATGCACACTTCCATCAGATGCATACACACACAGATTTACCTATATATACACACATGCAGAGCACTCTCCAACATAGAAATTCACATGCAGCAACTTCATTTAATTAAGCTTTTTATGCAAAATGTTTACTCACCTTTTTGAAAAAAAGTAGAGAGCTGGAAAAAAAACTGGCAATGCTTTACTGAGCTGGGAACTTTGAATTGCTGAGATGATTTTAAAACTTTGACTTCTTTTAAAACAGAAATGCTTTGAAAACTTGAAAGTTTGCACTGGAAATCCTTTTTAACTTTGATCTGCCTCAGATTTTCTTGCTTGACTCCTTGAAAACGTTACAGGCTTGATTTTGAAACAGAAAAATGGTTGCAGCATTTTGAACTTGAGTTTGAGCTTTTGAAAATGATTTCAGGTTTGAGGATAAATGGTTACAGGATTTTTTTACAAGTCTTGATATGTTTTGAGGAGTGTTTGCAAACTTTGGTGCAAAAATGGCTACAGGGTTGTTGAAAAAACATTGCAGATTTGGTTTTGAACTTGTAAAATGTTTTATAGGCTTTGATTTTAATTATAGGAATGTTTCAGGTTTGTAGATTCTTGTGGATCTATGGTTTAAGAAAGAGTTTGTGTTTTCTTGCATTTAAAATGAGAAGATAAAGAAAGAAAAAGAAGAGAGGGAAGATGAATGTTTATATAGAATTGAATTAGAAATTATTCAGATTAAAGAAAATGAAAAATAAATTATGCCACTTGTTATCACAACTTAGATTTGTCATCTATAATAATTAGTCACCTAACACATGTATTTAACATATTTAAAAATTCAACACTTGTCATTTTTTTTTATTTTCATTTGTTTTAAAATTATTTAAAAACCTTTATAATGAATTTCCTACATAATTAGTAATTTATTAATTTATAAATGATTTCCCAAATTTATATAAATAAAACCTTTAAAAGAAAATAAAATAAAAACCCAATTATATTCTAAATAATATCATATCAAAATATATTTAATTCATTTTTAAAGGTTAATGTCAAACTATTGTATTTATTTAATAATAAATAAACACTTCCAAATTTATATAAATAAATTTCCTTTAAAGAAAATATTGCATACAAATCTTATTTTAAATAAAAACCTTGCTCATATATTTTATATCCAATTTATTTAAAATAACTATCTTTAACAATTCAAATTCAAATTCAAATTCAAATTCAATTTAAAATCCAACTTAAAAATCAATTCAAATATATATATATATATATATTTAAACAAACACATTATTAAATTTGTAAATAATTATTCTATTTTAAAAAATAACTTAAATAAATATATATATATACACACACATATTTAAACAACACTTATTATATATAAAAAAATAAGTCTATTTAAAACCTATTTATATCTATATTTAAAAACATCACATTATTATTTATTGTTTGAAAATATCAAATTTTACCAATTTTAAATAATTTAATAATAGATTATCACATTTTAAATTCCTTGAAATTCCAGGATATCACATTCATCCCCTTTAAAAGAATTTTGTCCCTGAAATTTAAAACAAAAGATAATTTTAAAAGTTTTCATTTTATTTCAACAATCCAAGCATACATGTCAACCATACTCTATCAACCAGTCAAACAATTCCATCCAAACAAACAACTTCATTCAAACAAACATTAGTAGCTATTCGGACACAATTCCGGATAAGCTTCCTAAAACTATCTAGTGTTTCCCAGGTACAGACATTAGAATACTCGCTCTACTAAATCCAAACTGGCAATACCACTAAGCTACTGAGCTCCTACTCATCTAGATCTACAATCTACACAAGATATCTGACCTTAGTCAATTCTGACTCAACTATCAAATCCTTTTGAACTGCTAGTTTTAAAACCAGTGATGGATCATACAGGTACTCCCTCAGAGATACGTTAAATACCTTGTGAATCCCAGCCATCCAAACTGGCAATTCAATCATGTAAGATGAAACACTTATCCATACAAAAAAAAGAAAAATCCAATACACTTCGGAGCTAGCTTCTTAGTCTTACCAAATATGATTTGTCCCTTTACCGGAGAAAACCTCATCCAAAAAACCAAATATCCAACTTCGAACTCCAAATTCTTGGTTTCCTAACCACACAACTCTACTGACAAACGTGGGCTGCCTACATCCTTCCTTGATCAGCTCAAACCTTCGCAAATGTTTCTTGAAACAAACTGATCAAAACAACCCAACAAAATGATCCTCTTAAGATATACTAAAATCACACAAACTCTACTTCACAATTATTAGTAGACTTCAAACTTACTTCTCCTATCCGAAAAAGACAAAACAGATGCACTTGCCAATCTGGCCTATAGGTTCTGAAAAACTTCATGTAGCAACTCTCTAATACAAAATACTGCAACTCCCGGTTGCTTCCATTCTAGATTAGCTGCCACCCTGCTTTCGCTGCACAATTATGATCTAGAGTAGATAAGAATGTCGACGATGAACATGATCACAAACTTGTCCAACACTTCCCGAAAGACACGGTTCATCAGTTCCATAAAGAGAAAACACAGAAGTCGCATGAAATTCTGAGCTGCTCCACCAAACCCTCTCTCTAGAAGACATTCTTCTACTTAGCTGAACCACCGGTGTAACGCCCCACCCCGAGACCCACCTTAGTAAAGAGAATTAATGAGTAATTCCGTCTACTAAAGCGGAGAATATGGCTGGTTAAGGGCGACCATCTATAACTTTGTTTTAAACATCTACTGAATACGTCGATAAATGCAATATAATTTTTCTTTCCTATCTCAATAGATCGACATACATAGTAAATGTTTAATCCAAAACTATAGGTGGTTGACGGATCTATCGGAACAAAATACAATAACTAAATGTAAAGCACATCACAGAATAGTAATCGACATCCTATATATACATGTACACTGATACATGTTTAGTACAATACAATATGAATACAATAAAGGTGGTACTCTACCACACCATATACATCAAATCAAATGTAAAAACATCAGAGTATGCGGAAGAAATTAACTGCTCAAGCGAAAGAAGAGATGATATCCAACACCAACTTCAAGCTAAGTCCAATAGATGATACCTGAAACAACTCGGTCTGACCCGAGTATAAATACACAGGTCAGTCTAGCTACACAAATCAGTCAATATCGATAATATGAAGCAGAATGGGTATAGTGATACTTCTTCTCGAATGAGGAGAAGGATTAGATAACTCATAGCTCAATACTTAGATAACAAACGCTACCTAAGTGACTAAATACCTCGAAAGAGGTAACTCAAACTCAATACTCAAATAAAACACAAGTGCCTCATATCATTAGCGATAACCGATAATGAACTCAAATCAACTCATATAAAACTCAAGCAAAACTCAAATGGTTCGATGAACCAATACTCCGAAAAGGAGAAAACTCATCTCAATCACAAATAGAAGTCATGAAAGCAACACAAGACAACTCCATAAGAACGTGAGATCTCAAACTCATAAGTAAGCCAAGGCGGCTAAATCTCACACATACATCTCAATCATAAAAACTCATGGAACTCGATACGAATACAAACTCATAAAATCTCAAATTCAATAAAGAATTCGATGCATGTTCAAAACTCAGAAAATCTTAACACTAATGCACCAAAAACGGCGAATTCAAAACTCAGAAAACCCGGATTGGCCATATCCCTAAATACAATGCCGAAGCAATGCTGCACGTGCTAAACTTAGACGGCCGAAGCCTTAGACAAGGTCGCTAACACCTTCCAAAGCAGTTCGTCCTCATGACAAGGTCGCTGACACCTTTTCAAAGCAGTTCGTCCTCATGACAAGGTCGCTGACACCTTTCCAAAGCAGTTCGTCCTCATGACAAGGTCGCTGACACCTTTCCAAAGTAGTTCGTCCTCATGACAAGGTCGCTGACACCTCTCCAAAGCAGTTCGTCCTCATGACAAGGTCGCTGACACCTTTCCAAACTAGTTCGTCCTCATGACAAGGTCGCTGACACCTCTCCAAGCATTTTGTCATCCCTAACAAGGTCGTTAACACCTCCAAAGCAGTTCGTCCTCATGACAAGGTCGCTGACACCTCTCAAAGCAGTTCTGTTAGGTAAACATCGTGAACGTGTCACAAACTCACGGATAGGAACCCGAAAAGTGTTAACGTGTGTCCCATACCACACATTCGCACTTAGCGGTTTACTAGCCGTTAGTCGATGCCATACTAAAAACATCATAAAACGCAGAAAATTATATCTCACCTAGTCCCATTGGCGAGTGATAAAGAGATACCATACTTATCTCATCACATCGACAAGTGAAAAACATCATGATGGTTTCTCATAAACCATAAATCTCAAAATATGAAATCATAAACTCAAGACTTGCCTTATGTCATTGGCAAGTAAATAAAACATCGTGATGGTTCTCATCGATCAAACTCCTACATAGGAGATCTCAAACCATAATACTTGCCAAATATTGGCCATCTTAAATAGTTCCAATAAATATGAATTATAAAACTCAAAATACGCCATAAAATGGCAAAACATCTCAGAATCATTAAACTCAAATAGCTTCGATCGTACAAGTCCGGAATTAACCGAAATAGTAAACGCACATGTCCCATACCACGTGTTTTACTAAATCGTTTAATTCTCTTTCTTATACGTTCGAATAGTACAAAAGTATGTGTTTTATATTTAAAATAGTTTACTAAAGAAAACAACCTTTTAAAACTTTTTCCCGAAAAGATTAATAAAACCCATATTTGAAATTCTTTTATTATAGGGAATAAATAGGTTTTTTTTAATTAGAAAAATAATTTTAAAATACTATATCATAATAATTTGAAATGTCCATTTATTTCAAAAATTACTTCAAAAATTGTTTAGTGAAAACTATACTCGAAAACAATGAAAAACAAGAAAGATAACTCAAGACCAATAACTTGAGTTCAATACGAATTCAATTCAAATTTAACTAAAAATCAATCCGAATTCTATTTAAATTTGAATTACAAAATTTTCAAATATGGCTAGCCTATAGATAGGCATCATTGCTCTCAAAAATATCAAAAACATCATCAAAACCGGAAGAGAATAAGACTAAAAATGAGCTAATACAATTCTAAGGTCAATGTTTGTTGTTGTTGTCATCTTGTTCTCAGGACAGCAACTTATAACCATAATTTCGACCAAGAAAGCTTAAACATTCCAGAAAACATAATGAACAAATCTTGTAGCACATAACTTAAGCTTTCTGAAACATCTAAAATTATCAAAATCGGATAAGAAACGAAGAAGTTATAGCCAACTTTGTTTCAGCCTTAAGCACAGAGCAAATATTGCTTTTGCTCTCGGGACAACAGTAGAAAAATTAATTTTTGACATATCATACCTCTAAATTATAGAAAACTCAATACATAAAAGTTGTAGTATATGATTTTTGATTTCCGAAACATCTAAAATTATCAAAATCGGATAAAAAACGAAGAAGTTATGGCCGATTTAGTTTAAGCCTTAAGCACAGAGCAAATATTGCTTTTGCTCTCGGGACAACAGTAGAAAAATTGGATTTTGAAATAGCAAAACTCTAAATTAAAGAAAACACAATACATTAAAGTTGTATAATATGAATTAAGCTTTCTAGAACTTTAAATGATATCAAAATCCGATAAGAAATGCGAAAGTTATGCTTAGATTACTAACAATATTAAGCACAGAAATTTGACAGGGCAGAGACTATTACTCTGTTAAAATTTCGATTTTGACCAAGAAATATTCAAAATATGAGAAAGTAATTAAAATAAAAGTTCTTCCTTAGAGAATTATCTTTCTACTGCGAAAAGATTCAACACAATTGGGTTTACCAATCGAAAGGTATGTCCATTTTACTCTCAGGTATTAACTCATTTTTTTTTTTATATGGCTGAGCTATAACGTTGGTTTCAAACTCAATTTCAACCAATTTAACTGCAGAATTTCGAAATATGATTAAAAGAAAACTTGTAGCTAAATGAAAGATATTACTACCACAAAAAGTTTGAGTCAATTTGGATTATTCTACCATATATTATCGTTGTTTTACTGCAAAGAATTTTTTTTTAACAAATTTTCAGCAAACAATAACACAATAATCAGACAAGTTTTCAACCAAATTGCATATAATTAAATCAACAAACATTCAAACAATGATGTGTGGCAAACATAGATTTAGATGTGAGTGATTAACTCACCTCTATCCTTTAATTCAACAATCGAGATTATCAATTCAGCCCAAATTTCCAAACTAGCAAACCCTAAACAGAGAAGAAGTTAATAGATTTTCACTATAAATTAGATTTTGATGGAGATATTGGTTTTGGATTGAAGATTACCTGAGTTTATACTTAAATCCATGTTTTAAAACATCCATTCTTCATTTTATTTTGATTAATAGAGCATAGATTGGGAGAATGAGAAGGATGCCATTATTTTTGAGCTTCAGAAGTTTTTAACTGAGAGGAGAGAAGTGAGTGAACGTACAGACTTTTCTCCTCTTTCTCATTCTTTAGTAACATGTTAGGGTTTAATTGTACTAATGGACTTAAGCCCAACAAGTAATTCAACCACTTATTTCATGTTACAATGCATACTAATGATGAAATTTATACTATTTCAAGTTCCACTTCTTAAGAATTAAGAAATTCATTACTCGTGATAATAAAAATGTTTTGCACCCGATTAAAATATTATTTACATAATTGGAACATATTTATTATCATATTTTCCTATTTAAAGAAAATAGCAAATTTACATTATTAATTACAAAACTCATTGTAATTAACACTATAAATTACACAAAAATCACATTTTTATGTCATAAAATTCTATAACTCATTTCAAATATAATTTTATGCTCAACTTATATTTTTAAACTAAATTCCATCATTTTATTAAATATATCCCATTTTAAAATTAATTACTTCTTTTAAAAAACTATATATATTAAAAGAAGTAAGAGCAATAATTAACAAAATTATTGCATTAACTCTAAATAAAACACATTTTCCTCATTTATTTATTAAATCAAACCATCTTAATAAAGTCTTCAAAATTCTATTTTCTCATTTTATGCTCAAATATATTGTTTATTCCCAATAAACAATTTAAATTCCTCTTTAATTATTTATTTACACTATTAAATTATAACTATGGTTATAATTTAATATTTTCAGGTAATCGCTAAAACCAGGGTTGTTACAGACTCCTCTCCTTACAAAAATTGCGTCCCCGCAATTTTCTAAAAAAAGAGCTGTAAAAACATAAAAGATACAATCATTGAAGGATAAAGACAAGCTCGAATTCCAAACCATTCGTACTCTCAATATAGAATGGTAGAAGAAAAAAAATAAGGAAAACTCATTTGGTTAATTCAATGGCCCATCATATGCTAATATAGGGATTAACAAACCATCGAATTTTCCAAGCAAATCGAAAGAATTTCGAAGATATCCCGTCTTCAAATCAAAACTCAATAAGATGCTCAACAATTAATCAATCGAAAATGATTGGTTTTACAAAACTCTACGAATAGAATTGGGATCTACTCACTTAAACCCGAACTCTAAGGAATAAAGAAGATCATCAATAAGATTTTTCGCATAAATATACAGAAAGAACATCCTCACAACAGGGTAGACACAATAGAAAAGATGGATAAATCACAAGATGGCTTCTCACAAGGCCACCAAACTCGAACGACCGCGAAAATGCACGTCGTTAATAATAGCCCAAAGATAGAATATACTCAAGAACATGGATATAAGATCGAATTATCTTTTAATCCAAGATATTTAGAATTTTAAATCTCGACATCTTTTAATTTTTTTTTAAAACTCTATTTTCAGCATTTGAAAATTTGCAAACTTTTTACTATATTACTTAGTAAGTAATTTAAAACTCAAATTAAAAGCCCAAATTTCTTCTCTTACTTTAAAATAAATTTTCAAAGAATTTTGTAAATCCAAAATAATTTTCCTCAAAATAAATTAAGGGTTTAAATTCTCTTTACTCTTTTTTTTTATTAAACCACTTAAATCGTTTAAAAAAAATCTTCAAATCCTCTTATAACTCTTCTCTCAAAACATCCAATGTATATAATATAGATTCTAAAATCTCAAAATATAATTTCAATAAATTATAGCTCAAAGTAAATGAATAAATAAATGGCACTACCTCGCCATTGAACCTCTAATAAATAGATATATCAGTTGGCTGCAGAGTCGATCGAACGATCAAAACTGCCTCGCCACTCTGTTACTCATCTCTAAAATCAATCGCTGCAATTACCATTCAAAAAAATAAATTTAATATATAATCTCAAAATATTATTTTCAAATCTCAATTTTTAAAACACAAATCATCGTGTTTGATTGCTTCATCATAGCATTTAGGAGATTCCTATCGATAACGTTGATCAGGCGTATCGACTAGAACTCTTAACTACTCGATGGATAACTCAACACTCTCAAATTATTTCTATGAAAGAATACTGCCCATAAAAATATATTCTCAAAACATTCTTTGATTTTTAAAATATCTCAAAACTCCAATTTCTCTTTTTAAAACTCATATATATGGCTTCAAAAACTCAAACCAAAGAACATTAAGAGAATGCATCGAGATATTCCTAGAGTACGCGATTCACAAAATCAACAGAAGGAGATGGAGTGTTTGTCAACTCCTACATGAGGACGAGTCACTCTCGGAAATCATCAAGACCAAAGATAAGCTAGATATTCTCCTCGAAGGAAAAGAAGCATACAAACCACAAATCATTACTTCAAACAAAGTAATGCTGCAAAGGATAACACTGATTGAGTATTCGAAAAGGATATTTAAAGAAACTGAATGACAAACACAATCGAACTCGAATAATCTAGAAACTCACCTCATTCCTTAGTGGATATCCTCGTGGAAGGATAATCGAAGAGCTAAGAGCCAGGAATAAGGTTACCTCAACATTCGATGCCTGATTGGATGTCAAATCCAAACGGACTCACAAAAATCAACAAAGTCACCTTGATTGGAATTCGAGATATATCATCAATATCTCGATACTCAAGAGTGAATTCAAAAACTTTGGAATCATCATTAACATTCCAAAGTGATAGAAATAATAAACCAATCAAAATAGGAAACCTAAATATACAATAGGATCCAAAAAAAAGGATTGGACTTAATATCAAATAAGTCAATCCATCTCAAATCAAATGCATCTCAAGATCGTGAGTAACAAACAAATACTCACTAAAGAAGCAACAAATAGAAAACTCAGAATGCTTACAACAAGCCAATCGTTGTGGATCCTCTCAATAGGATTCACAACTCTCAAAGGAATGCAACGAGAATGCTCAAAGAAATCAATTAGCTCCATCGATACGAACTCACTTGTATCGACAAAAATAAGAATAGAATAATCTCAAATAAGATTATTTATAAGATAAGATGACTTCCAACTCTATTATGGAATACGATGTATGTTTTCCTAGACATATTCCATCTCAACAATCCCAAAACTCGAAAAGAATCAAGGCTCGATTCGAAAACAAGCTTGAATAAAGGACAACGATTCACGCGTATTGTACTTCGATGTATCATGATATACGTACTGTTCTATGTTTATTCTACTTTGTTCTAATTACGGCTCTGATACCAAGCTGTAACGCCCCACCCCGAGACCCACCTTAGTAAAGAGAATTAACGAGTAATTCCGTCTACTAAAGCGGAGAATATGGCTGGTTAAGGGCGACCATCTATAACTTTGTCTTAAACATCTACTGAATACGTCGATAAATGCAATATAATTTTTCTTTCCTATCTCAATAGATCGACATACATAGTAAATGTTTAATCCAAAGCTATAGGTGGTTGACGGATCTATTGGAACAAAATATAATAACTAAATGTAAAGCACATCACAGAACAGTAATCGACATCCTATATATACATATACACTGATACATGTTTAGTACAATACAATATGAATACAATAAAGGTGGTACTCTACCACACCATATACATCAAATCAAATGTAAAAACATCAGAGTATGCGGAAGAAATTAACTGCTCAAGCGAAAGAAGAGATGATATCCAACACCAACTTCAAGCTAAGTCCAATAGATGATACCTGAAACAACTCGGTCTGACCCGAGTATAAATACATGGGTCAGTCTAGCTACACAAATCAGTCAATATCGATAATATGAAGCAGAATGGGTATAGTGATACTTCTTCTCGAATGAGGAGAAGGATTAGATAACTCATAGCTCAATACTTAGATAACAAACGCTACCTAAGTGACTAAATACCTCGAAAGAGGTAACTCAAACTCAATACTCAAATAAAACACAAGTGCCTCATATCATTAGCGATAACCGATAATGAACTCAAATCAACTCATATAAAACTCAAGAAAAACTCAAATGGTTCGATGAACCAATACTCCGAAAAGGAGAAAACTCATCTCAATCACAAATAGAAGTCATGAAAGCAACATAAGACAACTCCATAAGAACGTGAGATCTCAAACTCATAAGTAAGCCAAGGCGGCTAAATCTCACACATACATCTCGATCATAAAAACTCATGGAACTCGATACGAATACAAACTCATAAAATCTCAAATTCAATAAAGAATTCGATGCATGTTCAAAACTCAGAAAATCTTAACACTAATGCACCAAAAACGGCGAATTCAAAACTCAGAAAACCCGGATTGGCCATATCTCTAAATACAATGCCGAAGCAATGCTGCACGTGCTAAACTCAGACGGCCGAAGCCTTAGACAAGGTCGCTAACACCTTCCAAAGCAGTTCGTCCTCATGACAAGGTCGCTGACACCTTTTCAAAGCAGTTCGTCCTCATGACAAGGTCGCTGACACCTTTCCAAAGCAGTTCGTCCTCATGATAAGGTCGCTGACACCTTTCCAAAGCAGTTCGTCCTCATGACAAGGTCGCTGACACCTCTCCAAATCAGTTCGTCCTCATGACAAGGTCGCTGACACCTTTCCAAACTAGTTCGTCCTCATGACAAGGTCGCTGACACTTCTCTAAGCCATTTTGTCATCCCTAACAAGGTCGCTAACACCTCCAAAGCAGTTCGTCCTCATGACAAGGTCGCTGACACCTCTCAAAGCAGTTCTGTTAGGTAAACATCGTGAATGTGTCACAAACTCACGGATAGAAACTTGAAAAGTGTTAACGTGTTTCCCATACCACACATTCGCACTTAGCGGTTTACTAGCCGTTAGTCGATGCCACACTAAAAACATCATAAAACCCAGAAAATTATATCTCGCCTAGTCCCATTGGCGAGTGATAAAGAGATACCATACTTATCTCATCACATCGACAAGTGAAAAACATCATGATGGTTTCTCATAAACCATAAATCTCAAAATATGAAATCATAAACTCAAGACTTGCCTTATGTCATTGGCAAGTAAATAAAACGTCGTGATGGTTCTCATCGATCAAACTCCTACATAGGAGATCTCAAACCATAATACTTGCCAAATATTGGCCATCTTAAATAGTTCCAATAAATATGAATTATAAAACTCAAAATACGCCATAAAATGGCAAAACATCTCAGAATCATTAAACTCAAATAGCTTCGATCGTACAAGTCCGGAATTAACCGAAATAGTAAACACACATGTCCCATACCACGTGTTTTACTAAATCGTTTAATTCTCTTTCTTATACGTTCGAATAGTACAAAAGTGTGTGTTAACGCTAAAATTTGAACGCTAACACCCCGGTGTATGTAGTGAGATTGTGAAAGCACCACCCGATAGCTCGGGAACAGATTATAAGCAGATAATAGTGAAAAAGCAGTAAACAACAGCAATTTTATAGTGGTTCGGCTTAAGAGAGAGCCTACGTCCACTTTGAATATCTTTATTGACGATTTGATTACAAGTCAATGCAGTTACACTTTGATTACAACACACTTTGAGTTTCAAGTGACTTAGAACAAGTAGCCTAAACTTCAATGTCGATCCAAATCTTTGAACACATGTTAGACATGTTTGATTTCTTCGTGAAGTTCCTTGAAGGTGTTGAAGTGGTTCAGAATGCAGCAGAGTAACATCGCTTGAAATGAATGAGCCAAAAGTCCCTTGAATGTTGGGGGTGGCCATGTATTTATAGGCAAATCTGGATAGGAATTTTTCGCCCATGTCCTGAGTCGTGACCGACTCAGGCTAAGCCGTGGCCGAGTCAAGTTGAGTCGTGGCCGGCTTATCTGATTAAGCATTTGGTCTTCTCACTAGCCCATTCTTTTGCTGGATTCTAAGCCAAGTCCTGAGTCGTTGGCGAGTCAATTCTCATTGGGACAGGCATTGTGGCAATGGAATACGACTTAGTGGCTTTAAGTCGCGGACGAGTCATCCTGAGTTATGAGTCGTTAAGTCATTTCTTAGGTCGTCAATCCTCTTGAGTCGTTTCTTACGATGAGTCGTGGACTTGTTGAGTCGCTGAGGCGATAGCTTTGATGAGTCGGTAATGCATTGAGTCGGTCTGCCTTGTGAGCCGTTAACTAGTTAAGCCACTGCTCCTTCAAGTCGTTAACTCGTTGAGTCATTATCAACTCTGAGTCGCTGCTTACCTTGTGAACCGTTAACCCCTTGAGTCGTCCTATCCCTCCAAGTAGATGAGTCGGTCCTTCCCTTGAGTAGATGAGTCGGTCCAGTCCTTGAGTAGATAAGTCGGTCCAGTCCTTAAGTAGACGAGTCGTTGGGTAAAACGAGGTTAACACTTGCCCCTCGAAGTACACGCCTAAGTCGTAGGTCGTGTGCTTCGACTCATCCTGTCTCGTGTGCCGATTCAACTTTCACTGCTCACAGCTATAAAATACTTGAGTCGTCACTCTTACCTCCTTCTTCCCAATACCTATCTTTTAAGTCGCATCTGCCATTAATACTTCTCCGAACCTTCGAAGGCGTTTCCGAGCTAATCAGTTGACGACTTATCCTTGCTATTACATTGCGTAAGTGAATTCAATACTTGTCCAACCATGTTTGCCGTTAAATCGTGAATCCCCATCCTCTGATTCTAATCCAACGTCATGCGTGGCGTTGCATCCTCGAGCCAAGCTGCGATTGATTTCCAATCGTCATTAGCTATGTTGTTGCGGCTTACGAGAGCTCAGCTACGTGTTGGATGTACGATGGACCTGGGGCGATTCGAATCTGTCTTTGGCGATTTGTTGGTGCAGAGAAATAATAGGTTTTACTGAGAAAGTGGTGGATTTGGAAGAGACGAAATGACCCTTAACGGGTTAATGGGTTGGAGAGTGGACGACCGGTTGAGGAAATGATTTTGGATTCATACGGCCTAATTGGTTTTTTGATTTTTGATTGCACGAGCGACTCAGCCCCTTAGATCTTCACCACGACTCATCCTTTGAACCGTGAACGACTCAGATCATCTGCCGTGAATGACTTAAGCCATAGGCCATGAACGACTCAAGTCATAAGTCGTGAACGACTCAGCACTTGAACTATTTTCCACACCGAGTTGCTCCTTGTGGTTTGAACCTATGGCCGGCTCAATTAGATGTAACCTAGGATTTGAGTCGCAGCCGAGACAGGACTTGGAGAATTTCACACTGCCTCGAACTAAAATCTTTCCCATTACTATGCCTTACGACTTAGAGAACCAGTGACTCAATGTCTTGGAGCATAAATAACCTAGCTTAACTTGCTTCATAATCTTTAAAATGTGGACGAGTTATCACATTATACTGCTTTGAAGCATAATTCTGACTCGATCTTTGTCTTGAATTGCTGAAATAAACTGCCTTAATATTGAATTGTTTGGACTTTAACCTGCTAAACTTTGTTACGTATTTTAGTTTTACAGATTGCTTCAATTTGCAAGTATACAACCTGTTTAATACAACAATCACAGAAAATCGGGACGAATATACTGCCATTGATTGCCCACATCCAATGACAGATTAGTCAATAGAGGATAAACGTTAAATAGATTGCGTGAATGAAGTACTTTAAACCAACGAATTCAAGTAGAGTGCTAAAGCAATGTTGAAATAGTCAACTGAAATTGACCAGTTTGCAATAACACTATACCTGAAACTTTAAATTAACAAGTCCTGAAATTTAGTAATTGATCAATTGCCAACTAGCTTAACTTCAGTTATGTTTACTTGTTTATCTTCATTAGTTCTGCACAACACTTCACACTTTTAGGAAACGTGCACCTTCGCATTTGAACATCCAGTTGCTTGTGTAGAATGACATCTCAACAAGAAGAACCGATGAGCCAGGCTGAAGATGTCTTCCCAGTAGCCAACCTGTTGGATAACCCTCCGGAGAGAACTTCCACAACTCTGAACCAGCGGGTGTTTAACCAATTGCTCATCCAGTTTGGCATTGCCGAAGCTGATGCCTTACTGCCGGGGCCAAATGATACTGCAGATAGGCCCCCTTCTGGCTTTATTGTTGTCAATCGCCAAATGTGCTTGAGCGGTGCCATACCACCTTTTAGTGACTTCCTTCAGCAGTTCCTGCTTCGATTATCTATCTCTCCATTCCAATTGCACCCCAATGGCCATGCCATTCTGATGGGGTTATGTGTGCTATTTAGTAGAGTTCTGGACCGATTACCGAGCTTTGAGGAAATCTGCTACTTCTGCTCATTCACAAAAATTAAAGATCATCCCTCTATCGTAGTTATAAGGAGTGCTCGAAACCGCAAACTCATCACCGATCTTCCTGAAAGCGTTCATGGATTTCTAAATCAGTATTTCTTTGTTCGCTGCCCTCCAGGGTTTTATGCCATCTGGAGAGTAGGAAGTAAGATTTTCCTGTTTTTATTTCTCCGTTCTTGGGCTTTTCGAAATCTGAGTTGCTAAATGCTAACTTCGCTTCTTTTTTCCTGTTTTAGCACTTCCTCCTCCCTCTAGAGACCCATGCTATAAGCAAATTTTTGAGAGATTGAACGCCGTGGCGGCAGAAGAGAGGAGTATAAAGTTTTTGTTAAATGATGGATTTTTACATCAATATGGGCTTCTTCATTCCTCTCGCTTCACTCAGCCTCGTGAAGTCCCCACTGAAATTCCCGATTCACCGACGGAAACTCCTGATGCCCCGGTCTCTACTAAAGAGCACATGCAGGGAGGAACCTCTATAGAAACTCCACTAGTGAAGTGTTCAATTCCGAAGGATGCTGCGGGGCCGTCTGACAAGTCTGTACTTGCCCCAGTTATCGAAGAGGAAGAACCTACATGATCTTCCGGAAGATCTGCTGACGAAGGAGTTGAGAAAGCCAGTCCCAAAAAACATGATGGTAATGATGTTTTCGAGGGGTTGAGCGATTTAATTGTGACTTCTCAAGAACTTTTCAAAGATGATGTTTCCAAAACTATCTCTTCTGTAATTGAGGCGACATCTTCTCTACAACAAATGTCAACTCCTTCTACTCAAGTTATCACTACCTCTACTCCACAGAGTGGTCTGTAACTTGATGCGTGTAGTTTACACGTTACACAACACTTAGGATTTTTCAGCACTTCTACGCATTCATCTTCTTATACTTTAAAGATTTCTAAAGCTTATTATTTTTATTCCAGATTCTCCAATGGGGCGCAGCAGCTCATACTACGATGATTTCCAGCGCTACGGGAGGCGTAGCCAATATGATTATAGGCGTTTCCTCCCTTCTTACAGAGAATCTGATGAAGAGAGGGCCATCAGGAAAGCAGACGAGAGACGAGCATATGAAGAACGTCACCGAAGAGAACAAGAAAGACATGACCCTCCCCACAGAGATGATGATATTCAAAAAAGAAAGACTCACGATGAGAGAGGTAAAGGTCACATGGACGATTCTTCTAGCAAGCGGGCTAAACTTACTGAAGAAACAATGCCGACAGTTTCTCAAAATGTTCCTGCTCAATCTCCTGCCCCCGTTCGTTCCGACATTCAAACAATCATCAACCGGCCCGCATACCAAGTTGGGCATGGTCCTCCCACTCTTCAAAGTCGATTCCCTCAATGGTGCCTGAGAGGGGTTCGATTTGATCTCGACTTGGTTCCTCTCGACAAATCGGCTATGCTGCGAAATCTTGATACTGTCAGGACCGATATTGAAAGAATGTCAAACTGGCAAAAACTTGTCGACGAGCTTCAGAGGGTTAACCGAGCCAATCTCGAGGCCATGCTCACAATGGAGAACGATAAGGCTGAGTGGCAGAAGACTCTCGAACAGCATGACGCCGAAATGAGAAGTATTGCTTCCTATAATGAAAAGCTGGAAGCGGAAGTAGAAAAGCTTAAGGAAGAATTAGCTACTTCATCTACTTTCTATTCTCAAAAGGAGAGCATGCTTCAGCAACAAGTACGAGATGCGCATGCCAGTCAAAGGGCAGTCGAAGATAAGCTTACACACAAGGAGAAGGTCATAGAAGAATATCGCGCTGAAACTTTACAGCTGCGAGAACAGACCGGCTCTCAAATCTTGGAGATAGAGATGTTAAAAGCTCGACTTGCTATGGCCGAAAAGGAGCGTGACGAGGCTGTTGCTGGTAAACTCGCGGCCGAAGAGGCCCATCAAGCAACCAAAGCTGACATTGGCTCCACACTATTTGATTTTTATCTGCACAGCATTTTGGGGCGTGGCAGCCTTGCCTTTCTAGGCCCTAAGTATGAAATTACACTAGCTGAAGTTTGGGAGGCAACACTCGATATGCTCGGTGGTAAAGGTGCTGGCTACGCTGAGTCAGCTCTTGAAGAGCATTATCTTGATGATGATGCCCGCGCCGCTCTTGCCAAGGGAAAAGTGCAACTCGCCAGAGTGCGGACTGGAATGGCGGAAGGGGAACGTTCTGAAAAAGAAATACCACCTACTACCTCTGAACGTCCTTTAGTTTCTTCTGAAGTTGACATCACAGGTTCCAGTGCTCATTCGCTGCCTCCTACAAGAACCGGGGTAATTACCCCTACTGACGATGAGGCTTTGGAGGATATCGGGGCTCAAAATTATGAGATTGAACTAACGAAGCAAACATCTTCAGGTAATTTTGACATTGGTCCGATTCAGGTGGATCGCCTGCTTGCTCCTCAAAAGTTTGATGAGCTTCTCGATTACTTCTTGAATCTCGACGAACCCATATCTCCCTTCTTTTGGGGAGATACTAATATTTTTAATTTCTCTTCTTCTGCAGTTGAAACACCAAGTGCTGTGCAGACTTCGCCTCCTCTGGTTATCCCTCCTCCGTCTCTTCAGGTGACTCCTCCTTCTGCTTCACAGCCCGGGTCACAAGAGGAGCAAATTGAGGCTCTTCATGGCTTGGATGACCCTATCGCTTCGCAAGAGCAGAAAGGCGAGGGACTTGAAGGAGGCGAGATCTCTCCGGAGCGGACTCCTTCTGATGACGTAGTTTTGTCCGCTCTTGTTACTCCAGGGAGTGAGTCTTCTTCGAAGAGAAGAAAGAAGCACGGAACATCGAAGAGGAGGGGGAAGAAAATCATTGCTACTGAAGAGGAACCGGAAATTGCACCAGTTGCACCTCCCTCTCCTTCTTCCCTTATGCCTTCAGACCGACCTGAAAAGCTAACCATTCGGCCGGGTAAAGGGTCTAAAGGTGGCAAGAAGAAATGAAGACTCCAGCTTTTAGCTTCTTGTCTTTTGCATGTACTGGTCGATAATTGTGCGGGTATCGGCCCCCCGCTTTTCTTTTGTTGGAACTTGTACCTCCAAAGAGTTGTGCCTTTGAAGAAAGCCTTTTCACGTTTCAACACTTGGAAGTTTTATTTCAATCTCGGTGAAACGTGGGCTTCCGAAGGGGTCTTTCTTCTTGATTGTGTCTCCGGGAGGAGGTTGTACCTCTGAGGAGGGATTTTTCACGTTTCAACACTTGGAAGTTTTATTTCAATCTCGGTGAAACGCGTACCTCTAAAGAGTTGTGCCTTTGAAGAAAGCCTTTTCACGTTTCAACACTTGGAAGTTTTATTTCAATCTCGGTGAAACGTGGACTTCCAGAAAGGTCTTTATTTTGTTATGCATTTCAACTTTGGTGAAGTGAAATTTCGAAGAGCGGCTGTTACACTTCAACTCCTGGTGAAATGTGCCTCCGAAGAGGTCTTTATTTTGTTTGCATTTCAACTCTGGTGAAGTGAAATCCCGAAGAGCGGTCGTAACACTTCAACTCCTGGTGAAATGGGCCTCCGAAGAGGGCTTTAATTTTGTTTGCATTTCAACTCTGGTGAAGTGAAATTCCGAAGAGCGGTCGTTACACTTCAACTCCTGGTGAAATGTGCCTCAGAGAGGGTTTTCATCGCCTGGAAGTTACTCTCTCATGGTTGGAGGGTCATGACTCCTCCAATCTTTTTTGTTGAGTAGAGAACTTTCTTTTTTGTGGCGTATGACCCATTAGAGGTCTTTATCCTCCGAAGAGTTGTGCCTCCGAAGAGGACTTGTGCTGCCGGTGATGGCTTTGGTTGTTCCCTTGTCCACTTGCTTATGTCTTTTCAGCAATCCTCTTTTTTTTTTAAAGCTTTCATTCCCTTTTCTTACAAGTAACTTGTTTAATCCAAGGAAGTGTACTTCATTGTCAGGCTAGTTCGTGAGAACGAGCATTAGCTTCTTAATTGGATGTTTGTTTGTTCAAACGATCTCAATTTATTAGCAAAGGCCCGTTTCTGTCGAAATCATAGGCCGTTCAATTGAAGTACTTCCTATCTAGGATTTGAATTCGGAGCTTTTGTGACTTGAAATTTGGCGAGAATCACTTGGTCTTATTATGTGCAAGTTTCACTTCCATTGTCTGCAAAAATTTAAATCGACATTTCAGCAATACATTCTATGTGCTTTTTATATCGAAAATAAAGCAAACATGTAATAATAATAAGGAACACAAGATTTATAGTGGTTCGGCCAGGAAATTGGGCCTACATCCACTTTATATTCTTTCATTATTTACTTGCATCAGTTTTACAATTGCCTTTAATTACAAGAATCATACATTCATAACTCTTTTTACAATATTTCAACAAAATTTTCAAGTAAAGTATGGACGCAAGTGATTGTTGTTCCATGCCCTTGGAATTTGATCTCCTTCAACAGTAGTGAGTTTGAATGTGCCGTCAAGAAGCTTCTGACCTATGACATATGGTCCTTCCCAATTTGGCCCAAACACACCTGTTGCTGTCATAATTCTCTTCAGGACTAGGTCTCCAATCTCAAAGCTGCGTTGGCGAACTTTGGAATTGAAATGCCTGGCTATCCTTTGCCGATGAGCTGCAATTCTGAGATTAGCCTCATCTCTTTTTTCATCAAGGAGATCTAGCGCTTCAAGCTGTAGCTTTTCGTCTTCTTCTTGATTGAAATGGATTCTTCTATGTGAAGGGACCTCTATTTCTACCGGAATCATTGCCTCTGACCCGTATGCCAATGAAAACGGGGTGTGCCCAGTCGCAGTTTTGTGAGTGGTTCTGTATGCCCATAGTGCCAGTGGTAGCTTATCGACCCAACCACCTTTTGCTCTTTCAAGTTTCTTTTTGATGGTTGACTTAATAATTTTATTCACGGCTTCCACTTGCCCGTTTGCCTGCGGATGAGCCACTGCTGAGAAGCTTTTCCGGATTTTGAATCGCTTGCAAAAATCTTAGAATTCTTCACTTTCAAACTGAGTACCATTGTCTGTAATTATTTTTTGAGGCACACCGTATCTGCAAATGATGTTTTTAGTCACAAAACTTATCATCTTCTTTGAGGTGATAGTAGCCAGTGGTTCAACTTCTGCCCACTTAGTAAAATAATCTACAGCAACAATGGCATATTTAATTCCAGATTTGGCAGTTGGTAACGGTCCTACAAGGTCTATTCCCCATATTGCAAATGGCCATGGACTGACCATCTGTGTGAGTTCAGTGGAAGGAGCTCTAGGAATTTTGGCGAATCTTTGGCATCTGTCACATTTTCGGGAATACTCTGCTGCATCTCGATTAATTTCTGGCCAAAAATATCCGTATCGGAGAATTTTCTTTGCTAATGTTTGGCCACCTGAATGATCACCACATTCTCCTCCATGTACCTCCGCTAGGATTGTTTTGGACTCTTCCCTGGATACACATCGAAGTAATGGCATTGAGAATCCCCGTCTGTACAATCGGCCATCTTGGATTATATATCGAGAGGCTTTTCTCAGTAGCTTTTGTCGTTCTTTTGAGTTCCCTGGTAAAGATCCATTGAGCAGATATTCTGTTATCGGAGTCATCCATGATTCTTGCTCTTGAGACATGCTCATGATCCAATCAATATCCATCTCATCAATGCTTGGAGTCGACAGGACCTCCACTGGGATTAACCCTAGAAATTGAGCTTCGCCTGTGCTAGAATACTTTGCGAGAGAATCTGCTTTCATGTTTTCTTCTCGAGGAATGTGACTTATCATGTAATGATCGAAATCACCCAGGAGTTCGCAAGCCTTTGACAAGTAGGCGGACGGATTCCCCCCTTTTGCTTGGAATTCCTTTTTGACTTGGCATACAATAAGCTGAGAATCACTGAATATCTGTAACGCTCGGATGATTAATTCTTTAGCAATCCTTAAGCCAGCGATAAGGGCTTCGTATTCTGCTTCATTATTTGTTGAAGGAAATTCCAATCTTAGTGCATAGCATAATGATCGGCCTTCAGGGGTCTCAAGTACAACTCCGGCTCCAGAACAGTAGTCGTTTCTCGCACCATCGACATATAACTTCCATTGGATTGGAGAATCGTCGACCGTTTCCTCCTCACTGTTACCCTTATCTGTGAATTCTGCGATGAAATCCGCTAAAGCTTGTCCATTGATTGCTTTTCGGGGATGATAAGTGATGTCATATTGACTGAGTTCAATATTCCACTTTAGAAGACGACCCGAAGTCTCAGGGCGAAACAGGACTTGCTTTAAAGGTTGATCAGTGAGGATTCTGATAGGATGAGCTTGAAAATATTGCCTCAACTTCCTAGATGCAATTAGTAGGCAATAGGCGAGTTTTTCCAACTTAGAGTAATTCATCTCTGCCCCAGTGAGTCTTTTGCTAATATAGTAAACTGGATGTTGAATCCTCTTGTCTTCTCGTATCAGCGCTGCACTTAAAGCATGAGATGATACTGCCAAGTATATAAGAAGATCCTCGCCATCGCCAGGCCTAGAAAGTATTGGAGGCGTTTCCATATGGCGAATCAATTCATCAAAGGCTTTTTGGCATTCGGGACTCCAATCGATGTTTTTCTTTCCTTTTTTTAGGGCGTCAAAGAATGGGATGCATTTATCTGTGGCTTTGGAAATGAACCGACTCAAGGCGGCGACTTTTCCATTGAGACTTTGCAATTCCTTCTTTGTTCTAGGAGCTTTGACTTCCTTTAATGCAGTAATTTGAGCTGGACTAGCCTCAATGCCCCTAGCGCTCACGATGAAACCTAAAAACTTGCCGGATTCCACTCCAAATGAACATTTTAAAGGATTGAGCTTCATTCTGTATTTTCGGAGGACTGCGAACATGTCTGCTAAGTGTTCTATGTGATCCACTGCTTTCTTAGACTTTACTAACATGTCATCGACGTAGACTTCCATAGTCTTGCCCAATTGCGGTCTGAACATAGCATTAACAAGTCTTTGGTATGTTTCCCCTGCATTCTTTAGCCCGAAGGGCATAACTCTGTAGCAGTAAAGACCAACGTCGGTGATAAAGCTCGTGTCCTCCTGATCTGGCTCATGCATCATGATCTGGTTATATCCGGAGTAAGCATCCATAAAAGATAACAATTCGTGTCCCGCTGTTCCGTCTACCAGTTGATCGATTCTGGGTAATGGGAAGCAGTCTTTGGGGCAGGCCTTGTTTAGATCTGAAAAATCGATGCATACTCTCCATTTTCCGTTGGCTTTCTTAACCAGCACTGGATTTGAAACCCAATTCGGATAGGTAGATTCTTTGATAAAATTATTCTCCATGAGCCGATCAACTTCTTCTTTTAATGCTGCCGACCTTTCTGGACCTTGGGTTCTCCTTTTCTGCTTCACAGGTGTAAATTTTGGATCAATATTTAGAGCGTGTACTGCGACTTCTGGGGATATTCCGCACATATCGGCATGAGTCCAAGAAAAAACATCCAAATTTGCCTTTAAAAAAGATATTAAGATATTCTGAATTGACGCATTAAGTTGTGAACCCACATTCAACACCTTGTTTGGGTCCTTTGGGTCAACAGGTATTGGTATTGTCGTTTCCACTGGTACCACTCTATTCTCCCCTGCACTGACTTTTCTAGGATCCATCTCTTTCCTTGCTCCGCTGTGCTCGCCAGTGCAGGGTCCGCCCTGTAATTGCTACAAGGCTGGTTCTTTGATGCGGACTGGGGCTGCCGCAGTCTTTCCCATTTCTCTTTTTCTGGTCTCTCGTAGCTCTGTTAGATAACATTCCCGCCCCGCATTTTGATCCCCTTTTATAACTCCCACTCCATTATCTGTGGGGAATTTAATGGTGAGGCACCACGGGGCCAAAACAATTTTGAATGCTGCGAGAGTTGGACGGCCAAGGAAAGCATTGTAAGCAGAAAATTCGTCGACAATCACAAAAGTTTGCTTGCGGACCACTTTTCTCTCTCCTTCTCCAAGTTCCACAAACAAATCAATGGTTCCTACCGGCTGCTTTGGCTCCCCAGTGAAACCAGCGATTTTCTGCGATGAGGCTTGCACATCAGCCATAGGGATCTTCATTTGGTCGAATGTTTTCTTGAAGAGGATATTGCAAGATGCGCCACAATCAATGAGAACTCTTCTGACAATAGCTGGCCCGATACCAGCCGAGATGACTAAGGGATCCAAGGTAGGAGCTTCAATACCTGCGGAATCCCTAGCTTTGAACACAATATCATCATCGGAAGTTCTTTGTTGCTTCAGGGGCATAGCACCTTCCAGAACGAATACATTTTCCTCAGTCGGTACATACTTTAAAGCTCGGGTATACCTTTCCATCTCACCCCAGCTTCTGCCTGCTGGGTGAGGTCCTCCTGTAATGACATTGATAATGGGCCTTCCAGATTCATGCCCTGCAGCCTTCTCACTTGTCCTAGGCTGATGAGCCGGAGCTTGTTGCCCCTGACTAGATGAAGCAGGATTATTGCTATTATTTTTCACAAATTGCTGCAGCTTGTTTTCCCTTAGTAACTCTTCAATCAAATTTTTCAACTGGAGGCATTCGTCGGTCTCGTGACCGGGTTGATTATGGAAGCGGCAGAACTTCCCACTCTGTATAGCCTTTTTCCCGGTCCTTAGAGGAGCAGGTTTAGGAAAGTCAACAGAATCTTTAGTGGCAAGGTAGATACGCTCCGGCGTATCTGATAAAGGAGTATACTCTGATGGCTTGAAGGATCGGGGCTTCTTCAGATTACTCTGCTTCTTCCCATTGTTATTTTCCCTTTTTTGCCCTACCGATTCATTCTTGCGTGGAGCAATAGTGTTATCTTCAGCTTTTTCCAATATTGCCTTTACCGGTACGGGACGGCTTTCCAAGCGTATGAATTCATCTGCTTTTTTATAGAACTTTTCAAGGGAATTTGGTTCCTTCATGTTTAGCCATTTCCCAAATTCGCTCGACTTGTCGATGGCCCTCATTAGATAGGTCAAGATCATCCGTGGTTCTGCATTGTCTACCTCGGCCAGCGCTATATTAAAGCGATTCAAGAAAGATCTGATAGTTTCACCCGGATTCTGTTCTAAACTTGACAATGACATAATATCTTTGGCTTTTGAAGCGTATAGTCTGAACTGCTCCTTGAATTTTCGGGTTAAGTCAGAAAACTGATCTATAGATCGGATTGGAAGCTTGGTGAACCAAAGCAGAGCTACACCTTCGAGATACACAGGAAAATATTGGCACTTTATTTCATTAGAGGCTCTGGCACCTGTCATGTGCCAATCATACTTGTATAAGAATTCGTTCGGATCACTTGTCCCCTTGTAAGCTGGAATGGTTGGAGGGACAAACTTCCTTGGGAATTCAGCCTTTAAGATTTTCTCAGTAAATGGAGTTTTACTTGGGGCAAAACCCCATTCTTTCTCGTCTTCAACCCTCTGCAAACTCTCTTTCATAATTTGTCGGACCATTCCAGAAAGATACTCCTCATCATGTCGAGTCCTAGATCCACCAACCTCAGGAAGTGTTTGTTCAAAGAGGCTAGCAGCACTTTCAGGAGCATTCCTTTCTTCAGCATCATGAGTGTTGCCAGCAAAATTCCTTTCATTACCTGCCGGTTGACGGTTTGCCCCAAGCAAATCGTTCAACCTATTCAGAATTAGGGCATTCTGGGCATTCTGAGCCTCGAATTGTGCATTTTGGGCATTTATCTGTTGGTTCAGCCCTAAGATTGCAGCATCCAGCTCTGCCTTTGTAACTCCGACAGCTGGAGTAGCTTGATTCGATATAGGGGAAGCGGAGGTTCCCTCTTGAATATTCCCAGATCTGACAGATCTACTTTTCCTTCCAGGAGCCATAATCTCGGATAGACTTCTGGTTTTCAAGGAAATTCTCTCTACAAACCTCTGTGAAGCAATGATGATAACTCACCTGAGTTCGGTTCTCAGTGAAAGCACCAAAAATGTTAACGCTAAAATTTGAACGCTAACACCCCGGTGTATGAAGTAAGATTGTGAAAGCACCACCCGATAGCTCGGGAACAGATTATAAGCAGATAATAGTGAAAAAGCAGTAAACAACAGCAATTTTATAGTGGTTCGGCTTAAGAGAGAGCCTACGTCCACTTTGAATATCTTTATTGACGATTTGATTACAAGTCAATGCAGTTACACTTTGATTACAACACACTTTGAGTTTCAAGTGACTTAGAACAAGTAGCCTAAACTTCAATGTCGATCCAAATCTTTGAACACATGTTAGACATGTTTGATTTCTTCGTGAAGTTCCTTGAAGGTGTTGAAGTGGTTCAGAATGCAGCAGAGTAACAGCGCTTGAAATGAATGAGCCAAAAGTCCCTTGAATGTTGGGGGTGGCCATGTATTTATAGGCAAATCTGGATAGGAATTTTTCGCCCATGTCCTGAGTCGTGACCGACTCAGGCTAAGCCGTGGCCGAGTCAAGTTGAGTCGTGGCCGGCTTATCTGATTAAGCATTTGGTTGTCTCACTAGCCCATTCTTTTGCTGGATTCTAAGCCAAGTCCTGAGTCGTTGGCGAGTCAATTCTCATTGGGACAGGCATTGTGGCAATGGAATACGACTCAGTGGCTTTAAGTCGCGGATGAGTCATCCTGAGTTATGAGTCGTTAAGTCATTTCTTAGGTCGTCAATCCTCTTGAGTCGTTTCTTACGATGAGTCGTGGACTTGTTGAGTCGCTGAGGCGATAGCTTTGATGAGTCGGTAATGCATTGAGTCGGTCTGTCTTGTGAGCCGTTAACTAGTTAAGCCACTCTGCTCCTTCAAGTCGTTAACTCGTTGAGTCGTTGTCAACTCTGAGTCGCTGCTTACCTTGTGAACCGTTAACCCCTTGAGTCGTCCTATCCCTCTAAGTAGATGAGTCGGTCCTTCCCTTGAGTAGATGAGTCGGTCCAGTCCTTGAGTAGATAAGTCGGTCCAGTCCTTAAGTAGATGAGTCGTTGGGTAAAACGAGGTTAACAGTGTGTGTTTTATATTTAAAATAGTTTACTAAAGAAAACAAGCTTTTAAAACTTTTTCCCGAAAAGATTAATAAAACCCATATTTGAAATTCTTTTATTATAGGGAATAAATAGGTTTTTTTTAAATTAGAAAAATAATTTTAAAATACTATATCATAATAATTTGAAATGTCCATTTATTTCAAAAATTACTTCAAAAATTGTTTAGTGAAAACTATACTTGAAAACAATGAAAAACAAGAAAGATAACTCAAGATCAATAACTTGAGTTCAATACGAATTCAATTCAAATTTAACTAAAAATCAATCCGAATTCTATTTAAATTTGAATTACAAAATTTTCAAATATAGCTACCCTATAGATAGGCATCATTGCTCTCAAAAATATCAAAAACATCATCAAAACCGGAAGAGAATAAGACTAAAAATGAGCTAATACAATTCTAAGTTCAATGTTTGTTGTTGTTGTCATCTTGTTCTCAGGACAGCAACTTATAACCATAATTTCGACCAAGAAAGCTTAAACATTCCAGAAAACATAATGAACAAATCTTGTAGCACATAACTTAAGCTTTCTGAAACATCTAAAATTATCAAAATCGGATAAGAAACGAAGAAGTTATAGCCAACTTTGTTTCAGCCTTAAGCACAGAGCAAATATTGCTTTTGCTCTCGGGACAACAGTAGAAAAATTAATTTTTGACACAGCATACCTCTAAATTATAGAAAACTCAATACATAAAAGTTGTAGTATATGATTTGTGCTTTCCGAAACATCTAAATCTATCAAAATCGGATAAAAAAACGAAGAAGTTATGGCCGATTTAGTTTAAGCCTTAAGCACAGAGCAAATATTGCTTTTGCTCTCGGGACAACAGTAGAAAAATTGGATTTTGAAATAGCAAAACTCTAAACTAAAGAAAACACAATACATGAAAGTTGTAGAATATGAATTAAGATTTCCATAACTTTAAATGATATCAAAATCCGATAAGAAATGCGAAAGTTATGCTTAGATTACTAACAATATTAAGCACAGAAATTTGACAGGGCAGAGACTATTACTCTGTTAAAATTTCGATTTTGACCAAGAAATATTCAAAATATGAGAAAGTAATTAAAATAAAAGTTCTTCCTTAGAGAATTATCTTTCTACTCAAAAAAATTCAACACAATTGGGTTTACCAATCGAAAGTTATGTCCATTTTACTCTCAGGTATTAACTCAATTTTTTTTTATGGCTGAGCTATAACGTTGGTTTCAAACTCAATTTCAACCAATTTAACTGCAGAATTTCGAAATATGATTAAAAGAAAAATTGTAGCTAAATGAAAGATCTTACTACCACAAAAAGTTTGAGTCAATTTGGATTATTCTACCATATATTATCGTTGTTTTACTGCAAAGAATTTTTTTTAACAAATTTTCAACAAACAATAACACAATAATCAGACAAGTTTTCAACCAAATTGCATATAATTAAATCAACAAACATTCAAACAATGATGTGCAGCAAACATAGATTTAGATGTGAGTGATTAACTCACCTCTATCCTTTAATTCAACAATCGAGATTATCAATTCAGCCCAAATTTCCAAACTAGCAAACCCTAAACAGAGAAGAAGTTAATTGATTTTCACTATAAATTAGATTTTGATGGAGATATTGGTTTTGGATTGAAGATTACCTGAGTTTATACTTAAATCCATGTTTTAAAACATCCATTCTTCATTTTATTTTGATTAATAGAGCATAGATTGGGAGAATGAGAAGGATGCCATTATTTTTGAGCTTCAGAAGTTTTTAACTGAGAGGAGAGAAGTGAGTGAACGTACAGACTTTTCTCCTCTTTCTCATTCTTTAGTAACATGTTAGGGTTTAATTGTACTAATGGACTTAAGCCCAACAAGTAATTCAACCACTTATTCCATGTTACAATGCATACTAATGATGAAATTTATACTATTTCAAGTTCCACTTCTTAAGAATTAAGAAATTCATTACTCGTGATAATAAAAATATTTTACACCCGATTAAAATATTATTTACATAATTGGAACATATTTATTATCATATTTTCCTATTTAAAGAAAATAGCAAATTTACATTATTAATTACAAAACTCATTTTAATTAACACTATAAATTACACAAAAATCACATTTTTATGTCATAAAATTCTATAACTCATTTCAAATATAATTTTATGCTCAACTTATATTTTTAAACTAAATTCCATCATTTTATTAAATATATCCCATTTTAAAATTAATTACTTCTTTTAAAAAACTATATATATTAAAAGAAGTAAGAGCAATAATTAACAAAATTATTGCACTAACTCTAAATAAAACACATTTTCCTCATTTATTTATTAAATCAAACCATCTTAATAAAGTCTTCAAAATTCTATTTTCTCATTTTATGCTCAAATATATTGTTTATTCCCAATAAACAATTTAAATTCCTCTTTAATTATTAATTTACACTATTAAATTATAACTATTGTTATAATTTAATATTTTCAGGTAATCGCTAAAACCAAGGTTGTTACAACCTGTATCACTCCTGGAATCCTAGTCGAGACGAAAACTCAATCTTCAGATGTTATGGCGAGCCTTGACTTCTACGAAGACATCAAGAAAATCTATGACAATCTATAACTCTTATATCCTCTAGAGATCCCTCAATCCATGCAAAAGATTATCCAAGAGAACACTCAACTATCGCAAGTAACGTTTGTGGTCCTATCCAGTTCAGCTCCAAAGATACGGCTCTCCTTTTACTAATCAAAACAGCTTATGCTTGACTAACCAATCCATTGAAGAAATGGATCCACTCTACTGCTTCTGAACTCTATCTCTGGGACACTACTAAGCCAAAAGATCTTCCTACTGACACATCAAAACACCCTTCAGCTGTACTACTGCCACAGATGCCAAAAGACTTCTTATCCAAAGCTTCTCGATCCTCAAAACCATCAATCAATCCCACACATAGCCTTGAGATGGCAGACATCTCCTCAAGAAACTCGGCCTCAAACCAAGCACAAACACCCTGTTGAACTTACTCTCATCACCGATGCAGACATACATCCTTAAACTTGTTCCAAAAGAAATATTTTTGAAAACATCCATAGTCATTGCATCTCACCATGCAGCAGCTCCTTCCTGAAGTTGCCAAGATACCATCACTCGCTTTTGCTCATCCATCAGATCCAAACTCTTACTCAACCAAGCTTGCACTTTAATGCTGGACTTTGAACCTTTAAAAAGGTTTCCTTCAGAGATTGGTGAAATCTTTACACCATGTTGCAAAGTTTGCTCGAGACGGTATTGGGTCTACAGTCTCGATAGATACTCTTCTAACCACAACACTTGGACCTCTTCCATTGGTAGTCGTGCTACACACACCACTACCCTTCCTACCTCTAGCACTTATATTGGAAAACCTGAATAGGTAAGCCAACAAATCAAGTATATATACATATATATATGAATGTATATTTCAAAATTACAAGTACGCACTCTCAAGAAAGAAATCACTCCAAAGCCTAGGTACTCGCTCAACCTAACGCTCTGATACCAACTGTCACCGGCCGCGCTAGTGGTGATCGGTAGGCTTTGCAACCATCCCAGCCCCACCATGGTAGACATTGGTACCTGGAATTTTCTTTTACGGCCAGCCTCTCGACTCGCAACCAACCCAAGGCCTTATACTACCTCAAGGGGACATGTAGGGTTAAGAGTCTCCCGTTCGCTACCAAACGCAAAGCGAGAACCCTCTATCATGATGTAATGTAGCAAATCCAATCCCCTGCAACACAAAGCCGGAACCATCCCTAACTGGATAGTCCCAAACAAGACAACCCTGTAGTTGTTTTGAACTAGCTTCCCACACAGCCGAATAAAAAAGGGACCTCTAGAGAGGGGTAAATCTCATCCTACTTGGGTGCTACCCACCTAGCCTCGTTGCACCTTCCCTGTTTTAGCCACTCCCGGTTGATGAGGCTTGAGGCTACGATTACATTTACAAGAACACGTCTTGAAATGCTCATCGTCCTCTCGAGATGTTCTGAAAGCATTCAATCCATATAAGTTCATTCCGGGTTCGAATGAAACCGAAGGCATTATCTCGTTACACTCATTTTGGAATCACCCTCAGAGTTAACGACAATAGCCCTTGCACTTTAAATCTTCATCTCCATACAAAGCACTATCTCCATTAACTCGTTTTGGAATCACCCTCAAAGTTAACGACCATAGCCTTTCTCTGAATCTTCACTTGAGATGCCATGACCTATCGTTTAACTTGGATCGATGTGGTTTTCGGACAATCAAATTTGATACCCGATCCCAGTCTCATAGAAATCCAAACGTATCTCAAGGCTAAGTTGCTTAAGATTTCAACAATTCAATTCAATTTAATACTTGAATTCACACAACATTCATCACAGATAAATATCGCACATTTATCACAAACATGTTCAATATCACATCACAGAATATCATAGCATATTATCCAATAGATATCAACCAATCCAGACATTCCACTCAAACAATCATCTATAAGCAAGTATTATTAAACCATATTTAATTAATTTAATTAACTTAACTTAAATTAATTACTTAATAATTAATTTCCTAACCTACTTAATCAACCATTTACTAAATACAAACCATTTAATTAATTAGTCACTTCTTTAAATATCCATCTTAATTAATCAGCCTAGACAATTATTCTCTAATTACTTTAAGTAATTAGCCTTAATTAATTTACAAAAATTAATTATCCACAAACAATTACAGTAATTAACCCTTAATTACTTCATTAATTAATTAACTGTAATTAATTACATTAATCCTTAATTAATTACATTAATTAGTTATCCCAAAATCACTTATATAGATTAATTATTCTTTAATTAATCAATCATTAATTACTTTTATTAATAATTATAATTAATGATCCCTAATTGCTTTCTTTAAATTAATTATTAATCATATTTAATAATTAATCTCAAATTAATTACATTCATAAATCAGCTTGATTAAATCATATTTAGTAACTAGCTACCCTTAATTAATTACATTACTTAATTAACTTCTAAACAAACTTATTATTTAATTATTAAATTAATTACTCAAAGTAATTAATTCTTAATTACATCCACTAAGCAATTATCCGTCTTATTAATTACACAAAGTAATTAAACCAAGACAATTCCCATTCTTCAATTAATTACATCCAGTAATTACCCGTTAATTACTTCACTAAGTAATTACACTTATCAATTTCATTAAGTATCTATACCTAATCAATCCTCAAATGATTATCTTTAATTAATCAACAAATTAATTAACTCAATTTAATCACATTCATTGTATTAAATACAATTGGGTAATTCATCCTTTAATTTCCTGATAACCAGTTAATTAATCTTTAATTACAGATTGATTACTTTTTAAATATTAATCAATAAAACTTAATTATTAATTAATTTCCCTTAATAACAAATTAATCAATCATTAATTACCAATTAATTAATTCTTAATAATAGTTAATTAACCTTTAATTAATCTTTAATTATGGATTAATTATCTCTTAATTATTAATTAATAAAATTTAAATATTAATTAATAAGACTTAATTAAGTACTTCTTAATTTTAAATTAATCAACCTCTAATTTCTTAATTAAGTAATTTATAATTACAAATTAATTAATCTCAAATCATTAATTAACAAATCAAAATCATTAATTAATTAAATTAGTTAATTATTCTTAATTAATTACTTAATTAACCCTTATCCTTAATTAATTAAATAAATTAATTAAACTTAAATTTCTTAATTAATCTCAAATCATTTAAAACCTTAATTATCCTAAAATAAAACATCATCTTATTTTAATGTGTTAATTATCATTAACACCTTAAACCTTTAGCTTTAAAGGTTATCTTCCTTTATTAAATCATTTAATTAAGATTTTAAAATAAGTTAAAAAAATTACTTAACAACTTCAAATTAAACATTTTACAAAATTTTCTCAAATCAATTATTCAAAAACATTTATTTTTATAAAGAATAGATATTAAAAAAAAGATTCGATTCAAAATATGAAACTTACTCTATTTAAATTTGAAAAACTGGTTTTTGTAGAAACCTTTAAAAACTTTTGAAAACTGTATTTAATCTTTCTTCGGGTCTAACCCGAACATTACTCGAGAGCCACTCTAGGTTCTCTCCTTTCCCTTTCTTTTTAAAAAACTCAGTTAAAATTTTAAGTTTAAAAACCGGGTTTCAAAACTCACTCGAACTACTCGAGTATAAACTCGAGTTACTTCCCTAAATCACTCGAGCATTGCTTCGAGTCAGAACCTGCCCAAAACCCAGACACACCAAAATCACCGTGCACCATGCACCATCCACGACGAGGCTTCGACCATCGCCTACACCTCCCACACATCCAGATCGCCTGCATCATCGATCCTAACACCTCAATCTCAAGCACGAGCTCACAAACGAAATCGAGCTACGTAGCAGAAACTGGATGTAACGACCCGGAAATTTCGATCCCAAAATTTCCAGATAGATAGTGAAAAGAAGAAAGAGAAAGAAGAAAGAGATAGAAGAAGAACAGAAAAGAAACACACAATCTCACATTCGCAGCGGATAAAATATAATATCACGTAAATAATAGTTTACAAGAAGAACTATATCATTACACTTATATCTTTATACATCGGAGTTACATCATTACACAAATACTGAGCAATAAAAAAACTAACTTGTCCCAGATAAATACAGCAAAACACCTCATACGTTCCTGCCATCCAGCTCGTCTCCTGAGCTCCAGAACGTCCTTGCCTGAAAATCTGTAATACTCGATCTGACCCGAGCATTACATCAAAGTAACACCCGGGTCAGGCTGGAAACCAGCGTGAGTAAACCCATCCAATATGAAATACACTAAAACAATAACCAACTTCTAACCCGGGTAACTCAAAACAATTCTACAAATTCATAGGTTTGGTATAGACAACTGTTATTATACTCATCAATTTCTAAGTGTTAGAACTTAGATTTTATGATCCAAATCACTTAAATCATTCAATATCAGTTTCTTGATTTCACAAATCAGTTTATAAAGAATCGAAGTGGGTTCGGGTATTTACTTATATCCGACTACGGTCTCTTCAAATCCAATGTCATATTTACCCAAGCTATTCAATTGATTAAATTTAGATACCAGATGTCATTTTTACATCGCAATTTATCATAGATAACCACAATATCTCTGTTCAACCCCACATATCATATTACAAAGACATTTCATTTCACAAAGCAACATAATCACGTATTATGGATAAACAATCCAAGGCATTCAAATATTATTCAAATCAATCTAAATATATTAATTTAATTACTTCCATTAACCAGTCTTAATCCATCATTAACAGTAATTAACCATCATGTAATTACGTATTTTAATTAATTAACTCCTTAATTAATTATATTAATCCGTTAATTAATTACATCAAGTAATTAATACTTAATTATTTCTCCTAAGAAATTAACCTTTAATTACTTCCAATAAGTAATTTTCCTATATTAATTATATCCACTAATTAATCCATCAATTACCCTTCTTAATTAATGACATTAAACAATTTCCCATTTACTTTCTTTCACAAAGTAATTATCATCAATTAATCTCATTAAGTGATTAATAAATTAACCATCTTTTAATTATCTATCTAAATTATTCATTCTAGATAAATATTCTTCAATTACCTTAGAGATTAATAGCCTTAACCGTTCACATTAAATATTCTTTAAATTAATCTTCTTAATTAATTAACTACATTCATTATTGATCCACTAATCACTTCCAGTAATTTATTATTTATTAATTAATCTTAATTGAACATCCCTTAATTAATTAACCCTTAAATTAACAAATCAATTAATTAACCCATTAATAAATCTTAATCACCAAATAAACTTAAGAAGAAAAAGAAAAAAAACATTATCTTAATTCATCATCAAAATTTGTTAAATCGTGAAGTTGTTGGAAATCTTTAAGATTACTAAAAATTTTGAAACTTAAAAAAAGAATTTCTCCACCTGAATTATTGATCATAACATAAAAGAAAACAGTTATTTCTTAAAATAGTTTAAAGGTAATCAGTTTAAAACTTGACTTTGCTAAATTTTTATAAAGATTGTTAACCTTCAATTTACCGAGACAACCCAGGTTCTACTCGAGCCAACTCCCGAGTTCCTCTATTTTCCTCCGAGCCTTCTCTCTCAACAGTTACCATATAAATGCTCACGCACGTACAGGCAGTACTCGAGCCCAACTTCCACTAACACGAATCCAACCCCGAGGAAATATCGAGCAAAATTCTTCTTTCCTCATATTCTTCTTCTCTCTTTAATCTTCATTCGCCAGAAACTTCAATGTGCATCGTGCACGTGCACACGCATCCCTGACATCATCAACCTCTTCCGCAACCACCAGCACAACATTCATGACTTCCCAAGCCCCTCCGATCATCCAGATTCAAAAATAACGACTGGAATCGAATTCGAGCCTATCGAAACTACGAGAATTTCAAAACTTGCTGACGAAAACCACCTTGCCTCGTCAATCTGGTTCACCAGAATTTTTGCCGACCGACCCAAAATCTTCATCACTGTTCCATGCGTCACTCCCACTTGCCCCGATCACACTCGATCCATCTTTGCCGGCACAAAGTTTCTATCCTTCATCGAGCCCAACAGATTACTAAAACCCTATTTGCTGATCAACATACAATCCCATTCAAAAATTCGTACTTAAAAATCGATTTTTTTTTATTAAAAATCCTAGTTGTTGGCAAAAATCCATATTTTAACCATAAAACCAGAATTCATTGATTCGATAGATTGATAAAATTTTAATTCTACTATACCTCTTCTCTCTTATTAAGACTAACATCTGTTAAATTTTAAAAATATTTATTTAACTCGATATCCTGATAAACAAACATTATTTTGTTTACTACTTAGTCTAAAGAAGATCAGAGAAGAGATTTTTTTTTTTTCAAATTTGAATTCTGTAATAACCTGGAACATAACTCTCTCTGTATATATATACAGACATGCACATCCACAAGTTCATATTTCCCAAACATGCAAGCATCATATATATCACTACACTATTGCAAACAATAGGCATAAACATCAAAATAAAAATAGATTTTAGCCATTTTGATAAAGTTGTTTACTCACAGAAAATATAGGACAGAGGTGCTCTATAAATGCTTTGATCTGGAAAAAAAAATTGAATTGTTGAATTGATTTTTAATTTGTTTTTAATATTGATCTAGATTGGATTTCACTGAGTTGATTCTTGCCTGATCAAACTTTGGAAACAATTCGAAGTATTGTTTGCTGATAAAGATTTCTTAAATTTTTTTTCTGGGTTTAACTCGTTTTTACTGGAATTTCCCCTTTCCAGTAAAACCACTCACCAATCTCTCTATAAATTGTTTCATTTTAAAAAAAATAGAATCAAATTATATCAAACATACATCCCCTAAACATCACAATCTGTAGTGATTTATGTAAAGAGAGATTTGATTTTTTTTCTCTAAGTTTAAGGACTGTGAACGAGAACAGAGATAATGTATATATATAAACCAAGTATAACATATCTAATACCTCTACCAAACATTTGCAGAGTCATTATTTCCCCAATTACACATGCAATAGAATATAGTAAGAAGATTTTTACTTTGAGATGAGTTTTACTCACAGTTATGGGAAAAACAGTGAATGGCTAAGAACTTTTGCCCATTAACTGGAAACTTGAATTGCTTCCAGTTTTTGATTAGCTTATAGATCTGGATCTGCTTTGATTGATGATGGTCTGCAATTTGATTTACTTTCCATGATGCCTTCCTCTGGTTTATAAATTATGTATTGCTCGGTTTAAATCCTGATATAGGCCTTCGATTTTGAAGATTCCTATTTGTTTTAATTTCCCTTTAGATCTGATTTTATGGCTTAGTTTCTTTGTTTTGATTATGAAAATGGTAAAAGAAACTAGAAGAAAGTAGATGAGTGTTTATATAGATTAAATTAGGATTTCCTTAAAATAAAAGAAAATAAAACAAAATGATGACACATGTACAAACATTTAACACTTGTCTTTTGCAACATTTAATCATTTAACACTTGTTATAAATATATCCCTTTACTTACAATTGTAATTATACATGAGTTAATAAATAAATAAATAAATAAAATTTATAAAGCTTTTGTATTTATTTACTAATTAATAAATACTTTTCTAAATATATATATAAATAAAATTCCCTTAAATTTTCAAATTTAAATTCAAATCAATTCGAACAATACATTTATATTTTGAATAACCCAAATTCAACTTCTAATTAATAATTCCACTTAAAAATATATTTATCTATATTTAAAATAACCCATCATCATCATCATCATCATCATCATCATCATTATTATTAATTTAAATAATTTATAAAGATGATTATCACATTAACTTTGCTTGAAATTTTCCGGGATATCACATTCCCCCCTTAGAATCTTTTCGTCCCCGAAAAGGAACGAAGACAGAATTTTATTAAAATGTTTTTATCAGAACAACTATTCTTTGACCATTTAAAACACCTTTAAATTTACATAATATTATTAAATAGTTTTTATATAAAAAATACCTTTTATCACTCGATGTTTCAATAAGTCCGTTCTCGTTCTTACTGAAATTCGGTCATACGTTGATCAGGCGTAAGACTGAAAATCTATAAGTACTTAGCAAACCCATTTTCAACATCCAGTGAAAATAATTTTATTGAAAATATTGAAAATATAGAAAATAGAGTAAATATCTTTGGTGAGAATGCTTTGGAAATCATCACCCCCATCCATGGTCACAGTTACATTCCAGGGTTACGTTGCCGTCGCAGCAAAAGTCCATGTAACTGCAGGCTCTCCGCGGCCTCTCGATTACGCCATGGAACCCACACAACAGATCACAGTTACACCCAGGGTTACATTGACGTCGCAGCAAATGTCCATGTAACTGCAGGCTCTCAGCGGCCTCTGATTTTCGTTGTCGAAATGAAACCTCTCCAATCCTACATAGGTTGCAGTCTACCGATATAAAATCAAACGCGGACTATTGGCTCTCAGCGGCACACACGACTTTCGCTATGTTATACCATAGATCGCAGTTACATCCTGGGTTATGTTGACGTCGCAGCAAAAGTCCATGTAACCGTTGGCTCTCAGCGGCACACACGACTTTCGTTATGGTATACTCTACTGAAAAATCCCCAGGAACTAGTTTCGTCCGGACTCCTCACAGGATTAACTTTAGAACCCCCTTGGGGCTCAAGGCAGCACCACCCAGTGGTACTCCTGAGAAGTTCATTTCAAGGGAGCGCCTTTTTCCTCAGAGCCATCATCAAAACATTTAATACTATATACATATAGTATCTTCAAATCATACACCTAGTATTATCTCATACAAAGCTCCTTTACACAAAATCGATTATCCAAAATCGATAATTCTCAAACTAGGCTTTCCAAATTTCAATATTGATTTTACCTAAAAATCAAAAGCCTTTCCAAATCCATGGGTTCCCAAACCTTTTTCCAAAATCCTCATAAGATCCTTTATATATATATATACAGATATATATAATTTTTAAAACTTTGGATCATATCAAACTTGTATAAAATTCCTTTTATACATCAAACATATTCAAAAACCCTTTTTCTTCGGGCAATAGATTTATCAAGGGAAGTTTTATCTTATATAACAAAGATATATAACTTTATGCATCCATAATCAAATATTCAAATTTGATTACTCCTTTCAATATCATTTTCATTCAAATCCGTACGATGTACACATAACATCTGTACGCTATACCAATCTGATCGCTCACTCGATCACACAATTTCACTTCCGAACTAGTATTGTCCACCCTACTTCCTAGTGCGGACACAGATCTGGTTTCTTGATCAGGAACCGTCATTCTCCTTGCATAGCCTAACTATGATAGAGAATATCCAGAACCAATTAACAATCCATATCCAGGTTCGCCGTTGAAAATCGAGTGAAAAATCCCAGTCGGATCGATATAACTATCTCAAAATTCTGTGCTCGAATCTGGATCAAATCACTATGCGAATAGAATAACATACGTACATCCTACGTATTTTTCTTTATTGGTTATTAGCCAAATCAATTCCATTTCTATTCACATTCACTTTGATTTTCATTCATACTCACAATTGCTTCAATCCATTTGGATTATCACCTTTATTTTTATCTCGATTGGGTATTTAACCATTAACAGTTTGAACTCCGACCAATTTATTTAGAAAATAGCTTGAAAATTTTAAAAATAGATAGTAGTTGGAAAGTAATTACTAGTTTGTAAAATAGGTGTAAAATAGTTCAGTAATTGTAAAATAATTGGAGAATAGTTAAATAGTCATAGAAAATTTAAATAATTGCAAAATAATAGTAAAAGAGTAATTAGTTTATAAACAGTTGGAAAATTGCTAAACAGTTTCAAAAATAATTGTAAAATAAGTATAAGTTAATTTGGCTTTTAAAAGAAAGGTTGTATATATAATGAATAGCTTGGAAAAATAAGTTTATATTAAAATAATTTATATTAAAAATGGTCCAGAGTCAAAACTGCTCACTTCCCAATCTCCATTCTCATCAATTCAATATAAATTCCACTTTCATTTAAATTGACTTAACTCCAATTTAAATAACTTCAATTTCTATTGAAATTGATTCAACCCAATTCAAGTTGAATTAATCTAAGTTTCTTTCCAAATTTAACTTTATTCAACCTTGATCTCAAATTCTACTAATTCAAATAAATTTCAATTGAACTAGTTCCTATTTCAATTCATTTCAACTCCAATTTGAATTAATCCCAATTTCAAACCCTATTTCCAAATCAAGTTGAATTCTTGATTTCCTTCCAAATTCAATTCAGATTCCATTTGAATTTTATACTTATAACATTTTCAATCACAATTTCATTTAATCCAAATCAAATTCAATTTGAACTAATTTCAATTCAAATTCCAAATTTAAACCATTTAATTCTGAATCCAAATTCTATTTCAAAGTTCAAATAATAATAATTCAAATCCATTTTAAACAACTAAATCTTTGAAATTCAATTTATCACCAAACATAAATTTTTTTATAACCCAACCTTTGAAGTTTTACCTTAAACATTTCAGTCTTAAGTCCAAAATGATTCCATATATTGATTCATTACATATTAGTAGTTCTTACATTGCATACATTAATCCAAAATAAGAGTCTTACAAAAGTCATAAATCTAGATGTCTTCCAATGACCTAGAGGTTTGGAAAGAACAGAGCCCTAATACTCCTACAAGTACTCTTCCTATGGACTTCCTTCCGAAGGACAAAGCCTGAACATACAACTCTCAACAGGGTGTCCCCACTTATAACATTTACCACAAAATGTTTCTACCCTGTCATAAATCTGGATAACCTTCACGCCTCCAACAGTACGTTCTACAGCCTTACTCCTCTTCTGCCTCTCGGAACAATTCATAGCAATGTGTCCTGTCTTCTTACAATGATAGCAGATAGTTGACTCATTGACCGGTTCCATGGGTTTACGCTTCACCTTTCTCACTTCAGGGCAATGATTTAGAAAATGTCCTTTCGTATGACACTTAAAGCACAAGATTTCAGAGCGAAATCGATGGGATGTACCCTTCAATTCCTCCCTTGTTTTACTACACTTGACTGCATAATGTCCCTTACTGAAACATCTGTAGCAGGTGACATCATCATAGGATCATGGTTCAGCCTTTTTCTTAACCTGTTCCTCATACTCTCGAATTCCTTCTTCTCGATCCCTACACGCAGCTGCTCTTTGCTCTCTGCGCCTAACCTTCCCTTCCTCACTCTTAGTCATCTCTTTCTAGGACTGAATTCTAGAGGAGCTTCCTAACCTATAAATTAGACGTAATCAGATTACTAAATTATACCTTATGTTTTAACATCTTTGGTTTTTAATTCAAGTCCAATTTCCAAACAACCCATTGTTTGCAACAAGTCTCTTTTATTCAAATAATACTTATTTATTCTTTTAGCGCTTTGAAACAATTTCTTTTTTCAAATCTATGGACCTAAATTTAAAATTTAAAATTTTAGATGTTTTCAATTTCAATTTATCAGTCATACTTTACTTAAATGTTTACTTCTTTAGAAAATTTCATATTGCTTATTCATTCATACACATCTTATTATTAAACACACAACAATCATTTATGATAATAACCAAGATTATCATATCTAAAACCATCCATTATCATCTTATTCTGAAATACTTCTCCAATTCAAGATTTAAATTTTAGTTTGAATTCATTTCAAACTTATCTTTGTTTAATTTCAATTCAATTCCAATAATTTAACAGGCAATTTCCTTAATATTTATTAGAGTGAAATATCAAAATATAATCTTATATGAAATCATTTAAAATCTTTATATAAGAAAATAACAATTACGCTCTTGTATATATGTATACACTCAACTCATTCTAGGGTTTCATTGACCCTATCCTTAATGAGTAACCCTACCAGAGCCAAGGTTCTCGCTTAACCTTCAGCTCTGATACCAAATGCAACGACCCGGAAATTTCGATCCCAAAATTTCCAGATAGTTAGTGAAAAAAAGAAAGAGAAAGAAGAAAGAGATAGAAGAAGAACAGAAAAGAAACACACAATCTCACATTCGCAGCGGATAAAATATAATATCACGTAAATAAAAGTTTACAAGAAGAACTATATCATTACACTTATATCTTTATACATCGGAGTTACATCATTACACAAATACTGAACAATAAAAAAAACTAACTTGTCCAAGATAAATATAGCAAAACACCTCATACGTTCCTGCCATCCAGCTCGTCTCCTGAGCTCCAAAACGTCCTTGCAAAAAAATCTATAATACTCGGTCTGACCCGAGCATTACATCAAAGTAACACCCGGGTCAGGCTGGAAACCAGCGTGAGTAAACCCATCCAATATGAAATACACTAAAACAATAACCAAATTCTAACCGGGTAACTCATAACAATTTTACAAATTCACAGGTTTGGTATAGACAACACTTATTATACTCATCAATTTCTAAGTGTTAGAACTTAGATTTTATGATCCAAATCACTTAAATCATTCAATATCAGTTTATTGATTTCACAAATCAGTTTAAAAAGAAACGAAGTGGGTTCGAGTATTTACTCATATCCAACTCCGGTCTCTTCGAATCCAGTGTCATCTTTACCCAAGCTATTCAATTGATTAAATTTAGATACCAGATGTCATTTTTACATCGCAATTTATCATAGATAACCATAATATCTCTGTTCAACCCCACATATCATATTACAAAGACATTTCATTTCACAAAGCAAAATAATCACGTATTATGGATAAACAATCCAAGGCATTCAAATATTATTCAAATCAATCTAAATAGATTAATTTAATTACTTCCATTAACCAGTCTTAATCCATCATTAACAGTAATTAACCATCCTATAATTACTTATTTTAATTAATTAACTCCTTAATTAATTATATTAATCCGTTAATTAATTACATCAAGTAATTAATCCTTAATTATTTCTCCTAAGAAATCAACCTTTAATTACTTCCAATAAGTAATTTCCCTATATTAATTATATCCACTTATTAATCCATCAATTACCCTTCTTAATTAATGACATTAAACAATTTCCCATTTACTTTCTTTCACAAAGTAATTATCATTAATTAATCTCATTAAGTGATTAATAAATTAACCATCTTTTAATTATCTATCTAAATTATTCATTCTAGATAAATATTCTTCAATTACCTTAGAGATTAATAGCCTTAACCGTTCACATTAAATATTCTTTAAATTAATCTTCTTAATTAATTAACTACATTCATTATTGATCCACTAATCACTTCCAGTAATTTATTATTTATTAATTAATCTTAATTGAACATCCCTTAATTAATTAACCCTTAAATTAACAAATCAATTAATTAACCCATTAATAAATCTTAATCACCAAATAAACTTAAGAAGAAAAGGAAAAAAAAACATTATCTTAATTCATCATCAAAATTTGTTAAATCGTGAAGTTATTGGAAATCTTTAAGATTACTAAAAATTTTGAAACTTAAAAAGAATTTCTCCACCTGAATTATTGATCATAACATAAAAGAAAACAGTTATTTCTTAAAATAGTTTAAAGGTAATCAGTTTAAAACTTGACTTTGCTAAATTTTTATAAAGATTGTTAACCTTTAATTTACCGAGACAACCCAGGTTCTACTCGAGCCAATTCCCGAGTTCATCTATTTTCCTCCGAGCCTTCTCTCTCAACAGTTACCATATAAATGCTCACGCACGTACAGGCAATACTCGAGCCCAACTTCCACTAACACGAATCCAACCCCGAGGAAATATCGAGCAAAATTCTTCCTTCCTCATATTATTCTTCTTCTCTCTTTAATCTTCATTCGCCAGAAACTTCAATGTGCATCGTGCACACGCATCCCTGACACCATCAACCTCTTCCGCAACCACCAGCACAAAATTCATGACTTCCCAAGCCCCTCCAATCATCCAGATTCAAAAATAACGTCTGGAATTGAATTCGAGCCTATCGAAACTACCAGAATTTCAAAACTTGCCGACGAAAACCACCTTGCCTCGTCAATCTGGTTCACCAGAATTTTTGCCGACCGACCCAAAATCTTCATCACTGTTCCACGCGTCACTCCCACTTGCCCCCAATCATACTCGATCCATCTTTGCCGACACAAAGTTTCAATCCTTCATCGAACCCAACAGATTACTAAAACCCTATTTGCTGATCAACATACAATTCCATTCAAAAATTCTTACTTAAAAATCAATTTTTTTTAATTAAAAATCCTAGTTGTTGACAAAAATCCAGATTTTAACCATAAAACCAGAATTCATTGATTCGATAGATTGATAAAATTTTATTTCTACTATACCTCTTCTCTCTTATTAAGACTAACGTTTGTTAAATTTTAAAAATATTTATTTAACTCGATATCCTGATAAACAAACATTTTTTTGTTTACTACTTAGTCTAAAGAAGATCAGAGAAGAGAATTTTTTTCTTCCAAATTTGAATTCTGTAATAACCTGGAACATAACTCTCTCTGTATATATTTACAGACATGCGCATCCACCAGTTCATATTTCACAAACATGCAAGCATCATATATATCACTACACTATTGCAAACAATAGGCATAAACATCAAAATAAAAATAGATTTTAGCCATTTTGATAAAGTTGTTTACTCACAGAAAATATAGGACAGAGGTGCTCTATAAATGCTTTGATCTGGAAACAAAAAAAATTTGAATTGTTGAATTGATTTTTAATTTGTTTTTGATATTGATCTAGATTGGATTTCACTGAGTTGATTCTTGCCTGATCAAACTTTGGAAACAATTCGAAGTATTGTTTGCTGATAAAAATTTCTTAAATTTTGTTTCTGGGTTTAACTCGTTTTTACTGGAATTTCCCCTTTCCAGTAAAACTACTCACCAATCTCTCTATAAATTGTTTCATTTAAAAAAAAATAGAATCAAATTATATCAAACATACATCCCCTAAACATCACAATCTTTAGTGATTTATGTAAAGAGAGATTTGGTTTTTTTTTCTCTCTGAGTTTAAGGACTGTGAACAAGAACAGAGATAATGTATATATATAAACCAAGTATAACATATCTAATACCTCTACCAAACATTTGCAGAGTCATTATTTCCCCAACTTACACATGCAACAGAATATAGTAAGAAGATTTTTACTTTGAGATGAGTTTTAGTCACAGTTATGGGAAAAACAGTGAATGGCTAAGAACTTTTGCCCATTAACTGGAAACTTGAATTGCTTCCAGTTTTTGATTAGCTTACAGATCTGGATCTGCTTTGATTGAAGATGTCTACAGTTTGATACTTTCCTTGATGCCTTCCTCTAGTTTATAAATTTTGTATTGCTCGGTTTAAATCCTGATATAGGCCTTTGATTTTGAAGATTCCTATTTGTTTTAATTTCCCTTTAGATATGATTTTATGGCTTAGTTTCTTTGTTTTGATTATGAAAATGGTAAAAGAAAATAGAAGAAAGTAGATGAGTGTTTATATAGATTAAATTAGGATTTCCTTAAAATAAAAGAAAAGAAAACAAAATTGTAACACTGTATAAACATTTAACACTTGTCTTTTGCCACATTTAATCATTTTACACTTGTTATAAATATATCCCTTTACTTACAATTGTAATTATACATGAGTTAATAAATAAATAAATAAAATTTATAAAGCTTTTGTATTTATTTACTAATTAATAAATACTTTTCTAAATATATATATAAATAAAATTCCCTTAAATTTTCAAATTTAAATTCAAATCAATTCGAACAATACATTTATATTTTGAATAAACCCAAATTCAACTTGTAATTAATAATTCCACTTAAAAATTTGTTTATCTATATTTAAAATAACCCATTATCATCATCATCATCATTATTATTAATTTAAATAATTTATAAAGATGATTATTACATTAACTTTGCTTGAAATTTTCCGGGATATCACATTCCCCCCCTTAGAAACTTTTCGTCCCTGAAAAGGAACGAAGACAGAATTTTATTAAAATGTTTTTATCAGAAAAACTATTCTTTGACCATTTAAAACACCTTTAAATCTACATAATATTATAAAATAGTTTTTATATAATGAAAATACATTTTATAACTCGATGTTTCAATAAGTCCGTTCTCGTTCTTACAGAAATTCGGTCATACGTTGATCAGGCGTAAGACTGAAAATCTATAAGTACTCGGCAAACCCATTTTCAACATCCAGTGAAAATAATTTTATTTAAAATATTGAAAATATAGAAAATAGAGTAAATATCTTTGGTGAGAATGCTCTGAAAATCATCACCCCCATCCATGGTCACAGTTACATAACAGGGTTACGTTGCCGTCGCAGCAAAAGTCTATGTAACTGCAGGCTCTCCGCGGCCTCTCGATTACACCATGGAACCCACACAACAGATCATAGTTACACCCAGGGTTACATTGCCGTCGCAGCAAAAGTCCATGTAACTACAGGCTCTCAGCGGCCTTCGATTTTCGCTGTCGAAATGAAACCTCTCCACTCCTACATAGGTCGCAGTCTACTGATATAAAATCAAACGCAGACTATTGGATCTCAGCGGCACACACGACTTTCGCTATGTTATACCATAGATCGCAGTTACATCCTAGGTACGTTGCCGTCGCAGAAAAAGTCCATGTAACTGTTGGCTCTCAGCGGCACACACGACTTTCGCTATGGTATACTCTACTGAAAAATCCCCAGGAACTAGTTTCGTCCGGACTCCTCACAGGATCAACTTTAGAACCCCCTTGGGGCTCAAGGCAGCACCACCCAGTGGTACTCCTGAGAAGTTCATTTCAAGGGAGTGCCTTTTTCCCCAGAGCCATCATCAAAACATTTTATACTATATACATATAGTATCTTCAAATCATACACCTAGTATGATCTCATACAAAGCTCCTTTACACGAAATCGATTATCAAAAATCGATAATTCTCAAACTAGGCTTTCCAAATTTCAATATTGATTTTACCTAAAAATCAAAAGCCTTTCCAAATCCATGGGTTCCCAAACCTTTTTCCAAAATCCTCTTAAGATCCTTTATATATATACAGATATATATAATTTTTAAAACTTTGGATCATTTCAAACTTGTATAAAATTCCTTTTATACTTCAAACATATTCAAAACCCTTTTTCTTCTGGCAATAGGTTCATCAAGGGAAGTTTTATCTTATATAACAAAGATATATAACTTTATTTATCCATAATCAAATATTCAAATTTGATTACTCCTTTCAATATCATTTTCATTCAAATCCGTACGATGTACACATATCATCTGTACGCTATACTAATATGATCGTTCACTCGATCACACAATTTCACTTCCGAACTAGTATTGTCCACCCGACTTCCTAGTGCGGACACAGATCTGGTTTCTTGATCAGAAACCATCATTCTCCTTGCATAGCCTAACTATGATAGAGAATATCCAGAACCAATCACCAATCCATATCCAGGTTCGCCGTTGAAAATCGAGTGAAAAATCCCACTCGGATCGATATAACTATCTCTAAATTCTGTGCTCGAATCTAGATCAAATCACTATGCGAATAGAATAACATACGTACATCCTACGTATTTTTCTTTATTGGTTATTAGCCAAATCAATTCCATTTCTATTCACATTCACTTTGATTTTCATTCACCTACTCACAATTGCTTCAATCCATTTGGATTATCACCTTTATTTTTATCTCGATTGGGTATTTAACCATTAACAGTTTGAACTCCGACCAGTTTATTTAGAAAATAGCTTGAAAATTTTAAAACTAGATAAGTAGTTGGAAAGTAATTACTATTTTGTAAAATAGGTGTAAAATAGTTCAGTAATTGTAAAATAATTGGAGAGTAGTTAAATAGTCATAGAAATTTTAAATAATTGCAAAATAATAGTAAAAGAGTAATTAGTTTATTAAACGGTTGGAAAATTGCTAAACAATTTCAAAAATAATTGTAAAATAAGTATAATTTAATTTGGCTTTTAATAGAAAGGTTGTATATACAATGAATAGCTTGGAAAAATAAGTTTATATTAAAATAATTTATATTAAAAATGGTCCAGAGTCAAAACTGCTCACTTCCCAATCTCCATTCTCATCAATTCAATATAAATTCCACTTTCGTTTAAATTGACTTAACTCCAATTTAAATAACTTCAATTTCTATTGAAATTGATTCAACCCAATTCAAGTTGAATTAATCTAAGTTTCTTTCCAAATTTAACTTTATTCAACCTTGATCTCAAATTCTACTAATTCAAATAAATTTCAATTGAACTAGTTCCTATTTCAATTCATTTCAACTCCAATTTGAATTAATCCCAATTTCAAACTCTATTTCCAAATCAAGTTGAATTCTTGATTTCCTTCCAAATTCAATTCAGATTCCATTTGAATTTTATAGTTATAACATTTTCAATCACAATTTCATTTAATCCAAATCAAATTCAATTTGAACTAATTTCAATTCAAATTCCAAATTTAAACCATTTAATTCTGAATCCAAATTCTATTTCAAAGTTCAAATAATAATAATTCAAATCCTTTTTAAACAACTAAATCTTTGAAATTCAATTTATCACCAAACATAAATTTTTTTATAACCCAACCTTTGAAGTTTTACCTTAAACATTTCAGTCTTAAGTCCAAAATGATTCCATATATTGATTCATTACATATCAGTAGTTCTTACATTGCATGCATTAATCCAAAATAAGAGTCTTACAAAAGTCATAAATCTAGATGTCTTCCAATTACCTAGAGGTTTGGAAAGAACAGAGCCCTAATACTCCTACACGTATTCTTCCTATGGACTTCCTTCCAAAGGGAAGAGCCCGAACATACAACTCTCAACAGGGTGTCCCCACTTATAACATTTACCACAAAATGTTTCTACCCTGTCATAAATCTGGATAACCTTCACGCCTCCAACAGTACGTTCTACAGCCTTACTCCTCTTCTGCCTCTCGGAACAATTCATAGCAATGTGTCCTGTCTTCTTACAATGATAGCAGATAGTCGACTCATTGACCGGTTCCATGGGTTTACGCTTCGTCATTCTAACTTCAGGGCAATGATTTAGAAAATGTCCTTTCTTATGACACTTAAAGCACAAGATTTCAGAGCGAAATCGATGGGATGTACCCTTCAATTCCTCCCTTGTTTTACAACACTTGACTGCCTAATGTCCCTTACTGAAACATCTGTAGCAGGTGACATTATCATAGGATCATGGTTCAGCCTTTTTCTTAACCTGTTCCTCATACTCTCGAATTCCTTCTTCTCGATCCCTACACGCAGCTGCTCTTTGCTCTCTGCGCCTAACTTTCCCTTCCTCACTCTTAGTCATCTCTTTCTAGGACTGAATTCTAGAGGAGCTTCCTAACCTATAAATTAGACGTAATCAAATTACTAAATTATACCTTATGTTTTAACATCTTTGGTTTTTAATTCAAGTCCAATTTCCAAACAACCCATTGTTTGCAACAAGTCTCTTTTATTCAAATAATACTTATTTATTCTTTTAGCGCTTTGAAACAATTTCTTTTTTCAAATCTATGGACCTAAATTTAAAATTTAAAAATTTAGATGTTTTCAATTTCAATTTATCAGTCATACTTTACTTAAATGTTTACTTCTTTAGAAAATTTCATATTGCTTATTCATTAATACACATCTTATTGTTAAACACACAACAATCATTTATGATAATAACCAAGATTATCATATCTAAAACCATCCATTATCATCTTATTCTGAAATACTTCTCCAATTCAAGATTTCAATTTTAGTTTGAATTCATTTCAAACTTATCTTTGTTTAATTTCAATTCAATTCCAATTATTTAACAGGCAATTTCCTTAATATTTATTAGAGTGAAATATCAAAATATAATCTTACATGAAACCATTTAAAATCTTTATATAAGAAAATAACAATTACGCTCTCGTATATATGTATACACTCAACTCATTCTAGGGTTTCATTGACCCTATCCTTAATGAGTAACCCTACCAGAGCCAAGGTTCTCGCTTGTCCTTCAGCTCTGATACCAAATGTAACAACCCGGAAATTTCGATCCCAAAATTTCCAGATAGTTAGTGAAAAAAGAAAGAGAAAGAAGAAAGAGATAGAAGAAGAACATAAAAGAAACACACAATCTCACATTCGCAGCGGATAAAATATAATATCACGTAAATAATAGTTTACAAGAAGAACTATATCATTACACTTATATCTTTATACATCAGAGTTACATCATTACACAAATACTGAACAATAAAAAAAAACTAACTTGTCCCAGATAAATACAGCAAAACACCTCATACGTTCCTGCCATCCAGCTCGTCTCCTGAGCTCCAGAACGTCCTTGCCTGAAAATCTATAATACTCGGTCTGACACGAGCATTACATCAAAGTAACACCCGGGTCAGGCTGGAAACCAGCGTAAGTAAACCCATCCAATACACTAAAACAACAACCAACTTCTAACCCGGGTAACTCATAACAATTTTACAAATTCACAGGTTTGGTATAGACAACACTTATTATACTCATCAATTTCTAAGTGTTAGAACTTAGATTTTATGATCCAAATCACTTAAATCATTCAATATCAGTTTATTGATTTCACAAATCAGTTTATAAAGAATCGAAGTGGGTTCAGGTATTTACTCATATCTGACTCCGGTCTCTTCGATTCCAATGTCATCTTTACTCAAGCTATTCAATTGATTAAATTTAGATACCATATGTCATTTTTACATCGCAATTTATCCTAGATAACCACAATATCTCTGTTCAACCCCACATATCATATTACAAAGACATTTCATTTCACAAAGCAACATAATCACGTATTATGGATAAACAATCCAAGGAATTCAAATATTATTCGAATTAATCTAAATAGATTAATTTAATTACTTCCATTAACCAGTCTTAATCCATCATTAACAGTAATTAACCATCCTGTAATTACTTATTTTAATTAACTAACTCCTTAATTAATTATATTAATCCGTTAATTAATTACATCAAGTAATTAATCCTTAATTATTTCTCCTAAGAAATTAACCTTTAATTACTTCCAATAAGTAATTTTCCTATATTAATTATATCCACTAATTAATCCATCAATTACCCTTCTTAATTAATGACATTAAACAATTTCCCATTTACTTTCTTTCACAAAGTAATTATCATTAATTAGTCTCATTAAGTGATTAATAAATTAATCATTTTTAATTATCTATCTAAATTAATCATTCTAGATAAATATTCTTCAATTACCTTAGAGATTAATAGCCTTAACCGTTCACATTAAATATTCTTTAAATTAATCTTCTTAATTAATTAACTACATTCATTATTGATCCACCTATCACTTCCAGTAATTTATTATTTATTAATTAATCTTAATTGAACATCCCTTAATTAATTAACCCTTATATTAACAAATCAATTAATTAACCCATTAATAAATCTTAATCACCAAATAAACTTAAGAAGAAAAAGAAAAAAAAAACATGATCTTAATTCATCATCAAAATTTGTTAAATCGTGAAGTTATTGGAAATCTTTAAGATTACTAAGAATTTTGAAACTTAAAAAGAATTTCTCCACCTGAATTATTGATCATAACATAAAAGAAAACAGTTATTTCTTAAAATAGTTTAAAGGTAATCAGTTTAAAACTTGACTTTGCTAAATTTTTATAAAGATTGTTAACCTTCAATTTACCGAGACAACCCAGGTTCTACTCGAGCCAATTCCCGAGTTCCTCTATTTTCCTCCGAGCCTTCTCTCTCAACAGTTATCATATAAATGCTCACGCACGTACAGGCAGTACTCGAGCCCAACTTCCACTAACACGAATCCAACCCCGAGGAAATATCGAGCAAAATTCTTCCTTCCTCATATTCTTCTTCTTCTCTCTTTAATCTTCATTCGCCAGAAACTTCAATGTGCATCGTGCACGTGCACACTCATCCCTTACATCATCAACCTCTTCCGGAACCACCAGCACAACATTCATGACTTCCCAAGCCCCTTCGATCATCCAGATTCAAAAATAACGACTGGAATCGAATTCGAGCCTATCGAAACTACCAGAATTTCAAAACTTGCTGACGAAAACCACCTTGCCTCGTCAATCTGGTTCACCAAAATTTTTGCCGACCGACCCAAAATCTTCATCACTATTCCACGTGTCACTCCCACTTGCCCCGATCACACTCGATCCATCTTCGCCGGCACAAAGTTTCGATCCTTCATCGAACCCAACAGATTACTAAAACCCTATTTGCTGATCAACATACAATCCCATTCAAATATTCTTACTTAAAAATCGATTTTTTTTTATTAAAAATCCTAGTTGTTGACAAAAATCCAGATTTTAACCATAAAACCAGAATTCATTGATTCGATAGATTGATAAAATTTTAATTCTACTGTACCTCTTCTCTCTTATTAAGACTAACATCTGTTAAATTTTAAAAATATTTATTTAACTCGACATCCTGATAAACAAACATTATTTTGTTTACTACTTAGTCTAAAGAAGATCAGAGAAGAGAATTTTTTTTTCAAATTTGAATTCTGTAATAACCTGGAACATAACTCTCTCTGTATATATATACAGACATGCGCATCCACCAGTTCATATTTGACAAACATGCAAGCATCATATATATCACTACACTATTGCAAACAATAGGCATAAACATCAAAATAAAAACAGATTTTAGCCATTTTGATAAAGTTGTTTACTCACAGATAATATAGGACAGAGGTGCTCTATAAATGCTTTGACCTGGAAACAAAAAAAAAATGAATTTTTGAATTGATTTTTAATTTGTTTTTGATATTAATCTAGATTGGATTTCACTGAGTTGATTCTTGCCTGATCAAACTTTGGAAACAATTCGAAGTATTGTTTGCTGATAAAAATTTCTTAAATTTTATTTTTGGGTTTAACTCGTTTTTACTTGAATTTCCCCTTTCCAGTAAAACCACTCACCAATCTCTCTATAAATCATTTCAGTTTTATAAAAAATAGAATCAAATTATATCAAACATACATCCACTAAACATCACAATCTGTAGTGATTTATGTAAACAAAGATTTGATTTTTTTTTCTCTGAGTTTAAGGACTGTGAACAAGAACAGAGATAATGTATATATATAAACCAAGTATAACATATCTAATACATCTACCAAACATTTGCAGAGTCATTATTTTCCCAACTTACACATGCAACAGAATATAGTAAGAAGATTTTTACTTTGAGATGAGTTTTACTCACAGTTATGGGAAAAACAGTGAATGGCTAAGAACTTTTGCCCATTAACTGGAAACTTGAATTGCTTCCAGTTTTTGATTAGCTTACAGATCTGGATCTGCTTTGATTGATGATGGTCTACAGTTTGATTTACTTTCCTTGATGCCTTCCTCTGGTTTATAAATTTTGTATTGCTCGGTTTAAATCCTGATATAGGCCTTTGATTTTGAAGATTCCTATTTTTTTTAATTTCCCTTTAGATCTGATTTTATGGCTTAGTTTCTTTGTTTTGATTATGAAAACGGTAAAAGAAAATAGAAGAAAGTAGATGAGTGTTTATATAGATTAAATTAGGATCTCCTTAAAATAAAAGAAAATAAAACAAAATGGTGACACATGTATAAACATTTAACACTTGTCTTTTGCCACATTTAATCATTTCACACTTGTTATAAATATACCCCTTTACTTACAATTGTAATTATACATGAGTTAATAAATAAATAAATAAATAAAATTTATAAAGCTTTTATATTTATTTACTAATTAATAAATACTTTTATAAATATATATATAAATAAAATTCCCTTAAATTTTCAAATTTAAATTCAAATCAATTCGAACAATACATTTATATTTTGAATAAACCCAAATTCAACTTGTAATTAATAATTCCACTTAAAAATTTATTTATCTATACTTAAAATAACCCATCATCATCATCATTATTAATAATTTAAATAATTTATAAAGATGATTATCACATTAACTTTTGTAACGACCCGGAAATTTTGATCCCGAAATTTCCAGATAGTTAGTGAAAAGGAGAAAGAGAAAGAAGAAGAAACAGAAAACTCAAACTCAGAATCTCACATTCGCAGCGGATTAAATATAATAGCAAATAAAATAACAGTTTACAAAGAAGAACTGTATTTGTACATTAGATTTTTACATCAGAGTTACAACAATTTCACAACACTGGATAGTTTTAAACAACATGTCCTAGATAAATAACAATATATATCACAGCGGATAAACTCTCTATACGTTCCTGTCCTCCAGCTCTCCTCCTGAGCTCCAGAACGTCCTTACCTGCAAGTCTGTAATACTCGGTCTGACCCGAGCATTACATCAAAGTAACACCCGGGTCAGGCTGGAAACCAGCGTGAGTAAACTCATTCAACAAGAATAAAAAAGCATGCAACACTTATAAACCCGGGGTACTTATGTCAATTTACAAATTTACAATTTGTTATAAACATTACTTCATCACACCTTAATTTCTAAGTATTAGACATAGGTTAAATGGTCCAATTCACTTTAATCATTCTATTTCATTCTATTGATTCCACATATCAAATTATAAAGAATCGAATCGAAGTGGTTTCGGGTATTCACCATACCCGACTCCGGTCTCTTCGAATCCATTGTCATCTAATTCCAAATTATCAATGTGAATACAACTTTCCTTTTTAAATACTGGATGTCACTCTACACAGCATTTCATCATAGTTAACCATATTATCACTGTTCAATCCGTACATATCATATTATAGAAATATTTCATATCACAAAGCATCACGATCACATACCAAGGATAAAAAATAATCTAATGCAATCACATATTCTTTAATCATTTATAAGCAAGATGAACCAGTCATACCTTTTCAAATTAATTTAATGAACTACCAATGAATTAAATTAATTACTTATTGCTTATAAACCTTGCTTATTATAATTAAGTAATCATCTCTTAATTTTTCATTCTTGATTTATCATCCTTGATTTATCAATCTTTAATTACAAGAAGTAATTTTTTATTTATTTATTAATTACACAAATTAATTATTCATTATCCATCCATACTAATTTACATTAATCCTCAATTAATTACTCAAATTAATTATCTCCTAATTACTTCATTGATCAATTATCCCTTAATCAATCATACTCAGTATTAATCGTTAATTAGTTTCCTTGACCAATCAATCCTTAATTAATTTTACGGAGAAATTAATACTTAATTACTTCCATTAAGTAATTAATTAGTCACTAATTACGACTTAACTACTTGATTAATCAACCTCTAAATATTTATTAACAAATCTTAAACATTATTAAATTAAACCATTAATTAATCTTAATTAATTATTAAATTATTTAGTCAGTAATCATCCAAATCTTCATTAGCTCTTAGGATAAATCTTTATTTTTATTATTGACTTACTCATCATTGATAAAATTTTAAATCAGTTTACAATTTTTTTTTAAAAAAAACAATTGTTAGAGAATACTTATTTTATACAAAAGAGATTGGTGAAAGTTTTAAGACCAAAATTTATTTAGATTTAAAATGTTGTTCTTTTGAAAACTTACTTATCAACCGTTTTTCAAAACTTACTAAATTTTACCACCATTAATCTTGAAAAATCTGTTTTCATTTTGCCTTAAGCTTGAAAACTTGTTTCTTTACACAATCTGGAACCTCAAACTAACTAAAAATCAAACTGAGCCATCAAATAAAACTCGAGCAAGTCTCATGAACTCTACTTCCCAGCTTCGAGACAACACAGCAATCACGCGAGTACTCCCCGAGTGATGTGCTTCTTCCCTACAAAAATTCCTTCATCCCCGATATTGAATCATGCACGGTGCACATGCACACCATCCCCTAGACGGAGACCATGTCTCCGATCATCTCTGCAGGTCACGTATGATCATCCCATCCCGTTCAACCATCCAGACCACGACAAACTTCCTTGTTCGACAATTTCAACCTTCGGCACACCTACTGGAACGAACAGAAACCATCGATCACCCCACTCCGACTATTCCTATCGTCCTACACCTTCAAACTTCATCGGAAAACCCGCCACCATCTCCTACATCATTTCCCCCATGTGCGAAGCCTTCTGTTCTTCCTTTTTTCTTAGCTTTTCAACCTCAAATCTAAGGCCAATCGAAGACCCACTAAACCCTACTATTCGATCGATCCACTTCTTCAAGCACTAGTAAATTCCAGAGGCATTTTTCCCGCATTCCCCATGTCCTATTCCTCCTCCACACCAAGTTTCGCATCCTCAAATCGACCCAGTTGCCCCAAATTGCCAACTTGTCCAAATCCGTTCAACCTCCGATTCCACACAAATTATAAATTTAGAATTCTTGATTTTGTTATCATAATTCAACATTTTTCATGACTAATTCAACCATATAAAAGAAATATAGGAAAATGATGGTTGAAATTTCCAGTTGAAATTTAATTTACTGTATAATTCAATTTTTCCTACGAAATGCTTAACAGAATTTCTTGAGACAATTTTTATAAATAATATCGCATTCGTACACTCGATTCCCTTTTAATGATCTTAGCCAGAAAAGGGTTGGAGAGGAAGAAGATTGTTTTAAATCAAATTTGGGTCTGTAAACAAAAAGAACAGAGGTATAAATTCTCAGGCATGCAGGGGATCTATCAATGATTCAGCCATATTTTCAAGCAAATACACCCATACATCCATATGAATCATATTACTACTCAAATTCATCACATGCATAAGGAGAAATGATAAATTTTCTAACATACTTTGAGCTTTCCTATATTTCCTGTTTCCAGAGAATATTGTTAACTAGTTTCACTTAAAACTATTTTCTAAACTTGAATCTTGTTAATCTAAACAAAATTTGCTTTTAAAATTAAAGCCTATAAGAGAATGTGTAAAAGATTTGGGGTTTGGAATTTGTTTAATACACTGTAACCTGAACAGAGAAATGTTCTTGTTTTCCAGACATGCATACCTCATTTTCACAAATTCATGTTCATGCAGAATTTTTTATCTCCCACTCACTTCAATCATCATCACATGCAGATCAATATTCAGATGGTTTTTCAAATGCTTAAGAGTAATTTACTCACCAGACAGGAAGTAAACAAAGGTCGGATTTACTTATTCCAGGCTTGTTTTCTTTTGTTTCAATTTTGCTTGCTGTTTGAAAATCGCTTTGCATGTTGAAAACCCCTTATGAATTGCAGTTGAGCTTAATTTGTATTTGTAGGTTGAATTCCATTTGCAGATTTGCAGGCTTTAATTTGAGTTTGCAGATTTCAGATTTTGAAAATACTTTCTGCTTTTTGCCTTTAGTTTGAAGAAGAAACAAATTTCTTCATATGTTAAGTTTATAAAACTTAAAGAGGGTAAAAATTTAAAGTAAAACACTTGTCACAAACCCCTCTTAATTGACTAACATGTGTTATTAAGGTGATTAACATGGTTACACATGTTATTAAATATTTTAATTGAATTTTTATTTAATTTTAAATGTAAATATAAACTTTATTACTAAATACTTATATGTGTAAATATAAATTTACTTTAAAGAAAGTATTATAAAATTAATTACAATACAAATAAATCTTATATGTAAATTAAAATCTAGAACTTTTATTTTTATTTTTATTTCTTGAATTTCAAATTTAATTCAAAGTACAAAGGAATGACTCGGGTTAGACAATAGCTTCTTCTATATATATGTATATTCACCTGTATATGAACACACTTAAATTTTCAATAACATTTGCATATGTCCATAACATATTTTAATTTTCCATAAGGATTATTATTTCCTGATAATTTTAAATTATCCGAATTCACTAATTTATTCATATAAAAACAGTAAATTATCCAGTTACCAAATGTTCAAAAATCCGGGTTATCACATTCCTCCCCCCTTTGAATCTTTTCGTCCACGAAAAGAATGAAACCAGAATTTATTAAACATTTTAAAACTAGTTAAAATATTCTTTGAAGCACTTTTAAAATCTACATAATATTATAAAATGGTTTTAAACAAAAATACTTTTTATAACTCGATGTTTTAACCAGTCCATCCTTGTTCTCACAGAAATTCAGTCATACGTTGATCAGGCGTAGAACTGAAAATCTATAAGTACTTGGTAAACCCGTTTTCAACACCCAGTGAAAACACTTTAAAAATAATTTTATTGGAACAGTTTGATAATAGAGAAAATATGTTTGGTGATAACGCTCTGAAAATCATCACCCCCATTCCATGGTCACAGTTACATACCAGGGTTACGTTGCAGTCACAACAAAAGTCCATGTAACTGCAGGCTCTCCGCGGCCTCTCGATTACGCCATGGAACCCACACAACAGATCACAGTTACATCCAGGGTTACGTTGCCGTCGCAGCAAAAGTCCATGTAACTGTAGGCTCTCAGCGGCCTCTGATTTTCGCTGTCGAAATGAAACATCTCCACTCCTACATTGGTCGCAGTCTACCGATATAAAATCAAACGCAGACTGTTAGCTCTCAGCGACACACACGACTTTCACTATGTTATACCATAGATCGCAGTTACATCCTGGGTTATGTTGCCATCGCAGCAAAAGTCCATGTAACTGTTGGCTCTCAGCGGCACACGCGACTTTCGCTATGGTATACTCTACTCATAATCCTCAGGAACTAGTTTTGTCCGGACTCCTCACAGGATCAACTTTAGAACCCCCCTTGGGGCTCAAGGCAGCACCACCCGGTGGTACTCCTGAGAAGTCCATTTCAAGGGAGCGCCTCTTTCCCCAGAGCCATCATCAAAACATTTTATACTATACATATATAGTATCTTTAAATCATACACCTAGTATGATCTCATACAGGCTCCTTCACACAAAATCGATTATTCCAAAATCGATAATTCTCAAATTAGGCTTTCCAAATGTAATATTGATTTAAAAAAATAATCAAAAGCCTTTCCAAATCCATAGGTTCCCAAAAGCTTTTTTCCAAAATCCTCATATGATCCTTTACATAAATATATATATACACACAGTTATATATAATTTTTTAAAACTTTGGATCATTTCAAACTTGTATAAAACTCCTTTATACTTCAAACACTTCCAAAAACCATTTTCTTTCGGCAAAAGATTCATCAAGGGGAGTTTTATCTTATATAACAATGATATATAACTTTGTTTATTCAAAATCAAATATTCAAATTTGATTACTCTTTACAAAACCACTTACCATATCACTTACTTTCATAAACAAAATTTCAACCACAGAAATATCCAATTTCCACTTTACTTCATCATATATTTCACAAAATATATTTTTCATTTCAAAAACCATTTCACATTTCTTATCCACAAATTCCCAGTATCAATTTTATTCAAATCCATACGATGTACACATATCATCCGTACGCTATACCAATCTGATCGCTCACTCGATCACACAATTTCACTTCCGAACTAGTATCGTCCACCCGACTTTCTAGTGCGGACACAGATCTGATTTCTTGATCGAAAACCGTCATTCTCCTTGCATAGTCATAACTATAATAGAGAACATCCAGAACCAATCAACAATCCATATCCAGGTTCGTCGTCGAAAATCGAGTGAAATTCCCACTCGGATCGATATAACTATCTCGAAATTCTGTGCTCGAATCTGGATCAAATCATTATGCGAATAGAATAACATACGTACACCCTACGTATTTATCTTTATTGGTTATCAGCCAAATCAATTCCATTTCTATTCACATTCACTTTGATTTTCATTTACTTACTCACAATTGCATCAATCCATTTGGATTATCACCTCAATTCTTATCCCGATTGGGTATTTATCCAAGAACAGTTTGAACTCCGTCCAGTTTAAATTTAGAAAATAACTTGAAAAGTTAAAGAAATAGATAAGTAGTTGAAAAATAATTACTAGTTTGTAAAATAGGTGTAAAATAGTTTAGTAATTGTAAAATAATTGGAAAATAGTTAAGTAGTCATAGAAATTTTAAATAATTGCAAAATAGCTATAAAATAGTAATTAGTAGTTGAAAATAGTAATTAGTTTATAAAATAGCTAGAAAATTGTTAAACAGTTTCAAAAATAATTGTAAAACAAGTATAAGATAGTTTGGCTTTTAAAAGAAAGGTTGTATATATAATAAATAGCTTTTGGAAAAATAGGTTTATATTAAAACAATTTATATTTTAAAAAAATAGTCTAGAGTCAAAACTGTTCATTTCCCAACCTCCATTCTCATTAATTCAATTTAAATTTCCTCTATTATTTAAATTGACCCAATTCCAATTTGAATAACTTCAATTTCCATTGAAATTGATTTAATCCCAATTCAAGTTGAATTAACCTCAGTTTCTTTCCAAATTTAACTATATTCAACCTTGATCTCAAATTCTATTAATTCAAATAAATTTTAATTAAACTAGTTCCAATTTCAATTCATTTCAACTCCAGTTTGAATTAATCCCAATTTCAAACTTCATTTCTAAATCAAGTTGAATTATTCTTGATTTCCTTCCAAATTCAATTCAAATTTCATTTGAATTTAAAACTATTCAACTTTAGTTACAATTCCAAATTATTCAAATCAATCCAATTCAAATTTCCCATTTGAATTTTATACTCATATATCTTCAATCACAATTTCAATTTCTTCAATTCAAATTCAATTTGAACTAATTTCAATTCAAATTCCAGATTTAAACCATCTAGAATTATATAAATTCGAGTTAAATTTACTAAGGTTGGTTTAACCCTTTAAACCAAGTTAACCTTATTAAAAGCTTTTAAACAATTTAATTTCGAGTCAAATTCTCAAAATTCCATTTTAAATTATCTCTATAATGGACATATTACCACACTTCACTTCTTATTCATTCAAACAAATCCAATTCACAATTTAAAGATTATTAATAACAATAGAATGATATCATCCAATTTATCTTAAAACATGCATCAATTTCCAATTTTCAGATCTCAGACCCATTTTGAGATCACACAAACTCCCAATTCAAATTAACCATTTAACTCTCCAAGTTAAACCCCAATTTCATCTTGAAATTTCCAAATCATGTTGATCATTCCAACTTATTTAACTTTTTCCCAAGTTAAATTCAATTTACTTAGTCCAATCAACCATATCCAATTTGAACTCCCTTTTCAAATTTTAAACTTTACATAAATAATCTTCCCACTTATTAAGTTCAAAAACTTATCACTTCGGGTATAACATCTCATTCCAAATTTAAAACTCACCATTTAGAGTTTATTTCAAACTAACTTTAATATTTAGGTATATCCACACATATTCATATTTACTTCTTGGCTCACCAAGCCAAATTTTAAAGTTTAAACCACCTTTGGTTTCAATTCAAAACAAATTCTCTTTAAAATTTTCAAAAAACTCCTGTTTGAAATAGGACCATTTCATTCAATTGCATTAATTAATTCCAATTAATTACATTCGATAATTAGCTTATTTCTTAATTACCTTTATTAAGTAATTGTCATTTAAATTACTTACCTCTAGTTACTTCATTAAGTAACTTCCTCTTAATTTATCATTTCAAATTATTATCCTTATCCTGAAACCTCTTCCACTTTCAAGATTTAATTCCTGTTTGAATCCATTTCAAACTTGTCTTTAGTTTAATTTCAATTTGGTTGTAATTCTATTACCGCTTAATTCTTACTATTACTTTTAGTTTAATTAATACTACAACCAATTTCTTTAATATAATAGATAATCTATTTCTTATATAAGATTCATTTACTTTTGAAATCATTTAAAAACCTTTATATAAGAGAATTACAAGTACGCTCTCTCATAATTATACACTCAACTCATTCTAGGTTACCATTTACCCTATCCTTAATGAGTAATCCCAACAGAGCCAAGGTTCTCGCTTAACCTTCGGCACTGATACCAAATGTAACGACCCAGAAATTTTGATCCCGAAATTTCCAGATAGTTAGTGAAAAGGAGAAAGAGAAAGAAGAAGAAACGGAAAACTCAAACTCAGAATCTCACATTCGTAGCGGATAAAATATAATAGCAAATAAAATAACAGTTTACAAAGAAGAACTGTATTTGTACATTACATTTTTACATCAGAGTTACAACAATTTCACAACACTGGATAGTTTTAAACAACATGTCCTAGATAAATAACAATATATATCACAGCGGATAAACTCTCTATACGTTCCTGTCCTCCAGCTCTCCTCCTGAGCTCCAGAACGTCCTTACCTGCAAGTCTGTAATACTCGGTCTGACCCGAGCATTACATCAAAGTAACACCCGGGTCAGGCTGGAAACCAGCGTGAGTAAACTCATTCAACAAGAATACAAAAGCATGCAACACTTATAAACCCGGGGTACTTATGTCAATTTACAAATTTACAATTTGTTATAAACATTACTTCATCACACCTTAATTTCTAAGTATTAGACTTAGGTTAAATGGTCCAATTCACTTTAATCATTCTATTTCATTCTATTGATTCCACATATCAAATTATAAAGAATCGAATCGAAGTGGTTTCGGGTATTCACCATACCCGACTCCGGTCTCTTCGAATCCATTGTCATCTAATTCCAAATTATCAATGCGAATACAACTTTCCTTTTTAAATACTGGATGTCACTCTACACAGCATTTCATCATAGATAACCATATTATCACTGTTCAATCCATACATATCATATTATAGAAATATTTCATATCACAAAGCATCACGATCACATACCAAGGATAAAAAATAATCTAATGCAATCACATATTCTTTAATCATTTATAAGCAAGATGAACCAGTCATACCTTTTCAAATTAATTTAATGAACTACCAATGAATTAAATTAATTACTTATTGCTTATAAACCTTGCTTATTATAATTAATTAATCATCTCTTAATTTTTCATTCTTGATTTATCATCCTTGATTTATCAATCTTTAATTACAAGAAGTAATTTTTTATTTATTTATTAATTACACAAATTAATTATTCATTATCCATCCATACTAATTTACATTGATCCTCAATTAATTACTCAAATTAATTATCTCCTAATTACTTCATTGATCAATTATCCCTTAATCAATCATACTCAGTATTAATCGTTAATTAGTTTCCTTGACCAATCAATCCATAATTAATTTCACGAAGAAATTAATACTTAATTACTTCCATTAAGTAATTAATTAGTCACTAATTACGACTTAACTACTTGATTAATCAACCTCTAAATATTAATTAACAAATCTTAAACATTATTAAATTAAACCATTAATTAATCTTAATTAATTATTAAATTATTTAGTCAGTAATCATCCAAATCTTCATTAGCTCTTAGGATAAATCTTTATTTTTATTATTGACTTACTCATCACTAATAAAATTTTAAATCAGTTTACAATTTTTAAAAAAAAAAACAATCGTTAGAGAATACTTATTTTATACAAAAGAGATTGGTGAAAGTTTTAAAACCAAAATTTATTTAGATTTAAAATGTTGTTCTTTTGAAAACTTACTTATCAACCCTTTTTCAAAACTTACTAAATTTTACCACCATTAATCTTGAAAAATCTGTTTTCATTTTGCCTTAAGCTTGAAAACTTGTTTCTTTACACAATCTGGAACCTCAAACTAACTAAAAATCAAACGGAGCCATCAAATAAAACTCGAGCAAGTCTCATGACCTCTACTTCCCAGCTTCGAGACAACACAGCAATCACGCGAGTACTCCCCGAGTGATGTGCTTCTTCCCCACAAAAATTCCTTCATCCCCGATACTGAATCGTGCACGGTGCACATGCACACCATCCCCTAGACGGAGACCATGTCTCCGATCATCTCTGCAGGTCACGTATGATCATCCCATCCCGTTCAACCATCCAGACCATGACAAACTTCCTTGTTCGACAATTTCAACCTTCGGCACACCTACTGGAACGAACAGAAACCATCGATCACCCCACTCCGACTATTCCTATCGTCCTACACCTTCAAACTTCATCGGAAAACCCGCCACCATCTCCTACATCATTTCCCCCATGTGCGAAGCCTTCTGTTCTTCCTTTTTGCTTAGCTTTTCAACCTCAAATCTAAGGCCGGTCGAAGACCCACTAAACCCTACTATTCGATCGACCCACTTCCTCAAGCACTAGTAAATTCCAGAGGAATTTTTCCCGCATTCCCCATGTCCTATTCCTCCTCCACACCAAGTTTCGCATCCTCAAATCGACCCAGTTGCCCCAAATTGCCAACTTGCCTAAATCCGTTCAACCTCCGATTCCACACAAATTATAAATTTAGAATTCTTGATTTTGTTATTATAATTCAACATTTTTCATGACTAATTCAACCATATAAAAGAAATATAGGAAAATGATGGTTGAAATTTCCAGTTGAAATTTAATTTACTATATAATTCAATTTTTCCTACGAAATGCTTAACAGAATTTCTTGAGACAATTTTTATACATAATATCGCATTCGTACACTCGATTCCCTTTTAATGATCTTAGCCAGAAAAGGGTTGGAGAGGAAGAAGATTGTTTTAAATCAAATTTGGGTCTGTAAACAAAAAGAACAGAGGTATAAATTCTCAGGCATGTAGGGGATCTATCAATGATTCAGCCATATTTTCAAGCAAATACACCCATACATCCATATGAATCATATTACTACTCAAATTCATCACATGCATAAGGAGAAATGATAAATTTTCTAACATACTTTGAGCTTTCCTATATTTCCTATTTCCAGAGAATATTGTTAACTAGTTTCACTTAAAACTATTTTCTAAACTTGAATCTTGTTAATCTAAACAAAATTTGCTTTTAAAATTAAAGCCTATAAGAGAATGTGTAAAAGATTTGGAGTTTGGAATTTGTTTAATACACTGTAAACCTGAACAGAGAAATGTTCTTGTTTTCCAGACATGCATACCTCATTTTCACAAATTCATGTTCATGCAGAATTTTTTTTTTCCCACTCACTTCAATCATCATCACATGCAGATCAATATTCAGATGGTTTTTCAAATGCTTAAGAGTAATTTACTCACCAGACAGGAAGTAAACAAAAGTCGGATTTACTTATTCCAGGCTTGTTTTCTTTTGTTTCAATTTTGCTTGCTGTTTGAAAATCCCTTTGCATGTTGAACCCCTTATGAATTGCAGTTGAGCTTAATTTGTATTTGTAGGTTGAATTCCATTTGCAGATTTGCAGGCTTTAATTTGAGTTTGCAGATTTCAGATTTTGAAATTACTTTCTGCTTTTTGCCATTAGTTTGAAGAAGAAACAAATTTCTTCATATGTTAAGTTTATAAAACTTAAAGAGGGTAAAAATTTAAAGTAAAACACTTGTCACAAACCCCTCTTAATTGACTAACATGTGTTATTAAGGTGATTAACATGGTTACACATGTTATTAAATATTTTAATTGAATTTTTATTTAATTTTAAATGTAAATATAAACTTTATTACTAAATACTTATATGTGTAAATATAAATTTACTTTAAAGAAAGTATTATAAAACTAATTACAATACAAATAAATCTTATATGTAAATTAAAATCTAGAACTTTTATTTTTATTTTTATTTCTTGAATTTCAAATTTAATTCAAATTACAAAGGAGTGACTCGGGTTACACAATAGCTTCTTCTATATATATGTATATTCACCTGTATATGAACACAATTAAATTTTCAATAACATTTGCATATGTCCATAACATATTTTAATTTTCCATAAGGATTATTATTTCCTGATAATTTTAAATTATCCGAATTCACTAATTTATTCATATAAAAATAGTAAATTATCCAGTTACCAAATGTTCAAAAATACGGGTTATCACAACTTTGCTAGAAATTTTCCGGGGTATCACACTAGAACCAGGAACATCACCAGAAATCATCTCGAACCTCACGTCTTCGATCACTGGACATCACGCCACTACGTCCCTAGTTTCATCAGACAACCACACCACCATTCCCAGAGTTACGTGCCACTCGATGCTCTCTAGATGACTCCATCCTCCAAATTCAGATCACAACCCAATTAAGGGTTTAAAACTTAGTCGAACAATCCCCAACGCCACAGTGGATTAACCACCTTCCAACCAATTTTGTCGAACACTCCTACACCCCGACCTCCTCCAGTAATGGCCTCGACCACCAGAAATGCATCGGCTACCAGAAAATTCCAAAAATCCAAATCCTGGTTAACCCTGAATAACACATTTAATCCAAGACTAAAATTTATTATTTATCCCTTAAAATTCATGATTTAAGACAAGGATTCATGCTATAAAATAAAAATAAAAAGATTATAGAGTTTGAATTTTAACATATATCAAAAATTCCTATTGTCATTTACTTTTCCAGTGATATTCCAACCTTCCTTACTTAATTTTATTTTCAAAGCTTAGATTAAGTTTAAACAAACAACTTTTTGTTTGATTTCCAATATCTAACAGAAAGAAGATGGAAAGATTTGAATTTTGATAAACTTTAAACTCTGAACTTATAAACGGAGATATACTCGGGCAACCAAACATGCACCATCAAATGCATACACACACAGATTTACCTATATATACACACAAGCAAAGCACTCTCCAACATAGAAATTCACATGCAACAACTTCATTTACTTAAGCTTTTTATGTAAATGTTTACTCACCTTTTTGAAAAAAGCAGAGAGCTGGAAAAAAAACTGGCAATGCTTTACTGAGTTGGGAATTTTGAATTGTTGAGATGATTTTAAAACTTTGACTTCTTTTAAAACTGAAATGATTTGAAAACTTGAAAGTTTGCACTGGAAATCCTTTTTAACTTTGATTCTGCCTTGGATTTTCTTGCTTGAACCCTTGAAAATGTTACATGCTTGATTTCGAAATAGAAAAATGGTTGCAGGATTTTGAACTTGAGTTTGAGCTTTTGAAAATGATTTCAGGTTTAAGGATAAATGGTTACAGTTTTTTTTTTACAGGGCTTGATATGTTTTGAGGAGTGTTTGCGAACTTTGGTGTAAAAATGGTTACAGGGTTGTTGAAAAAACATTGTAGATTTGGTTTTGAACTTGTAAAATGTTTTACCGGCTTTGATTTTAATTAGAGGAATGTATCAGGTTTGTAGATTTTTGTGGATCTCTAGTTTGAAAAAGAGTTTGAGTTTTCTTGCATTGAAAATGAGAAGATAAAGAAACAAAAAGAAGAGAGGGAAGATGAGTGTTTTTATAGAATTAAATTAGAATTTATTTAGATTAAAGAAAATGGAAAATAAATTATGCCACTTGTAGTCACAACTTGCATTTGTCATCTATAATAATTAATCACCTAACACATATATTTAACATGTTTAAAAATTCAACACTTTTCATTTTTTATTTTCATTTGTTTTAAAATTATTTAAAAACCTTTATAATGAATTTCCTACATAATTAGTATATTTATTAAGTTATAAATGCTTTCCTAAATTAATATAAATAAAACTTTTAAAAGAAAATAAAATAAAAACTGAATTATATTCTAAATAATATCATATAAAAATATATTTAATTCATTTTTAAAGGTTAATGTCAAACTATTGTATTTATTTAATATTAAATAAACACTTCCTAAATTTATATAAATAAATTTCTTTTAAAGAAATTATTATAAAACAACTCTTATTTTAAATAAAAACCTTGCTCGTATATTTTATATCCAAAATAATTATTTATTTAAAATAATTATCTTTAGCAATTCAAATTTAAATTCAAATTCAATTTAAAATGCAACTTAAAAATCAATTCAAATAAATATATATATTAATTTAAACAAACACATTATCAAATTTGTAAATAATTATTCTATTTTAAAAATAACTTAAATATATATATACACATTTAATTAACACTTAGTGTATAAAAAACAGTCTATTTAAAATCTATTTACACCTATATTAAAAAACATCACATTATTATTTATTATTTGAAAATAATCAATTTTTACCAATTTTAAATAATTTAATAAGAGATTATCACGTTTTAAATTCCTTGAAATTCCGGGATATCACAGTGTCAGCACTCATCAGCGGTGGTTGAATCATTATCGGAAAAGTGTTTATATGGGACATAGAAAGTTTCTTAATCCTTCACATCCATGGAGGAAACAAAAAATTGCTTTGATTACGCTGTAGAGAATGGTAATGAACCTAGAATTCTAACAGGAAGACATATTTCTGTTATTTTGAAGGTTTCAAATGTTCTTGGAAAAGATAGGAATAACGAAACAAAAAGGAGAAAGAGCAAGAAGAAATTAAAGACATAGTTGAGTAAGAAGATATAATGTAAAAAGAGCAGGAGTAACCACAGCAAAAAAGATGAAGATGATGGAAAAAAGAGCTATTAAGGTGGAAAAAGGATCAATCTTCTTTGATTTTCCATATTGGGAGGTTAGTATTAAAATTATATTTTCTTTTATTGACCTAAAGATAAAAAAGTTAATAAAGTGTTGTATTATTGATATTTTTAGGAACTTCCCTTGCAACATAATTTAGATGCGATGCATGTTGAGAAAAATGTCGCTGAAAGCCTACTAAGCACGATGTTGCATGACAGTAAATCAAAAGATGGAATTATTTCTAGGAAGGATTTGGAGGATTGGGGGATTCGACAAAGTCTTTATGCACAATATCATGGAAATAGAACATATATACCACCAGCTCCATATACATTGTCATTGTCCTAAAAAAAAATTTGTAAGAGGTTACATGATTTTAAAGGTCCTGATGGTTACTGTTCAAATTTCAAATGATTTGTATCATTAGAAGATTGCAAAGTTAGTGGTTTCAAGTCGCATGATTATCATGTCATAATGCCACAACTGTTATCTGTTGCGGTTAGAGAATTATTACCAAAGAAGGTTAGAATAATAATAATTCATTCACGTTCGTTTTTTAATAAAATATATGAACGTGTTCTTGAAAGAGAGATGTTGCGACAACTTAATGATGAGAATATTGAAATTTTGTGTGGATTCGAAAGCTATTTGCCACATTCCTTTTTTGATATAATGGTACATTTGACAATTCATCTTGGAAGAGAAGCGTTATTGTGCGGTTCTGTTCATTTTCGTTGGATGTGCCCATTTGAAAGTTTTATGAAAACACTTAAAGACTATATAAGGAATTATGCACGGCCTGAAGGGTGTATTGTAGAATCTTATCTTGTAGAAGAATCAACGAAATTTTTAGTGAATTTCTACAAAGGAAAGTACAAATGGAGGAGAAAGAAGTCCGAAACGAAGATTATGAAAACAATGCGATGCTCGAAGGACGTCCAATTTTAAAACAGCAGACAATTACATTGTCATCGAATGAAAAAGATATTGCACATTTGACCATGCTAATGAATATGGCTATGGTGGAACCATATTTAGAGTAAGTACATATTATATTTTGTTTATACCTTTTTAATAAATTTTTAACATTGAATATAATTTGGTAAAATTATTTAAACACCAGTATGCATTTGGAGGAGTTACAAAATTTTGATAAGAGTTTGGAAAAAAATACGACGTAGCTATGGAAAAAACATACAGATAATTTCTCAGATTGGATTAAAAAGAAGGTTAGTTTAATTTTAATTTATCCCCATTGATGAAAAAAGATTTCTTTTTCCTTCAAAATTTACGTAAAATGATTTGTTTATGGATACCTATCTAATCAACAAGTGATGAAATACTAAAATGGATTGCCTTTGGCCCAAGTAGTAATGCATTGTCCTATAAAGGATATATAATTAACGGACAATGTTTTCATATAAAAGATGTTGAAAGAGACACTCAAAACCATGAAGTCACTTATGATGCGATTACCATGTGTAGGGCAGGTGCAAGAGATATTTCTCAATGAGTTCGTGTGGTCACTTATTATGGGGTAGTGATGGACATAATATTGCTAGACTATCATGTTATTTATATTCCCGTATTTAAGCATCACTGGGAAAATATTGGAAATGGAGTGAAGGTCAAAGACGGATTCACTCTTGTTGATTTACAAAAAAAATCAATCTTCATTTGTAAAAGATCCATATATCCTTGCATCTCAAGCGAAACAAGTTTTTTATTCAAGAGAGAATGGTCATTCTAATTGGTATGTTGTAATGAAAACACCATCAAGAGGTTATCATGAATTAGAGACAGATGATCCTGTTATGGAAATTAGCTTTGTTAGGAAAGATGGTGAAGAAATCGATGTGGAGATTGATTCTGTGGAGAATGTTAGCTATGTTAGAGAAGATTGTGAAGGCATATTTGAGTAGATTTTCATTCTTTTTTGTTTGTGAGGTTTGTTTATTTAATTTAGAATTCAGAACATCCTATGTATACAAGCATTCGAAGTGCTTAAATTGTTGTTCAAACCATTTACAAAAAACATTTAATCCTTTATTTTTCTAGACGCTTGATCCTATACATTAATCAGTTTTGTGTACTCAAGTACATAACCATAATGAAATTGCATGTGCTTCTGCATTGTTTTTACATTTTCAATTCACTGTGCTTAAGCTTTGCTTAGTAGTTCAAGACCAAAAATCCTGGTTTGTAGGAATTGAAAAATGAATTTTTATGTTCTTTTATCTGGTAAATAATCCACAAGTTTTCTATAAATAGACTAGTATTTGGCAAATATTTCAAATATATCTAATTTTAATTAGCCATGGTAAATAATCCACAAGAATTTTGAATTTGTTTCTCCCTCCTGTAGGCACAATATTTTTTCCATCAGTTGTTCATGCTGTAGTTTAACCTGTTTCATTAATTCTAAGTAAATTTGCATTATGTTTCATGTAAGCTTATGACTTCATGATTTGCATCAATTTGTGCAGATACTTGATTATATGCCTCATGCAGCCTTTTTACCACATCAGATTCCTTGAGATTCATGTTCTAAACTTGTAGATTTTCCTTCACTCGTTTAAGATTTGCAATAAGATTATGAGTTAAATCCCCTCATTTTATAGCTTTATGCCCCTCTAATACACATTGCTAATATCCTTCAATATTACACCATGTATTGATATATCTAAAAGGCACGTTCTTTATTTTTATTTTTATTTTATTTTATATAAAATGTATCCATACTAATGCATTATATCTGTTTTCTTGTTCTAACCATGCAGGTAAATGGAAATTTATTTTCATGCTTTATGTTGATTAAGTAAAGGACTAGAAGGAGAGGGAGAAAGTTGACTTTAGAAATTCAGGTATAATTCTACTTCAGTGCTTACACCCGATTAGTTACCTTTTGATAGTCTGTTAAAAACTTAAAAATGTTATTTGCTGTGATCTTTTTACCATTTACTGTGATATTTTTAAAAGAAGGGTTTAATTAACATTCCATTTATTCAATAAAGGATCAGTGAGCGATGGAGTGTTCAAAGCATTGCCCTAATTGGTGTTGAAATAGGAAAATTTTCAAATTTTGAATAAATGTACTTGCATATCTACACAATTTCAAGTCTTGACTTCAGTTAAACCAGGAGAACTTATCCATTTGTTTGATCATAAAAATTGAACATTTTTATATTTATGTCCACATGTATTTTTTTACCATTAGTTATATTAACTTATCAACGTTCTTCCTATTAACATCTAAGATCATGCTTAATACATCACTTTTGTTATTAGAAACAAAATTGTTTATGTCATGCATCTATAGTATAATACACTTCTTTTATGAGTAGAAAAAGGTTATTTTAAATTCCAGTATGCTAAGTATAATCTATCTGGGAAGGCATATTTTATTAGACAATGAAAATTATTATGTAGGTAAGGGTCCTCGTGCATATATAAGATATTGGTTAGGTTATGTAAAGACATAGCCAATCGAGATACCATGTTGGGATCAACATAATCATGTAGTCGGGAAAAAAAGAAAAGAGTTAAAAGCATTTAATAATAGGTTTTAACTAAGAATTTAGTCTTACTATATCAAAATAGCTCGTTTAGTTATTACCATATTGTAAAACTTTCTTTGTCAATTGCTAATAATACATTTTCCTTATCTCTTTAACTGAATTGAAAAGAAATTTGAACACTAAAATATAGATTAACATTAGTTCTCTTCAACATCAAAATACATATTCGGCTCAAAAAACATGATCTTTTTTCAGTCTTATGCTCCTCTGTGAATCATCAATCCACACCATGGCCTTAAGTTTTATCTTTGAGTCATACCTATGGTTTAATATTATTTTGATAATTTTTGATATGTTATGTAAACATTAGATGTAAGACCCTACACCCTTTAGTATACCCAAAGAGACACGCTAAAAGGCATGGAGCATTATTGGTATAACTAAAACTAGCAAAGATTAAGATTCACAAGACAAAAATGTATAAACAACGGAAACAATTATAATAATAATAATTTATTTACAAAAAAACCTCAGAATTACTTTATAAATCAAATAAGTCGCCAAATACCAAATACATTAACTGTCAAAATAACCTTACGTGCCTTGTGAAATAAAATCCATAGTATCAATAATATCGGAGTACAATACATCCCTCACAAAATGTCAGCCCAACAAAAGAAATAAAAACTGAAATTGAAGAAAATTAAATAAATGATAGAATATCCTCCGAAGAAATCTCCAAGCAACTGCAGTCAACCGTCCTTACCCTTGATTGCCTATGGGCAAAAAGGGAAAAATGGCGGAGTGTGTTAGATAAAAGTCTGGTGAATGATAGTAATTATTAGAATCTTTAAGCAAAGTAAAAGTAATGGACTTCACAACAATTTTAGTATATAAACGGAAACAAAGGAAATAAGGAGAAGGATTAAGCTGGAATAAATATGAATTAATTAGATCAACATAATTGATTAACTTTGATTATTTGCACTTGATTTTGATAGCTGCTTAGATTAGGCTGAATTTGTAATACTACCCTTTGATCGGCCTGCTACTCCATAGAATCTACTATAGACCAGATGCTAAAGCTCCATACGCAGTAGACATTGGTGCCTACAAAAGATACACACTAAGCGCTTTGAACTCATAACGATTACTAAGCCCCCGAATGGAAGTCGCACGCATAACCGCCACCATCCTCATGTTTCCTGTTGTTCCACCTATTGGGTCTTCTTATTTTCTCAAGCTCCAGCATAAGCATGCTCCTCGTCTCACTTCAGGATTATGTGAGACACATTGTCTCACTTCAAGGTTATGTGAGAAACCTCGTATCACTTCAGGGTTATGTGAAACACCTCGTCTCACTTCAGGGTTATATGAGACAACTCATTTCACTTCAGGGTTATGTACAACACTATGTCCATAGAAATAATTGGGAAAATGCTGTTGGTACTGGACCTTCATCCAAACAATATCTAGTGGCGCCCCTGCCTAAATCCCTAAGATTTGGACTTCAACTTATTGACTATTTACTATCATTATTAATATAAGCGTGCCCCTCGTCTCACTTCAGGGTTATGTGAGACACCTCGTCTCACTTAAGAGTTATATGAGACACCTCCTTTCACTTTAGGGTTATGTGAAACATTGTGTCCATAGAAGTAGGAAAATGTTATTTGGTACAGGTCTGTAACGACCTGTAAATTTTTGATAATTAAAATAGCTAATTTAATAAGATTTCGTGATTTAATATTAGAAGAAAAAAAATTGTAATTCGTTTGGAATAATAATAACTAGGATGAAATGCAACAAATTTTATGTAAGTTAATTATTTATGAATTGAATGAAATCCCAGATCAATTGAAATAATATGTAGTCAAAGGTAATTGAATGAATTTGTATTGTATAGGTAATTTTGACGCTTGTTTGTAAATAATAAACTTATAAGTAATTAACAGTTAACGGTGATAATTATTTAAGTTACCTATTCATTTAGTTAGTCGAATTGAATTTGTGAACCAATTGAAATTGAAATGAAAGTTCATATATTAGTTGAGTGCATTATCTCTAACTGTTGATTAATAATAATGTAGAGTTCATTTGATGTAATATAGTAAATCGACTGATAATGAAATTTTATATAAAAAAAATCCAATATTGAAATCCGTCAAATATTGAATAATTAAATTGTTTAAATTTAATATTTGGAATCTATTGAATTAATTAAATAACGGGAATTGAATAACTGTTTTAATGAAATGGTTGTTCTATAATTTGAATTTGTTAAATTTTATATGTTCGTTTGAATATTTCAAAAGATAGTGATTTAAGAATAATCAAATTTGTTTAAATTTAATATTACAAATATTTGAATAATTAAATTCCGAATTTGATACGATTAATTTGATATTGAAATTTAATATATGAAAATAGAGTGAATAATTGAAATTTGATTTGATATGATTCAAATTGGTTTCCAGAGTGAATGTAAGCTATATTGGGATTATAATAGAGTTAATAAGATTTTAAAATTGGAATTATTGGATAATTGAATAACGGGTTTAATATGATTAAGAAATGATTTGTAAAATTTTATTTTATCATATTAAAGTTAGAATGATGTTGTAGAACTTTTAAAATCGAATTAAAAGTAAATTTGTGAAAATTGAATATTTTAATATTTAATTATCGACTGGAAAATAGCCAATTTTCGAACAGTCTCAGAATTGGACGAAACTAGTTCCATTGGATCCGTAATAGTTAGTTATTATCGGATTTCAATTTTCATAGCAATCGGAGTTGTCGTTTGACCGTGGCAGCTCGAAACGTGTTGAAATTGTTTTAATATTAATTTGGCGAGTTAAAATAGCCATTTTTCAAACAGTCTCGGATTTCGACGAAACAAGTTTCATCGGATCCGTAATGTGATATTATTGTAAGGTTTCAAATTTTGAGTCAATCGGATTTACTGTTTGTCCGGGGCGAGCCAAAACGCATAGAAATTTAGTTAATCGGTTTAATTTAAAATCGATCATTTATTTCCATAACTCTCACATACGATCGAATTAGCCTCCGAAACCTATTCCATTGTGTCCGGAACGTGGGGTAAACCCTAGAAACGCCAGCCGGCACGCTTCGTTTGGAGTTCGGAAAATTTTCGATGAATAGTGTTTTGGCGTTTTTCTATATAAGGACCCCACTTTCTTTGTTTTGCATAAACCCTAGGGTTTCAGCCCTTAGCCGCCACTATAGAGATGAATGGCCTGAAATTTCGAAACTTCTTCCTCAATTATCTCCAAAACCACGAAGAATTAGAAAAAACTCTCAACTACAAAGTTGTAGATCTCGACGAGATCTACAAATCCAACGGTCATGATCGTGATTGGGTCAGCGGATCGTCGGGAAATTGACCATAAAGTCAACATGTTTTCACGCATTTCGAGAGGGAAAGGGGGGGCCGAGCCCCACCCCAAGGCAGGCGCAGGTGGCTCTTGAGATGCTCTTCGATATGGCGTATCCCGATCGTCCTGGAAGTCGATGTATGGGTTGCGTGTATTAGGGTTTTAAGGGGCGGTTTGGGTTTCTTAGTACGTGATTTTCACGTAGGGGGAGAAGAAGGGCCGAACGGCATGATGTGGAGAGGCTAAATCTAACGGCAGATGATGGTTTGGGTTAGGAAATGAAAATTAATTGTAAATTGATTATATTTAATTATCGTTCAAACTTTAAAAAATGATATCTCTTTTATACGAGGTCGGATTCGGACGAAACTTTTTGCGTTGGAATCGTATGGACGAACTCTACGCAATGCAACTAGAGAAATTTTGAGTTAAATCGAACGTCGTTCGATTTGATTTAAAATCGAAAAATCAAAGTGAGTGTTTTATAACGCTCACAACGTACTGAATATCTTTATGCTAGTTAAATTTGATATTATGAAGTGATATGAATTTTATTTGTCGTTGTTTGATAGAATTTAATTGTCATTTGAATTAACCGTCGAAAATTAAATTGACAGTTAAATTTGAAATTAAAATTGAAATTGAATTGCGATTTAATTACCTGACACCGATAACTATGAAATTGCCATGAATTGTATTGCCTATTGGATGATGTATTTCGATGGATGCTATTGGTTGATATTTGAATGTTTGGATGTTTATTTGCTTACATGTATCATGTTATGCATACATATGATACTGTGATTTAATTTAAGAAATATATACTCATCCCTGACATTTAATTGAAATAAATAATTACTTGGCCATAGGATAGAAAATTATATACGGACACCGAACTGGCTAAATTAATAATTTTTTAAAAATCGTCGATTTGAAATTTATTTAAATGTTTGATTTAGAAGTTATAAATAGAAATCAATTTATAGAAATCGAATTTATCGGAAAATTGAGTTTGGAATGTTGAAATAGATTTTGGTTAAAAGAAATTGTTAAATGATTTAAGTTGAGACTTTGAAATTTAAAATTTGGTTATGATTGAATTTTGAAAATTTATTCGTTTTAAAAGATTGAACCTTAATTCGAGCTTTGAACATTTCTAAGTAAAAGTGATATAAAAATGATATTTTGAAATTGAGTTTGAAATTGAATCATATTTGAAATTTGGATTTAGATTTGAATATTGACGCATAATTGTGTTAAGTGGTATAAATTGGTATTTTGAACATCAAGCCCCAAATCGATATAAATTGAAATTGAATAAATTAAAGGTGAATGTAAAATTGAATTAATTTGAAGTAAATGTTGACATTGATTTGAATTGAAATCGAAATCGAATCGGTAGAATGGAAATTGAAATTGAGTTGAATTGGGAAGTTATAATTGAAATGGATTGGTTTTGAAGCTGTTTTATTTTGTTTTCCAAATTTCTCGGTTATATAAACCATTTTGAATACTTAAACTATTTTAATCTATTTTAAATCTACATAACCCAATTTAAATTATTTTAAACTAAATTTATCTATTTCAAATCCATTTAAGATTTTAAGTATTTTAACTATTTTAATTTTTTAAAAACTACTTTAAACTACTTAAAACTATTTTCTAGAATTCTAAGCTGGTCAATAAAGTGGAATGTTTATTTTTAAATCTTGAATTTAAATACGAATTGAGTTAAATGAAGTTGCAACCTAAATTGAAATTCGAAATGATTTTGAAATCGAAATGAGATATTGATGCGAAAATTGATTTTTGAAACGAAACCTTACATTTGAATAGATACGATGATATTTGAAATGGATTTGATTTTGAAGCGAATATGATATTTTGATATAAATTATGAATCGATTCGAAATGTAAAAGAGCCAACGGTATAATAATACGTAGTTATTAAAGAGACCGGGATCGGATATGGACATACTCTCTGTCGATACCGAAAACCACTTTAATAACTATTATACGCGGAGTGTTGATCCAGAATGAAGTGGATGATTTGGTGAACGCGTTGAATGAAGAAAGAGAACGATATTGGATGACCCCTGACATGACTAAAACAGGAGCCGCGCCGGGCCATTGAGGTTCGGCACCTCTAACGGACACGCTTCTTCGATACCATTTCTATTACATTTGTGATTCGATTTGGGTGCACCCCTTGATTTGGGAGTGTTGTTTCGCGGTGTTGGGGTAGCTGCTGGCTATGCTCAACATCAGTCCGGATCACGCAACTACTAGTATCCTAGTTAGTATCGCCTCATGTATCTTGTCATACTGATTATCCTATTCGCGACCACTATGTTTGGTTTTGTGTAATACCTATGGGGTACCCTCTAATAACCACCAGTTTACGGTGGGGCTTACGGTGCTGTATAGACTATGGCATTATAAAAATGTGTTAAGGGGGATTATGGTAACGCCTTAACGCTATTATGATACTTTATATTACTGATAGGCATTATCTACTTAGCGTACATTACTACATAGTAGATAGTGTAACGGATCTTTAAGAGATGGAAAATCCCGTAACATCTCTTAAGTTATTGCACGCACGTTGACACTGGATATGAGATGTCAAACCCCGTAAACATCTCTGACGCCGTTACACTCATATTTATTTACGATTGATTTAACTTTCATAAGGATATTTTAGTCCTGACTCGAGTTTTTTGACTTTTCATTACGCTCGGGTCAGTCCTGAGTTTTTCAGATTTTTGAAGATCTATTCTGGAGGATGAAGACGAAGATTTGGTATACTATTACTATTATTACCCTTGCATCATGCTATCTGCTGCATTATTTTAATTGTTCTGTTGTATATGTATAACTCTGATAAATGTTGTATAAGTAATTGTCAAAGTATAGTAAACAGCTTCATGAACTGTTTATTTGACTATTGTATTTTATCGTTCCGCTGCGAGATTCTGTGTTGTTTCGTTTCCTTTATTTCTCTTTCTTTTCTTTTCTTATTTACCCTAATAACTATCTGCCCATTTGAATGGTTTGGAATCGACATGTGTATTTGATCGTCGATTTAAATTGTCCAAAAAGGCGGGTCGTTACAAGGTCCTACTTTAATTCTTTGCTTATTAACTTAAATAAATTATTTAAATAAGCCTTTACTTTTGTTCTTACTATATGTGCTTATTAATTTATCCTAAGTCTTAAAATAAGCCTCACTCTATCCTATTTCTTATTATAACCTACGTTATAATCATTCTTATTACTTAACCCAAGGTCTAAGTGTAAAATAAGCTTTGTTCATCTTATACTCTTATTAGTTATAATTCTAAGTTATAACTAAGTCAGTTATCTTTAATTAGTCCAATTCTAACATCAATATCATAATTAAGCTCAGTTTCAGTCTTAATTCCATTTTTATTACAGTCTTTATAATTTACATATTATCTTTCATTATTCTAGTATTCTTACAATTTTAATCCATATTAATGTTTAATCTATTCTAATCCATACATGAAGAATAAGGAGAAATTAAATAAAATTGGAAACAGAAGAAAATCCAGAGCGTAGGAAAAAGATGTAAATAACGCATAAATAATAGTAAATAAATTAAAATACTGTAAATAAATGGAAAAGCTATAATTAATAGAAATAAATTAAAATTAACTGAAAAGAATAGCTAAAAGAAATAGACTGAAAATAATTCTAAAAACTGTAAATAAACTACTAAAAAGGTTATTCCAAAAATCATAGTAAAACTATAACCATTGGAAACCCTATTATTTTAAATTACTTAAAGAAATCTAAAATAATTACAATCACTCACCTGTGGTCCTAAGCTCTTTCATTTTGGTCTTTCCGGATCCACTTGAGGGTATTAAAATATTTTTATTAAAATGATTCTCTCCTTGGAAAATTATTCCATTTAGGGTCCTTCCTGAAAAGGTGAACCCAAGCGGAGAAAATCTAGAACGAGAAAAAGTGTTAGGCCCAAGCCTTATTTATAGGGATAGAAGTGGATCTCAGACCGTTAGATTTGGGGATTAAATAGGACGCAACCACGTCATAGACTAAATAAGAGCCATTGGATGGAAGCACGAAGGGGTCAGATGAGCCAAAATGACGAAAACAACGCGTAAAAAAACATGCTGGAACCAACAAGAACTGTGATGTCCCGGAAATTTGGGCAATATTTATTTAATAATTTCATTTATAATTATTTTAAAATGTGAAATACTGATTTAATAATCTAATTCAAACATAATTTTCTTTTGAAAATTTATAATTATTTTGTTAATAAATAATATTCTTTTGAAAATTTATAATAATAATTGAGTTTGAGAATCTTATTGTTTTAAAATGTTAAAAATATTTTAATGATAAAATTTCCTTTCTAAGTTGATTAAAAATATTTTATTTATAATGTATATATATGTATACATTGTAAATAGGAATTTTGATCTTTATTTTAAATTCAAATTTAATAAAGGATATTTTCAAATCTATAATATATATAGGTATATAATTTATGAATTGATTAAATTAAATTGAAATAGTATTGAAACTTTTACATAAGTCAATTTATAGATCTTTCTTATACTTTCAAAAAGGAAATTATAGTAAATTGTTTTGAAATAAATTTAGTTTATTTATATTAAAGTATAATATGTTGATTTGAAAACTCTTGAATAAAATGAATTCAACATTGTTTTTTTTTTTTTAAGTTTCTCTTGTGAAAAATGGTTTTAAATAATTTTTGAAAATATTCAAGCAAATATTTAAATATGTAAGATAATTCATTTGTAATCATTTAAAGATTAAATATAAATAAACATATAAAACATCTTAAAATTAAATTAGAATGGTTTTATCTCAAATTAAAACATTAGTAAACAAAGAAATTTATTTATATCTTTAATCTTACATGTCTTTAACATTCATGTTTTAAAGTAGACACTTGTAATTAATCTTCATATCCAAACAACAAGTGGCATTACTAAATCAATATTGAATTTATTATTTTAGATAAAAACTTATGACAAATCTTTTGTTTTCAAACATTTTATCTTCTATAATGAATCAAAATTCAGATCTATTGAAAACTGAAATCATTTTCACTCAAAAAGCCTCAGCCCAAAACTTAATCAATGTTTTACAAATATCAAAACCATATTAGATCTGCAAATTCCAACTATGTAAGATCTGCAAATCAAAGTTTTGAAACCTGCAATAAGAAAATCCAAATCTGGAAATTCTGTTAACTTGCAACCCAAATTCTTTTAAACCTGCAAACAAACAAAGTTCTGCAACCTGTAATGAATCAATTCAAGCAAGAATCTGTGGAAGCATGCAGACCAAATCAACATCAAATGCAGATTCAAAAAACCTGCAAGCATCATGTTATAATCAATTTCAAACTGCAAGTTAGCTCAGATTCATGCAAGCTCAGATTCAATGGAATGGAAATTCAGGCTGCAGGAAATTGGATTGCAGATGGAATGCTTTCTGTTTCCATTTTTAAGGTGAGTAAATCAATGTTTTAAAAACAGTTTCTACTTTTAAAACCAAGCCATCTGGATTTTGCAAGAAATTAAAGTTTAATTTGAAATGTTGTTCAAACAAGAAAATCAAAACAGTGATTAGTAAAATAAATAAATAATAACAACTACCCTGTTCTTTCTTTTGGAAAGTAAACATCACTATTTATAGGTTGTTTTGAATTAATCTGTGCATGAGTTTGAATAGGCTTGATAACTGTTGTGTGATGATACTCTGCATACTTTATAGAATATACAGAAAAGTGTGATGCAATTTGTTTTTAACAGTCATGCTTATGTTCTTAATTTGATTTAGATACAAATCCTCTTCCATATGATTGAATCATAGCTAGAGATTATTGTGTGAACAAATTATGTTTTTTTTTACCATAAATTTGGGCCTTAAAAATTTTAGTTTAGAAAAGTGGAAACTGTTACTTGTGTAAATCAATAACAGTAGACAACAGTTTCATAAAATAAAATTACCAAACATCTTTAATTTATTCAAACAAGTTAAAGCTTTAATGCATGTGTAAAAACATGGTTATTAGAACAAGCATCACAATTTAAAATCTTCTGGGAATTTAGTAATTAAGGTCTGTGCTGCATTTTGGGATTTTTGGGGTATCAATTCATAAAATGAATTTTGGAATCTGGAATTCCTTCTGGAGGTTGAAGATTTACTGGGAAGTGAGGGGGAAATAAAGGAAAGGTGGTCAGAAAGTAGTGGTGATGGCAAGAATAGTTTTTCAGGTTTGAACCAAGCTGTAAAGTAATGGAAGACTTGTAACTGCCTGAATTCTATGTTGATTCGAGTAGCTTGAGGATTTAGGGTTGGGAAGAGGGAATATAGGTGGAACAAATGGCCAGAGTTAGGGACCATAAAATGGTCAGAATGAAGTGCCAAGAGGGTTGTCAGGTTGGGAATGTTCTTGGTGAAGTTTTCCAGGTTGCAAAATTTTGCTTGATTTTAAATTTCAAGCTACAAGGTATTTTTGTTGATGGTTATATCAATTTGAGGGATTGATTTGCTTCTTGGAGAGTTAGGTGAAGGTTGCTGGAAGTCGCCGGGTTGGTGGTGCATTTGCACAGTGGAAATTGGTCACTGGTGAAAGCTTGGTGTGCAGGGTTTGGGAGACTCGGAGTCAACCTCGGGAATTTGGTATTGTGACTCGAAGATAGGAAGCTTTTGACTTGAAGTAAATTGAGGGAAGTCTCGGGTTAGTTGTGTACAGGATTGTAAACCTGAGTTTTGTGTTTTTTTTAAAATATGGGAAACTCACAATGTTTAAAAGAAATGATTTGAATTAAAGTATGGGTTTGAATTAAACTCAGGTAAGCTTTTGAATTCAAAATGATGAATGAATTTAAATTTAGGTAGGATTTAAATTTAAATTTGGAAAACGGTAAAATATAGTTTCAGGTTTTAATCCAGATTTTTGTTTAAAACAGTTTTGTCTCTTTTTTAAATTTTTAAAGGGGAATTCAATGTTAAACCAAAGTTCAAATTTTTGTATAGGATTGAACTGGATTCAGGAATACTTTTGAATTCAAAGTTTAAAATGAGACTTTTAAATTGTAAGCCAAATTTAAAATTTGGTTTTGAAATCAAATTAAATATGATTTCAGTTTTGTTTTGAAATATGTTTGAATATTTAAAACAGTTTTGAAATTTTTTAAATATTGTACAGAAAAATGTTTTTGTTAAGTAGAATTTAAATATGAATTTGATTTCAAATGAAGGTTTAAATTTGAAGAATTCTTTCCTTTAAGTATTGAAATAAAATTTTGATATGTTTAACTTTAAATTGAAAGGTTAAATAATCTATCTATTTTCAAATGTTTGATTTCTTAGAAAAATTAAGTAATTTTGATTTTTAAACTTTTCTAATAAAATAATGTTAGTTCTTTACTTTTAGGTTTATTAAATTATTTAAATTTGGAAATGTTTATATAGTTAAACATTTTAAATCTTAAATTTTTAAATAAAAGTTGAATTAGATTTTAGAAATGTATTGTTTAAATACATTTTGAATATTAATTAAGTTATAATTAAGTAAATGAATTATTTTGGAAATAATTAAGAATTTACTTATTTATTTGATTTTAAATAATAACTTGAATTAATTTATAATTAGAAATGATTAATGAACAATTAATCTAAGATAATTTACTTAAGTGAGAAATTAATGAAAATGTTGTTAATTATCTAAGGATAATTAATAATTAATTAATGTGATTAATTTTGATGGATTAATTAGATTAATTAATTGAAGATAATCGATTGTAATTTGATAAGTATAATTACTTTATAAAAGTAATTAAGGGTTAATTACTTATTGTAATTAATTCTGATAATGTGCTTTGTTAAATTAATTAATTTAGTTTAATTAATTTAAGAAATAATTTAGTAATTTAATGATAATAATTGCTTAATGTAATTTATGGAGCAAGATTACTTAGAGAAGTAATAATTACTGGATTATAATTATGGAAAGATGTTTTATTTTAATAAAGTAATTTGGATAATTACTTTTGTAATTAATCAAGGATTAATTAATAAAGATAATTAATTATTGGATAATTAATTTATTAATGAGTAATTAAGGGTAGTTAATTACTGGATTTAAATATTAATCAAGGTGATTAATAATTGTATTTGAATTTTGGATTAATTACTAAATGTAATTAATTTTTAATTGAGTAATTAATTTAAATATTAATTAGAGATCATTAATTATTATAATTAATGATGTAATTAAGAATTTTTTAATTTAGTAATAATTAATTAATTAAGTGATTAATTAATTGTAATTAATTAAGGGTAAATGTAATTAATTATAGTTAATTAATAAATGAAGTAATTAAATGTTAATTACTTATGATTAAGGTTAATTAATTATTGAAAATTAATTAAACACTAATTACTTATTGTAATTAGTGAATGATTAATCATAGATGTTTAATCAAGTTAAATACTTAGTGAATGATTAATTAACTGGGTTAATTAATTAATGGATATTAAGCAGGATTTATGGGTGAGTAATTAATTTAATTTATTTTAAATTAATTAAAGATAGAAGTAATTAATTTAATTCATTTTAAATTGATTATAATTGATGGATAATATACCACTGCTTATGAATGATATTGATATACCTTTGGATGGTTGTGATCTCAGAAATGAGATGAGTAGTATCTTTAGGATATGGATGCTTAGTATTGTATGATGGATTATTTGGTTGTGATGGTTGTTGTTGTGATGATTGACTGTCGTGATGATTATCTGTTATGATAATGTTATGGGTTATCTGTTATGATGAGAATATGTAGTTTATCTTTCTGTGTGAAATAGATAAAATAAAATGAGTTAATTGTTTAAAACCCTTAAGTATAACTTGGACATTAAAATGGCGTTTGGTTTCGGTGAGACCGGGATCGGGTTTCCATATTTGGATATCCAAAAACCACATCGATTCCAATTAAACGATAGGTCGTTAATCCAAGTGGAGCAAGTGAAGACTCGAGGTGTAAGGGCTATACGTCAGTATAACTCTGTGGGTGATTCCGTAATGAGTTTGACGGAATAGAACTTATAGATTCGAGATGGTGGTTCAGAGTGCAAGGGTTATTGTCGTTAACTCTGAGGGTGATTCCAAAATGAGTGTAACGAGATAATGCCTTCGGTTTCGTTCAAACCCGGAACGAGCTTGTATGGATTGAATGCTTTCAGAACATCATCAGGCGGACGATGAGCATTCTAAGTGATATGTCCTATAAAGGTAATCATAGCCTCAAGCCTCAGCAACCGGGAGTGGCTAAAACAGGGGAGGTGCAGCAAGGCTTCGTGGGTCGCACCCACTGGAGAGCAAGATTGATCCCTGTGTAGAGGTCCCTTTATATTTCGGCTGTGTGGATGGTCTTTTGAGCTCTAACCGTCGAGGTTGTCTTGTTCGGAACTATTCAGTAAGGAATGGGTCCGGCTTTGTGTTGCAGGGGAGTTAGGGTGGCTCCTCGGTACGGTGATCTAGGCCACGTACTGTGACGGGCGGTACCCCAGTAGCCCTGCCATTGTATGGAATCCAAAATCCAATAAGTGCCAGCGGTTTTGATTGTATTACCCACTTTTGTGGCTAGTAGCTTGAATTTAATCATGTAACAATTTCAGCTATTTCATATTTATTTGAAAACCCTAGACACTATTATAATATCACTGGATTTCCTATCAATTGTTTTGGTTAGCGTAAGGTAAAAACTTTTCCATGTTTATGTGTGGGAAGTCTTACGTGATACCTTTTGTTTTCAAAGGATTTTTTAAAGATAAACAACTTTTAAACCGTTTACTCACACCAGACCCCTGTCTGACCCGAGTGTTTATTTTCTGTTTTATTAAACTCTTGGGTACTCATATTACGTATGAGTAGTCAAGTGATTCAGGATTGCTTTGACGAGTTCTAGAGGAGATAATGGAGCAGGAGGCTTCAGCGTGTAGATATATATAGTGGTTCCGCTGTGTTTGAGTTGTATCTGTTTTCTCTGATGTTTTTGAATTGTAATCACTAGACAATGTTTATAACTGTCTAGTTTGTGTTGTTTTGGCTGTAAACTCTGATGTATATGATACTATGTAAAGTATTATGTGATATGATATAATTTATTCGTTCCGCTGTGAGATTCTGATGTTGTTTGTTTCTTTCTTTCCTTTCTTTTCTCTTTTCTATCCCTTTCTTTCTTCTTAACGATGTGACTTTCTGGAGTGTGGAAGTTGGGTCGTTACAACGTGGTATCAGAGCATTAGGTTGAGTGAATACCTAGGCTCTGAAGTAGTGTCTTTCTTGAGAGAGTGTACTTGTAATTTTAAATATAAATATATTTAATTCTACCTATCTGTTGGGTTACCTGTTCAGGTTTTCCAATATAAGTAATAAAGGTAGATAGGGTAGTGGTGTGTGTAACACAACTACCAATGGTTGGAGTCCGAGTGTTTGAGCTTGGAAGTGATCTGCTAGGGCAATATTGAGCATCTTGAGTAGTTTGGCAGTTGGTGTGAAGGATTTCACTGATCTCTGGAGGAAAATCTTTTCAAGATTCGGAGTGTATCTTTGGATTTTAAGCTTGATTTCACTCGTGTGAGTGGATTTTCTTGAGTCTGGATCAGTTTGGAGTACTGAAGCCAGCAATGGTATTTTGGCAACCTTAGGAAGGAGTTCTAACTTTATTTGAGTTTGAGACTCAGTTTGGCAGAATGTTTTGTGCTAGGTTTGAGATTGAGTTTCCTGAGGGATATCTGTCTTCTGAAGGCTCTTTTGTGGAAGTGGCTGGTGTAGTTTTGAGGTTCGATGAGCTTTTGGGTAAGGAAGTTTTTGGCAGCAGCAGCAGCAGTGAGTGGCATGTTTCTTCGATGGTTCTGAAGTCTCTGTGAATCTTTTGTCTGTAGGCCGGGCAGATGGTGAAGCTTGTCCATTTCTTCTGGAAGCTCAGCTGGGAGTGATGTTAGTGGTTAAGAGGTGGACCACTAGTTTCTTCTTTTGAAGGCTTTGGCTGTTCTGATTGTTGTAGTGAGAACGATTTCTTAGAATCTGAACTGAGTTGAATCGCAAAAGTGACTTGCGATGATCCAGAAGTTTTCTGAGTAACCTTTGTTTGGATTGAAGCATCTCTAGAAGATGTTTGAGTTATCAAAGTCGTTTGATATTTTATGGATGTCTTCGAAGGAGTTAAGTTTTGCATCCGCATTAGGTAATTGAATTCTGTTTCGACTTGGTTTTTGGAGATTTTATGGAATTTGATGAACAATGTTTTCCGAGATAAGTTGATCAAGTTTGTACCTATGTTCATCAACAGCATTCTCAAATCAGAGTTGCGCGGTGGAAGCATGGTGGCAGCTATTCCAGAATAGAAGCAACACCCGATTCATTGGGGATTTGTGTTTTGTCTTGGATCAGAGAATTTCTACGGGAAATTCACTTTAATCTGGAGACTTGGATGTCTTGGGAATCTGTTCTGTTTTTGGAATAAGAGTAGTTTGTCTGAAGTCTTCTGATATCTGTAGTAGAGTTTGTGTGATGGATTGGATTGATCTAGAAGGTTGAAGGCAGCCCAGGATCGACAGGAAAGATTTGTGGATAAGAGATTGGATCCTTCTGTTTTCTCTCAAAGGTTAAGTGATTGATCTACAGGATTGGATTGCCAGTTTGGATAACTGGGATTCGATGAGTTTCACGTATCTCTGAGGGAATACGTGTATGATCTATCCCTGGTTGTGGAACCAGCAGTTCTGGAGTTTTGGTTGTTGAATCAGACTCGTTTGTAGTCTGATATCTTGTCTAGTGTTGTAGATATAGTTGAATAGGAGTTTTGTAGCTTCATAGGTATTGATTGTTTGGATTCTCTAGAGCAAGTATCCCGGTGTATATATATATATATATATATATATATATATATATATATATATATATACACTTGGGGAAACTCAATAAAATTTTATCTAGAATTTGTCTGGATAATTAGATTTGTTTGATTGGTTGAATTGGTTGTTTTGATTGTTAGCATATGTTTGATATATGCTTGTGTTTTAAATAAAATCTTTAATGAGATTATTAAATTACCTTTGCTTTTAAATTTCGGGGACGAAATTCTTTTAGGGGGGAGGAATGTGATGTCCCGGAAATTTAGGCAATATTTATTTAATAATTTCATTTATAATTGTTTTAAAATGTGAAATACTGATTTAATAATCTAATTCAAACATAATTTTCTTTTGAAAATTTATAATTATTTTGTTAATAAATAATATTCTTTTGAACATTTATAATAATAATTGACTTTGAGAATCTTATTGTTTTAAAATGTTAAAAATATTTTAATGATAAAATTTCCTTTCTAAGTTGATTAAAAATATTTTATTTATAATGTATATATATGTATACATTGTAAATAGGAGTTTTGATCTTTATTTTAAATTCAAATTTAATAAAGGATATTTTCAAATCTATAATATATATAGGTATATAATTTATGAATTGATTAAATTAAATTGAAATAGTATTGAAACTTTTACATAAGTCAATTTATAGATCTTTCTTATACTTTCAAAAAGGAAATTATAGTAAATTGTTTTGAAATAAATTTAGTTTATTTATATTAAAGTATAATATGTTGATTTGAAAACTCTTGAATAAAATGAATTCAACATTGTTCTTTAAAAAAAAAGTTTCTCTTGTAAAAAATGGTTTTAAATAATTTTTGAAAATATTCAAGCAAATATTTAAATATGTAAGATAATTCATTTGTAATCATTTAAAGATTAAATATAAATAAACATACAAAACATCTTAAAATTAAATTAGAATGGTTTTATCTCAAATTAAAACATTAGTAAACAAAGAAATTTATTTATATCTTTAATCTTACATGTGTTTAACATTCATGTTTTAAAGTAGACACTTGTAATTAATCTTCATATCAAAACAACAAGTGGCATTACTAAATCAATATTGAATTTATTATTTTAGATAAAAACTTAAGACAAATCTTTTGTTTTCAAACATTTTTTCTTTTATAATGAATCAAAATTCAGATCTATTGAAAACTGAAATCATTTTCACTCAAAAAGCCTCAGCCCAAAACTTAATCAATGTTTTACAAATATCAAAACCATATTAGATCTGCAAATTGCAACTATGTAAGATCTGCAAATCAAAGTTTTGAAACCTGCAATAAGAAAATCCAAATCTGGAAATTCTGTTGACCTGCAACCCAAATTCTTTTAAACCTGCAAACAAACAAAGTTCTGCAACCTGTAATGAATCAATTCAAGCAAGAATCTGGGGAAGCATGCAGACCAAATCAACATCAAATGCAGATTCAAAAAGCCTGCAAGCATCATGTTATAATCAATTTCAAACTGCAAGTTAGCTCAGATTCATGCAAGCTCAGATTCAATGGAATGGAAATTCAGGCTGCAGGAAATTGGATTGCAGATGGAATGCTTTCTGTTTCCATTTTTAAGGTGAGTAAATCAATGTTTCAAAAACAGTTTCTACTTTTAAAACCAAGCCATCTGGATTTTGCAAGAAATTAAAGTTTAATTTGAAATGTTATTCAAACAAGAAGATCAAAACAGTGATTAGTAAAATAAAAATAAATAATAACAACTACCCTGTTCTTTCTTTTGGAAAGTAAACATCACTATTTATAGGTTGTTTTGAATTAATCTGTGCATGAGTTTGAATAGGCTTGATAACTATTGTGTGATGATACTCTGCATACTTTATAGAATATACAGAAAAGTGTGATGCAATTTGTTTTTAACAGTCATGCTTATGTTCTTAATTTGATTTAGATACAAATCCTCTTCCATATGATTGAATCATAGCTAGAGATTATTGTGTGAACAAATTGTGTTTTTTTTACCATAAATTTGGGCCTGTAAAATTTTAGTTTAGAAAAGTGGAAACTGTTACTTGTGTAAATCAATAACAGTAGACAACAGTTTCATAAAATAAAATTACCAAACATCTTTAATTTATTCAAACAAGTTAAAGCTTTAATGCATGTGTAAAAACATGGTTATTAGAACAAGCATCACAATTTAAAATCTTCTGGGAATTTAGTAATTAAGGTCTGTGCTGCATTTTGGGATTTTTGGGTTATCAATTCATAAAATGAATTTTGGAATCTGGAATTCCTTCTGGAGGTTGAAGATTTACTGGGAAGTGAGGGGGAAATAAAGGAAAGGTGGTCAGAAAGTAGTGGTGATGGCAAGAATAGTTTTTCAGGTTTGAACAAAGCTGTAAAGTAATGGAAGACTTGTAACTGTCTGAATTCTATATTGGTTCGAGTAGCTTGAGGATTTGGGGTTGGGAAGAGGGAATATAGGTGGAACAAATGGCCAGAGTTAGGGACCATAAAATGGTCAGAATGGAGTGCCAAGAGGGTTGTCAGGTTGGGAATGTTCTTGGTGAAGTTTTCCAGGTTGCAAAATTTTGCTTGATTTTAAATTTCAAGCTACAAGGTATTTTTGTTGATGGTTATATCAATTTGAGGAATTGATTTGCTTCTTGGAGAGTCAGGTGAAGGTTGCTGGAAGTCGCCGGGGTGGTGGTGCATTTGCACAGTGGAAATTGGTCACTGGTGAAAGCTTGGTGTGCAGGGTTTGGGAGACTCGGAGTCAACCTCGGGAATTTGGTATTGTGACTCGAAGATAGGAAGCTATTGACTCGAAGTAAATTGAGGGAAGTCTCGGGTTAGTTGTGTACAGGATTGTAAACCTGAGTTTTGTGTTTTTTTTAAAATCTGGGAAACTCACAATGTTTAAAAGAAATGATTTGAATTAAAGTATGGGTTTGAATTAAACTCAGGTAAGCTTTTGAATTCAAAATGATGAATGAATTTAAATTTAGGTAGGATTTAAATTTAAATCTGGAAAACAGTAAAATATAGTTTCAGGTTTGAATCCAGATTTTTGTTTAAAACAGTTTTGTCTCTTTTTTAAATTTTTAAAGGGGAATTCAATGTTAAACCAAAGTTCAAATTTTTGTATAGGATTGAACTGGATTCAGGAATACTTTTGAATTCAAAGTTTAAAATGAGACTTTTAAATTGTAAGCCAGATTTAAAATTTGGTTTTGAAATCAAATTAAATATGATTTCAGTTTTGTTTTGAAATCTGTTTGAATATTTAAAACAGTTTTGAAATTTTTTAAATATTGTACAGAAAAATGTTTTTTTAAGTAGAATTTAAATATGAATTTGATTTCAAATGAAGGTTTAAATTTGAAGAATTCTTTCCTTTAAGTATTGAAATAAAATTTTGATATGTTTAACTTTAAATTAAAAGGTTAAATAATCTATCTATTTTCAAATGTTTGATTTCTTAGAAAAATTAAGTAATTTTGATTTTTAAACTTTTCTTATAAAATAATGTTAGTTCTTTACTTTTAGGTTTATTAAATTATTTAAATTTGGAAATGTTTATATGGTTAAACATTTTAAATCTTAAATTTTTAAATAAAAGTTGAATTAGATTTTAGAAATGTATTGTTTAAATACATTTTGAATATTAATTAAGTTATAAATAAGTAAATGAATTATTTTGGAAATAATTAAGAATTTACTTATTTATTTGATTTTAAATAATAACTTGAATTAATTTATAATTAGAAATGATTAATGAATAATTAATCTAAGATAATTTACTTAAGTGAGAAATTAATGAAAATGTTGTTAATTATCTAAGGATAATTAATAATTAATTAATGTGATTAATTTTGATGGATTAATTAGTTTAATTAATTGAAGATAATCAATTGTAATTTGATAAGTATAATTACTTTATAAAAGTAATTAAGGGTTAATTACTTATTATAATTAATTCTGATAATGTGCTTTGTTAAATTAATTAATTTAGTTTAATTAATTTAAGAAATAATTTAATAATTTAATGATAATAATTGCTTAATGTAATTTATGGAGCAAGATTACTTAGAGAAGTAATAATTACTGGATTGTAATTATGGAAAGATGTTTTATTTTAATAAAGTAATTTGGATAATTACTTTTGTAATTAATCATGGATTAATTAATAAAGATAATTAACTATTGGATAATTAATTTATTAATGAGTAATTAAGGGTAGTTAATTACTGGATTTAAATATTAATCTAGGTGATTAATAATTGTATTTGAATTTTGGATTAATTACTAAATGTAATTAATTTTTAATTGAGTAATTAATTTAAATATTAATTAGAGATCATTAATTATTATAATTAATGATGTAATTAAGAATTGTTTAATTTAGTAATAATTAATTAATTAAGCGATTAATTAATTGTAATTAATTAAGGGTAAATGTAATTAATTATAGTTAATTAATAAATGAAGTAATTAAATGTTAATTACTTATGATTAAGGTTAATTAATTTGTGAAAATTAATTAAAGACTAATTACTTATTGTAATTAGTGAATGATTAATCATAGATGTTTAATCTAGTTAAATACTTAGTGAATGATTAATTAACTGGGTTAATTAATTAATGGATATTAAGCAGGATTTATGGGTGAGCAATTAATTGTTAAATATGCGCTTATATGATTTTTGTTTGATGATAATAAACATATATACATTCGTTTAAATGTATTTGATATTATACTATTTTATTTTTCACAGATTAAATAAATATTTGCTGAATAAAATAAATAACACGGAATTTGAATTCAAACGAATATTTTATTCAAACAAATATTTATTACATCTTTGAATAGTACAATTTCATGCTCTCACTATTCACTATACAACTTTGATACAAATTCAATTACATCACATTTCATATTTACAGTTCACCTCACTACATATCACTCATTCACTCAACTCGTATTTTTATCTTCAACTGCATTCCAGTTTGAATCCAGCATCTGAGAAATCTGCAAAAATATTCACTAACGCAGTAAAATTGAAAAAGAAATATTTTTGCAATATAAAATAAAATATGGTTTTTGAAAATAATTTTTGCCTCAGTTATTTGGGTTGTTCGTCATCATTTATATTTGAATTCATCATACACGAACAACTTGTGACATACACAGTGTATTACTGTATATGCCACAAGGCCGTGCACGCCGATATATACACTTGATTGATTTACAGGGACAGGTGAGCACAGGTCAAACCCAAATGAAAAACCGGGTTCAACACACGTGCAATAACATTGAAAATCATGACACGAGCACAAGGTCAAACCCGAGCTGTGAAACTGGATTCAACACAGAATGAAGACAAGTACACTTGAACAAAATGAACAAGTGGAGCATCTGTGTAAACTGGGCAAGTATGGTCGAGCACAGTTGAAACTCAAGCAAATGAAAACATCACAGTGACATGCTACAACTTCAAATGTGCAAGTGCTAACCAGAGTAAAGTCCAACACAGTTACAACTGACTACATGCAGGAGAACAAACACAACACTGCAACTCAAAATGAAACATGGCTGCAGTTACAAACTAGAATGAAAACTGCACTAATCCAGTTCCAACACAACTGAATCAAGTTAACAACTGCAAGTGCAATTCGAACCAATATGACAGCAATGCACCAATGCAAAATGGACAGCAAACATGACAAGAGACCACAGTGCAAGCATGAAGTATGCACAACAAATAATGTACACCAGTGAACAAGTATGGCAGCAGGCAAGTGCACACATTACAACAGACTCAAGGCAACAAAGAATGGCCAGACACAAGACATGGGGGCACTGGACTACAGCTCGACCAAATGGCCAACATGATCAAGAAATATAAAATGCAGTTTGCTGTGATACGAGCTCAAGACAGTACAACTACAACTCGATGCAACTGACACAAACAACTACAATACCATCAAGCTGCAACTCAAATGAAACAACTCCACTGACTCAAATGAACTGTTGACGATGTACACTGAACATAAGCAATGCAAGAAGAAAATTATATGTCAAATTATGATATGAACACAAGCCAGTGCACAACCATGTGACAGTATCAAGTTCTTACCAAATCAAGAAAACATCAAGATGATCAATGACCAGACTTATACATGAATCTGCACTAAAACAAATAATGGCCAGAACCGAAACACAAGTAATCAGACCAAATGCAAAGAGATGAATCAACAGTCACAAATCAAGTACATGAAGATGGCAACCCACAATATCCACAACAAACAACTCAGTAACCAGAAGCAACAACATGTACAGTGATATGCAGCAAAGTAAACAACACTTTGAATAAAATCGAGCATGAGTACAGTTTGAACAATATCCAGAAGAGCAGTGTAAAAAATTCAAAATGGCCGAAGTCATCAGGTAAAAGAAATTGAACTCACGATTTAAAGTCAGAGCCTTAGCAATAAAGCAATTCACAGAGCCATGTAACCAAGTCAAAGCCAATGATAACCAAACGTCTCAAATGCAAGGCATAGAATCAAGTCATAAAAATATACGAATGTGACAAAGTCAAATGTCACAAATTAAAGCCGTGGTCATCACGAAATTGATTCAAAAACCATGTCAACCAAGCAAGCATCAATTATACGAGATTGACAAAGTCAAATAAATCATCAGCATCAAAATATAATCGAACGGTCGAACAACTTATTTGACAAATTCAAATAAGTTTATACGAACGAAGATAAAGGAGTTCGAACGCATATTTAACCCAGATCATCATCGGCATAAAAGATCAGAGTTCGAATACAAAAAAAATTGAAAAGTAACGAAGCATAAATTCTTACCAGAAGCAAGAATCGAACTCATCGAAGTAGCCAGTGAGAGCAACAAGAATCGATCGAGCAAGGCAACTCTTGATCAACCATAGATTCGATCAAATCTAATAGGCGCTTCGAAAAAGCCCTAATTTGTAAAAAGGGAAGAAGAACGAACAAAGAAACAGCGGCCGCCATTACGAACGAAAAAGAGATGGGCTGAATTACTAAAGAGGGCCGGGCTTATTCGAATTCTATTTTATTTGGGGTTTTTAAAATTATAATAAGGGTTTTATTTTTTATATTAGGGATATTTTATTTAAATTGTTTTTAAATTGTATTTTTCTTTTAAACCGTTTTTAATTTTCTAGTCGTGTGACTAGGGGACAAACTACGGTGTGTAGTTTGGGTATTCGCAACTCGGTGGTTGAGTTGTGGTCAGGGTTTTGAGCGTAGAATTAGATTAGTCAATAGCGGGTATAGCGAGTTTACGTGTGTAAGAGAGGGACTATCTAATTTCTAGTAGAAACCTTGGGGGCAGCACGTAGGCAGGGTTTTGTCGAAGCTGGGTAAATTCTGTGTTGTTCTGTTTTATTCTGTTATTTTATATTCTGCGATATCTGTGCTGCTATTCTGTGATCTGAATTGAAATTAATTTATAAGCTTCTGCGATTAATTTTTATAATTTATACTATCACCTTATTCACCCCCCTCTAGGGTGAAATCGATCCTACAAGTGGTATCAGAGCTAGGAACAACAGCCGTTTTTGTTTTTAAAAATTTTGATTTTACAAAAACCAATTTTTGTTTTAAAAATTCGTGTTTCAAAAAAAAAAATCGGTTTTTGTTTTAAAAATTTGAATTTTTAAAATGGCTTCTTTTAATAATACTTTTGCAGAAGGTCAATCCATAGTTAGACCACCAACGTTCAATGGTGAATATGCTTATTGGAAAAATAGAATGCAAATTTTTCTGAAAACCATTGACGCTTGGAATATTGTTGAGACAGGTTATAGAATACCAACTATAACTGTAGACAATCAAGAAATAGAGAAACCAAAGGAACAATGGACAGAACTAGAAAATAAATTACAAAATACTAATGCCAAAGCTATGAATTCTATTATCTGTTCATTGGATCAATTTGAATTTAATCGTGTCTCACATTGTCTAACTGCGCAGGAAATATGGCACATACTAGAAGTGACTCACGAAGGAACATCTCAAGTCAAAGAATCTTGCCTTGCAATGCTAAGCAGCGAATACGAGAACTTCAAAAAGGCGAAGGAAGAAAATGTCAAAAAGATGTACGGACGACTCTCCAATATCGTATACAAATCAAAAGCTCTCGGAAAAACATACACCGAATTAGAAATAGTCCGGAAAATCCTCAGAGTCCTTCCACGAAGCTTTGAAGCAAAAGTAACTGCCATACAAGAATCAAAAGATTTAAAACAACTTAAAGTTGAAGAACTCATCGGAAATCTCACCACTTATGAGCTAGAAATGAAATTCAAAGAAGAGCGTGAAGGAGGTGACACTCAAAAGAAATCAATAGCTCTCAAAGGAACAACCAAAAGTGATGATGATAATGATGAAGATGATGGAGCAGCAGAATTGGAGCTGTTAAATTCAAAAAATGGAATCAAAAACATGGAAATTCAGCTCGAATTCAAAAAGCAAAAAGCAGAATAGCCAAAGTACTAGACTACTCGGAAGAACAAAAGTTTATTTGTTATAATTGCAACAAACCCGGCCATATCAAGCCCGATTGTCCACAAATTAAATCCAGCCATGGAAAGAAACAGAAAAAGAAAAGTTTTGCAGCCACTTGGGATGAAATAGACGAGAATGATCAAAGCACTGGCAGTGAAAGCGAAAAGGCAGAATTGTGTCTTCAAGGTGATACAACTGACAGTGACGATGACGAGCCAAGTGAGGTATCAAAACTTACCCATTCTGAGTTGCTTATATATTTTCATGAAGTAAACGGTTGTTTTGCACGACTTAGGGAAAAATACGCCAAACTTGAATCTCAAAAAGATACTTTGATAGAATGTAATAAACAACTTGATCAATTAGTTAAAACCTATCAAAGTAGCATCCCTAAGTGTGATAAGTGTCCAACATTTGAAAAGGAAATTAAAAAATCAGAAATCAATATAAAAACACTTGAAAATGAAATTCTGATTTTAAAGGAGAATGAAAATACTAGGAGAGAGAATTCTATTAAAAAGTGCACACAATTGTTAAACGAAAATGAATCTCTCAAATCACAAGTCCAACAACTGTCTACTACTTTACAAAAAATTTCCAAAAGTGAAAAATCATTAAATATGCTATTAGGAAAACAAACTGTTAATACGGTTAGACAAGGACTTGGATATAATAATTCGAAAATTGTTGAAAACAAGATTAATCAAGTTAATTCTATGTGCACAATTTGTAGAAAATTTGGACACGATCACAATAATTGTTGGTATAGACCCAAACATGTGAAAACTATACCGATTTGGGTTCCAAAAGGCACAAATATAAAATCTCTCAAAGTTAAACAAATTTGGGTGCCGAAGGGAACAATTATTAATAGTTTTGGGTCTTTACAAAATTGTTTTTCAAAATTTTCTGCCACTAACAATCATGGACCTATAAAAAAAAATAGGTCACATAAATCTTTCATCGTGTAGGTGTGGTGGCAGGCTAAGGAACAACAATAGTGTTCTCTGGATTTTGGCTGTTCCAGAAATGCAACGGGCGACAAAGCTAAGTTCCTTAGCCTAGTATAAAGGTGACAGAATCACAACGGACAACAACGGAAAACATCGTAAAGGTAAAACAGGTAATGGTATGTTTTAAACGATATATTAAATGTGATAATCTACACCGTATTCTGAATTAAAATCAGCCAATATTGAGATGATGATTTTGACTCTGACTTATTCAACATAGTTGGTCAATTATATTCTTATGCCAAAAACACTATAAAAATCTCTAGATTCTTTGAATTACTTCATAAATATCAGTTTGGATTAAAAATAGTGTTTTGTTGGATATTACAATTGGTTATAATATGGCTAACTCTTTATTCACGGTTTTCTGATTATTTACACGGCTTCATTTCAAATTCAAAAGAATGTCATTTAAATTGTTGTTAAAATTGAATTTGAAAGTTTTGGTGCACACTTCATATTTTGGTCAATCAAATTCAATTGATGATAATTTTTGAGTGAAAGAGAAATTCAGATGCAGATTACACTGGTAATCTAGTTGATAGAAAAATTACTAGTGAAGCTTGATTTTTTGTTGAGACATTTAGTAACTGCGTCGTTTTTTTTTCAAAGGAAATATCTGCATATTTTTCATTTCAAATAATTTTCAAATAGCAGAAAATTTTCTTATAAAACCCCCTGGAGAAAATCATGTTTGGCCATAGGTTCAGATTAGTCATTTTTGAAAAATTAATTTCATAATTATTTTTGAATTTGATTTTAAATGACTATTTTGACTGATCTGACTCCCTAATGTTTATCGAAAAGAAAAATAGTGATTGAAAAAGTGATGATTGTTAATATTGATCAAATATGATGACTTGAGACGATATAATTAATAAATTTCTTTAGAAATTTAAACAAGAGTCATAAAACTTTTGTTGGTAAAAATTCCATGACCATCTCTATATCTATCATATTTCTAACGACCATCACTCATCAAAATTCTATATAGTTTGTAGATATGTGGTACTTTAAACAGGAATCGTTCGTTTTTCATTTTTCGCATTTTTTTAAAAAATAAAAATAAAAAAATAAAATAAAATAAATAAATAAATAAATAAATACCAAAGTATTCACTCTCATTTAAAAGTCCTCACGGTTATGCATCGGTGAATTACTTGGAATTTGTTATGTGCTTCCATGCTCATTTAAAAGTCCTCACGATTATGCATGTATGGAACGCATATCAAAAGTTGATTTTTTTTAAAAATAAACAAGTTGATTCTAATCCCATTTAAAAGTCCTCACGGTTATGCGTGGTTAGAAGATACTGAATTCATTTTTTAAAAAATTTAAAATTGGAATACTACTAATCTCATTTAAAAGTCCTAACGATTATGCATGGTTAGTAGTTATTCAAATTCCTGATATAAATATACCACAAATAGACACAACTATATGGTTTTATATGATGATATCATTCCTATCATTCTAAAAGTGGAATATGCGCCTAACAAAATATTTATGATTTTTGTTTGATTTTTTATTGAAATTTAATATTTATATTCAATTGAGTTTTAATGTTGGTTAATATCAATAACTTTATCTCTATTTTCTCTAACACTATTACTCTTTTGCTGATAACAAAAGGGGGAGAGAAAAGTTAAGATTTTGTCTAATAAAATCAAGCAAAGGTCAAATAATTTTCCATTTGCATATAGGCTCATTTATATATTTCTATTTGTATGCATATATGTAGGGGGAGCCTTGTGTAGAGAGGAAGCATTTAAATAGGGGGAGCAATTAGAGCATATCAATGATCAAATACATTTAACATATTCAAAATCTTAAATATATGTTTGTTATCATCAAAAGGGGGAGATTGTTAAATATGCGCTTATATGATTTTTGTTTGATGATAATAAACATATATACATTCGTTTAAATGTATTTGATATTATACTATTTTATTTTTCACAGATTAAATAAATATTTGCTGAATAAAATAAATAACACGGAATTTGAATTCAAACGAATATTTTATTCAAACAAATATTTATTACATCTTCGAATAGTACAATTTCAAGCTCTCACTATTCACTATACAACTTTGATACAAATTCAATTACATCACATTTCATATTTACAGTTCACCTCACTACATATCACTCATTCACTCAACTCGTATTTTTATCTTCAACTGCATTCCAGTTTGAATCCAGCATCTGAGAAATCTGCAAAAATATTCACTAACGCAGTAAAATTGAAAAAGAAATATTTTTGCAATATAAATTAAAATATGGTTTTTGAAAATAATTTTTGCCTCAGTTATTTGGGTTGTTCGTCATCATTTATATTTGAATTCATCATACACGAACAACTTGTGACATACACAGTGTATTACTGTATATGCCACAAGGCCATGCACGCCGATATATACACTTGATTGATTTAAAGGGACAGGTGGGCACAGGTCAAACCCAAATGAAAAACTGGGTTCAACACACGTGCAATAACATTGAAAATCATGACACGAGCACAAGGTCAAACCCGAGCTGTGAAACTGGATTCAACACAGAATGAAGACAAGTACACTTGAACAAAATGAATAAGTGGAGCATCTGTGTAAACTGGGCAAGTATGGTCGAGCACAGTTGAAACTCAAGCAAATGAAAACATCACAGTGACATGCTACAACTTCAAATGTGCAAGTGCTAACCAGAGTAAAGTCCAACACAGTTACAACTGACTACATGCAGGAGAACAAACACAACACTGCAACTCAAAATGAAACATGGCTGCAGTTACAAACTAGAATGAAAACTGCACTAATCCAGTTCCAACACAACTGAATCAAGTTAACAACTGCAAGTGCAATTCGAACCAATATGACAGCAATGCACCAATGCAAAATAGACAGCAAACATGACAAGAGACCACAGTGCAAGCATGAAGTATGCACAACAAATAATGTACACCAGTGAACAAGTATGGCAGCAGGCAAGTGCACACATTACAACAGACTCAAGGCAACAAAGAATGGCCAGACACAAGACATGGGGGCACTGGACTACAGCTCGACCAAATGGCCAACATGATCAAGAAATATAAAATGCAGTTTGCTGTGATACGAGCTCAAGACAGTACAACTACAACTCGATGCAACTAACACAAACACTACAATACCATCAAGCTACAACTCAAATGAAACAACTCCACTGACTCAAATGAACTGTTGACGATGTGCACTGAACATAAGCAATGCAAGAAGAAAATTATATGTCAAATTATGATATGAACACAAGCCAGTGCACAACCATGTGACAGTATCAAGTTCTTACCAAATCAAGAAAACATCAAGATGATCAATGACCAGACTTATACATGAATCTGCACTAAAACAAATAATGGCCAGAACTGAACCACAAGCAATCAGACCAAATGCAGAGAGATGAATCAACAGTCACAAATCAAGTACATGAAGATGGCAACCCACAATATCCACAACAAACAACTCAGTAACCAGAAGCAACAACATGTACAGTGATATGCAGCAAAGTAAACAACACTTTGAATAAAATCGAGCATGAGTACAGTTTGAACAATATCCAGAAGAGCAGTGTAAAAAATTCAAAATGGCCGAAGTCATCAGGTAAAAGAAATTAAACTCACGATTTAAAGTCAGAGCCTTAGCAATAAAGCAATTCACAGAGCCATGTAACCAAGTCAAAGCCAGTGATAACCAAACGTCTCAAATGCAAGGCATAGAATCAAGTCATAAAAATATACGAATGTGACAAAGTCAAATGTCACAAATTAAAGCCGTGGTCATCACGAAATTGATTCAAAAACCATGTCAACCAATCAAGCATCAATTATACGAGATTGACAAAGTCAAATAAATCATCAGCATCAAAATATAATCGAACGGTCGAACAACTTATTTGACAAATTCAAATAAGTTTATACGAACGAAGATAAAGGAGTTCGAACGCATATTTAACCCAGATCATCATCGGCATAAAAGATCAGAGTTCGAATACAAAAAAAATCGAAAAGTAACGAAGCATAAATTCTTACCAGAAGCAAGAATCGAACTCATCGAAGTAGCCAATGAGAGCAACAAGAATCGATCGAGCAAGGCAACTCTTGATCAACCAGAGATTCGATCAAATCTAATAGGCGCTTCGAAAAAGCCCTAATTTGTACAAAGGGAAGAAGAACGAACAAAGAAACAGCGGCCGCCATTACGAACGAAAAAGAGACGGGCTGAATTACTAAAGAGGGCCGGGCTTATTCGAATTCTATTTTATTTGGGGTTTTTAAAATTATAATAAGGGTTTTATTTTTGAATTAGGGCTATTTTATTTAAATTGTTTTTAAATTGTATTTTTCTTTTAAACCATTTTTAATTTTCTAGTCGTGTGACTAGGGGACAAACTACGGTGTGTAGTTTGGGAATTCGCAACTCGGTGGTTGAGTTGTGGTCAGGGTTTTGAGCGTAGAATTAGATTAGTCAATAGCGGGTATAGCGAGTTTACGTGTGTAAGCGAGGGACTATCTAATTTCTAGTAGAAACCTTGGGGGCAGCACGTAGGCAGGGTTTTGCCGAAGCTGGGTAAATTCTGTGTTGTTCTGTTTTATTCTGTTATTTTATATTCTGCGATATCTGTGCTGCTATTCTGTGATCTGAATTGAAATTAATTTATAAGCTTCTGCGATTAATTTTTATAATTTATACCATCGCCCTATTCACCCCCCCTCTAGGGTGAAATCGATCCTACATTAATTTAATTTATTTTAAATTAATTAAAGATAGAAGTAATTAATTTAATTCATTTTAAATTGATTATAATTGATGGATAATATATCATTGCTTATGAATGATATTGATATACCTTTGGATGGTTGTGATCTCAGAAATGAGATTAGTAGTATCTTTAGGATATGGATGCTTAGTATTGTATGATGGATTATTTGGTTGTGATGGTTGTTGTTGTGATGATTGACTGTCGTGATGATTATCTGTTATGATAATGTTATGGGTTACCTGTTATGATGAGAATATGTAGTTTATCTTTCTGTGTGAAATAGATAAAATAAAATGAGTTAATTGTTTAAAACCCTTAAGTATAACTTGGACATTAAAATGGCGTTTGGTTTCGGTGAGACCGGGATCGGGTTTCCATATTTGGATATCCGAAAACCACATCGATTCCAATTAAACGATAGGTCGTTAATCCAAGTGGAGCAAGTGAAGACTCGAGGTGTAAGGGCTATACGTCAGTATAACTCTGTGGGTGATTCCGTAATGAGTTTGACGGAATAGAACTTATAGATTCGAGATGGTGGTTCAGAGTGCAAGGGTTATTGTCGTTAACTCTGAGGGTGATTCCAAAATGAGTGTCACGAGATAATGCCTTCGGTTTCGTTCGAACCCGGAACGAACTTGTATGGATTGAATGCTTTCAGAACATCGTCAGGCGGACGATGAGCATTCTAAGTGATATGTCCTATAAAGGTAATCGTAGCCTCAAGCCTCAGCAACCGGGAATGGCTAAAACAGGGAAGGTGCAGCAAGGCTTCGTGGGTCGCACCCACTGGAGAGCAAGATTGATCCCTGTGTAGAGGTCCCTTTATATTTCGGCTGTGTGGACGGTCTTTTGAGCTCTAACCGTCGGGGTTGTCTTGTTCGAAACTATTCAGTAAGGAATGGGTCCGGCTTTGTGTTGCAGGGGAGTTAGGGTGGCTCCTCGGTACGGTGATCTAGGCCACGTACTGTGACGGGCGGTACCCCAGTAGCCCTACCATTGTATGGAGTCCAAAATCCAATAAGTGCCAACGGTTTTGATTGTATTACCCACTTTTGTGGCTAGTAGCTGGAATTTAATCATGTAACAATTTCGGCTATTTCATATTTATTTGAAAACCCTAGACACTATTATAATATCACTGGATTTCCTATCAAATGTTTTGGTTAGCGTAAGGTAAAAACTTTTCCATGTTTATGTGTGGGAAGTCTTACGTGATACCTTTTGTTTTCAAAGGATTTTCTAAAGATAAACAACTTTTAAACCGTTTACTCTCACCAGACCCCTGTCTGACCCGAGTGTTTATTTTCTGTTTTATTAAACTCTTGGGTACTCATATTACGTACGAGTAGTCAAGTGATTCAGGATTGCTTTGACGAGTTCTGGAAGAGATAATGGAGCAGGAGGCTTCAGCGTGTAGATATATATAGTGGTTCCGCTGTGTTTGAGTTGTATCTGTTTTCTCTGATGTTCTTGAATTGTAATCACTAGACAATGTTTATAACTGTCTAGTTTGTGTTGTTTTGGCTGTAAACTCTGATGTATATGATACTATGTAAAGTATTATGTGATATGATATAATTTATTCGTTCCGCTGTGAGATTCTGATGTTGTTTGTTTGTTTCTTTCCTTTCTTTTCTCTTTTCTATCCCTTTCTTTCTTCTTAACGATGCGACTTTCTGGAGTGTGGAAGTTGGGTCGTTACAAGAACGAAGGAAATTTCCTTTGCTTCCTATTCATAGGCGGGTCGACCTACAGGTCGACCACCCTTAAAACTAGGTCGACCGGCCGATTGACCTAGGCCTTGGGATGGTCGACCTGTAGGTCGACCTTCCTAGACACGCACACACACATACATATACATATATATATATGTATGTATGTATGTATATATATATATATGTTGATTCTTGTTTTCTTTGTATCTCGCTTATATTAACTCGGATTCCGACATTCTATATATGGAAATTGATCAGGTCACAATGGTGTAGCTCTCGTGGCTTAATTCTGATAATTTCACATTGTTATTTTATTATTTCATTAATTAATTAATTATTATGAGTTAAATTTCAGATTATTACATTAGAAATATCAATTGTTGATTGCAGGTGACCATGAGTTCTACACTACATGCATGCTGTACCTGTATGCAACAAACACAACGGTCCATGCAACAGGCCCAGCAGGCTCAATCACTTGCCCACTCTGCCGCAAACCGACCATCTCATTCACAAAACTTTCTATATTTAAACACTACACCAAACTTTCTACATGCTGCATGTGCGTATATATAAGTGGCTTAGTGTTTTCATATCTTAATGTCTTGCTTTGCTCTACTCATGTGAAAATATATTTAAACACTTCACCAATTTTTTTGCACTTTTATCTAATTTGTATATCCTTTTTCACTTATTTTTATAGATAATGAGCAAGAGTGGGAATGTGAAAACGAGAGCTCACATGCAAAAGGAAATCGATGAACAAAAAAAGAAATATGCAGGAAAGAAGTAGCTTGAAGACAATCAAGTAGATGATCAGATTAATAATGAAGAGAACCCAAAAGCATTAGAAAAAATCAAGTACAAACTTTTCACGATTCTTCAATTTTGATTTATACTTCTTTGGTACTGTAAGTTTTTTGTATCAGTCAACAAATATTAATTTTTTTATACAGCAAATGGGTAAGAAGAGTAAGACTGTGAAAGAGAGGTTGCATGCAAAAAGACATCGACGAACACAGAAAGAAACATGCAAATGAAGATCTATTTGAAGACAATCAAAAAGTTAATAATGAAGACAAACCATAGGATTTAGAAAAAAATTAATCGAAGAAAAAAACAATGCTGAAATATAGGACAACCCACAAATAGTCGAGGACAATATAGTTTAGTCGGAAGGAAATTTTAAAGGTCCAATAGATAGTGAGAGACATATGCAAGATACTAATGCAAATATAAATCCAAGAAGAAAACCTAAAGGGCCAACTAAAGTTAGAAGACTTCCATTCAATTCTTTGGAGCAAATAGAAGTTGAATTTAATAGTGCAGACAAACCTATAGGACCAGGGTTGATCAGATTATCTTCTTATTTACCGCTTGTATAAGAAATTATTCTGGTTACACTAAATGATTGGAGACAACCTAAGACTGAATTGAAAGGTGTTTTATGGGAAATCATTCAGGTTACACTCTCTCTTTTTCTTTAGTATCAAATCTTATATTAATTGCTTACCTCAGACACTCTTTATGCTGAATTTTGATTGTTGCAGACGAGGTTTAAATTGGATTCAAATTGGCACAAAACATTAGCTTTTCAACGAATGAATTGTATTTGGAATGCATCAAAATGTAGATTAGTTTGGCAACTGGTACAAGCAAACTCTATGGAGGAAAGGCTTTGGTTGAAACCAGCTAACATCAAATGTACGAAGGGGTGGAAGAAATTTATCAAGTTGAAAACAAGCTTGAAATTTAAGGTATTTTTTATAAACAATACTCATTTATGTATCATACTGAACGGATAATATTACATTAAAATTATGGATAATATTTTAAAATACCTTATTTTAGGCTTTGAGCGAAAAGAACAAAGCTATTAGACAGAAGCAGTTGCCCCACACATGCAGTCATAAATGAATGGCTTGACTGGCTGAAGATTTGGTAAGAAAAGAGTAGTCTATTGATGTAGTTTTTATGTACTTTTTAACTAATTAACACACAAAACAAATCTTTATCCTCCTTGAACACAAACAGATAGAAAGAACTTACGTGTTTTGAAAATTTCTCAAAATGAAAATTAGGAAATGCATGTGGTATAAAATTAGACTTTTTTCCTTAGTTTTTGGCATTTGTGACTTGCTAGCTTCTTCGAAGTTAATTTTACAAGTAAATTCCTTTGGATTTTACTAAGAAAAAACATTAGAAAAACACAAATTAATTTGCATTTCTACAAAGTTTTAAAAAAATTAAAATGTTACAATTTGTTTGTTAGATAGCTATAATTATTAATTAAGTATGATTTTATCGAATTACTTCAATTTTTATCATTATCGAATTCCATGCAATTTCGGAAAACCTTTTCAATAAAGCAACTAATTTGTGCCTTTTAAAAAAACAGGATTTTCCAAAAAAATCTGATTTGTATTTTATCTTTTAAATAAATTTTATATTGTGTTTTTTTTTTCTTAATTGCCTACAAACTATCTTTATGTGCTGTTTAAATATAGCTTCATGGAAACAACTGAATTTCTAAGTAGAAATATATTATATATACGCTTCAGTTGTGTAGTGATTTAAAAATACTCAACCCAGCTATATACAAAAATAAAGTTCTTCATTCATGAATGGCTGTGAATGTTGACATAAATTAACAATCCATGCAACAAGAAAATTTTAGTTGAAGCCATCGGAACATCTTTAATAAAAACATGAATATTACAACTAATAGAATTCATGCAATATAATAGTCTTTGCTACAATATTAAGCCTGTAACACACTGCATATGCAAACAGTGTTCACAACAAAGAACTGCAAATTTCAGATAAGATATGCACTGATTTCCCCCTTTACCAAAATCAACGGCAAAATTGAAATATTACAAATTTATTAGCCTAAGAAAGTATATACAGAACCATTGCAACAAACTATGGAACAACAAGGCAGTTGGGGACTAAATCTAATAATATGAAATTTTTCCTAAATGGGTTAAAAAGAAGAGTGAGAGATGGTATCCATAAAGTTGTGCTCATGTTCAATTTTGAAAGATCTACCATCTTAATTGTTCCTTGTTATTTTCCTGACTATGTTAACAAAAACAAAATGTTGGTTCCTTGTTTCTAGAAAAACTAAATATTTTTCTTTTGAATGTAGAAAAACGAAAGTAGTGGTCACTCTCCCATCTCTAGGGGTGTAGTTTGAATCAAATCTCGCACTAAGAAAAATGGTGAATCGGTAAATATGATTGTTGCAAATGCTATAGTAAGTCTATACTTTATAGATAATCTTAAATTTGTCAAGTTCAATATTGGTCGTCTTAACTCATTTTACCTCATTTTTTATAACATCTTAACTCATTTCAATATTGGGCACAAGTATTGATTATTTCTATATCACTATTTGATTTAATTTACATCCATTGATGTTTTCATACTGGCAATCCAGGAATTTATTTTTCAGATCATCGTTAACTAGCAAATGAATGTGTCGATTGTCTATAAGGACATGTTTGCCAAGCCATTGTTCTCAGCCCAGTTTTAGTCTAAACTCTAGAAGAACATGATATCCTTATGTTTTCAAAATTATCAATTTGTTTGCATAAATGTAGTTTTTGAATGTAAAGATCATACGTATAACATAGTCAAATTTCAATGCATATGAATTTGAAGTCTGTCTTTATTTCATAAAATTTTGGTCAAATTATAGTTTCTAAAGCGTGATTATCTTTAGAAAACAGACAAGGATGGATTTAAAGTTCTGAATTATATTAGGTTTTGGATATATATATATATATATATATATATATAGGGGGTGTGCGTGTGGAGGTGGGAGGGCCTTGAATATGTCTGAGACTTTAAGTATACATAAGTTTACATATAGAGAATTTTAGATACATGCAATCTCAATTTGAATACATTTTGGATGAGTGTTGGTTTTAATATGAACATATGAATTTCGGTAACATATGGTTGGTATATATGAATAATGAGATACATAACCCTTTTGTCCATATATTCTGTGCATTTCAAACTCTACTTTGGATAAATATAAAATTTCTTTTGAAATTGGATCTTGTATACGTTAATTTTATGAAATATAAAATTTTCTTTGTTTAGAAAGTTTATTGTCTGTTTCGAATATACGTAACTTCGGGATGGTCAAGCTTTAGAAAATAATTGAAACTTATCTTTAACATAGGAATATTTCAAACATATATAAGCAAATTCAGAAGTATGTAATTCTGGGTCTCTAACAATTTTGAACAGGTATAATTATTGTTTTAAAGCCTCAAGTGTAACGACCCCTAAATTTCAATGATTTAAATTTGTTAATTTGATAAAGTTTTGATAGTTTAATATTGAAGGAATGAAAAAAATTGTTAATTCAAAAGGACATAATAACTTAAATGAAAAGTAACAGGATTAACCAAAGGTAAATATTAATTATTTGAATGTAATTACAGTAAATGAAATAATGTAAAATGGTACAACTTGATTATAAGTTGATTGTAAGTAACAAATATAAATGTTGATTAATTAATATAATAACAGATAGTCTGAAGGCATAAATTACATAGGAATGTAATGTATGTATAAGGTAATAAATTAATATAAGAAAAGTAAATGCAAAGGGTGGGTTAAATCATTGAATTAATAATAAATAAATAGTGAGGGATTAAAATCAATGTTCTATATGGAATTATAACCTGGGATGATAGGTAACAACCTTATAAATGCAATTAAAAGCAAATGGGTGATAATTAACATAGGTTGTTTATTTATTTAATGTGTCAAATAAATTTTGGTAATCGATTACAATAAATCTTAATTTAACATTTAGTTAATGTAAATTAAAGTAACAATTGATGTAATAAAGGATGGAACCAAGGTAAATTAGTTAATTGTATTTAAAATCTTAATTTATGGGTGAAATTGACAAATTTTAATATGATTGAATTATAGTAGTTATTACACAATAAGTGGAAATAAAATAGTTAATACGAGTAAAGGTGAAATTGGAAGTATCAGTGTAATGAAACGTAAACAAATGTTCAATATGTTATAGGATAATGATTGTTGGATAATAAGAATTGGAATCAAGATTTATTTATTCGAAATTAAAATTTAGGTAATTGGGTTTATTGCAATTAATTCTAATTAAATATTTAAATATTACGTGAATGTGAATTAAGATGAATTTGGAATGTTAGTGTAGTAGATATAAACCCATGTTGACATCACCTTTAAAATGGTAAGTTATAATTGATTGAAAATAGGAATTTTTGGTAATAAATTGAATATAAGGAAACAAAGGCAAAGAATGAATTAATAAATGAAGTAATAAATAGTAATTAAATCAAAATTTGTAAGTTGGGGATAATGTAGATGTTATACTTAGCTGCTAATTGAGTACAAGAAAACAAGTGTACATATTGAACTAATTGGTGAACTAATGTAAAACTTATGAAATAGGATGAGAACAGGGCATGTAATAAATTTTAACACTTGTATGTTAGTGATAACTTATAAGTGTAATTTTTGTAGCAATTGAGATTAAAGGTTATGCAAATTGAAATGAAGGTAAATATGATTAAATTTATGGATAGTTTTGAATCTAATGTTTAATCCATCCATAATATGACTATTGGTTGATTTAAAGTATAGAAAGCAAGATTTATTAATTTAATTGAAGTATAAAATTCAATAAGTGAATTTATTGTCAAATAAAATGGAATTAAACGTTTAAATATTACGCTATTGAAATTAAAATGAAATTTGAGGATAATAATGTAACAAATCATGAACCAATGTTAGTGGCATCCTTATTTTGGTAAAAGATGTGAATAAGAAGGTTTAAAATTTTAATAAATGGGTTTTGAGAATTTAATTTATAATTTCTAAATATAATGAAATAGAAAATTTTACACTGCAATTGATAGATTTATCAACTTTAATTCACATCTAAACATGTTTAAATTTTGTAAATGATTAAGAAAATTTAAAGGGGTAAAATTCGTCAATTATAGAATTGAAAGTTAAGATTTGATTTACTTAATTAATTTATAAACTTATTTTATTTATGGGAAAATAGCCATTTTGGCCACTGACTCGGATTTCGACGAAACTAGTTTCAACGGATCCGTATCGGTGAATTATTGTAGGACTTCAAGTTTCGTAGCGATTGGGCTTGTCGTTTGATCGTATGGGCTTGAAACGCCTTGAAATCGATAAATTGAAATCAATTGAAATCAATTTGAAAAATATTGATTTTAGCATAACTTCTTCATACGATGTAATTTGAACCTGAAACGTTTTCCATTGTGTTTAAAATATTTTAAAACATCTATTTTGATATATGGGTTGATCCAATTTCATTCCGAAGTCGAAACAGTTTTTTGGGCCACTTTGTCGTTGGTGCGTATATTCAAATTGTGTCCATCTACTCTTTTTCAACTTTGTCTATAAATATCCTGTTATAAACCATAGCAACCTCTATTCCTCATTTCTATACGTACGGAAACTTCTGTGCTCCTCTTCCTCAATGGTTGTAAACCCTAATTTATCTAATTCAAATTTCAATTCAAAAAATCAACTTTAAAAATTCAAAATCCTCAGAAAAACTTGAAAAAAATATATATCAAAGATCTCGATGATACGAACCAACAATTACTTTTCACTTTTCGAGACAGTGACCGGTTTGATCCGAAATCGCGGTCAAAGTCGAATTGGGCGTTTTTGATTTCGACGTCAATTGAGAAATTGCTTTCTGGGTTTTGGAGAGGGAAGCTTGTGGAGTCGATTGGTGGTGGTGTTGTGGCCTAGTTCGACCTGTGGCGGCGTGAATTGCCATTTTAGGGTTTCGGCAAACCCATTTTGGGGTGGCGGCGGCGTGCACTAGAGAGGGCTGGAACTTTGCCACGTGTAGAGGGTGATGGGACGTGTAGTATGGTGGCTTGGCGTACGGGGGGTCAGGTGGCGACGTGGGCGGCGGTCAAAGGGCTGGTCAAATGGGTTTTCTTGGTTGCGTTCGCTCATTGTATGCGCGCATGGGAGAGATGATAAAGCGATGACGTGGCCGTGTTAGTGTTGTACTCTTTTATTTATTTAATTTTGTTTTAATTCGAATTCAACTTGTTCTAATGTTGATAACTTTTACATACGAGACCCGTTTCACACGCGGTTTTCTCCGCTAGGTTCGTATTGAAATTCCGGACACTTTGGCTCTTGTTTGGAAGAATTCTGAGGTTGTTCAATTTTTGGGTTTAAATTGGATTTAAATTCAAAAGGTGAGTGTTTTAACCCACTCACAACTTCTAAAAATTCTTATGCTTGTTAAATTAAATTTTTGTTGTGATTATGCATTTATTTATGATTTCGTATATTTTTAATCATCATCTCAGTTATTGCATTTATTTAAATTAAATCTTTATTTAATTTATTATTGAATATACTGCTAGTTAAATACCTATTATATATATTATCAGTTATTTATTGGTATTTATTGATTATTGTGGATGATAATTTTGATGGATGTTTGATCTGTTGATAGATGAATGGATGTTGTATTATATATTATTTTGAAATGCAAGTTGTTATGCATTTTATTTCATTCGGGATTGCGATTTGAAATGATATACAACCGCAGTTTATTTTAAGTTACGGATTGAAATGATAAATATCTGTATCACTTGACCATATGATAGAAAATTATGTACAGGCACCGCGGTCTATATACAAAAATATTTAAAATGGTTCCTATGGTTTTGGAAAGGAATATACGGTTTAAGAAATATTAATTTTTGATGTTATATAAACATTATTATATATATATATAGTTAAAATTCTTGAATTTAAGCTATGTATAAAATTGTTTAACAAAAATAAGTTTAATAATGGAGGTTGACTATTTTATATTATATGGTTAAGCACCTATTTAAGATATTGTATAAATATAGAGTTTTTAAATGACTTAAAATGAAATTTAAGTTGGAAGATAAATATGAAATTGGTTTGAATTGAATTATTTAAGAATTGTACTTGAATAAATTTGATTTGAAATTTAAATAAAAATGGAGTTTTAAAGGGTATGATCTTTATAACTTGATTTGGTCTAAAGTGATTTAAATGAATTAAAAAGTTGAAACAAACAAATATTATCAAGTTAAATAAATAGAAGAATATCCGGTTGTTTGAAGTTGAAAGTTTTACTTAAATTATATTGGATTTATTAAGTAAACATTTCAAATCTAAATAATAGTAATTAAGTTTGATATATATGGAATTATCAAAGAATTAGTTTTGAAAAGGTGGAATGTTTAAAGCTTTAAAATATATGGAAATTGAAATGGTTTATTTGGAGGTTCAAATCGGTATTTGGAATTTATTTTTGAAATTTAAAAAGCTATTTTATTATATAAAGTGGCTTAATATTTAAACCATTTAAGTATTGGAAATTTATGGGGTTTAAGATATATATATTTTTTGAAAGTATTATGATTTTGGAAAAAGGGATATATATAAAATAAAAATGATATCATATTAATTTGGGGTTTTAAAAATAGAATTGATATCGTATTTATATGGTTTTGAAAGGAATGTTATATTTTGGTTTTAAAGTATAAGCTACTTTGAAATGTCCGCGGTGTTATAATAACGTTTGGTTATTAAAGAGACTGAGATCGGAAGTTGTCATACTCTCTGCCAACTCCGAAAACCACTTTAACAACCGTGTACACGGTGGAGATTCCAGAATAAAGTAGGATGGCGGCGGCGTTTCCTTTGAGGTAAATACGTGGACCCGACTCTCGTGAGCTGGCATAAGGTGGCTAAAATAGGAGCGATTCTCGGGCCAATGAGGTAGCACCTTTGATCGGACACATCCCTTCGATATTATCCTCCAACTTTTGGATTTATTCGGTGGCCACTTTTGATTTTTGATTTTGGAGGTGTGGTTCGAGGTGGGCGGTAGCTGCGGCTATGCGTTACCTCTAGCCCAAATAGCAATTGGTATATCTACTATGGCATTGCCTAGTTTTGCCGTGTCACCTACCCTAGCGTGCCTTATACGATTTTGTTTTGTACCATACTTATGGAGTGCCCTCTGACGAAGCCCAGTACGGGGGAGATTACGGTACTGCATAGACTACGGGAATATATAACGTGTTAAGGGAAATATTGGGTCACTCCTTAATGCTATTTTAAAGTAAGTTTATTTTACTAATAGACACTATTATAATAGCGAAGTATTACTACATAGTAAATAGTTTAACGGATCCTTAGGAGATGTGAACCCCGACCATCTTTTAAGTTAGTGCACTCATATTTATTTCTGTTGATTTACCTCATATAAGATCATTTAGTTCTGACTCGAGTGTTTTATCTTTTCAAGAAGCTCGTGTAAGTCTGAGCATTTCAGGATTTGAAGATTTTATGCTGGAGGACGAAGACGAAGATTTGTAGTACTATTGTCTACTATATTATTCCACTACACCATTTAATTCCGCTGCATTAATTATTATTCTCTGGTATGTGTACTATGATATGTATTGTATAAGTATAATCGAATATTTTATAAACAGCTTCATAAATTGTATATTTGATTATTGTATTTTATCGTTCCGCTGCAAGATTCTATTTTGTTTTTTTCTTTCTCTTCTTTTTCTTATTTACCCCATAACAATCAGGCCTTCTGTATGGTTTAAGTCTGACGTGTGTGGTTTATCGTCGATTTAAATCGTGCAAAAAGGAGGGGCGTTACGTCAAGTATATAACCAATTTTAAAAGCATAAGTCTCGTGTTTATATATAAATAAAATTGTCAGTTTTGCACTAGACCTTAGAATATGTGTATGAGTCTTTGGCATATAATGGATTTTGTACAAACAAATTTTGAGCGACAGGTATATATACGTAATGGTTGATTTTAAGACACGTGATTTTGAGAACATAAAGTGTCTTAAAGAAGCTAAAGTTTAAAACTTTATTATTCGGAGAATTTTGAGTTTCTGAACTTACAAAACTTTGAAATATGTATCGTTTTGAAGCATTTCTAAGTGCAATATGCATCAACAATCTGTTATTAATCATGTTTCGTAGGAAAAGATTAAATAAATTGAAGGCGTTTCACAATCGACCTCGCTAATAAACTACAAAGAAGATGCACTTGTGCTAGTGTTGGAGCAGGAAAGACCGGGTCGACTGCGAGCGATGGGAAGGGGAATAAGTCTTAGTAGAGCAACTTTAGCGCAAGTTAGGAATAAACAAACATTGCAACTTAAAAAAAAGTTAGAAATAGAGAAGAAATTTATACAACCGGAGAAATATCAAGTAGGATATATCTCTTATCTATTGAGTTTGAATGCTATATTTTCTAGTTGTTATATGATTGTATTCCATGTTATTATGGTTGATTGCTAAATGCAAAAATGTGACGACCCAGAATTTTCTAACAATTTAGATTTGAATAATAAATTGATTTTCAATATTTAAAAGTTAATTTTAACTTGAATTCCAAATAATAATATTTATTTGATAATTAACTTATTGAATTATATAATTCGAAATTGGGTAAAATGTGGAATCTGGAATTTCAAGCCTGTTAAAATAATTTGAAGGTTGATAAAATTTAAAATGATGATACTGAAGATAATAAAATGGTTGAAGTTTAATATAAAGGTGATTTGTTCAGTTTTAATAACATGTCGTTTAAATCGATATTTAAAAATAGCCTTCCGAGGCGCAGTCTCGGAATTCAACGAAACAAGTTCTATTGAATCCGTAATAGTTAGTTGTTGTCGGATTTCAATTTTCGTAATGTTTGGAGTTGTTGTGTTATCGTATGATATGTAAACGCGTCGATAGGAGTTTGAGATATTTTGAAAATTAATAATATAAAAATATAAAAATATAAAGGTTAAATCAACAGCCGAAATAATGTCGCATCTTTTTTTTCCGTTTCTCTACAAACCATTATACGCAGCAAGCAGCACGAAAAAAAATCAAATCATGTCCCTTTGTCTTTTGAAGCAAGCCTCTTGCTTTCGTCCTTTTAAATCGAGATTCGCCTCTTTCTTTCACAAGTTATTCCGAAATCTATCTTCAGACAAAACCCAAAATCACTCGTCTTCATCTAAAAAGAAATGGAGGTTGCGAACGAAGGAATCCCAAAAATTTAAAACTGAAATCAAATAAAAAAAGAAAAGAAAAGTGCTCGCGATTGTAATCTCGAGATGAAGGTGGAGGCTCGAACAAGATCGGCGACGAAGTCCCCATTGAGGCTAGGTTTCGCGATCGTTGGAAGTGGCCGCGACGTCGTTGGATTTGGGGGAACGCGTGTTAGGGTTTGATTGCTCGTCGTAAGCGGCGCCATGGATGTCGCAACCAAGGTGGTGGCGCACTGGGGACTCGCGTATGGTGGCTGTGGATGTATTGTGGTTAGTGGTGTCGAGTGTGAGCAAGCTCGCGCGTGGGGTGTGGTCTCGTGAGGCCGACGGTGGCTTGGAGGTGAAGGAATTATGCTCGACGTTGAATTGGGTGGCGGTGGATTGAATGCTTAATCGGGTTGCAGCTAGCTTTGGGAAGAAATGGTGAGCAGTTCGAGGAGAAGTCAGGTGGCCGAGCTTAGGAAGGAGGTCGCGATGCCTGTGTTCAGTGAAGTAGCATTTTGGTATGGCTTCTCATTCTTTATTTCGAAATTGTAAAGTTAATATATATATATATATATATATATATATATATATATATAACTGTAAAGAAAAAGTATAATATATACAGAAAAGCAGAGATGATATATACATATATATAACTATTGGATTTAGAACTTGAAATTTTAATTGGTGTATAAGATTTTTATTCCAAAAACAAGCAGGTAGTTTCAAATGAAGAATCATAAATAATATATATATAAGACTTTGAAATTATATATGAAATTTTTAAAGTGTTTGAAAAATTTATAAAAGTTAGAATTTTGAAATCTATAATCTATTTTTTTAAGTAAAGGGTTTTTAAAGGAAAATCAGTCAATCAAATTTATTAAATGATAATTTATTTTTAGGGTATGTCAATTGATTAATAAAACCATACAATGTTTATACAAGGTCTGAATCGTGAAGAGAACAAGTCAGGATTGGATGGTATTGTAAATAAAAGCAAAGGCGAGTAAATCTCACTTTGTTGGATTTCTATTTAAATTCAAATGGTTAAATTTAAATAATTGGTTGAATGATTAAATTGATTGGATGTGCACTGATGATGATGTGACTTTAGTTTTGGTTGGTTCTCGAGTTAATTGTGGTTTGACTCGAAGTACTTGGATTTTAAATTGATTTAAACTTAAGTCATAAATAAGGATATGCTTTCATTTTAATGTTGATAAGGGCTTAATGATTTGTGATTCATCAAATTAGTAGAGTAATTAAAATGGGTAATTAATTAATTCAATTAATTAATGATTTGGGGTGATTTATTTAGTAATTTAGGGTTTGAACCAATTAATTAAGGTTTAAGTTAATTTATTAAGTTTAATTAATTTAAAATAATCGATGGATGGTTGATAGGTAATTACTTAATGTAATTAGTAAAATATAATTACTTTGCGAAATAAATCAAGAGATTTATTAAGATGGTTAAATAAAGGAGTAATTAATCTATTTAATGAAGTAAATAAAAGGATAGTTAATTACATGGTGGGATTAATCGAGAGAGTGATTAATAATGTGGTTGAATTAAAGTAATTAATTTAGATTAGAACAAATTAAAATAAAACTGGAAATCCTTAATCTATATAATTAACGATGTAATTAAAGATTGATAAATTAACATTGATTAATCCATAATAAGTGACTTATTAGAAATTAATTAATATAAGTAATTAAGGATAAATGTAATTGAAATAATTAATTCATGTAGTGATTAAGGTTACTTATTGTTTTGGTAAGAATATTTAATATCGTGAGATTAATTAAAGATAAGTACTTGAATGTAATTGGAAGATAATTAATCCAGCGTGATTAATTATGATGAATTGATAGGGAAGGGTTGATTAATTAATTGATTTGGAATTAATTAATGAAGGAATCTAAGTGATTAAGGTTGGAAATTCAATTAGAATCAATTGAATTGATTTATATGTGATTAAGCTTTGCTTATGGATGATTGAATGGTATTGGATATTTTGAATGAGTTGATATCTCCGATATGGAATGTTGTGTATTTCGTTTGAATAACTTGGGTTAGGGTAACATGAGTTTCGAAGAGACCGGGGTCGGGTGTTAGGAAATACCCGAAACCACTTTGAATTTTTATAAATTGATATGTGAAATCTATATGCTGGAGTGAAGTGATTTGGAGGAATCGGACTATTTTAAAATCTAAATCTTTGGAATTTAGAAACCTATATGGGGAATAAGTGATGTCTATAATAAATTGTGGCTTTGTGAATTGATATAAGTTACCCGGCTTTATATGAGTTGTATACCTTCGTATTCCATGTTAGTTGGGTTTACTCACGCTGGTTTCCAGCCTGACCCGGGTGTTACTTTGGTGTAATGCTCGGGTCAGACCGAGTATTACATATTTTCAGGTAGGTACGTTCTGGAGCTCAGGAGGCGAGCTGGATGGCAATAACGTATAGAGTATTTCTGCTGTATTTATATCATTATTAATCTGAGACATGATAATTGTATATATTCAGTGACTGTATATATGTGAAACTCTGATGTATATTAAAGGTAATCGACAGATATAGTATTCTTTTGTAAACTATTATTATTTATTATTATATTTTATCCGCTGCGGATGTGAGATGTTTGGTGTTTCTATTCTTCTATCTCTTTCTTCTTTTTCATAACTATTTGGGATTTTCGGCTTTGAAAATTTCGGGTCGTTGCAAAAAGTAACGTTAAAATTTTCTTTGGCTTTGCAGAGTAGGCACAGTTGGACAGAAGTAAAAAAACCTCAAGTAATAATTTTTTTATCGGTTTGAGAACATTTGTATTTTAACTTTTTATTCAATAATTAATATAATATTCCTATGTTTAATTGTAATGCAACTATGATAAAGATACGAAGAAGTGTGATTTATTGGATTGGCGAGGGGTTGAAGAGATCGTTGCTGAAGGAAGAATTGTGTCGGACAATCCTAACAAGCTTACCAATGATGTTCCTTTAGGGCCAGATGCAATGATAATTTTGGTTGACTATCCAAAAAAGCTAGATGATTTTTTATGGAGGTCTACGACTACTTTCACACACATTGGGGAAACAAAGGATAATATTGTGGAATGGACAACGAATAGAGTTGTTTTAAGTTCAAGTGATCACATAGAAGAAGAAGAGGACATGGTAAACATTTTTCTTCATGACAAACATGCAATTTTAATGTATACAATTTTTACTAAATAAATATTCTTACCTATAACAACCCTGCTGTTAATGACCTAACTAATTATGATTAATTAGTTTGATTAATGTAAAATTTGATTTTGTAATTTTTTACAAAGTTTAATCTAATTTGAATAAAATGATTTAAATTATCGAATTCAATTAGTCGAGAAAAAAACTTATTGGATTTTTAAAATTTGAAATATAGTTGTTTGTAAAAATTTGAATTAATTCGCAGAAGATAGTCTAATTTAGCTTAGATGATTTAATTAGTTAAGATCTATTGATTAACTAAGTATTGAATTAACTAATATCTGTGGGGACTTCTTACAATCATTCTAGCCCACTAGGATTTTTTTAATGATTTCTTAACTTCCTAAAATCAAATACTTTAGAAGAGAAAAATTACCAATTCATATATGTTCTTTTCATTCCCTGAGAAGCAAAATATCATTTATTTTCTCCCTGTAAACAAATAAAGTCCAAATCCTCTTTTATATTAACTATCAATCCCTAAATCAATGTGGGAATTTCTTGGATGGAGCATAACTAGCAAGGAATAGTCGACTTCGGCATAGGGCTTCAGCATGTGAGCAACGAGGGAGGAGAACGACGTGACCTGGGTGGTTCTTTGACGAGTAGTGAATAGGAGGAGGTAGCTACTGGAGACGGCGATGGGCAAGGCAGCGATGGATGCGGGTGTTTTAGCGTGTGAGTGTTTTCGATCTCTGCATCGATGATTTCGGTGAGAAACCCTCACACTATCTTTCTCTATAAATCTAACTATTGATTTATGCTAAATTCAATTTGATTGCATTAACTGGAATTATTGTTTGCCGATAATCTTAATTACTGTAGAATAAAACCCTTTGTCAAGTTAAGCCTAAACCAAAATTTTTACAGTGTAAAGAAAAAAACGCTAGAATAAGTAGATAGTTGTTTAGTCATGAACGTATGCGTGCTTGTTGTATTGCCAATAGCTGATCAATATGAAGCATTACTCGCCGGAACTCAAAATCCTCATCGACTAGAGCCAACCTGGAGCCTCATTGGCTCCAGAAATGTTGTCGTGGATGAAACTAGAACCAATTTGATTCTAGGATTTTTTTTACTAGTGATTCTATATTCTCGTATGTTTGTTTGTCTTGTTTTTGCTGAAATGTCTGTTAGTTGATCAACTGTTTTGGATAGCTTGTGGTGTCTTTGTGAGCTTGAAAGCATTATAAATCTTGTTAAAACTTTAGTTATATAACTATTAAACATGATATATGAATGAACGGGTAGCAAAATGTTTTACAAACTTAGTGTCAAAACCTGTTTAAGTGCAGTAATGCATATAACTTATAGTTTGTTTTGATCCTTGGAATTCAGCCTATTTTAGTGAGCACGCTTTCATTTTTGTCGTCTTAGAGTTAATTTAAAAAATGAATGGACTAGAAAGAAAAAAAAGAGTTCGTATATAAGCATATGCTGGTTTCAAAATTTACATGCTATTACAAATTAAAAAAAATCATGACTCATGCATGTATAGAATAGTTCTTTCTTTTATGGCTAGGCTTAATGAGTAGTCTGTCACTTTATTTCATTGTATAAAATAGTTCTTTGTCTCACTTTACTTCATTGTATAGAATAGCTCTTTATTTTATGGCATAGGCTTATATTTGTGAATTAGCAGTCTGTCACTTTGTTTCATTGTATAGAGTAGCTCACATGGGCTTATTCATGAAAATTAGCAGTCTGTCACTTTATTTCATTGTATGGAATAGTTGTGTAAGGGAAAACCTGATAGATTTTTGCTTTGAAATGATTGTATGGTTATATATAAACATATATATATATATATATATATATAATGTAACATCCCGAAAATTTTCGACTTTCGAAAATTCAACATCGATACTCACTTTATCGACTGCCGAGAAATCGAAGGCCGGAAACACGGAATGTTATGGGTTTAAAAAGAATTTTAAGAAAAGAAAAAGAGAGAAGAGTAGATAAGAAGATAGAGAAAGAAAACAGAAAATCAGAAAAATAGAAAATAGAACGGAAAGAAAGACAACAGAACAACATCAGAATCTCACAATTCGCAACGGAACAACATATAATAATAAGTGAATAATCTTTAAACAAAGAACTATATCAGTTATTACATTTCATTTCATTACATCATATCATCAGAGTGTACAACTACATACAACAACAAACAATGCAGCGGAAAAGAGATACTATATAAACTAGTAATACGCCATGCCATCCAGCTTGCCTCCTGCAACTCCTGAATATCCAGAATATCCTGATAAACCTAACTCTTGACTGCCCGTGTGGAAATTGGTGGGCACCCAGAGTTTAGGAAGGAAAACAATAAACTCCGAGTCAGTCATGTGACTGGTGTGAGAACTCAAAACAGTTTATTTACTTTAAAATCAAAATAGAGGAATATTTTTAAACTCAATTCGCAATGCTTTTAAAAATGAGACTACCATAAGGCCTCCCGCACACACACACATGCAAACGCAGAATCGGAGGAGATTTCTCCTTATGATAGTCAAAGATGCTTGATACGCATTTAAAATAACATTTGATATTATTACTAGTGCATAGTGTTGGAAATTATTTCGAAAGTAAAGATATAAATCTTAGCCAGCATAGACATTCCGCACTTATGCCTACTATAGCTACCATGTTCAATAGCAGGTTACCGCCACATTCCATAGCAGGTTATACAACTAAAACCGTACAAGTTTCGTATTGTTTCTTTGGATTTCCAACAAATGGTCAGGCCAAGGAACTTCCCATTGCCACATGAGAATGCCTCTGGATGGACATCCCCGAGAACCAAACCGGATCTCTACCAACACAAGGCCGGGTTACCCCTAACTGAGTAACAACTGACCGAATATGCCATCCCCCGGTCCTTTGGGACCTTTATCAACCGAGCGCTCGTAATCAATTCACACAATCATAATAATAAAGTGTTTCAACATAAGTAAGTATCTGGGCTCCATACCATGATACCACCCTTTTCCAGAAGGAAATGCACATATCCTAAAGGGCGCTACCCCTCATAACCTTGCTGCATCTTTCCTGTTTTGACCATTCACGGGGTGTGAGGTTCGACGAATTCACGTCCACAAAAACATACTTTATACAAAAGCCATGCTTTGGGTCAACAAATGATCAACACAATGATCACTAAGATAGACGATCAAATAAACGATCCTATCACAATAATCAACACAATGATCATTTCAGCATCACTCAGCATGTCACATTACCAAATTGGGAATATATCGATGATAACTTCAACTACATAACCTCTGAGCTCGTACGTCTCAGAGAAGGGTGTTAAGCTAAAAGAATAAATTCTCCGCCACCAACAGAAATATATTTGAAAGAAATCGGCTTTATATCTCAACCTGTAATGTCAGACATACAATCCATACAAGTCTGTTCCGGGCTCGAACAAAACCGAAGGCACTTACAAAGAAGTCCTTGCAATCCGGATATTCACAATCCTGATCGGATTTACCATCACATATGGAGAACTCTATACCGGAGCAACTCGGTGCAGAGTCAATCGACAGGTCATCCTATCGCTCTCGCAAATATCCGGTCTTCAACACCGATCTTCAAATGCAATTCACAACGACGTATCACATATTCGGAATGGGTTATACGACCCCATGGTCCTTTCCCGGTTAACCCGAATAGTGAGCGCTTATTCAAAAATAAGTGTGACATTCAAATTCAATCAATTCACATCAAATGCCCATTCAAAGGGAAATATTGATAGTCGATTATTGAACTATCAATGGATATGCACACATCACCAGATTCCAAATAATTTTCCAAATTATTTATTTTCCAAAATATCTTTACAAGATATATAATTTCAACACTTCAAAAATAAATCAATATTTATTTTTAAACAAATTCCACTTTCACATATAAATTCTATAATGAATTTATATTCCAAAATATTCATGCATATACGATTTCAACTCTTCATTTTCAATTTATCTTCAAAAAGATAAATTCTCAAACGTTTCATTTCACATTGGAAAAACATTTCCATACTTATTTATTCATAAGTAATTCACAAATCTTTTTATTTTCAACCTTGGAAAATATTCAATATACTTAAATCGAAATTAAGTATATATTTCATTCTTTAAGGAAATCATTCTCTTAAACATATTTATCTGGGCCAAAATGAATGTTGCGTAAAACATCGTTACGACAACCCAAAATCACTAGTATAGGGATTCGAATTTAAAATAGATATATAAATCCCAATACTAAACCAACATTTCCTTTCGGAAATCATTTACTATAACAACAGTGTTATAGTCCACCATTTCCTTTTATTTCACGAAACATCTATTTCAACAATGAATGTTGAAATCTATGGTTTCGAATCTCAACACATTTTAAAACATCATTAGATCGTTTTAATTCTGTTTAAAATATCACATTCTAAACATTTTCTTTAACATATTATTCACTATTCAAAAACGTGAATATACTTTGTTAACAAATCTCATCCCTTTATTCATTTTAATTCAAAGGATTATTCACTATTCAAAAATGTGAATATAACTCCATTAATTAAGTTATGACAATTAACTTATCAAAATAAGTCATTTGCGAATTTATAAAACAACGTTTGTAAATTCCTTTATTAATCTATTCAATTCCATATCTCAATGATATACTAACAGTTCATCTTATAAGTTAAATGCTTATAGTTTCTTTGTTTACAAAAATCATTCTTTTTAAAACTCCCCATATAAAAATCTTGTAACTCATAAGATTCATTTATTTTACCAATCTATTCTTCAAATAATTTCACCAAATTTATAAATCTTACTATTTATAAATTTCATTTATAACTTCACAGTTTATAATTCTATAAATTTCATTCATTTATGAAATTCATTTTCACTTCATTCAAACACTTATAAAAACTCGTTTTATAATGTCAATATTTCAATTTATAAATATCCATTTATAAATCTCTTAATATAAATCAATTTATATTATTATTCTAAAACGTCTTTAATTTCCTTTATAATTTCACCATTTTGATTTATAAAATAATCAAATTTTATAAATCCTATTTTTAAACTTTTATAATATATTCAAAAATCCCGATTTAAACTATTTTATAAAATCATTAATTCATATTTCTCAAAAATCAGCTTTTAACTATATTCTCAAAAATCATAATTTTTATAACTTTAAAAATTATATCGTTTATTTATTTATAATGGATCAATTCCAAAAATATAGTATATTTTCAAAAATCACTTTAAAATCATTTTAAAATACCAACATTTGGTCCAATGATGCTACACACCAAATAGTCAATCACGACTACAACGATATCATATATCAATATGAAAATCCATCAAATATCAAAATATCTGAAATTAAATAAAAACTGTTGAGGAATCCAGTTGGATCCCTCCAACCTGTTTTCCTGCATCCAAAAACATTAGCACAATACCAATTTCGCTCCAGTACGAAATTATCGCGGTATATGTTCTTATTAAATATTATCCGCTTAATAACGGCGTAATAGGGTCTCATCCGCCAAAAAATACGGGAAATCAACAACTGCAATATATACATATGCCAATATATATATATATTGATATTATATATAATACCAATTTCACTGTTTATGAAATATTCGCGGTATATGTTTTTATTAAATATTATCCGCTTAATAACGGCGTATAATGTCTATTTTAACAAACAATAGATATCAATCATCATTCAAACATGCATTCAAATATTTTAAATCTAACTATTTAAAATAAAATCGAAACCGATTCGATTGAGTGAGAAGTTCTCACCTTGATTTAAATTTCCGTTTTAGCGATTTATTTCGAATAAAATTAAACGCGCGTTTAATTTTACCCGAAATTCTCACTAACTCCAAACGACTCCAAACCAACTCCATCGCGTAGTGCTCGTCCATACGATTCCAACGCAACTGAGTTTGCATTTTTTCGACCTCGTATGAAAAAGATATTGATTTTACAAGTTTATACAAATTTTTATAATTAAAATTACAACAATTCCTTTACCTAACCTAATACAACCGTAGATCTAAGCTCCCCATCATCTGGACCGTTGCGCATGATCTCCCTCATCTCCTTCTTCGTACGCGTGAACCCCCCCCCCCCCCCATAGCCGAACCCATTACATCCATTTAGGGTTAAACATTGCAACTCCAAAACTCGACAAAACCCCATCAAACTACTCTCATTCGAACGCCTCCAACACAAGCTACCCACGGCCAGAAGGAGCTGAAGCTCGGCCCCCCCATTGGCGCGCGAATCGAGAATGAACGCGCGGCCTTTGAGCCTCGATTCCGACCACTACGAAGCACCGATGATGATCACAACCGTATGGATGTGATGCCCTCATGACGATCTACATTTCCCTAGTTGAAAGATTGTGATAAATGTCGATGGATGAGGAGATAATCGAGGTGGAAGTGGAGTGATTTTCGGCCATTGAATATGGAGGTGGCGGCTACGTTAAAATTAGGGTTAGGTTTTATAATTTTCTAAAATTATGAAAGGTAGGGGCTATTTATAAGGAACCGACGAAACACTATTCATTTCGGAAATTTCGAACTCCGATTTAGACGCCGTAACCAGCGTTTCTAAGGTTTACCCCGCGTTCCGGACACAATGGAACAGGCTTCGGAAGCTAATTCGGACATCTGTGCGAGTTGTGGCTGCAAATGCTCAATTTAAATTAAACCGATTTAAATCGATTTCTAGGCGTTTTAATTCGTACCGGACAAACGGTAAATCCAATTGACTTGAAATTTGAAACCTTGCAATAATATCACATTACGGATCCGATGAAACTGGTTTCATCGAAATCCGAGACTTTTTGAAAAATGGCTATTTTGACTCGCCAAATTTAAATTAAAAACAATTCAATACGTTTCGAGCTGCCACGATCAAACGTTAGCTCCGATTGACACGAAAATTGAAATCCGGTAATAACTAACTATTACGGATCCAATGGAACTGGTTTCGTTCAATTCTGAGACTGTTCAAAAATTGGCTATTTTACAGTCGATTATTAAATATTAAAATATTCAATTTTCACAAATTAACTTTTAATTCGATTTTAAAAGTTCTAAAATATCATTCTAACTTCAATATGATAAAATAAAATTTTACAAATCATTTTCAATCATATTTAACCCAATTTTCAATTATTTCCATAATTTAACATATTAAATTATCGATTTAATTATCCAATTAAATTCAATAATTCAAAATAAAATTTATTTGACTTATAAATTCACTCATTAATATTTAAAATTAATTAAATATTCAAATTTTAATTAATAAAAATTCTGGGTCATTACAATCTTTCCCCCTTAAAAGAATTTCGTCCTCGAAATTACAAGTAAGAAAAGTTACAGAATCTATTAATTTTTCCAAAATTCATAGTTAAACTTCTTACAATACTTTACTAAGTTTTCAAATCATACTTAGTTATCTTTTCAAAAACAATTTGCTATTGTTTAACTTTCAACTTCAAATCAAAGTTTAAAGTTTTCAAAATTTTCCAAATTTTCTCAGATTTTTCTAACGCCTTAAATTTTCGAAAAAATTCGCCATAGTCTCCTTTGCGCGGCTCGATCCGAGAAAAAAAATGACAGTATATATATCACAAATATACATATCATCAAGTAATGAGGCATCCCGAAGGGAAAAAAGTATAAAAGTGCGATATTTAATCCGAGATATGTACCTTATATTTTATTAGTTAGCATATACGGCTAATATAGCGCTAATGCGAGCTCCAAATGCGAAGCAAACGCGATCCGCACCTACTAAACACTCAACAAACAACATGAGAACATGCATATATGAAAATAATCTCAATATACAACATATAGCAACATAACAACTATATATGCCAACATAGCAATGCATTCAATAGCAATATATTCAATTATCAACCAATTAACATCCATAACCAACAAATATTCATTCATATTCTCATTAATATTCAATGAAATAGGTTTTCACTTTAATCACATTGGATTTATTTACATTGGATTTTATCAACATTCATTCTCAATTAGTTTATATTCACTAATTTATATTCAAGTTGGTTCACTTTCAATCAACTTCACTTCTATTCAAATTTATTTACGTTCAAATTGAGTTCAATTTCATAGCTTCCAATTTCATTAACACTTAATGAATTATATACAATCACTAACAATCATATAACAACCAATGTATATTAAATACAACCAAATTCCTTTTCTTATATTCATTCTCATTCAATTTATTCAACTTCCAATAACATTAGAATTTAATGAATTAACACCTATATTCATTATTCCATATCAACTAAATTTACATTCAATTGATTAACATTTAATCCATTCATTTAATTCAATTACAAAGTTGAATTCTTTTTATATAACTCAAGTTTATATCCATCACTCGACTTTATTAATTTAGTTTGATACCAAAATCAATTCCATTCAACAACACTTAAGTTATACTCCATTTAACTTTAAATTCATTTCTTATTTATAACTCATATTCATAAATATATTCATATAGTTTCACTTCTTATATATATAAGTTTATTTCATAATTGTAAATCACATTAATTATAATTTCAATTCTTATAATTCTTTTGCTTATACAATTTTCTTTTATTTAGATTATTCAAACAACTTAACAATCAACATATATACACTTTAATAATTCTGAAAAATTATTCCTTTATATATAAAATATAATCAAGGTAAAATTATTCCATTTACCCAATTTAAAACAATATTATGTCGAATTGCTCTGTACAAGTGTTTAGAGATCCCTATCAACAACGTTAATTACTCGTATTAACCAGAATCTATATACCACTCAACAAACCAATCATCACAATATAAAACAATTTCATATTCACTAACAAATACGCTCTCATAGCTATTATTACACTCAAACTCATTCTAGAGTACTACTGACTCCATCTCTAATGAATTATACCCAACAGAACCATGGTTGTCGCTTAACCACCTGGCTCTGATACCAAATGTAACGTCCCGAAAATTTTCGACTTTCGAAAATTCAACATCGATACTCACTTTATCGACTGCCGAGAAATCGAAGGCCGAAAACACGGAATGTTATGGGTTTAAAAAGAATTTTAAGAAAAGAAAAAGAGAGAAGAGTAGATAAGAAGATAGAGAAAGAAAACAGAAAATCAGAAAAATAGAAAATAGAACGGAAAGAAAGACAACAGAACAACATCAGAATCTCACAATTCGCAGCGGAACAACATATAATAATAAGTGAATAATCTTTAAACAAAGAACTATATCAGTTATTACATTTCATTTCATTACATCATATCATCAGAGTGTACAACTACATACAACAACAAACAATGCAGCGGAAAAGAGATACTATATAAACTAGTAATACGCCATGCCATCCAGCTTGCCTCCTGCAACTCCTGAATATCCAGAATATCCTGATAAACCTAACTCTTGACTGCCCGTGTGGAAATTGGTGGGCACCCAGAGTTTAGGAAGGAAAACAATAAACTCCGAGTCAGTCATGTGACTGGTGTGAGAACTCAAAACAGTTTATTTACTTTAAAATCAAAATAGAGGAATATTTTTAAACTCAATTCGCAATGCTTTTAAAAATGAGACTACCATAAGGCCTCCCGCACACACACACATGCAAACGCAGAATCGGAGGAGATTTCTCCTTATGATAGTCAAAGATGCTTGATACACATTTAAAATAACATTTGATATTATTACTAGTGCATAGTGTTGGAAATTATTTCGAAAGTAAAGATATAAATCTTAGCCAGCATAGACATTCCGCACTTATGCCTACTATAGCTACCATGTTCAATAGCAGGTTACCGCCACATTCCATAGCAGGTTATACAACTAAAACCGTACAAGTTTCGTATTGTTTCTTTGGATTTCCAACAAATGGTCAGGCCAAGGAACTTCCCATTGCCACATGAGAATGCCTCTGGATGGACATCCCCGAGAACCAAACCGGATCTCTACCAACACAAGGCCGGGTTACCCCTAACTGAGTAACAACTGACCGAATATGCCATCCCCCGGTCCTTTGGGACCTTTATCAACCGAGCGCTCGTAATCAATTCACACAATCATAATAATAAAGTGTTTCAACATGAGTAAGTATCCGGGCTCCATAACATGATACCACCCTTTTCCAGAAGGAAATGCACATATCCTAAAGGGCGCTACCCCTCATAACCTTGCTGCATCTTTCCTGTTTTGACCATTCACGGGGTGTGAGGTTCGACGAATTCACGTCCACAAAAACAATCTTTATACAAAAGCCATGCTTTGGGTCAACAAATGATCAACATAATGATCACTAAGATAGACGATCAAATAAACGATCCTATCACAATAATCAACACAATGATCATTTCAGCATCACTCAGCATGTCACATTACCAAATTGGGAATATATCGCTGATAACTTCAACTACATAACCTCTGAGCTCGTACGTCTCAGAGAAGGGTGTTAAGCTAAAAGAATAAATTCTCCGCCACCAACAGAAATATATTTGAAAGAAATCGGCTTTATATCTCAACCTGTAATGTCAGACATACAATCCATACAAGTCTGTTCCGGGCTCGAACAAAACCGAAGGCACTTACAAAGAAGTCCTTGCAATCCGGATATTCACAATCCTGATCGGATTTACCATCACATATGGAGAACTCTATACCGGAGCAACTCGGTGCAGAGTCAATCGACAGGTCATCCTATCGCTCTCGCAAATATCCGGTCTTCAACACCGATCTTCAAATGCAATTCACAACGACGTATCACATATTCGGAATGGGTTATACGACCCCATGGTCCTTTCCCGGTTAACCCGAATAGTGAGCGCTTATTCAAAAATAAGTGTGACATTCAAATTCAATCAATTCACATCAAATGCCCATTCAAAGGGAAATATTGATAGTCGATTATTGAACTATCAATGGATATGCACACATCACCAGATTCCAAATAATTTTCCAAATTATTTATTTTCCAAAATATCTTTACAAGATATATAATTTCAACACTTCAAAAATAAATCAATATTTATTTTTAAACAAATTCCACTTTCACATATAAATTCTATAATGAATTTATATTCCAAAATATTCATGCATATACGATTTCAACTCTTCATTTTCAATTTATCTTCAAAAAGATAAATTCTCAAACGTTTCATTTCACATTGGAAAAACATTTCCATACTTATTTATTCATAAGTAATTCACAAATCTTTTTATTTTCAACCTTGGAAAATATTCAATATACTTAAATCGAAATTAAGTATATATTTCATTCTTTAAGGAAATCATTCTCTTAAACATATTTATCTGGGCCAAAACGAATGTTGCGTAAAACATCGTTACGACAACCCAAAATCACTAGTATAGGGATTCGAATTTAAAATAGATATATAAATCCCAATACTAAACCAACATTTCCTTTCGGAAATCATTTACTATAACAACAGTGTTATAGTCCACCATTTCCTTTTATTTCACGAAACATCTATTTCAACAATGAATGTTGAAATCTATGGTTTCGAATCTCAACACATTTTAAAACATCATTAGATCGTTTTAATTCTGTTTAAAATATCACATTCTAAACATTTTCTTTAACATATTATTCACTATTCAAAAACGTGAATATACTTTGTTAACAAATCTCATCCCTTTATTCATTTTAATTCAAAGGATTATTCACTATTCAAAAATGTGAATATAACTCCATTAATTAAGTTATGACAATTAACTTATCAAAATAAGTCATTTGCGAATTTATAAAACAACGTTTGTAAATTCCTTTATTAATCTATTCAATTCCATATCTCAATGATATACTAACAGTTCATCTTATAAGTTAAATGCTTATAGTTTCTTTGTTTACAAAAATCATTCTTTTTAAAACTCCCCATATAAAAATCTTGTAACTCATAAGATTCATTTATTTTACCAATCTATTCTTCAAATAATTTCACCAAATTTATAAATCTTACTATTTATAAATTTCATTTATAACTTCACAGTTTATAATTCTATAAATTTCATTCATTTATGAAATTCATTTTCACTTCATTCAAACACTTATAAAAACTCGTTTTATAATGTCAATATTTCAATTTATAAATATCCATTTATAAATCTCTTAATATAAATCAATTTATATTATTATTCTAAAACGTCTTTAATTTCCTTTATAATTTCACCATTTTGATTTATAAAATAATCAAATTTTATAAATCCTATTTTTAAACTTTTATAATATATTCAAAAATCCCGATTTAAACTATTTTATAAAATCATTAATTCATATTTCTCAAAAATCAGCTTTTAACTATATTCTCAAAAATCATAATTTTTATAACTTTAGAAATTATATCGTTTATTTATTTATAATGGATCAATTCCAAAAATATAGTATATTTTCAAAAATCACTTTAAAATCATTTTAAAATACCAACATTTGGTCCAATGATGCTACACACCAAATAGTCAATCACGACTACAACGATATCATATATCAATATGAAAATCCATCAAATATCAAAATATCTGAAATTAAATAAAAACTGTTGAGGAATCCAGTTGGATCCCTCCAACCTGTTTTCCTGCATCCAAAAACATTAGCACAATACCAATTTCGCTCCAGTACGAAATTATCGCGGTATATGTTCTTATTAAATATTATCCGCTTAATAACGGCGTAATAGGGTCTCATCCGCCAAAAAATACGGGAAATCAACAACTGCAATATATACATATGCCAATATATATATATATTGATATTATATATAATACCAATTTCACTGTTTATGAAATATCCGCGGTATATGTTTTTATTAAATATTATCCGCTTAATAACGGCGTATAATGTCTATTTTAACAAACAATAGATATCAATCATCATTCAAACATGCATTCAAATATTTTAAATCTAACTATTTAAAATAAAATCGAAACCGATTTGATTGAGTGAGAAGTTCTCACCTTGATTTAAATTTCCGTTTTAGCGATTTATTTCGAATAAAATTAAACGCGCGTTTAATTTTACCCAAAATTCTCACTAACTCCAAACGACTCCAAACCAACTCCATCGCGTAGTGCTCGTCCATACGATTCCAACGCAACTGAGTTTGCATTTTTTCGACCTCGTATGAAAAAGATGTTGATTTTACAAGTTTATACAAATTTTTATAATTAAAATTACAACAATTCCTTTACCTAACCTAATACAACCGTAGATCTAAGCTCCCCATCATCTGGACCGTGGCGCATGATCTCCCTCATCTCCTTCTTCGTATGCGTGAACCCCCCCCCCCCCATAGCCGAACCCATTACATCCATTTAGGGTTAAACATTGCAACTCCAAAACTCGACAAAACCCCATCAAACTACTCTCATTCGAACGCCTCCAACACAAGCTACCCACGGCCAGAAGGAGCTGAAGCTCGGCCCCCCCATTGGCGCGCGAATCCCTTTGAGCCTCGATTCCGACCACTACGAAGCACCGATGATGATCACAACCGTATGGATGTGATGCCCTCATGACGATCTACATTTCCCTAGTTGAAAGATTGTGATAAATGTCGATGGATGAGGAGATAATCGAGGTGGAAGTGGAGTGATTTTCGGCCGTTGAATAGGGAGGTGGCGGCTACGTTAAAATTAGGGTTAGGTTTTATAATTTTCTAAAATTATGAAAGGTAGGGGCTATTTATAAGGAACCGACGAAACACTATTCATTTCGGAAATTTCGAACTCCGATTTAGACGCCGTAACCAGCGTTTCTAAGGTTTACCCCGCGTTCCGGACACAATGGAACAGGTTTCGAAAGCTAATTCGGACATCTGTGCGAGTTATGGCTGCAAATGCTCAATTTAAATTAAACCGATTTAAATCGATTTCTAGGCGTTTTAATTCGTACCGGACAAACGGTAAATCCAATTGACTTGAAATTTGAAACCTTGCAATAATATCACATTACGGATCCGATGAAACTGGTTTCGTCTAAATCCGAGACTTTTTGAAAAATGGCTATTTTGACTCGCCAAATTTAAATTAAAAACAATTCAATACGTTTCGAGCTGCCACGATCAAACGATAGCTCCGATTGACACGAAAATTGAAATACGGTAATAACTAACTATTACGGATCCAATGGAACTGGTTTCGTTCAATTCTGAGACTGTTCAAAAATTAGCTATTTTACAGTCGATTATTAAATATTAAAATATTCAATTTTCACAAATTAACTTTTAATTCGATTTTAAAAGTTCTAAAATATCATTCTAACTTCAATATGATAAAATAAAATTTTACAAATCATTTTCAATCATATTTAACCCAATTTTCAATTATTTCCATAATTTAACATATTAAATTATCGATTTAATTATCCAATTAAATTCAATAATTCAAAATAAAATTTATTTGACTTATAAATTCACTCATTAATATTTAAAATTAATTAAATATTCAAATTTTAATTAATAAAAATTCTGGGTCGTTACATATATGGTTTTCAATCCCTTAGAGTAATGTGTATATAGCATGCATATATTTATAAAGACTGGTTTTAAAACAGAAGTTTTTATAGTCTAGAGTAAATATGGCACCATATATATTGATTTCTTGACTTTGCTCAGGTTTCATATTATAGTCTTGACAATTTTTTCTTTTTGAAAGAAAAGGTTATGTAATTAGAAGTAAGTGATAGCCTATGTAATTTCAATAGCTTTGAAAACTAGGTTGTATGTTAAGTTGCATATATAAATATATATCTGAGAAGTATATATTTAGCTAACTCTATTTTTGTTCAAAAAAAACGTACATGTAGTTTTGAAATTTTTATGTCTAGTATAAGAACATGTTTCGAAATTTACTAATTCTTTGCAAAAGTGGTGTGTATATATATATATAGTTTAGACTTAGTGCATGCCCCACTTTACTACAAATTCTAAAATAGATGTGCTGTCCATGTTATATTGTGTAGTTATAGCCTACTTTTGTATGCATTAATAACTTATGCCATCTTGCTTTCAAAAAATATAACTTAGCCTTGTACATATACAGCTTAATATTTTTTAGGCAAGTTTTATTTTATAAAAGCATAACTTGCTTTGTTTTCCAACAAGGCCAAATTAGTGGCATATAAATCTTTAAAAACATGTATGTGTACTCCTTTTGTAGTGTTAGTCCAATATTTATACAAATTTATCTTCTTATTAACAATTTTATGAAAATACAAGGATACTTATAGAATTGTTTTATTAGTCTAATGATATTTAACAATTTGAATTAATAGAACATTTTAAATTGTGATAAATCAAATAAATGTTTTGAGAACCTTAATCTGTAATTTGGGAAGTGCTAATAATTGACTTTGTGTTATCGATTGTTTTAAATGCTTTCGAATAACGCTTCATCAAATATGGTATAACTTATTGAATAGATTGTTTGAGTGGAATTTGCTACCCCATTAGCGAATACATGAATTTCACTAGGTAGTATGGGATGCTTTCCTTAAATACATGTGATCACCATAGGGAAGTAATTAACACTTTAGAGTTGCTTTCTCTTCGGGTGTGTGACAAGTGGTTGCGAGATCCGGTAGAGAATATAATTCAGGTTTTTTCGGTGGTATCCATTGTTAACCCGCCTTTTTGCAAGGCCATGGACATGCGGGTTTGGGTTAATCGACTGCACGTTCGTCGAGGCTGGTGTACGATGGATTAAATCGACTGGATGGATGGATGACGCAACGTGCCTGGGAGATGGAAATATGATTGGATAAAGATGAATCAACTATAATTTGGGTCTAGGAAACATGGTTCGGCCTAGAACATGGTTCGGCATGGTGGAGGTTCGGCATAAATGGTTCGTCTGGCATTCACGTTCGAATATCATTCAAGAGTACTCGGCATACATAGAGCGTCCGACATACATTAGTGGTTCGGCATTCCAGGAGCACTCGGCATTCAGTAGCGCTCGACATCCAGGAGCGCTCGGCATTCAGTAGCGCTCGGTATCCAGGAGCGCTCGGCATTTAGAAGCGTTCGGCATGATGGGCGCTCGGCATTAGAAACTGTTCGGCATCAAACTTGGTTTGGCATCAAACATGATTCGGCATCAGACATGGTTTGGCATGATGGAGGTTTGACATTAAGGATCCTCTGGCATTGGATGTGTCGTTTGACATCTGGAGACGTTCGGCATTGGATGGATCGTTCGGCATCTGGAGACGTTCGACATTGGATGGATCGTTCGGCACGAGGAAGCGTTCGGCATACGAAGTGCGTTCGGCATGACAACCTCGTTCGGCGTACGAGTGCGTTCGGCATGAAAACCTCGTTTGGCATACGAGTGCGTTCGGTATGGCATTTTGGTTCGGCATGGGCCGTTCGGCCCTGATGGGCTCTGGTTATTCAGAGAGCCCAACAACTAGCTGGACATGTCTATATATACAGCGTGTAGGAGTTCAAAAAGGGGATCTTCTCTTCGGCTCTCTGACTTTCTTCTTTCTAAGACTGAGGCTAGTCTATCACTTTGTAACTATAATCAATTGCTACATCAATAAAAGAAAATTCTGGAGTGGACGTTGGCCGGAGTTAGCCGAACTACTATAAAAACCTGTTGCTCTTTATTGCTTAATTTCTATTCTGACTGTGCTTCATATTATTACTCTCTACACACACTTTATCTATTATCAGTGACTTTTAGTGGGTGCTTTCATTTACATTTGGGTGTTAGTGACCAATTTTGGCGCTAATATTTTGGTGCTTTCACTGAGAACGCAAGCAGTCGGGAATTTTGGAGTTAGGAACTTGAATTCCAAGGAGCAATGACTAGGCCATCAACAAGGAAGCAATTGACAGGAAGAAGCAATCAAGAGGGAAGTCAGGAGGCTTTCTCTGGAAATGGAGCAGGTCAAACATCCGTCTACATCACCAGAGAGGAGATGGAAGCGATGATGAAACTACAAGAGGAAATGATGCAGGCTCTTCTTAGGCAATTTGGAAAATCAGGAACTACAGGTACTCAAGGTCTTGGGGTTGGACCAGAGGAACTCAATCAGCAGGTTAATGGAGTGACTCAACAAGGGGCGGCCTCCAATCGGCATACAACTATCAATCTGGAAGGAGCTGGGCTCGGGGGCACACCACCAGGAAATGCTGGACCAATTCATGGAAGGATTCTAGTTAGCACTACACAATAAGATGCTGGCAGGAATATAGGAGCGCGAGATGAAGAGTATGTAACAAAATTCCCTCAGGGACTCGAGGGGAAACCCTTGACGGACAATGCTGGATTAGCCGAGATCATCAGACGAACAATGCACGGAGGTTTGACCAATAGAGATCTGGAAGGAGTAAACAAGATTCCGTTCACTCATAAAATCAGGATAGCTCGGAATCCGCCAGATTTCAAGCTACCTAACGTGGAAATGTACAATGGCAAAGCGATCCAACAGATCACTTGATGAGATATACAAGACATATGGAGGTGCTGGGGGCATCGGAAGAAGTTATGGCTCGATGTTTCCCTTTATTCTTGACTGACATAGCTGCTATGTGGTTCAAGCAGCTGGAAAAGGATCTATCGGGACATGGACAAAATTGGTGGAAAGGTTTCTGAAATAGTTTCGGGTACATATCAAAAGGCCAAAGAATGTAATGACGCTGACATCGGTAAAACAGAGGATAGACGAATCACTCAGAGCTTTCTTAACTCGGTTCAATGCAGAGGTTGCTTCGGTGGATCGGCAGGATCCATCGATGGTTTTAATGGCGGCAGTGTCAGGAGTTAGAGAAAATTCAGATTTCAAAGTGTCACTAATATAGGACCCTCTAATGAATCTCGTGGAATTCTTTCACGAAGCTGAGAGATTCCTTCAGCAGGAAGATGCATGCTCAGATATGAAATTAAAGAAGGTGAATGCGGTTGAGTATGGAGGGCCATCCAGCGGAGGCTTGGAAAAAGATAAAGATAAAGGAAAAAGGAAGCTGAATGACGAATTGGGAAAGGCTAGGAAGCGGTGGAGAGAGCAAAAATTCTCCAACTACACAGGATTGAACGAGATGCTGGAACGGATTTATTTGGAGACTCGGAATCGCCTTCCCTACCGAAGGCCGGCTTGGAGAGAACCCTCCAAACGTGAGAGGGCATTAGGAAAACACTGCATCTTTCACGATTTGGATGGGAATGATACCAACAGCTGCAGGCACTTAAAGGACATAATTGAGGAGCATGTAAGGAATGGACAGTTGCGACAATACGTTGAAGCTCGGAATGCAGTGGTGGGGCAGGAGCAACCACCGTCTACCTCACACAGTGATGGTGCGAGGCACAGGAATGATGGTCGATTGGTCATCAATTGACTAGGATATTATGAAATAAGTAGAAAACTACGGGCAAACGGCCAAGTCACTTACTCATGTATGAGGACGAAGATAGCCCCTAGGCATGCTCTGAGATGATGGTAAACCGCGACGCTCTAGTTTGTGAAATCTGCTTTCTCTTTTTTGGCTTGGACACTTGCTTTTTTCTGATTTGGTTTGTACTTCTGGTTTTGTTTCGTTTCTTGGTTTGGACTTTTATTTGGATGATTGTTTTCTGGTTTGAATATTGGTTCGGATTTTCGATATGGATTTTTTGTTTTCTGATTTGATCTGGATTTTGGATTGGCTTTCGATTGGATTTTTTATCTGGTTTTTGGTAAATGGTCGTCAGGTATGGATTATACCTGGCAAGGTGTAAGTCGCTTTGTCCAAGCACGACAAATCGACTTATTCATGTCGTCGAGTATGGACTATGCTCGGCAAGGGTCCGGAGAGACCAGGATTCGGCCTAGGACTTAGGCCCTATATTATCAGTTACTTTTTTAGGTCGTCGAGTATGGACTATGCTCGGCAAGGGTCCGGAGTGACCGGTATTCGGCCTAGGACTTTGGACCTGTGTTATTAATTATTATTTCAGGCCGTCGAGTATGGACTATGCTCGACAAGGGTCCGGAGAGACCAAGATTCGGCCTAGGACTTGGGCCCTATGTTATTAATTATTATTTCAGGTCGTCGAGTATGGACTATGCTCGGCAAGGGTCCAGAGAGACCAGGATTCGGCCTAGGACTTAGGCCCTATGTTATTAATTATTATTTCAGGTCGTCGAGTATAGACTATGCTCGGCAAGGGTCCGGAGAGACCAGGATTCGGCCTAGGACTTAAGCCCTATGTTATTAATTATTATTAAGGTCGTCGGGTACAGACTATACTCGACAAGGGTCCGGATTGACAAGGATTCGGCTTAGGACTTAATCCATGGCATTACTCAACGTCCAGAGACACTGGACCACAGTCGTCATGTGTAAATTGCGCTTGGCAAGAACCCGGAGAGGTTACAGATTCCGATATTGACACGGAGAGGTCATGGATTCGGTTACTGGTTATTGGATAAGGTTGGATTAAGACTCGTTTATTGAGTCCGGATGGATATGGAATTGGCTATGGACTTTGGATATCAGATTTAGAATTATTCAAAACACACCTTCCGACAGCAAGGCATGTTTTGGGGGGAAAAAAGTGTTAACCCGCCTTTTTGCAAGGCCATGAACAGGCGGGTTTAACTTAATCGACTGCACCTTCGTCGATGCTGGTGTACGATTGATTCAGTCGACTGGATGGATGGATGACGCAACGTGCATGGGAGATGGAAATATGATTGGATAAAGATGAATCAACTATAATTTAGGTCTAGGAAACACGATTCTGCCTAGAACATGGTTCGGCATGGTGGAGGTTCGGCACAAATGGTTCGTCTGGCATTCACGTTCGAATAGCATTCAAGAGCACTCGGCATACATAAAGCGTCCGGCATACATGAGTGGTTCGGCATTCCAAGAGCACTCGACATTCAGTAGCGCTCGGCATCCAAGAGCGCTCGGCATTCAGTAGCGCTCGACATCTAGGAGCGCTCGGCATTTAGAAGCGCTCGGCATTAGAGATCGTTCGGCATGATGGGCGCTCGGCATTAGAAACTGTTCGGCATCAAACATGGTTCGGCATCAAACATGGTTCAGCATCAGACATGGTTCGACATGATGGAGGTTCGACATTAAGGATCCTCCGACATTGGATGTGTCATTCGGCATCTGGAGACGTTCGGCATTGGATGGATCGTTTGGCATCTAGAGACGTTCGACATTGGATGAATCGTTTGCATGAGGGAGCGTTCGGCATGACATACCTCGTTCGGCATACGAGTGCGTTGGGCATGACAACCTGGTTCGGCATACGAGTGCGTTCGGTATGGCATTTTGGTTCTGCATGGGCCGTTCGGCCCTAATGGGCTCTGGTTATTCAGAGAGCCCAACAACTAGTTGGACATGTCTATAAATACAGCGTATAGGAGTACAAAAAGGGGATCTTCTCTTCGGCTCTCTGACTTTCTACTTTCTAAGACTAAGGCTAGTCTACCACCTGTAATCAATTATTACATCAATAAAAGAAAACTTCTGGAGTGGACGTAGGCCGGAGTTAGCCGAACCACTATAAAAACCTGTTGCTCTTTACTCCTTAATTTCTATTCTGAATGTTCTTCATATTATTACTCTCTACACGCACTTTATTTATTATCAGTGACTGTTAGTGGGTGCTTTCATTTACATTTGGGTGTTAGTGATCAATTTTGACGCTAACATCCATAATAAGTAATATTTACTAGCTTTTAGTAAATACTTGGATTTCACCATACAGTATGGGATGTATTGGTTAAATCATAGTAATTATTATAGGCGATAGTATTTGGCACTTTAGAGTTTACTCTCTTTTGGTGTGCGGCAAGTGGCTGCTAGATTCTTAAGAAGTTACTCCTGGATTTCTTTTCAAGTGTAATAAACTAAAATAAATCTGAAAGATTCGGTCATGGCTACTATCCTTGAGATCTTCTTGCAATCCTTTAATTCTCGTCCTATGTACGATCCACTGTATCGGATCGGTTTGTGTGATACCAAATTGTTTGTTTGTTTGCTACGATTCTATGTACGATCGTTACGGTCGTTTAGAGTAAGATATCATGGATTTTGGATATTTGGATTCTGTGACTATTCTGTATTTGTGAATAATATATTCTTGGGTCTTGTGTTTGTGAAATAAATATATATTCTTGGGTCTTGTGTTTCGTAAAATATACATATATATATTCTTGTGTCTTGTTAGTGAAATAAATGTATATTCCTGTGTCTTGTGTTCATGAAATAAATGAATATTCTTGTGTCTTATGATGGATGCTAAGTAGGTTAATTCTTTTATTCTATGTTTAGTGACTAGTTCGTATTTGTGACTTAAATTTATAACCATGTTCTGAGTTAAAGTAATTTACTCACTCGTTATATCCTAGACATCTTTATTTATTTATATATTCTTTATTCTTGTGTTATATCATGTTCTTAACCTATTGGATATTTATAAATAGTCTGACCCAGGTGTTATTTTGCTCGGGTCAGGCCAAGACTTTTCAAGTTACAAGACAAGTTGTCCTTTGGATGTTTGGGCTAGCAAGGAAATAAACACCTTTGAATTTTTAGTTCATCTCATTTAGGAATTTGGACCTCGTATATAAAATGTATAATTGAGATTAGAGAATTGTTGAATTTGTATAATAATCTGGTTTAATATTTCATTTTGCAAACTAAATAATTTGTATACGTATAAGTTAAGATTTATTCTACTGTGATATGTGATTGCTAATTATATAAGATATTGTTCGGATGCTGAGAAATCGGTGTGTCTATTACTCTACATTAATATTGTACACGTCAAATTCAGTTCAGATGTTAAGTGAAAAACGATATAAATGACATATCGGTATTAGTACAAGGATACATCGGATTAGCAGACGACATTACTTGTAGTTTTTTTGCTAATCTGGGCATCGCGGTGGGGTCGTTACAGTTTAGTATCAGAGCTGTGTCAGAACATTATAGCATATAATATTACGGATCTGAGACCTGATGACTTAGAGTCATATCCTTCGGGGTGTGTGGTAGATAGTTATATTAATTTTCTAATTAGGGATAGGAAAATAAAATGACTATCGGGATAATCATTTGAAGCATAAATTGAAAAAAAATTGAATTGATAAATTGGAATTTATGACATCAAAACTTTTGAAAATTAATAAGTAAAATGTTTTTGAGTTTTGAAATTTTGGAATTAAACTAGAATGAACTAAATTGAAATGAACTATTTTCTTTTAATAGAAAATTTAGAAAATTTGAATAAATAAGTTTAATATTTAAATGATCTTGGAATAGTCAGAGTTGTGCTATAAAATTTCAGATATTGAGTTGTTCCGCTGTAAGTAATTATGTATATTTAGGTTGATTGGCTGATTGATGTCTAGGAATTGATTGCTTGGTTGCATTTATTTTAAATTGGATACATTGATGTCAGTGATAATAAAATAATTACATCCAAACTTGTGATTATTTATTGTGTTAACTTTTGTTTAAGGATCCTGATCGATATATGAGACGTCATGTTATCGATAGGGGTTCCTAAACATCAAATGTGACATTTTGACATAAGCAATAATTAAAACTTGAAAATTTGAGTACAATTTTCGTTCACGATGGAATATGATGAATTGTTAATATCTCTTATATGGTATGAATTTGATATTAAATACTAATATGAGTTTTTGAGATAGGTGCGGATATCTGAAGTTAAGTAGATATCGTTTAAAAATTATAGATTGTTTGCTAAAGGAATATTAGCGGACTCGCTAATATTTCAAATATACGATATGTATCTCGAATTAAATATCACACTTTTATGTTTTTCCTTACAAGATGCCTCATCCTTGAGATGAGATGTATATTATGTAATTATATGCATATTGTAAATTTTTGAGACGCTAGCCGCGTAAATGAGAGGTTGGCGAAATTTTCTGTAAATTTGAAGCGTTGGACTATTTTTGAGAAATTTTGATAAAATTTAAGTTTATTGTTATATTTTGGAGTGTTATTAATTGAATGTTTTGGAAATGAAATTGGAAACCATTTAACAAAATAATTGTTTCAAGAGAAAATTTATGTTATGGATTTCTTTCATTAAGAAAATTGCGGGGATGCAATTTTTTTAAGGGAGAAAGTTTGTAACAACCCTGTTGTTAATGACCTAATTAATTACGATGAATTAGTGTGATTAACGTAAATTTTGAGTTTTTTAATTTGTTTACAAAGTTTAATCTAATTTGAATAAAATGATTTAAATTATCGAATTCAATTTAGTCGGAAAAACTTATTGGATTTTTAAATTTTGAAATATAGTTGTTTGTAAAAAATTGAATTAATTCACAGAAGATAGTCTAATTTAGCTTAGTTGATTTAATTAGTTAGGATCTATTGATTAACTAAGTATTGAATTAACTTATATTTATTGGGCCTTCTTACAATTATTCTAGCCCACTAGGATTTTTTTAATAATTTTTTTAACTTCCTAAAATCAAATCCTTTAGAAGAGAAAAATGACCAATTCGTATAAGCTCTGTTCATTCCCTGAGAAGCATCCCTGTAAACAAATAAAGCCCAAATCCCCTTTTATACTAATTATCAATCCCTAAATCAATTTGGGAATTTCTTGGATGGAGCATAACTAGCAAGGAATATGCGACTTCGGCATAGGGCTTCATGCATGTGAGTGACGAGGGAGGAGCCCGACGTGACCTGGGTGGTTCTTTGACGGGCAGTGAATAGACGTAGGCAGCTGCTAGAGACGGTGATGGGCAAGGCGGCGATCGACGCGGGTGTTCTAGGGTGTGAGTGGTTTCGATCTCTGCAGTGATGATTTCGGTGAGAAACCCTCACACTATCTATCTCTATAAATCTACTGTTGATTTATCTGGAATTGTTATTTGCCAATAATCTTAATTATTCTAGAATAAAACCCTTTTTCAAGTTAAGCCTAAACCAAAATTTTTACAGTGTAAAGAAAAAAACGCTAGAACTAGTAGATGGTTGTTTAGCTATGAACGTATGCATGCTTGTTTTATTTCCTAGTAGCTGATCAATATGAAGCATCACTCACCGGAACTCAAAACCATCATCGACTAGGGCCAACCCGGAGCCGCATTGACTCCAGAAATGTTGTCGACTGGTGGATGAAACTAGAACCAAATTGGTTCTAGGATTTTGTTTTGCTTGGTGATTCTATATTCTCGTATGTTTGTTTGTCTTGTTTTTGCTGAAATGTCTGCTAGTTGATCTACTGTTTTGGATAGCTTGTGATGTCTTTTGTGAGCTTGAGAGCATTATAAATCTTGTTGAAACTTTAGTTATATAACTATTAAACATGATATATTAATGAATGGGTATCAAATTGTTTGACAAACTTAGCATCAAAACCCGTTCAAGAGCAGCAATACATATAACTTGCAGTTTGTTTTGATCCTTGGAATTCAACCTATTTTAGTGAGCATGCTTTCATTTTTATCGTCTTAGAGTTAATTTAAAAAAATGAATGGACTAAAAAGAAAGAAAAGAGTATGTATAAAAGAACCGGCGGACAGTAGAGTATAGCCAAGAGGCAAGCATATGCTGGTTTCGAAATTTACATGCTACTACAAATAAAAAAAAAGCCTGACGCATGCATGTATAGAATAGTTTTTTCTCTTGTGGCTAGGCTTAGTGAATAGTCTGCCACTTTATTTCATTGTATAAAATAGTTCTTTCTGCCACTTATCTACTATTTTGGATAGCTTGTGATGTCTTTTGTGAGCTTGAGAGCATTATAAATCTTGTTGAAACTTTAGTTATATAACTATTAAACATGATATGTTAATGAATGGGTATCAAATTGTTTTACAAACTTAGCATCAAAACCTGTTCAAGAGCAGCAATACATATAACTTGCAGTATGTTTTGATCCTTGGAATTCAACCTATTTTAGTGAGCATGCTTTCATTTTTATCGTCTTAGAGTTAATTTAAAAAAATGAATGGACTAAAAAGAAAGAAAAGAGTTTGTATATAAGCATATGTTGGTTTCGAAATTTACATGCTACTACAAATAAAAAAAAGCCCGACGCATGCATGTATAGAATAGTTCTTTATCTTATGGCTAGGCCACTTTATTTCATTGTATAAAATAGTTCTTTCTGTCACTTTACTTCATTGTATAGAATAGTTCTTTATTTTATGGCATAGGCTTATATATGTGAATGAGTAGTCTGTCACTTTGTTTCATTGTATAGAATAGCTCGCATAGGCTTATATATAAAAATTAGCAGTCTGTCACTTTATTTCATCATATGGAATAGTTTTGTAAGGGAAAATCTGATACATTTTTTCTTTCAAATGATTGCATGATTATATATATATATATATATATATATATATAGTTTTCAATCCCTTAGAGTAATGTGTATATAGCTTGCATACATTTATAAAGACTGGTTTTAAAATAGAAGTTCTTATAGTCTAGAGTAAATATAGCACCATATATATTGATTTCTTGACTCTGCTCAGGTTTCATATTATAGTCTTCACATATTTTTGTTTTTGAAAGAAAAGGTTATGTAATTAGAAGTAAGTGACAGCCTATGTAATTTCAATAGCTTTGTAAACTAGGATGTATGTAAAATTGCATATATAAATATATATGTAAGAAGTATATATTAATTAAACTCTATTTTTGTTTCAAAAAACATACATATAGTTTTGAAATTTTTATGTCTTGTATAAGAACATGTTTCGAAATTTACCAATTCTTTGCAAAAGTGGTCTATATATATCTTGTTTAGAATTACTGCATGCCCCACTTTACTACAAATTCTAAAAAAGATGTGTTGTCCATGTTGTATTGTGTAGTTATAGCCTACTTTTGTGCCATCTTGCTTTCAAAAAATATAACTTAGACTTGTACATATATAGCTTAATTTGTTTTTGGCAAGTTTTCTTTATAAAAGCATAGCTTGCTTTGTTTTCCAATAACGCCAAAGTAGTAGCATATAATCTTTCGAAACCTGTATGTGTTCTCCTTTTGTAGTGTTATTTCTATAATTTATACAAATTTATCTTCTTATTATACTCTCCTCCATTTAACAATTTTATGAAAATAAAAGGATACTTGTAGATTTTTTTTATTAGTCTAATGATATTTGACAATTCGAATTAATAGAACATTTTAAATTGTGATAAATCAAATAAATGTTTTGAGAACCTTAATATTGTAATTTGGAAAGTGCTAATAATCGACTTTGTGTTGTCGATTGTTTTAAATGCTTTTGAATAACGCTTCATCGAATATGGTATAACTTATTGAATAAAATGTTTGAGTGGAATTTGCTACTTCATTAGCGAATACTTGAATTTCACCAGGCAGTATGTGATGCTTTGGTTAAATTCATGTAACCATCAAAGGAAAGTAATTAACACTTTAGAGTTGTTTTCTCTTCGGGTGTGTGACAAGTGGTTGCGAGATCCGGAAGATAATATAATGCAGGTTTTCTAGTAGTATCCATAATAAGTGATATTTAATAGCTTTTAGTAAATACGTGGGTTTCACCATACGGTATGGAACGTATTGGTTAAATCATAGTAATTACTATAGGCGATAGTATTTGGCACTTTAGAGTTTACTCTCTTTTGGTGTGCGGCAAGTGGTTGCTAGATTCTTAAGAAGTTACTCTTGGATTTCTTTTCAAGTGTAATAACCTAAAATAAATCTGAAAGATTCAGTTATGGCTACTACCCTTGAGATCATCTTGCAATCCTGTGATTTCCATCCTGTATATGATCCATGGTATCGGATCGGTTTGTGTGATACCAAATTGTTTGTTTGTTTGCTATGGTTTTGTGTACGATCGTTATCATCGTTTTGAGTAAGATCTCATGGATTCTGGATATTAGTATTATGTGACTATTCTGTATTTGTGAAATAAATATATATTCTTGGATCTTGTGTTTGTGAAATAAATATATATTCTTAGGTCTTGTATTCGTAAAATAAATATATATATTCTTGTGTTTTGTTATTGAAATAAATGTATATTCCTATGAGTTGTGTTCGTGAAATAATCAAATATTCTTGTGTCTTGTGATGGATGCTAAGTAAGTTAATTATTTTATTCTATGTTCAGTGACTAGTTCATATTTGTGACTTAAATTTATAACCCTATTCTGAGTTAAAGTAATTTCCTCGCTCCTTATAGCTTGGACATCTGTATTTATCTATATGTTGTTTATTCTTGTGTTATATCATGTTCTTACCCTATTGGATATTTAAAGATAGTCTAACGCGGGTGTTATTTTGCTCGGGTCAGGCCGAGACTTTTCACGTTATAGGACAAGCTGACCTTTGGATGATTGGGCTAGCAAGGAAATAAACACCTTTGCATTTTTAGTTTATTCCATTTTGGAATTTGGACCTTGTATATAAAATATATAATTGAGATAAGAGAATTGTTGAATTTGTATAACAATCGGGTTTAGTATTTCATTTTGCAAACAAAATAATTTGTATATGTATAAGTTAAGATCTATTCCACTTAATTTGTGACTGTTATTTATATGATATATTGTTCTGATTCTGAGAAATCGGTGTCTCTATTACTTTATATTAATATTGTACACTTCAAATTCAGTTCAGATATTAAGTGAAAAGGATATAAATGATGTAGCTATATTAGTATAAAGATATATTCATATTCGATCTCCCTTAACAAGTTGTATCCTTCGGATTAGCAGACGACATTATTTGTAGTGTTCTTTGCTAATCTGGGCATCGCGGTGGGGTCATTACATTACCTCTAATAGAGTAGAACTAGCAACCTAGAATGCAAATGCAAGATTTTTGAATGGGGAGGGAGTAAAAAGTTAGTGGCTTTAAGACGATTACATTCGAGCATCATAGAGGAAATTGTTAACGATGTTCCTCTTGGACCATCAGCCATGATTGTTTGGATAGATAATCCACTAATTCCAAAAGCTTTTATTGTGGAGGCCAGCCCCTGATTTGATCCGAATTGCGGATGCTGTTTGTAAGAAGGTTGCGAGGCCTGAATCGCAAGTAGTTATTGAGAAGGTTGATGCTAAAAGTCATATTATGCCTATGACTATACTGAAAACGTTTATGGTACTTGATTTTTATGGTGTATTTCTATTTTTTAAGGATTAGCCATTTCGTTATTTTTCTCCTTTTTCAACTTATAGACTGTAAATTCAAGAACAAACGAAAAAAGCAAGTTGATGGATTTATCGGGAAAGGGGAAAGTAGGTGCTTTATGATGCATGGGTCAAACGATCCTAATGCAAGGGTCCATTTCAAACCACTAGGAAACAATGCAGTTAAAGTTTGGATAGAGACCATAAAAGAGAGCTTTGGAGATAAACATCCGAATTATAGTACATGGAAGATGCATTCTCTTACGTTATAGCTTGGCCTGCTACGCATGTCGTATTGGAATGAAGAGTAAGTCTTTGCCGTTTCATTTTTGTTTTTGGTTAGTTTACACAGTGATTAATGTTGGAAAGTTCTCAACCCAAATAAATTCCCACAAACTTAATGTACATAACAATGATGAATGTTGGAAAGTCTCTCCACATTGAAGATTCCTAATATTAATATCTATTGTCCTAACTATGCTACTTAAAACAATGTGCTTGGTGTTTGATTTCTAAATCGATAATTTTTTTTAAGGTGTTGAAATAAAATAACAAGTTTTGAGTGTGAGCTTTAGTTTATCTTCAAACGAGAATGAGTAACATATGATACAAGAGGAAGAGAAGAAGGGTTAAAACTTAAAATGCGATATGTACATACATTTTTATAGAAGTGCATTCAGTTTACTTTTCATAATATGCCTCCCCTTGAATTTGAGAACAATTGTTGAAGAATAAGTTCTATTATAATATGTCTGTCATTCACAGGATTCATTACCAAGCATTCCCTGTTATCATAGTACTACTTATATTCTGTATTGATTAACTGATTCTGCATCTGATGCTTAATTTTTACTTCCAAAAACTATTAATTTAGTTGATTTTATTCTTATATCTGATAATCTATAAAGTAAGTACTCTTTTTTGCATATGTGACAATTTGTTTTCCTTTTGATTATAAACCGTCTAGATTTTATAATTTGAATTTATGCCTGTTGAACTAGAGCTCGCTGTTGATCAAGAAATCTAATGCTGGTAAATTCCTTTTGGTGTATCCGATATCCTAGTATTAAATTCTATGTGAGTTTTTTTATTTCAAATAATAAATGATTGCTCCAGAAACAATTACTATATGTATTCATTGAAATATGTGTATTTTAATAAATTATAGATATTTTAGTCCCTTGCTCGATGGATGAATAATTTGACTAGAGCAAATCTCAGGCATATACCAATCACTCTCACTCTCACTGGTCTCCTGGAGATAGATATAATGTATGATAAACATCATCTCAGACAAATACACGAAATTAGTACAACAAACACACGAAATTAGTGCATGTATAATCACTCATCCCATGAAATTAGTTTCATAATGTATGACAAACACACGAAATTAGTTTCAGACAAACAAAAAATAACATATCAATCACTCTCACTGGTCTCGTAAAAGAGTCTTAACGATGTCCAAATCACTTGCACCATTTTTCCATGTAAAAAATATATTAATAACAACTTATACTAGCACACATTATAAAGTACACAAGTAACAACTAGTCCAGATTATAATGTTCAAACAAAGTGTGTGTATTTTTACACACACGACTATTAAATCAGATGTTTTATACACAGTACTGTAATTATGGTGTAACAATATTCTGCTACGGAAGTAAATTTTAACTACAGAAAGAACTCACCTGGATAAATAATTCTCAGGCAGCAAACACGGAAATACTTTCCACATGCAGTTCCTAGATCAACATTGTCCGTAGCAATACACAAGGAGACTTATAATGTAGGTATTTCAAGTACTCTAACAAAGTTGCCTTCTCTATTTTGCTAAAATAAAGGCGTTCTCTTTACAATACACCAAATTAAAAGAACTTCAAGTAGCACCAAATTAAAAGAGTCTTAGACACATGCTTGAGATTCAATCTTAGTCAAGTAAATTCTAGATTCATGTTAATCTCTCCGTGGTCTGTCTCATCAACATCCTCTGTTTTTTTCTTCACTGAACACTTTTGCCTAAGTGTACTACCATCCATCTAATAATATAAGGTACTACCAATACCTTATAATTTTCATCACAGTTTTATATAATTATTTTCAAATTATTCTGAATTTTCAGGAAGTACTACCAATGACCAAAGACATGCACGAAGAAAGGTTTTGAGCAGTTCAAGTTCTTAGTGATGCATTTAGTACTTGTAGGCGTTAACTTTGAACTATTTTGTCTATTGTTATCATAAATATGTATTGAATTTGGTAACTAATGTATTGAACCTATTTTTGTTAGTTGATACTTTATTTTGTTATCACGAATATGCGTTACACTTGCTGTCTATTATATTCTTTTCGTTCATACATTGTTCAAGTTTTTATCTATTTAAAGAAGATTTGTTTTGATTGTTATCATTAAAATGTAATAGCGGGGTGCATAAAATATATAGTAAAATAAAGGATAGCTTCTAAAAAGCGTTATAGCTATATGATATAAGTACTATAAAAAGATAATGTCATATATAAGGTTACCGTCAAAGGATGACAGTAAATAGGCGTTATTGTATACACATTTTATAGCGGTAAATTTATGCTGTAAATGGATGTAGAATATACCATAAACATGTTGATATATAGTGCGAAATAGATGCTATAGAATAGCTATTTTATAGCGGCCATACATTGCTATAAAGGTTCTTTTATTTTCGCCAAGATTGAGGTTTTTATAGCAGTAATAGTGAGCTATCGTCTTTATGTAACACAACGGCTAGTTTATGCTATGAAATCATGCTCTTTTATAGCGGTAATTTTGTGTTATAAATATGCAATTCTTTTTTATAACATGTCGATATACAGCGTTTAGCAAACCACTATAGTTGTGTTTAATAGCGGCTATATGCCGCTATAAAAACTGTTTTTCTTGTAGTGATTAACATTGTGAGTAATCTTAATAGACTCACCATTTCCAATGCATATTGACCGTTTACATCTGTAATCTTTATTGTCAAGATTTAAGTTGTCGAGATTGCATGTTATGTAGTTGGTCGCTCTTGAATCAAGGTACCAGCTTTCTTCTTCAATATATTCAGGTCTTGTGATCTCATTCATGTTATGGCTTCGGTTATTATCTGATAGAACATTTGAATCTTGTTGCACTTGAGCCATGTTTCCACTAAGATTCCTTTGATTTTTTTCATTCTGATTTGGCACATTATTTGGATTAAACCTAAAATTTCACTTAACTGCAGTATGACCCATTTTTCAAAAATATGACATTTTGGCCTATTGTTTCCATCATTCTCTGCCCCTTGATCTGTTTGAGTATCCAAAACACTGATCTAATTTATTATAGTTTTGATTTTTGTTTTTAAGATTTGTTATATTGTTGATTGATAAATCTGATTCTTATGGCTTCTTGTGATCAATTCTTGCTTCATGTAAAAGCAGAATTAAGTGAATATACTACATGGATGCTAAAGTTTCTTTTGATGATGTAACCACCACTATTGCTTCATATTCCTCACCGAGTTCATTTAAGATGGTTATTTTTTTTTCAGAATCTGTTACTTTATGCCCTGCCGCCTCTAACAAGTCACATGTTGTCTTGATCTTTGATAAGTATTATCTTATAGGTTGATTGTCTTTTCTAATATTATGCAATTGTCTTTTATAATGCATGACTTTGGCAGTAGATTATGTGTTGAATACTCTTTCGATGGTGGTCCAATTTTCATTGGAAGATTTTCATCCAATCACTTGAGATAACAAATTGTTACTTATAGATGATAACATCAGTGAGCTTATTAAATTTTCTTGCCTCTAATGTTCAATGCATTCGTCATTATTGATCATCTTGTTTTATTTGCCAGTAATGTATCTTGGTGGAATGGGCAAAGTGCCAAAACCAAGCCTTCGGGGCCATATTCTTGAATGGCAGTTTCAACGTGAAGTTTCCATTGAAGATAATTATTTTCTTCAAGATGAGCAGTAATCAACTAACTCTGTGAGCTAACTACTGTGTTGATCAATTTCTCAGTTTTTGCTGTAGTTTGTTGCTTGAAACTTGTGTTTCAAGAAGTTGCTGAATTATCATCTCCTTTAGCCATGATGAATCGATGCAAGAACTAATAAGCTTGAAGACTTAGAGTTGAATAAATGCAAGATTGCTTGAAATTGCAGTATAATCAGGTTCACTGCAGCCAAACGCAAGTGAAAAGAATGATCTGATGGGTTCTTGGCGAGGCAATTACTTTCTTTCTACTTTTGGTGGCTCCCTTGACTTCTGCTTTTGATTTTTTGAGTTTTCTTGTTGAGAATTTGCTTTTTCTTTTTGAAATAAAACCTGTTGCACTCAAGAATAAAATGAATTTCTTTCGGTAGGGTTCTTATTTTGTTGAGAAAATTTACCAATAATCCCAAATGATGAGGTTATCTCTGCCAGGTTGTCTAATTATCAAATGATGATATAGTCTTTAAGGATATCTCAATTTTCCTATCTTTGTTTTAACAGAGATCCCTTGATTTTCTTCAATTCTCAATCAAATTGCTGCTAAGCTTGATCGGCTTAGATACCGTGAAAGATTTTATGTGATTTATGCTTTTGCATATAAGATTTGATACAGATTGATGTTTGAGAAATAGAGAAAACGAATAAGCTGTATTGATATATCAAAATTTTGAAACCGATTCATTTACAATACATAGCTATATATAACGTACAACATGATATATTTGATATTATGTTTTGGGCTGCATGTGTCAGCCTACTTTGCTCTATTATATTCAACCTGGTTTTACCTAAGATAATAAAATGTTGTATTCTTTGAATAGCATTCATTTCTATCTCTCCCTTTTGCCATTCCCATCCCATGCAATACGGTATAGGAAGTAAGAGATCAAGTGGATGCAAAGTCGTATGATATATCATTTTGAGATCTTTGTTGCATGATAAATGAATCTATGTCAGAGAGGAGTGTTGTAACTCACAAGAGTAGTTTACAGGATCTCATCTCACTTTATCTCATCACATCTTTTCACCTTGAGATCTAGGTATGATCCATGGGTAGAATACCAAGTATGTTATAGATAGATCCATAATAATAGGATGACTAATGCCATGCATGTTAGAAAACTATCTGCCACTATTTATGGTAAACAAAAACCAGTAAGACTAAAAGTCGTACCATCAAAAGTAAATTTATCACTCTACGATGCACTCCAGTTTTCGATCATAATTGATCTAAGGTACTATGTACTCGTAATGACACTACTTGAATGCATAAACATAAGCTTATGATATGTCTGGATCAACTTATATAAGCTACGTTTTAGCTTTTTGAAAGCCAAAATGAATAGGTTATACATTTTGGCTTTCAAAAAGCTAAAAAGTAGCTTATATAAGTCGATCTAAATGGGGCAATAAGGTATCAAATCGCAAAAGGGACCACTCTATATCCTTCACTCTTGGATATTATCTTTTGCGATCCATATCTCTAAATTACACATCACGACTCCCCTAGATAAGCTAAGGACTGCTTATAATGATTATGCATAAGGAAAGAACTGACTCTGTAATGATTATCAATAGATTGGAGAACCAACAATTAAGAACTGACTCTGTAATGATTATCAAGATCATCTTTTTTGAAAATGCAACGCCAACCATCCATCACTAGTCAACCAACATTCCATTGCTCCTCTAAGCTTGGTTGAACTGCTTTTAAAGGATTGTGGATTTGAATGATTTCTTCATCTCCCATTATTCCTTTTTTTAGAAGATTTGCCTTAAAGTTTTAAGATTTGGAATATATATCATTTCTTTCTCAACTGATGGATGAAGGAAAAATGAGAAATGAAAAAAACGAAATTAGGTCTTTACATATATCATTTTCACCTCAGTCTCCTCCAAAATTTCATTTGCCAGCAAATGCTTTTACTTTTATATTAATAAATTTAACTAGATATGAATATTATCTCTCTACATTTATGTATATAACTATAAATATTATACGAACATATATCTTTTACCCTTTTTTTCATTTAACACAAATCTCACAACACAAAACCTTATTAGCATTATCGCAATTAAATGGTAAATCTATGTCTTATTCTCTTTTCACAATTTATGACATTTTTTTTAGCTTTACACTAATTTATTGGCTACCCAACATAATGTCATCATTGCCAATTTTGCCTATTTGTCTCATAAAGAAAATAATCAATATGATAAATAGTACGAGTTAGTTGAGTTGTTACATGCTTCCAACTACAAAGAATCATGTCCTTGTAGTTCGTGCAAGGGTAACATAATAATACCAAAACAAAATTATCCTTAATCACATTACTAAACTAAATATCACTTGTATTCATCCACATTTATACAAGTACATGCAATACATACGATATACATCTATATTGTACATTGAACATCATAAACATCAAATATTTATTAACTTAATTATCTTATTCCTAGGCTTCTATAAATACTTCACCACTATATATACATACTTTTTCACAATAGTTAGTTTAAGTAATTGATAGGTTGTATTATCCACCAACTATGTGTTGGAGAAAGGACTAATATATCTTAAAATAAACTTGTCACACTTGTTCAACCACATCTCCCCTTTCATATGATATATTAACAAACATATAACAACCAAAGATAGATTCTGAGTGTAACAACCCGAATTCCAGTGGGTCCATATTTCTCACAAAAATGCTAAAATACAAGCCCACTAAATCCCGGGTTAGGTATCTGGTATCCTACAATAGACAAAGATAAATATATTAGAGCTCAAATAAATATCTCACAGTGGAACGGACTAAATATAATAGTACGTAAATACTCACCAAGGTAGTAACACTTTCTAAACATTTGTTACAAAGCTGGATAATTTCTGCCTTCCATCTAACCTTTGGGATGTTACGAGGATGGGGTCAGAACTAAAGTTCTGGTGAATGGACAAATTATACACTTCTAAGCATAATTCTACATATAATGTTCTATTTCCATTTTTTTGTTATATTAGGTTTATAACACTCTCATCTATATGCATGAATTGTACACATCTACTCCCTAGTAGATCAAGACCTAATAACCAATATATATGTATGTATGTACGTACGTACGTACGTACGTATGTATGTATATAGCTACATGCCCAAAGGCCGCATCGGTTCTAGGTACTACTCATGGTACCTTCCATATTCTCCTTGAAAAGGACTCCATTGTCCAGCTACTAAAGCATATTTTAACTACATCCATAAAGGATAGCTTCGAGAGTCCTACAATACAGATGTTCCGTCATCTTCTAGGAAAACGTGAAACTGCATCCGCACTTGTTCGCACCAATGCTCGAACATCCATAATGTACCACCCAGTGCATACCTTGAGGACTACACGGAATCGTTCTGTCTACTCTCTGAGCTCCGCCAACAAGGTCTACCTTGTACGGAAATCAGTCGGGGATTATCTATATCTATAAAGGATAGCTTCATTAGGCCTACAATGCAGATATTCTATTTGGTCTGTCTCTTTTCTCATCGTTGCTATGGCCCTATGCAGCCCCCTCAACAAATCGAAAAGACCTCCCTAGAGCTAAGTGGATGTACCGTACATCATATAATCTAAATAACCAATTTATTGTGTCCCTCATCTAATGTCTCGATAGTGAAAGAATCATTGGCCCGTTGGTTTAACTCTAGTCTGTCCCGATCTCGCTCTAATTGATGATGGCTTGATCTCCACATGCGACTATCCTTTTGCGTCCTGCCCACTAAAACCTACTCGCAACTAGGAGTATAGTGTCATACGAATATCCTACTCCATCATCAACCTTTTGTCTGCCTACAAAGGTTCGCTTCATTAGGCCTGCAATGCAAAGGCAGTCAAGGCATACTCTCTTGATGGAAACCTACAGACCTTCCTCCGGAAGCGCAGCTTCATTAGGCCTCCCCAAAGGGCTATCCTAGAGTATTCTCACGTCCTGTTGAAGTCTCGTACTTCCTTTTAGCCTGAACTAACTAAGCTGGACGTGCTCTTTCTGTGTTAAAATATGCAATGAACTGCTTCGTTAGACTTTTTATCCAGATTCTCTTTCAGGCTGCTCCAAACGCACCTTACCATTTTATTAGACTCTACGTCTAATCTTTTACGATGTGTTTAGTTTACTTTTCTTATTCCGTCGGCTACTTATTTACCTTAATCAACAAGCCCTGCCCCACCTATGTGTGAAACCATCAGTCCTAGACCTGATAGGGGATGCTGCCGGTATGGGCCACTTCTATTATTTAGCTTATTAACCTAATCCAAGATCTAAGTTTGATAAAATAAGCCGCTTCTATTTCTTTCGTTTTAATTATAACCTTCGTGTTACGATTATACTTGAAACTGTTACTTTTATATTCTTTTCCTTCTTTTCTAACCTACATGTTATAAATGTATTTGCAAGTGTCTCTTTTCTATTCTAATCCATCTTCTTTTGTTATGATGCTAAATTATCTTAAGTTCTCTTTATTATATGGCAGTCTTAGCTTGGGATTACGTCTGACTGTCGCAAATTACTTATCATAATAACTACTTTACATTTTATTCTACTATCTGCACAGTAAATGCAGATCTAGTCACATATTCTGTTTATTGTTTTTAGTCTTCCCAAATAATTAACTTGATTATTTCCTTTTCTTTAATTTCTTTAACTCTTCACGTTATTTTCTTTTGTTCTAGGAAGTAGTTCTATTCTATTTGGTTGGTTACAAAAGCTGTACTAAAAATCCATTTTCATATTTTAATACTAAATAATGCTATAAACAATAACTCGTAACTATAAGACATTTCTTTTATTGTTTCTTTAATTATTGGGTAATGCAAAATACACTAATGTCTCTATTTCGCACTAATTCCATTTTTCTTGCTTTTATTCTTGCAATTACGTTTATTGTTATTCTTACAATATTAATCTATGGATATGTATTCCCTTTTCTAAACCAACCAACTAATCTATCTTTAACTTTCAAATCAAGTTATTAAATTTTCTCCTTCTAATTCATATCTTCCGTTTTAACATAATTTACTGTAAATTTCTTACTTTTAGGCTTATGTCGTTCTCTACAACTTTTAAGCCTAATATTACTTATATTTAATTGCATTCCTTTTTTTCCATATAAATAACATTTAAATATAAGTACACCACTCTTACAAAATTTACAGTTTGAACATAACTAATTAGTTGAATAATTACTGAAATAGATGCCGAATTAAATATTTAATGGAAATCTAACGATATTATATATCATAAACATAGAAGAGATATAATTTAAGTCCACTCACCAATCGTCCTTAACTTTACTCCATGGCCTTCCTGGATCCACCTCTAGGCGTCTAATATTTTTATTAAAAAGATATTGTCCTTTGAAATATTTTCTATTCAGGGTTCAGCCTCAGGCAATGAAACCAATTGGGGAAAAATCTAATTGTGAGAAAGTAGCTAGGCCTAGGGTTCTATTTATAGGGAAGTTGGGGGATCTCAAACAGTCAGATTTTAGGATTAAATCTGGTGCAACTACGTCACATGCTTGCTACGAATCGTTGGATTTAGAAAACAACGGTTGAGATTGCACAAAAATTGAATTAAATAAGTTCGGCACGTACCTGGACGAATTATCATCTAGGACAAAACATGGGTCGACCTACCGGTCGACCTGTGTGTTTGAGGATCGACCCTAGGGTCGACCTGTGTGTTTTGCGGGTCGACCCGTAGGCCTTACTTTCTCTTTTTTCCGATTGATTTTGGTTTTTGTTTTCTCTCGTAATTTCTTCATATTAACTCGAATCTCGACAAGTTATATATGGAAATTGATTAGAAAATCACCACGAACACGATGGTATAAGTTCGAGGCCATATTCTAACAATTCCAAAAATGCTTATTTTTACTGTTCATCATTATTTGATTATTTAATTATCTAAAAATACGGAGTGTTACATTCTACCACCCTTAAGGAAATTTCGTTCCCGAAATTCGATAAGGGCAAAACTATGTAATTCCTCGCATCAATCACATCCATATTATGTACATCCAATTTTGCGACCATCCGTGTCCTCGTGCAAAGTGTCATTCAACATAAATTTATGCATGTACATGAATTTATAAGCGGTACCTCATATATGAAGCTTTTCTTTTTTAAAAACTCCTTTTTAAAATATGATGCACATATCCTAAATATACTTATAATATTTATGTGGATGCAATCTTTTGAAAACTCAAACATTTGTCATCCAATTTTTTGCACACTTCTACTGAATAAGGGCATAGTTCAACGAATTTTTCATCTAAATCCTACCACACAACTTTTAATATCCAAATTTTAGAAAAATCTAATTTTCCAAACTCGATTTCTTATGTCAGAAAGATGGTAGAAAACGAAAAAACCTCACATTTCTCCATTCAACTTTTGCGCGCCTCTTTCTCCGTACTTGGAACTTATGCACTATTCTATAAAAATCTCTATTTTCTTTCCCAAGCACAATTCATATATTTCTTTTCAAATTTTTTTTTTGACGTTTCTGTCACATTCCTTAGATTTTTACCGTTTTTATTTTGGTTGCTTTTATCTGCTTTTACTTTTCTTTTAATATAGCAGCTAAACACAACTATCCTCTAGGGTTAGGAGGCCTAGGACCATATCCACTCTGACACAGAAAGTTCCTACTCTAGGAATCTAAGTAACTCATATGCTCCTCCTGCCGCCTATTCTTGTTACTAACTCACGCTGTATCACTCATGATGAATATTACACCATGAAACCTTCAGCTCGTATGCTGAAGCTCCAAAGCATCAAAAACTAGAATATAAATGTTCGGTCTGAGCTGAGCATTGAAAGAGTAGAATGCCCGGATCAGTTAGGTAAACCAGCGTGAGAGAACTCAAGTACTTTGAATTATTTAATGTTTATGAAACCATTGTAAATAAAGGTATCTCATAATACCACACCGCAAATAAACACGGATGGGTTTCTACCTTACGATAACCAAAACATTTATATACAAAATCCTATGATATTATAATAATGTCTAAGGCACTTAATATAAATATAACATAGCTGAAATGGTTACATTGATTCCAATTAACAGTGTATTCAGGTATACAAACAAAACTGCTAAGGACATTCATATAAATGGATTTTTCATGAAGACCTACCCAGTGTACTCGTAAGCCATACTGAGACTGATCACCTATGACAAGGGTCATAAACTACCTTTTGAGTGTCATATATCTCTAGATAAAATATACCATAAGGTAAACACAACCAGCCAACATCCTAACATGTGAACCAAGTACCATCAACTCCTGTGTGCAACGAATTGATAAGCATACCCTGGATAATGGAGTTGACGTATCCCTTATTTGGATTAGCCGAATCCGAGATCATATATCCTACTCCGTCTTTAGTTATTTTCCAACATTGAGGCTACTTTCGGCATCTTTACACGAGTTTCCAACAAGATTTGATCACATAATGAATACCATATGGATTCAATCATTCCAGCAGATTTCTGGAGCCACGCTGGTTTCCATCTTCGCTTCGAAAACATAGAACCTGTATAATAGTTTCGAAGTGGTGTTTGGTAAGTAAAACACTTACCGTTCCTGGACTCCTCAAAATTAATCGATAAATTTCCAGTTAACTCAATTCTAATTCTTTTAGAAGTAATCAAAAGCTAGAGACGTTTCGTACCACTACTCCTCCTCGAGGGTTCTTACTGGTATAAATCCATAAAGCATTCTGTATACTTCCTAAGTTAAGTTTGGTCAAGATTAGTAGTTGGCTAATCAACTATCTAGTCTTGAATGCTTGCTTATGGCAATCAAGGTTCCACACTTTACCCTTTTTGACCTACCTTTTTAATTATTCCTTGGCCTAGAAGAATGCTGATAGTTTAGAGCCCTATTACTTCATCCCTAGCAAAACATTAGCCTTGACTCTCATAAGTAAAGAAGCTTACTCGTTCGACTTTTAGTGTAAAGCATATTAGTACTAACGTCCCATAAATAATCAAACAAAGGTCATTACATAGTCGTTACTTATCATCCAAGTATAATCAAGTCACATAAACGAATTTTAATCTCTTTATAATTAATTTATCCTTTGTTATTTAAACCCTTTTATTATTAATATAAAATCTTTTTATCTAATAAAACTTCTTTTATTAAACAAGACTTCGTTTATTAATCAATACTCTTTTATTAATTAAAACTTCCTTTATATACTTTTATAAATATATTGGATTTCACTTTATAAAAGATATATACTTATATTTATAAATTTAACTATTCATTTATTCTTTTAGTACTTAAAATGTATTCATATACTTATTTTAATGGTATAAGTGTATTTATAAATCATTTAACAAGTTTTACTTACTTGAAATATAATCAAAGAGATTAAAACAATTACTACCATAATATTTTTATAATAAACTACTTTTCTTTTATAAATTAAACATACAATTTTCTTTCTTTTTATAAAGATTTCAGTACTTGTCATTATCTTTGAACTTCCATTGTTAAAGATTTATTACACTTCTTTCAAAATATAATTCAAGGGTTTAAAAAAATGTTGCTAAAATATTGTTAACTACAAACCCAAAACCATTTCTTTTAATCATTATCTTTAGAACTCTCCTTTTAAAGGTTTAGTTACATTTAGGGGTTAAAGATAATTGTTGCTAAAAAAATTTCACAATGAACCTAATCATTTTATACTTTGGAAACATTCCTCTTTAAAACTCCCTTATTAAAGATTTATTAAAATTTAAGGGTTGAAGATAAGTGTTGCTCAAAACATTTTCACAACAAACCCAAAACCATTTACTTTATTTTTTTACTAAATATCCATTAGTAAATATCTAATTATTTAACGACCTTAAATTTATAACTTTAATAAATTTATTTATTTAAATTAATTTGAGATTTAATGATTTAATAATTTAGAATATTTATTTTTAATATAATGATAACTCCTTTTAATAGTTATAGAGTAATAATTTATCATTAATTTTATAAAGATATACACTTGATTTGAATCATAAGAAAGTTTCGTTTCGCTTTATCAGTATAATAACAGTCTTTCTAAATAATTAATTTTATTAATTTATATGGTTTTATCATATAGAGGTGATCATTTTAATCAATTAAAAATGATAAGAAATTTATATTTAAATTTTTTTTACAAATATGTGTATATTAACTAAAAAGTGAAAATATGACCGAAAATCAAAATCAAAATTCCTAACGATACAACACATAGAAGTTGTACAATGTTGTAGAGATATGTAATATACATATGCACATACACATACAAGAAGATATATTCCCATGCACATGATCATTCACATATGCACACATATACATATAAATGTAAAAACATATATATGTAAAATATCCAAGATATTTCTATTTTCCTTACTTCCTATGCTTACTAAAAGTCCACCATAGTACAAGCATCATTGCATTCACATGGGGGGGGGGTGTACTTTCGATCGAGCCTATGTGATGTTGAGGGAGGGAGGTGGGTGATGATGCAAGTGATGATGCATTACACAAAATATACAAGATATTTTCCTCCACTTCCATCCTTATAAATACCCTACACTCTCCCCTTCGTTTTCATTCATCTTCCTCTTCATTTCCTAAGCTCTCTCTCATTACTTTCATGGATTCCAACCTAAAGGAAATAATGCCAAAATATTTCTTTAAAACAATTTAAATTATAACATGTACTTATATACACTTAAGCACCTCGAACTACTCCAAACTCCACCTTCTCCTCTCTATTATACATGGCCTCAACCTCCTCCATCAAAGGCCAAGCCTTCCTCTTCCTCCATCCTAGGCTATGAGCTCCTCAAGCTATCCCAAGCCTAGGTGGAGCCACCTAGGAGCTTAAGTCCAAAGGATAGTGAGCTTTAAAATCCAAATAGCGGAGCTATAGCATATTTTTTGGTAGTCGTTTAAACCCAAGGTGAGAAACTCCTAAACGATAGTAATATATGCTATTGGATGATATACGTATTGATATGATTATATGATGATTATTTAATGTGAATGTTAAATATGTATGCGAGTCACGGTAATACACGTTGACAAACATAAAGGGAATCACTTTCCTTTATTAAATGAATTGGTGTATATGGAATGTTAAACCTCTTTAAAAAGGTTTTTAAATGAGTTTGAAATATTTTATAAACATATAAAAGTGTTTTGGTGAAGTTTGAAAAGTAATTGAAAATTGATTCAAAAATAAGCGCATCATGTAACGGTAGTTCACGATTTGGCGCCATAAAAATCAAAAGAGTATATAAAATGGAATATAGCTCGAAATTCTTCAAGATAATAATTTTTTGAACTATTATATCTGTAGTTTTCAAAAAAAAGAAAGAAAATTGAGATTTCAATAAGTAGATTTTTGAAATATGAGTAAAACAAGTTTTTAGAAAAATCGCGGTTTTGTAGTTCGAAATCCATAAAAGGGTTCCTTTGAAAATGATATTTTAAAAATTGATTAAAAATACGAAATAAATTCTAAAAACCTGTTAGAAGTTTTTAAAAGTGATTTTAGTTATAAAAATGAATTTTCAACTGATAGAAAAGATGTTTTAAAAGTGATTTAAGTTATAAAAATGAATTTTCAAATGATAGAAAAGATGTTTTATCAATAAAGCTTAAAAGCACTTTTCGTAGCACTTTTCCAAATCTTTTGTGAATGTTTTTAAATGATTTATAAAATATTTTAAAGTTGATTGGAGGATTCATGAAATGGTTAAATAAATGTAAATGATTTAGAGTCGATCAAATAACTTGACCGCCTTATGCATGATAAGAGATAGTGTTTGGGCCTGAGTTTGGAAAACCAGTTTCCTTCTCTCCCTGGCTATCTAGACTAGCCCGACGGAGAGAATAGTAAATTTGACTTACTCAGATCAGAATTTTTAAAGTATTAAGGATATAATGTTCCAAATATAAGTAATTCGAATTTATGGAGATAATCTTCTTGTACTCGGTGTTAAAGCCTGAAGAGGGAACTCATACTATTAGTGGAATTTAAAAGGTGATTTCACCATTATTGTGCCCATAGCTCTTACTGAATACGAGTATTGATATTGAGTAGAATTAGATTATTTCTATAGATTCTTCTTGCTTAATATATACTGGTTTTGGATTAACATCCTTGATAACATGGTCTTAACTCAATTCAAATTTTGAGTTACGAATTAAGAAATCTTTGTTAAGATTTAAATGATTTGGAAATATTTTCCTAAATGAAAAATGAAATGATTTAGAATTATTCCAAGTTTGAAAAGATTTTATGTAATCAAAGGATTTGATAAGAGAGGTTTAATGATTTCGCATATACTAGAAAGAATGTTTTAAAGATGTATATCTCTAGAAGATATATTGATAAGAAGAAATTAATCAATCAAAGAATAATTCACTATTCACTTAATATCTTTTTTTATCAATGATTGGTTCAAAGGAACCGGGGCTGAATTTGGGTGATTCCTATCTAAAGACCACTTCAAACAATATACATATTCGAGTAAAGACATGGATATGATTTGGAAGATGCAATGTATGGATGCTTGTCACTGACCTTCGGGGGAAATTCCCCATATCATATTATGTTGCAGTAGTTCTTTATTTGAGATCTTCGATGCAAGGACTTCTCACTACTAATCCTAGGATTAATTTCGGACAGGATCTGGTAGGAGAGTGCCTTTTGTTTGTCTTGTTCCTGGACAATTTATACGAACGAATGTATGACTTTGTATTTCTAATTACATAAATCGATCTCTATGAACGTATCATCGGTTTTATAGCGGAGATGAAAACTTCTCTAAGATTAAACCCTTTCCTGAGACATACGAGCTCAAGAGATATACATTGTAGAAATTAGTTTTATGACCATGGAATGGCAATGTGGCATTCAAAGTGGAATGTGCAATGTGAAAGGTAATCACTACCTCGGGCCTCATCACCTGATAATAGCTTAACCAAGATACGCCACAAGGGTATGTGGCTCACAACCATTAGAGAATGGTCATAACCATTCTGTATTACTCTCTATATGTAGAGTATGCGGTATATGCTATGGGATAGGTCGGTTATGGCCAGGGTGATTTCGGTTTCTATCGAAGCTATGTATGAGTGCCAAATAGGGATAGACTGGTCTTGCCAGACATGAAGGATTGTTTGTGTATCCTCGGTACACTACTCTAGATATGTACTGTATGGAAGGTAGTCCCTCACCTGTCATTGTATGGAAATCCATTCTCCAATAAGTTCCTTCGGATTTGACTGTAAACCTATTAGCTGTCAAATTTAACTAATGTAACAATTTCGGCTATTTAAATATATTTACTTGAAAATTGTTTTTCAAAGGATGTCACTAAAAATAATATCCAATGATTTTTCGAAGCAAATATTTTGTTATCATAAGATAAAAACTCGTTCCGTGTTTATGTGCAGCATAGTCTTATGAGATACCTTTGTTTTCAAAATGCGTGTTTTGAGTTTCTCACACCAGTCCCATGACTGACTCAGAGTTTGTTTTCTTTTTCCTTAAACTCTAGGTGCTTTATTTTCTCGTACAGCCAAGTAGTTAGCTGATTAGAAGCATTTTGGAGCATGGAGCATGAAGCAATTTGGATCTTTTTGTTGTTACCACCACTTTCCGCTGTGTTTGAAATATGAATATGTATCTACCAGCACCTGCAGGGATAGGCCATTATAACTATCCTAGCTGGGTTAGTACTTATAAGGACTCTAATATTTCACTTTGAGAGTGATTATGTGCATCTAAATAATTACAACATGTTAAATACGACGTGAGATTCAATTATTGTTCTATCTTCTACCTTTATCATCTTTTACCCGAAGATAATCGGCCTCTTTGGTACTTAGATTTGCAGCACGTAAATACCAAAGATGTATTACTGTCGATTTCTAGAGATCGAGGAGGTGGGTCATCTCGAATTATATTCCCAAGTATAATTAATAATAATGGTTAAAAAAAAGTGTTGCTAAAAACACTGTTTACAACAACCCAAAACTATTTACTTATCCATTAATGACTTTAACCATTTATTTATAGATCAAAGCATATGTACACTTATTAATTAAGGCAATACACTTTTAGTTGATTCCATAAAACAATTATTTTAACTTAAGTATTAAAATTCAAACTCCTTTTATTATATTTATAAAATATTCAATTTAATATTTAAATCTTATATATATAGAAATATCTTTAAATACTTATTAATATGTTAGAACATTTTAAAAACTACTTAAATTATATGATAATTACTTATATAGAATATTATGTAAAAATAAAGAATTTTAAAATAAGTAGAAAAACGCATATTAATTTAAAAAGCTACTTAGTTTAGAAATTCATAATTAATTGTTAAAGATATATTTTGTGAGGACCCACCTTTCTGACCTCGAAGAATGGCACTTAATACATCCATGGTATTCGTGTGTCATTACCTAAGCATCCGAAAGATGAATTGTCGTGGAATAAAATAAAGAACAGAAAATCTCACAACGAAACTATTAAATAGAACATAACAGTAATATAGTACATAAGGCTACTGCCTAACTTAGAGTTATCGGAGTTACACAAAAGTATTACAATCAGCTTAGGCAGTTATAACTACCTTCCTTTACATATGCTGAATCAAAATACACTTACAAGAATTAAACAAACAGCAGAAACATACGACTAAATAGATAAAGGCCTCCTGCTTGAATTCCATCTTCAAAAGAGCCCATAAAAGATCTGCTACTCTCAGACTACTCAAATATAATTGAGTACCTAAGAATTTAGTCAAAACAAACAACTTGGGTCAGACAATATGTCTGGTATGAGTAAAACTCTAAATAATAAGTGTAATTAAAAAACAATACGTGAGACTACACCGCCAAATGCAAAATTGGTTTCCTCTTACAAGAACAACAATCAAAGGTTAAGAATGAATAATTAACGTCGCGAAGAGTGTTATGCTCTTCCCGATGCAATTAAGTAAAGCAAATTCGAAGGTTAGAATCAACAAGGGAAGGGAAATTTACCAACGATGACTAGGAGGGTGCACCTCCTTTACAGAAAGTATACCTCTAGAATATATACTTGAGAACTCCGATGGCTCTTAGAAGGGTCCAAGCCGGACCATGCCAATTGTTACCGAGAATTGGAGTATTTCACATCTCAATGTGCATAACCGAATCCAATCTAGAGTGGATGTGAAAATACCCGAATGGGAGCAACCCCACATAGTTTGGCCCCCACTTGTGCTTTGGGTTTAGTCATTTCCGGTAAAGGAGAACAAAGCTCAAATGAGAAACACATTGTCTTAGAAGCATGAAAAACAAAGAAGGCCGATGTAATCGATAGCCGGGAAACCGACCATCGAAGATAACAAAATGATCCTATATGGACAGTAAACCTCATATTCCTACCACTACTCGGTTTCAAACTTGTACCATTTCTTGGTAAAAAATGAAGTCGGGCCAGTGAAGGTAGTGTTACCTCTAGGCATTGCCTTGACGACAATTTTAACTTTCGAGACAGTGACAAGTTTCCATACCTCAATGTTTAGTGCCAAGAGTATGACTAAATTCTTTCCATATAAGTGATGTCGTTTACGAAAACTTTTTTCCATAACTCAATCGAACTTTTACTTTAAAACCAAACTCGTGCTTGGGCTTCTCATTACAAGTTTTTAACTTTAAACGACTTTGTAAAAATGGTTCATTAACTTTAAAACACTATTATCAAAAAATATTTAGTCACATAAAACATCTTTATTAAATAAGTTAATTATCTTTAATTAACCATAAAAAGACCGATTAATTGTCTTTTAACTTCGTTAATTAATTTGATTAATTAACTTTAAATACCCATAATTAAAAGGGTTAATCAACTTAAAACATCATTAATTAAATTAATTAATTAATTTTAAATATCATTAATTAAGTCGATTAATTAACTTTAAAACATAATTTACTAAAAAGGATTAACTTGTTTAAAATATTTTTAATGGAAAAGAGTAGTTAAATTTAAACTAATTAATTAACTAAAAAGTAACTAATTAAAATGATTACTTAATTTCTAAACACCACTAATAAAATAATTAATTAACTTTAATCAATCGTCATTTAAAAGATTAATCAAACTTAATCATTGCATTGTTGTTTGAATAATCAGCATTTGTAAGGACATGTTATTATAACTATCCAGGATGATGATTAGTGATTTGTTGTTGTACCTGATGGACGTATGTATATTATAGTTTCTCTTTTGTAAAGATCATTGATATTATATTATATGTTTTCCATTGCGATTGTAAGATTCTATGTTGTTTTATTTTCTTTTTCTCTTCCTTTTGTTCTTCTCTTCTCTTCATCTTTCTTCTTTCTTTCCAATAACTATTCACATCTTCGTTTGATTTAGGTTAGACATGTGTGGTCTATTGTCAACTCGAATCTTCCAGTTTACAAGTCGTCGTAGCAGGTATTAGAGCTTAGGTTATGCAGACACATAGCCTTTGGTGGGATACTCATTATAGATAGGGTTAGTAATAATCTAGAATGAGTTTGTGTAACGACCCACTTTTCCATACAGTTTAAGCGGGCAATAAAGCACACATGACCCACTCAAATCGAACATAAAGGGGGATAGTTAGGAAAAAGGAAGAAGAAAGAAGATAAGAATGAAACAAAAATAACACAAAATCTCAGAGTGGAGCGAATAATCTATAATATACAACAAACCTTTACCCAGAGAAAAATGTAATATAAATACACTAATCAGAGTAACTAACCTATTTTAGCCTAGACAATTATAACTGTAACAACCGGATATTTTCAGTCATTCGCATCCACACATGTCGGACTTGAATTGCTCAAAATACCGCATTATAAATAAATTTGGAGCAAATGAAAACAATAACAGAATCATAGACACATAAATATCTGAATAACTCGCAGCGGAAAATAAAATACCATAGTAGTTCATGAAGCTACTATAACAAAATCTCAAAGCATATTACATAATATCAGACTGAAAAACATATACAATAGAAATCCCAAATACATAGAAGTTTATAAATACAGGAGCTGAAAGAGACAACTAAAACTGAAAGGGAATAGATAACTAGACAAGTAGAATCTCCAGCGATTCCTAGCTCCAGAAAAGAAAACCAAAGCTAAGCTGTAAATACTCAGGCTGACCCGAGCGTAAAGTAAAATACAAAATACTCGAGTCAGGACATACATACTTATATAATGTAAACCAACTCAAGTGAACTGTAGTAGTAATGCACAATAACTTGCTTGGGATCGCCCATCCTCTATGGAACAATTAAATCATAAATTAAATACATCCTGTGGTTAAAATTCCAAAATGGTATTTTATACTTCTAAATCAAATATCATTTCAAAATTCAATATCATTTCAAATTCATTTATAATATAAAAATATCATATCCTTCCAAAACCTCATTCATTTTATTTAATTTAAATACCATTCCAAATCACATTTAAAATGGTTTATATATCAAAGCAAATTTTCTAATTAAACTAATTAAATGTTCCAATTAAACCATTTAAATATTCCATTTAAATCATTTAAAAATGAAGTTATTATATTTAAAAAATCAAATATTCAATTCACAAAATTTTACCATTTTCAAAATTCATTAGTTTACTTTAAGTTATTAAAACAGTGAAATTTTAACTTTCGCAGCATTTAGAAAATGCTACGGTAAATTTACATTTGAAAACATTTCATTTTAACAAAGATAGCATATGCAAAAATTCTGCAATAGGTTTTAGTTTAGTTTTCTACAACTACAGCACTTACAAAGTGTTGTAATAGCCCTTGGTTCAATTTAGTCTTTTAGTTCATTTATATCAATTACAGCATTTACAAAATGCTGTAATATCTTTAACTTTAGAAAATGATAGCATTTCAGAAATGCTATCAATTTAAATTCCAAATTTTCAATACAATTTCATAAGAAATTAAATTTAGTTTAAATCATTTTAAACTTATAAAAATCATATTTTTTGCTTTAAAAACAATCTTTAAATACCCTTTAAATTTATGATCTTTATAAAGTGAAATTCCATATAGAAACCAAATTTCTTTAATAATTCACTTATAAAATTATTGTACAATTTTATAACATCTCATTTACTTTACATTTTAAATTAATTTACCATTTCACACACTAAATTTAAATTCCATTTTATCTTTCTTAACTTAACCTTTATTTTTTAAAACCTATTTCACATTTTCCAAGTTAAGTTATATTTCAAATTTCAATTTTAAACATTATTTATTTAACTATTTTATATTTATAAAATAAATCAATAAAAATTTATAAAATCCTTTTAAATTAAAATTTAAATCAAATTATCATATTTTCTAACTTAACTTAAATTCCATTTATAAACAAAATCATAAATTCCAAAATTAACTTATATTTCAAATTCTACTTTACCATTTATTTCACTTATTTAACTTGTAGATAATCACTAATACTTTATGAAAATCATTTTTAATTAAATTTAAATCAAAATATCATAATATTTACATTTTTATAATATTTTATAGATTCTAGAAAAATATACCATGGATCTGCATACAATTATCTAACCTAAGTCAAATGTTACGGATAATATATCATTGCAATCCGTAATTTACAAATGAAAAATCCGGGTTCTATCATTTCAAACCCGCAATCCCAAGTTAAATGAAATAAATAAAAATCGTTCAGGCCTATCATTTCAGCCCAAAATGATTTTTCCCTATTCTAAAGTCCGTTCGGGTATATATCATTTCAACCCATAGTGATTCTATTCTACAGGGAACTTGCAATGTGATAAACTAATATAAATAAACAGAATAACATCATATAACTGTAACAGATGATATGACATGTGTGTAAATAGGGTGAACACCATATGATTATATCCAGGCAGGTATAACATAATAATAAAGTCTTCAGATTCACATGGTGTCAATTTACTAATTATATAAGCACAGAATGCCTTGTGAGAATTACTCACTTGTTTTAGCTGGAGATAGCACGATAAAGCACACAAACGAATTTTGAAAGCACGATAACCCGACTCTTGACTTGAGTGGGAAGAGAACCAAGCTAGATCTTGTACACAACCTATAAAACAAGGCAAGTATAAATATGATTTCAAACCAAATATACTTATGATTTCAACATAGAATACATATAGAAACAATTTGAAAATGAAAGCAACTATGAAAGGAATGACTTAACCATTGCCTCCATCATTCAAGCGCTCAGCCAAGGGTCAGGTGTGCTTGGCCAAAATGATGCATAGGGCTAGGAAATTCATGCATGCACGGCTAGAAGTAGTAAAAGAGATGGAAGTTGCAACATAACGGAATACAAAGGGTTCAAGGAAATTTAGTGGCTTTTGGTGCACTCTTGGGGTTCGTCCTTGACTGATGTGGGCTTGATCATTCATGCTACAGGTCAGGTGGGGTCTGGAGTGGCGGCCATAGGTGGTGGAGGGAGTGGTGGCGGCGGCTAAGGAGGTGCTAAGGTGGAAAAATGATGGCTAGGTGATTAAGGGGTTCGGCTAGGGCATATTCAAGGGAATTTTGCAACATTTGGTGATGATAGCTTCAAGAGGGCTCACGACCTGGTCAAGTCAGATGGAAAGGTGGTGGAGTGGCCATGGACAGTGGTGGTGCTACACGATGGAGGTGATGGAGGAGTATGGCCAAGCAAATGCATGAAGATTCCAAGGTAATTTACAAAGGAAAATCAATCAAATGAAGGTGAAAAAGAATAGAAAAGAGGATGACATTACCTTGAAATTTTTCTCAGATCTGAAGCTTGGCGTGAAAAGGTGAAGTGAGAAAGATGTTACGTGAAAAATCATGGCTAATGGTTAGGGAAAAGACAGCCCAAAGTGAAAAGGCGTGAAGATGGAAGGTCAAAGGTTATAAAGGCTAAAGTCTTTCAAAATATCCTTTTTCTTTATTCAAATAAATCAAAATAAAAACCATGTAAATAAAAATTAAATGAATACCAGATAAAGTAAAAATGAAATGAATAAATAAATAAATTTTAGAAAAATATAGAAAAATATAAAATATAATTTAATATGTGTAAACTAGTATTGAAAATTGAAAACAAAATATAACTAGTTTTGGAAGAATAACAACAACACTTTAAAAATGTTTTAAAAATAAAAAATATATATAACATGTCATATTACACCCATATTGAAAATTAGAGCAAGATATGACAAATAAAAATATTATTTATATAAATTAAAATAAACAATATTGTGAAATAAATCAATTTACACACAATATTGTAAAAAGCATAACTTTCGCAATATTAATCCGATTTCAACGAAACAAAAAGAAGTATTCTTGAAATATTATTTATTTTCATAATAAAAGATAAAATTCAAATATTCAAATATTTAAGTTTTAAATTTAAAAGTCAAAGTTTGACTAAATTGACCAAAATCCACATTTTTGGAAATATTCTATTTATTCTGGTTTGGAATTATAATTCACATAAAAATCAAAATTTATTTTCAAAATTTATTCATTTTAATAAACATAATAAAGTTTTTAAATCAAAAATTTCAATAATTAAAATATACAATTGAAATAATCACAAATACGGGGTTGTTACACTATCCCCCACTCAAATCTTTTTGTCCTCGAAAAGAACGAACAAGGAAAATAAGGAAACAAGATAGAAAAACAAAATAGTACCTGAAGCGAATAATTCTGGACTCGAAGCACAAATGCCCTCCTCCGTCTCCCATGTACAATCTCGATCATCAGTAATCCATCGTACTTCGATCAGATTAACAGATTTCCTTCTTAGCTCCTCCGTACCTCTGTCGACAATACGAAGTGGCTTCCTCTCGACAGTCAGATTATGCTCAATATCCAAACTATCAAGAACAGAAGGCTAAACAAAAGAGAGGGGTCAAGAAGATAATAGAGAAGATGTGAGACATGGAATACATCATGCACTCCAGAAAGCTTCTCGGATAAATCTAGACGATAAGCCAAAGATCAAACTCTTTCCACAATGCAGAAAGGACCTTCGAAGAGGAAAAAGGTAGGAATAGCTAGAAGGGAAAGCAGATTGAAAGACAAGGATGAACCATATTTTAAAAAAATAATATAAATTTCAATTTGAATTCTTTTAATATTTATAACATTTTATAATATAATGAATAGTTATTTGATTCAAATTTGATAGTTCGAAGTAAGCAATATTTAAAACATTTTAAACTATTTAGAAAAGAAAAATAAATGATCAAAATATCCTTTATATAATACTTTATCAAAATATTTTTAACTCGATGTCTTAACAAGTTTACTATCGTTCCTTCAGACTCTGGTCATGCGTTGATCAGGCGCAAAACTAGAATACTCCAAGTACTTGGTAGACTTGTTTCAACACCCAGTGAAAATACTGGAAAACTTTTAAAAACAGATATGGAAAGTACAATCCAAACAAAACAACCAAACCAAAACATGTCAATCATGGATCGCGGATACACAATGGTTACGCCTGGATCCCATAGGAAACATCCGTACCCGCAGGCTGACTACCACAGCCCTGCGATTACGCCATGAAGACTGGTAGTACCGTAGATACACAATGATTATGCCGGATCCCCCAGGAAACATCCGTACCCGTAGGCTCTCGTAGCCCCTGCGGATTACGCAACCAAATACGACCTACATAGATCGCAGATACACAATGGTTACTCCTGGATCCCCCAGGAAACATCCATACCCGTAGGCTCTCGCAACCCCTGCGAATTACGCTATGCAATCGCTCTTAAAAGAAAAACCATGGAGATCGCCATGGAATTCGATGGACACTCGAGTATCATATCCAAAAAACCCAAATCATGGAGAACAATATCGAAAGAATGAACCCAAAATGTGGCCACAAAGAGGATATCAAGCAGAAGGCACTTTCCATATCTTTACTTCGAAAATATGTATCGTATAGTACCTTTCCAAATCACTTTCAAATATCATACTTATATAAAGTCCATCATATATAAGATTCCATTTCAAATCGAATACTTTCCAATATCAATATTATATCAAATCACACTTATATACACATCGATTATATAAGATTTCTCTTTCCAAATTGAGTACCTTTTCAAATCAACAGTTTTCAAATCAACTTCATACTTATACAAATCAATTTTATATAAGTTCAATAACCCCCAAATCAGGTATTTAATAAAACAAGATTCTTAATTTCAATTCCTATCAATAACGTTTTAGTTTCAAAATCATATATGATTTCGCCAAATCATTTCTTCCAAATTACAATTATTTATTTTCAAAGTTTCTCAAAATAATAGATTTAGAAAATAATCCAAATTTCCAAATCAACAAAATTTTGGTCAAACAAATTCATTTCCAAAACTTATAAATACTGGATTTTACTATCAAATCTATTTTCAAAACCAAATATTTTCCTCAAAATCAATTATACCCAAAATGATTTCCAAGTTTAATCCCTTTAAAACCCTTAAACTATTTATTTCCATATATGGAAAATCCAATTTACCTTTTGAAAATTACTTCTCTTTAAAATTAAACCTTGACTTTGAAGTGCTCGAACTTTAAAAATAGTCGAAGAAATCATATTTAAAATCCAAAAGTTGGAAATCACCAACAAATCAGTAAATCAATTCCAATAGATAAGGTTATACCCAAAAAAAATCTGAAACTCGAGGACTGAACATCGACTTACTTTAAATCATTTCAAATATATATATATATATATATACACATACATACATACATACATATATACATATACATATATCTTTCGAATATCAATTCATACTTTAAGATCTGAAATAAAAATTGGTTTCATAAAATCACTCGCATAGCAAAGCTACTAGAGTGGGCTCTCCCCCACTCAGAAACTCGAAAATCAATGTCGATGATGCATGCATTCGTCACCGAAATTATTTTCCAGCGACATAAATGCGATCTGGACTTTTATTTTCTTGAAATTTCTTTGAAATCTCTTCGAAATCATTGGAATTTTTTCGAATACATTTGAAACATTTCTTATTCGGATTTCAAATCATATTATTATTATATATTTTCCAAAATCTTAAAACCGATTTCAAAACACCAGAGTTCGAGTCCTCGAAATTCAAATTCAAAACCCTTCAGTTATAAATCATTTTTATATAAGTCAAATTCTTATAAAATTTTCAAAATTTCAAATCCTTTTGAAGCTTCAAATTTTCATTTTTAAAAGATATAAAATCCTTATTGAAAACATTTCACTTTTGAATATAAATGTGGTCATCCTTATCTAAATTATAATTTCGATGTATGCCTAATTTCAAAATACAACCAAACACAAATTTCCAAGGGATGATTCAAGGATGGATTTCAAAACAACAGAGGTTCGAATTTAGAGGAACTCTAATCAAATAGAATTCTGGTTCGAAGATAAGCTCGATCGAAGATGAGATAATTTAATTACCAAATAGAAGATGGATAAACCTATATAAATCGCAGGCGACCTTAACCGGGTCAACCGTGACTTCAGGAATATAATCAATACAGAAATATAAGGAAAATCAACATTCGATCGCCATAGATAGAATCCAGATATAGTAGAAAGTAGATATCATCGAAATTCGAAGATACAGAAATCTCCGGTGAATCAATGCCAATTGTAAAGGAGTTTCACCCATTTACAATTCATTCAAAGATTTACGGAATCACTGATCTTTATAGAGGTCAGTGGAGTTATAGAATGCCCCAAAATCAAAAGGATAAAAATAAGAAAGACAAGAATGGATTTCAGAACCAGTGGGAGCGTTCCAAAGTTCAAGGAGTCCTAATCGATAAGAACTCTAACCAAAGAGATTATTAACAAGGTGGATACCAAATGGATGAAGTTTAGAAAATATTGATTTCAAAATAAGAAATTTTTTATACTAATATAATCTTTGAAAATCCTTTAAAATCATTTGGAAATCATTTTATACTTCGAAAATACGTTCTCTCACAAGGAAATGATTTTGAGATTGATTTCACTCATTCTAGGGTATTTCTACCCTATATCTAATGAGTTTTTGCTCCGCAGGCTAAGATTTGCCTAAAACCAAAGCTCTTATACGAACTTAACAACTCGATATTTTCATCCATTCGCATCCACACATGTCGGACTTGAATTGCTCAACATACCGCATTGTAAATAAATTTGGAGCAAATGAAAACAATCATAGAATCACAGGCACAGAAATATCAGAATAACTCGCAGCAAAAAATAAAATACCAAAGTAGTTCATGAAGCTGGTATAATAAAATCTCAAAACATATTACATAATATCAGTCTGAAAAACATATACAATAGATATCCCAAATACATAGAAGTTTACAAATGCAAGAGCTGAAAGAGACAACTGAAACTGCAGGGAATAGATAACTAGACAAGCAAAATCTCCAGCGATTCCTAGCTCTAGAAAAGAAAACCAAAGCTGTAAATACTCATGCTGACCCAAGCGTGAAGTAAAACACAAAACACTCGAGTCAGGACATACATACTTATATAACGTAAATCAACTCAAGTAAACTGTAGTAGTAATGCACAATAACTTAAAGGATGTTTGGGATCGTCCATCCTCTAAGGAACAGTTAAATCATAAATTAAATACATCCCGTGGTTAAAATTCCAAAAGTGGTATTTTATACTTCTAAATCAAATATCATTACAAAATTCAATATCATTTCAAATTCATTTATAATATAAAAATATCATATCCTTTCAAAACCTCATTCATTTTATTTAATTTAAATACCATTCCAAATCACATTTAAAATGGTTTATATATCAAAGCAAATATTCTAATTAAACCAATTAAATATTCCAATTAAACCATTTAAATATTCCATTTAAATCATTTAAAAATGAAGTTATTATATTTAAAAAAAATCAAATATCCAATTCTAAAAATTTTATCATTTTCAAAATTCATTTATTTACTTTAAGTTATTAAAACAGTGAAATTTCAACTTTCGCAGCATTTAGAAAATGCTACGGTAAATTTACATTTGAAAACAATTCATTTTAACAAAGATAGCATATGCAAAAATGCTGTAATAGGTTTTAGTTTAGTTTTCTACAACTACAACACTTACAAAGTGTTGTAATAGCCCTTAATTGTAGTCTTTTAGTTCATTTATATCTGTTACAGCATTTACAAAATGCTGTAATATCTTTAACTTTAGAAAATGACAGCATTTCAGAAATGCTATTAATTTAAATTCTAAATTTTCAATACAATTTGATAAGCAATTAAATTTAACTTAAATCATTTTAAACTTGTAAAAATCATATATTTTTCTTTAAAAATAATCTTTAAATACCCTTAAATTTATGATCTTTATAAAGTGAAATTCCACACAGAAATCAAATTTCTTAAATAATTCACTTATAAAATTTAATGTACAATTTTATAACATCTCATTTACTTTACATTTTAAATTAATTTACCATTTCATACATTAAATTTAAATTTCATTTTATCTTTCTTAACTTAACCTTTATTTTTTAAAACCCATTTCACATTTTCCAAGTTAAGTTATATTTCAAATTTCAATTTTAAACATTATTTATTTAACTATTTTATATTTATAGAAAAAAAATCAATAACACTTTATAAAATCATCTTAAATTCAAATTCAAATCAAATTATCATATTTTCTTACTTAACTTAAATTCCATTTATAAACAAAATCATAAATTCCAAAATTAACTTATATTTCAAATTCTACTTTACCATTTATTTATTTCACTTATTTAACTTGTAGAAAATCACTAATACTTTATGAAAATCATTTTTAATTAAATTTAAATCAAAATATCATAATATTTACATTTTTATAATATTTTATAGATTCCAGAAAAATATATATTAACCATGGGTCTGCATACAATTATCTAACCTAAGTCAAATGTTACAGATAATATATCATTGCAATCCGTAATTTACAAATGAAAAATCCTGGTTCTATCATTACAAACCCGCAATCCCAAGTTAAATGAAATAAATAAAAATCGTTCAGGCCTATCATTTCAGTACGTAACGATTTTTCCCTATTCTAAAGTCTGTTCGGGTATATATCATTTCAACCCATAGTGATTATATTCTACAGGGAACTTGCAGTGTGATAAACTGATATAAATAAATAGAATAGCATCATATAACAGTAATAGATGATATGACAGGTGTATAAACAGGGTGAACATCTATGATTATATCACAGGCAGGTATAACATAATAATAAAATCTGCAGATTGATATGGTGTCAATTTACTAATTATATAGGTACAGAATGCCTTGTAAGAATTACTCACTTGTTTCAGCTGGAGATAGCACGACAAAGCACACAAACGAATTCTGAAAGCACGCTAACCCGACTTTTGACTTGAGTGGAAAGAGAACCAAGCTTGATCTTGTACACAACCCATAAAACAAGGCAAGTATAAATATGATTTCAAACCAAATATACTTATGATTTCAACATAGAATACATATAGAAACAATTTGAAAATAAAAGAAACAATGAAAGGAATGACTTGACCATTGCCTCCATCATTCAAGTGCTTGGCCTAGTGTCAGGTGTGCTCAGCCAAAATGGTGCATAAGGCTAGGATATGCATGCATGCACGACTAGAAGTAGTAAAAGAGATGGAAGTTGCAACATAAAGGAATACAAAGGGTTCAAGCCAATTTAGTGGCTTTTGGTGCACTCTTTGGGTTAGGCCTTGACCGATGTGGGCTCAGCCATTCATGCTACAGGTCAAGTGGGGTCTGGAGTGGTGGGCAAGGTAGTGGAGGGAGTTGTGGCGGCGGCTAAGGAGGTGCTAAGGTGGAAAAATGAAGGCTAAGTGATTAAGGGGTTCGGCTATGGCATATTCAAGGGAATTTTGCAACATTTGGTGATGATAGCTTCAAGTGGGCTCACGGCCTAGTTAAGCCAAAGGGAAAGGATGGTGGAGTGGCCATGGATAGTGATGGTGCTGGACAGTGGAGGTGGTGGAGGAGTATGGCCAAGCAAATGCATGAAGATTCCAAGGCAATTTACAAAGGAAAATCAATGAAATGAAGGTGAAAAGGAATAGAAAAGAGGATGACATTACCTTGAAATTATTCTCAGATCTGAAGCTTGGCGTGAAAAGGTGAAGTGAGAAAGATGTTTACGTTAAATTCTAAAAGAAAATCACGACTAATGGTTAGGGAAAAGACAGCCCAAAGTGAAAAGGTGTGAAGATGGTAGGTCAAAGGTTATAAAGGCCAAAGTCTTTTGAATTTTCCTTTTTCTTTATTCAAATAAATCAAAATAAAGACCATGTAAATCAAAATAAAATGAATACTAGATAAAGTAAAAGTGAGATGAATAAATAAATATTAGAAAAATATAGAAAAATATAAAATATAATTTAATATGTGTAAACTAGTATTGAAAATTGAAAACAAAATATAACTAGTTTTGAAAAAATAACAACAACGCTTTAAAAATGTTTTAAAAATATTTTATATATATATATATATATATATAACATGTCATATTACACCCATATATTAAAATTAGAGCAAGATATGACAAATAAAATATTATTTATATAAATTAAAATAAACAATATTGTTAAATAAATCAATTTACACACAATATTGTAAAAAGCATAACTTTCACAATATTAATCAGATTTCAACGAAACGAAAAGCAGTATTCTTAAAATCTAATTTATTTTCATAATAAAAGATAAAATTAAAAAATCAAAATATGTAAATTTAAAATTTAAAATTTAAAAATCAAAGTTTGACTAAATTGACCAAAATCCACATTTTTTGGAAATATTCTATTTATTCAGGTTTGGAATTATAATTCACATAAAAATAAAAATTTATTTTCAAAATTTATTCATTTTAATAAACATAATAAAGTTTTTAAATCAGACATTTCAATAATTAAAATATACAATTAAAATAATCATAAATACAGGGTTGTTACAATAACGGCCTATCCCTTACAATTGCTGATAAATACAGCCAACAGGCAACACAGCAAAACATAAGATATATGTGGATACGTCTTGGACCTCCAGCTCATCTCCTAAGCTCCAATGCATCCAAAGAAAATCTGTAATATGCTCGATCTAACATGAGCATTATAATAAAATAACACCCAAGTCAGTTTAGTAAACCAGTGTGAGAAAACACACTAACTAGATTTTAAATTCATCAAAACCCTTTGAAAACAAAAGTATCTCTTAAGACCACGCCGCACATAAACACGGATGAGCTTTTACCTTACGATAACCAAACCATTTTAAATGAAATTCTCCGATGTTATAATAAAGTCTAAGATACAAATACTTATTAACCATAGCGGAAATTGTTGCGTTAATTAAATTCCAGCATAATAAGTATACAACTAAAACTGTAAAGGCACGTATGATTCCATAGAATGACTCGACTACTCGGGTACTGCCAGTCACGGTGCATCTCTAGATAAAATAACACCGAGGATCTCGCCAAGATCACCTGCCAACACAAAACCAGCCTACCACTTGACTAGTAGTAACGAATATGATCACCGCTCCGTTAATGGTCCCCGAAGCATATAAATGAGAGATAATATCAACTCTAGATAAGAATGATCATATCCTAATTGGGAGCGACCCACTTAGCCCTGCTGTATCTCCCCTATTTTAGTCATTCCCGGCTGATGAGGCTTGAGGCAACGTTTTACCTTTCATATAGCACTTTCCCCTTGGAATGCTAATACTACCTCCAGGCAGCAATGCAATGCCAGCATTCATCCATACAAGTTCATTTTGGGACTGAACAAAACGCTTGAGAGCTCTTTCTTCAATTCCATCATCTTCTAGATGTCTTCACTTCAAAACGCATTTATTGGATCGAAGTGGTTTTCGGATAACATATCTGATCTTGGTATCTTCGAAACAACTTTCGATAATTTCCGATAAACTCAACCTCGGTTCTTTAGGAAATAAACAATCAAAGATAAGAGCAGAGATCACCTCCTAACCGTTAGTGGATGGATTTCCTTATCATTTGTCCTAGGAGAGTGAAACGAGATTTATACACGCAGTACAACATCATCGGAGATGACTATACCATATAACTCACGTGTTTCTCCTAGATATTTCCAAAGTTACGTTTTGGGTCCAAATTCGAGAGCCAGTTATTTAACTATCCACAGATATGCATTCAAATAAGGAATTTAATTCAAAAAAGGAAAACCAACATTAGTTAAGCATATAAGCAATCACTAGCCTCTTAAATTAAATCTTTCCATTAATTAAAATCGCTTGTAAAGGTACTTTTTACAAAGATTTATTCACAAATACTTATTTTTCAATAACTAGAAAATAACCATATGCTTATCTCAATGGTGTAAGTATATTCACGAAACTCTAAGGAAGATTTCCTTTTTATGCAATTCTAAATCATTTATAAGCTCCACTATAAATTTTTAAAACCATTTATATTTATTTTATAAATCTCTGGAACCATTTATAAAACTCTTTTATTCATTCCTAAAATCATTCATAACCTCTTTATAAGTCAATAAAACCATTTATAAAACGACTTTTATAACTCTACACACCCATTTCTAAAATTCTTTTATGAATATCTAAAACCATTTATAAACCCTTTCTATCCTTTAACTAGTCTTCCTTCAAGTTTCCAAACCATGTTATAAAACTCCTCTTATAAACTCAAGTCTTTTGATGAAAATCTATTTATAAATCTCGAAAACATTTATAAATAAATTATAATCATTTACTTTAACACTATTAAATAATAATAATTATTAACAATAAACAATATAAATAGATAATTATCATTAACTTCAACATATTAAAAATAATAATTAATAATTTCAAAACATTATTAATAAACAATAATAATTAATATGTACAATCATAAATAGTAAAAACTTATTTCAAAACATTATTATATTCCTCATAATTAATTTTAAGCCATATTCATCTTTAAAATAATTAACTTCTGAAACTATAAAAATATTGATAAATAACCTTTAAACAATATTAAATATAAATAAATAACTTCAAATGATACTGAATATGAATAGATAATTTTTAAAATAATATTAAGTATAAATAAATATTCTTTAAAAACAATAATATTAAATATAACTTTTAAAAACATTTCTACCAACTTAAAAACGCCAGATAATAACGTTGGAGTAAAATAGAAATTGGATCCTTTTAAAAAAAATATTTCCAAAAATCAAAATTCAGATTTTGAAATCATTTCCTATCTCAAAATTGAACAACTACTCTAATGATAATTTATAGTACTTTTAAAATATAAATTCAAGGCCAACAGCTACCAAACTCTTAACAAATATCGATATTGATTTACTATTACTACAGCCATTTTTTAGTTTTAAAAATAAACAATATCATATTCAATAGAGCTAACAACCAGGTTTAATATCTAATAATTTATACAACAGGAATATTATGGAAATTAAAATCAACAATGGTGAGGAATCCAGTTGGATCCCTCCAACATGTCCCTTGGCATCACAACTTATATATATATGCACATATATATGTACAAAATCAACAGTGGTGAGGAATCCTACTGGAGGTTAGATCCCCCTACCTGTTCCCTTGCATCACAACTTATATGATCATATAATATGGGTTATCTGCTACAAGGTGTATATATATAATAGGCCATCCGCTCCAAGGGCGGGAAATAAACCAAACCAACTGATAAAATGTAAATCATACAAACGCCCAATCAACAATTTTTATCAACCATATAATATACTGGTTAACCAAAAAGGTGAGTTTAACTCACTAAAATTTCTGCTGTCGCTGTGGCATTCCGGTTTGGAACTAAAATCGAGCGACGTCTAACTTTAGCACAAATTTTAACTTTTTCCAATTTTGTCCAAACCAATTTAATTACAAAGATTACATCATCACGAGCGCAATGCAAAAATCCATGCCTCGATTGGACCTCGTATGAGAGAATTATTCAGATTTTAAGTTATGATATTGTAAACTAAAATATAATAAATTAATCACACGATTACTTTTAATTAAACTCTAATCCTTCTTCCCTTCCCTTACTATTGCCTATACACGCACAAAAAGAACCCAAAAACGTGCACCCCTTCAATCGATCATTCATTCCTTCCTTAATTCTCCATGAAATTCAAATCAGTCTTTACCAACGCGTAGCTCTACGCGAGAGCAACCACCTCGACACCTCGAATTTGAAGCCACACCTCCCCTGTTTGTCGTGACCGCTGCGAGCCCTCCTTGCCGAACAACCCATCGGACCACCCAAACGACGTACGCGACCCACCAAACTCCATCTGTAGGTGCTATCCTCCCTCCTAATTCCGTATATGATCTCCATTTCACCCATTGTTCACCCTAGACCAAGAATCCCTTAACCCTAGTTCAAAAGCCTCCATGTCGATGAACTGACGCAACTCTAAACTATCACCGAGCACCCTCAAATCACCATCGAATGAAAACCTAGCTACCACAAACTCACAGAAACAAGAATCGAGAGTATAGCTCGAGTTATGAAATTTTGAAAGAGGAGGACATTGTTTTCTTCATTTTGAATTTACAGAGAGTTGTAAAAATATGAAAAGAGGAAGAATGCATGAACTGATACAGTGAGGGATAGATATGGGCTTAACGTGGAATTATAGGCAGCCATTGTATTGGGTATGGCCAAGAAAAGATAGGTATATATTATTTTATTCAAAAATATCGACCAATATACAATTTGAAATCTTGAACTCCAATCGAGGCATGCCGCCTGGTATTTTATATAAAATACCCCTACTACGAACACAATGGAACTATTATTGAGACCAAATTCGATCACATACAGAAGATAACTTTTTAAACCCAATTATATTATATTAATTTTTGTAATTGGTTACTAAGCATTTCGTGCTCACACGACCAAATGATACGTGTGATCGCCACGACATTCAACGGCATATAATAACTCACTATTACGGATCCAGTGAAACTGGTTTCGTTGAAATCGGAGATAGTGGCCCCGAAGGCTATTTTCACATATTAATTAAAACTGTTATTATAAAACAAGTTTAATCGCTTTTAAATTCAAACTCAAAAGTTTACTATCTTCATTCATATTCAAATAGAATTTAAATCAACTTTCGAAATCATTTTCATTTACATTTAATATAGTATTTAATTATTTAAACAATTCCAAATATTAAATTCAAAATTTTAATTATCAAATAAATCACAATATTTGAAATTCAAGTTATTTAACCTACAAAATTAACTTTTCAATATTTAAAATGTATTAAATATTACAAATTCAAATGACTAAAATTCTTGGCTGTTACAGTTTGAGTGTGTGTGTGTGTGTGTGTATGTGAGCCTATTAGTTAGTGATTATAAAAATGTTTTACATTGTGCTAATTTATCTGTTGCATGGCTTAAGAATTTTGTTTGGTAAGTAGGACGCTACGTGTAACGACCCAATTTTTCGATGCTTGAAAGCGACATCGATACGTCCACTGTAGCCAATGCCGCAAAGTCGAATGTCGGAAAACCGAACCGTTATGGTTAAAGAAGAAGAAGATAGAAGAAGAGCAGAAACAATAATCAGATTCTCACATTTCGCAGCGGAACAACATATAATAGATAAATGAATATCTTTAAAAACAAAGAACTATATCATATTAACAGAGTTTACAACAACACAAAACACAACACCGACATTCATTAGAACTTGCACTCAACCCAAACGCAACAGACACTATATAGTATAAGTGATACGCTTCGCCATCCAGCTTGCTTCTGTTCTCCACAGCAACTTTTCTGACTTCGCTCCAGGATAGTGATAACCTGACTCTAGGCTGCCCGTTTGGAAAATTTGGGCACCCAGAGTTTTGAAAGGGAACAATATACTCCAGGTCAGTCATGGGACTGGTGTGAGATCTTAAAAATAGTTATTTTCACAAAGAAAATAAAAAGAAATCCGCTATGCTTTTGTAAAATGAAACTACCATAAGGCTTCTCACCACACACACAATGCAAACGCAGAATTGGAGGAGATTTCTCCTTATGATAGTCAAATATGCTTGATATGCAAAATCTTTTTAATATTATCATTAGTGCACGATGCAGAAAATATTTCGAAAGTATAATATTAATCTTAGGCAGCATACAACCATTATTGTATGCCTACTATAGCTACCATGTTAGAAAGCAGGTTACCGCCACATTCCATGGCAGGTTATACAACTAAAACCGTATAGGGCGCGTATTGTTTCTTTGGATTTCCAACAATGGTCAGGCAAAGAAACTTCCTACACCGAAATGGAATGCCTCTGGAGGGACATCCCGAGAACTTAACCAGCTCTCTGCCAACATAAGGCTGGGTTACCTCTATAACAGGGTAACTACTACATGAGTATTCCATCCCCCGGTCGTTTGCGACCTTTACCCAAGGATCCTCAAGCACAAAGCAACAACTACAAAGTATAATAAATTTGCAGCAGCAACCACATAGGTTAAATATTTGGGCTCCATACCATGATACCACCCTTTCCAGAAGGAAATGACATACCTTAAAGGGTGCGACCCTCATAACCTAGCCACATTCTTCCTGTTTTGACCATTTTCGGGGTGTGAGGTCCGACGAAATCTCATCCATAAAGCTACACTTTTCACAAAGTCATGCTTCGATCAACAAATGTCAGCAATACTTCGTATGCCACATTACCAATTTGGGAATATATAACTAGTTACCATCAACTACATAACCTCTGAGCTCGTACGTCTCAGAGAAGGGTGTTAAGCTAAGAGAATAAATTCTCTGCCACCAACAGAAATGTATTTGATAGAAACAAGCTTTACATCTCAAAGTGTAACGTCAGACACACATCCATACAAGTCCGTTCCGGGGTCGAATGGAACCGAAGGCACTTCCAAAGAAGCCCTTGCAAATCTAGATATTCGCTAATCAAGTCCGGAATCCCCATCACAAAGGGTGATAAAATCTCTATACTAGAGCAACCCGTGCAGAGACATTCGACAGGTAATCCTTTCGCTTTCGAAAATACCATGTCTTCAACACCGTCTTCAAATGCAATCCCATTTCGTCGTATCATTATTCGGAATGGGTTTTATGACACAAAGTCCTCTCCCAGCTAATCCGACTAATAAGCGCTTATTTTTTAAAAATAAGTGTTCATTAAGATTTCAAACAAATCACAAAAAATTTCTACTTTGATCTTCTAAATAAAAGATCCATCACAATCACAAAGGTTCGATGTGGTTTTTGAATATCCATTTGAAATCTGACACTCAATCGCATCGAAATTCAAATGCCATTAAAAGGCCAATATTGATAGCCGGTTATTTAACTATCAATCATCATTCACAACAATCACCAAGATTTAAATAATTTTTCCCCAATTATTTATTTTCAAAATACCTTCGCAAGATATAATTCTAACACTTCAACCATTTGAAAACAAATTTCAAATCACTTTCCGCATTTCAAATCTTTTCAAAACAAATTTCAAATCATTTTTCCTTACGCTGAACATATTTCCAAATATTTATTCTTATTCATTGAAAATCTACCGAGTTAAAATAATTCAAATCATTTATCCAAAATATTCTTGGAATATTTAAAATAAAACCATCTTAAATACTTACTTAAATATTGGTTATGAAAACATCATACTAATTATCACATATAAGATGTCAAGTCCAAACTAATTTTAAAATAAAATTAGTAGATAGGGTATAACTATTTAAATAACCATTTCCTAAAACAAATATCAATTTTAATCTTTAAAATAATCCCTTCTATAAGTAATTAAATAAATCTATACTTTTAAGATTTGAAACCAGTTAAGAAAATAACTTACCCAAAGTATCCTTTCTAAAACCATCCTTAAAAATTTCAATTTATATTTATTGGCTACTTTGAAATCATACTCAGCTTTCCAGGGAAAATACATTTTCCATTTCAAAATGGTTCATTCAAATCAATTGATAAATCTTTCTTGATTTATTTTAAATTTACGTTCTAAATCCGTAAATTCCTTTCACACTTTTATAAATGACCAAATGTTTATTTTTAAAACAAATTTCCCTTTCCTTTATAAATTCCCATTGTGAATTTAAATTTCCAAATATCCATTGATATACGATTTTCAAATCGATTTCCAAATATTCATTTTTTCAGCACCGAATTAAATTCCAAATTGATTCCCAAATTTATTTTCAAACACCAAGTCAATTTACAAAATCGATTTCTAAATTTATTTTCAAACACCAGATTAATTTCCAAATCGATTTCCCCAAAGATTTTTTTGAAACACCAAATCAATTTTCAAATTGATTTCCAAAATTATTTCAACGCAAAATCAAATTCCAAATTTGATTTCTAAATTTATTTTAAACGCCAAATCAATCTTCATATTGATTGTCCAAATATTTTTTTTCGAACACCAAATCAATTTCCATATTGATTTCCCAAAGATTTATTCTTTTAACACCAAATCAATTTCTGAATTTATTTTTAAAATAAATTCCTTTTTCTCATCCAAATTATTTAAAACCCGTATTTTTAAAATAAATTCTTCACCTTTTGAATATAATTACTTGAAATCCATTTATTATACTTTTCCCATATTTTGAAATTTATTCAATAGGATTTCACTATAGATTTTCTACTTAAATTTTAAAAAAAATCCAATTTTATTTATTTCTGGTATCCTACGATACCAAAAATAAATTTAGCTAAATTTTAGCCTTCAACGATCTCAATCACAATATAATCACACACAGATTATAATTAAATCAACACACAATATTGAAACAAATTCAATTCTTTGAGGAATCCAGTTGGATCCCTTCAACCTGTTTTTCCTGCATCCACAGATGCTAGCACAATAATTAAATACCCATTCCACTACGAGGTGGAATATCGCGGTATATTGGATTTATAAAATACCATCCGCTATTATGCGGCGCATGGAGTCTCATCCGCTATATAATGCGGGAAATCAATCACTCCAAATACATATATAATACCAATTCCACTTCGAGGCGGAATATCGCGGTATATGGGTTTAATATAATATCATCCGCTATTATACGGCGCACAGGGTCTATTTCAATACAACTGATAATAATTTATCATCCAAACACACATTCAACGATTTTAAATTTAACTATCATAATTCAACAATCAATCAATAACTGAAATTTTCAGTTATTATAATTTGAGTGAGAAGATCTCACCTTTAACTATGCATGCTGTCCATTTCCATTCCTTTACTTGATTTCTTTACAGTTCTAGACCTTGTATAAATATTTAGACAATTTATTAATATTCGAAAAATCGAACAACCAATTATCATTTAATAATTTTAACCAACTAATGATTATTTAAACTAATATTTTCAAATTAAAACCGATCTCTTTTAAATAAATTTATTTAACTAAAAGTTAAATTTAAAACTAAATTCCTTTTTAACAAAATATTTTTCTATTTAACATGATTACAAAAAGGGTTTATAACTTCATAAATTTCAGTTTCCATTATTGTTGTATACATATATCCATATACACACTTATGTATATATCATAAGATTTTACTAAATAATTTTAAATTAAGTTATTCAAACTATATCTTCACTGTCGATCTTGAACCCAGGCTCATGACATTTACTTCGCGTGCCTTGCGTCGCCATCGTGATGCCCCCCACGCTTCGACGGCCTCGATTTACACGCGCGAAGTTGCGATTCGGATTCGAGATTGCTCCCCCCAAATTATCGTAGCCTCGTCGACACTCGTTCTTGCGTGCGCCCAAGACTTTGACTGCATGCGAACCCTAGCTCGTGATTGAGCTTCGACATTGGCTACCGAACAAAATCCCTTCGAATGACATCGCCTCCATACAGCCTCGCCTGCCGGCCGACCACGCGATGCCCAATCGCTGGCGAAAACGACGCTTCAATTCGCGATTTCTACTGTCGATATATGCCATTTTTCTTATTTATTTTTTCTCGAATTAGATTCCATTTTGAATTCACAATTTCGAACTGGAGAGGGAGAGGCTTGTGTTGAAAGTCGTCACTGTTTCTATAGTTTTATCTATTTTTATACGAACGATTTAAAGAACAAAGCGGCCATGGATTTTGATTTTTTCCCCTTTTTTTCGAATGAAAAGAAAATAGTTCCGTTCCCTTTTGATTTTTTTCAAACGAGGTATTTGTGTTTTAAAATTCTCGGTTGTTTTTGAAACTAACGCGTGTTAAAAATTGAGTGCCAAGTGTTTTAAAAGAGATGTCAAGTGTTAGAAAAGAAGGGACGTTATATAAAACTTGTCTTGTGAAACATCATTATTATTTAAATTGAAATTTAAATTCAAATCATTTCGATTTCCACGACTCAAAATTTCAAACTACTATCGAAGCGTGTCCCTAGGCGTTTATAATGTTAAACCCCTATTCTGAATGCATCGGAAAACGTTTCAGGTCCAAATTCTATCGTATGAAGAAGATAGCTTTTTGAACCAGTTAAAATATTAAAATTTTGATTTAAAGTTCAGCGCGTTTATTGACCGTACGGCCAAACGATCACTCCAAACACTATGAAAATTGAAATCTGATAATAATACAATGTTATGGATCCAATGGAAATAGTTTCGTCAAATTCCGAGACAGTGCCTCGAAAGGTAATTTTTAATTATCGATTCAAACGATAAAATTTCAAAACTGAACAAATCATTTTCAAATTTAATTCCGAAGCTTCCATTATCTTCAGTATTATCAACATAAATTTTCAAAGCCCTTTGAAATATTTTTAACCAGCTTAAAATTGAAGATTCATATTTTAATCCAACTTTCAATTATTAAATTCAATAATTTAATTGCCAAATTCATAGCAATATTTGAAGTTCAAGTTTAAATTTACTTCCAAATATTTAAAATCAATTAAATATTTCAATTTCAAACATTCAAAATTCTTATCAGGAGCAAGCTGGATGGCGAAGCATATCACTTATACTATATAGTGTCCGCTGCGTATGGGTTGAGTGCAAGCTCTAATGAATGTCGGTGTTGTGTTTTGTGTTGTTGTAAACTCTGTTAATATGATGTATGTAAAACTGATATAGTTCTTTTTTTTAAAGATATTCATTTATCTATTATATGTTGTTCCGCTGCGTAATGTGAGAATCTGATTATTGTTTCTGTTCTTCTTCTATCTTCTTCTTCTTTAACCCTAACGGTTCAGTTTACCGACATTCGACTGTGCGGCATTGGATACAGTGGACATATCGATGTCGACTTTCGAGCGTCGAAAAATTGGAGCGTTGCATGTGGTATCAGAGCATTTGGTTAAGCGACAACCTTGGCTCTGGTGGGGATTACTCATTAGAGACAGAGTCAGTAGTACTCAAGAATGAGTTGAGTGTAATAATAGATATAAGCTCGTATTTTTAGTGAATATAAAATTATTTTATATTGTGATGATTGGTTTGTTAAGTGGTATATAAATTCTGGTTGGTATAGTCCGTACAACTCTATCGATAGGGATCTCTAAACACTTTCACAGAATAATTCAACACGATATTGTTTTAAAATAGGGTAAATGAAATAATTTTACCCAAATTATTTTTGTATATAAAAGAAATCATTGTCCGTAAATTATTATAGTATATGTTTGCTTGATTGTTAGGAAGTGATAATATTTAATTATTATCATTGGTTATTGAATAGAAATTGAAAACATAATCAAAATCTAAGGAATAAATTTGTATACAAATGGGATTTTTAAATATAAATTATGATTGTGATTTATAATTTGAAATGAAATTTCAGAGAAATGTTTTAGAAAGAATTGAAAGGGTTTGAAAATTTTGAATTTGGTAAAGTTTAAATCCCTTTGATTTGAAAATTGATTTCAAAGGTTTGGAAAAAATGTTTCAAAGGGATAAAAAGGTCTAAACTCTTTTCGATCGTTGGAAAATAACTTCAGTGATGACTGCAGCATCATCAATGTTCATTTTTGAGATTCCAGAAGACGAATTGCTGCCAAATTATTTTAAATAAAAGTTGTTTACAAACTGAGTTTGGTTTTGGAAATTCAAAGGATAATTTGAATTGATTTCAAAAATGATTTTTAAAAAGATGGAAAGACTTTGGAATCCTATATAAAGTATTTATAGAATATAATTGAGTTTAACAACCTATAAATTTGAAGTTGTTAGAGTAAAAAATTAACTTAAAGAAAAGTTAAAGTTAAGATAGTTTGATTTTGGAAATAATTGATTTCAAAGGTGATTTTGAAATGTTGAGAAACTGTTTAAAACTCTGGAAGATTTATTAATAATGTATATGAGTTGGTAACTTATATAACTGGAATTTTGATAGAATGAATTTAACTTAAAGAATTGAGATAAATTAAAGTGAGTATGAAAACAAAATAAGTTGGGAAAGTAAACTTATTAAATGAAATGAAAATAAGTAAGAAAACTTATAGAAGTTTAAAAAATTGAATTTGAATTGCGTTAAATAAGGTGAAGGAGAAAATAAATTTGTGAATGAACAAAAGAATAAAACTGGAATTGAGACTGAATATTGAAAACCAATTTGAATTGTGTGAAATTGTAAAATTAGTTCGAAGTGAACTAAAGATAATAAAGGTGGAAATAAAGAAATGGTTTGAGATAAAATGAATTGGAAATTTATAATGAGTTAGTAAATGGAATTAGTTTAAAATGGTGATATGAATCAATTGTGAACAAAAGATAATTGATAAAATTCAATATTTAGAATGTAAATTGAAATAGATTTGAAAATGTAAATTGAATTCAAATGAAATTGAAAATGTAAGATTGAATAAAAATGGATATATAACTTCAATAGTGAAGTAAAGATGGTATAAGAAGTAAGTATTCGAACTTTTGTAAAGAAAAATGCAAAATGATTTTGAATGTTGTAATTGGATACGACTGCTAATAGGATATACAGGTGATTTAAATGCAAAGGGAATTGGATATTTTGATGATAATATAAATTGCTCGAAAAGGTATGTATTTTAAATTCCAGTATGAAATTTGATGACTTTCTTGTCCAGCCACTTGGCTTTTTGTTTTCTTTTTGAATCTGGGGGACCCGTGGTGCCAATTTGTAGTCGTACCAAGCTAGCCGTGTAAAGGAGACATTGGCAAAATTTGTCGAAAATTTAGGGAGATAGAAAGATTATGAGAAAATTTTGAAAATTTAAAATTTAAATTTAAATTCAAATGGTTAAGAAAACAATATTGTTTGGAGTCTATGGTTGAGGTTAGAAAGTTAGTTGAAGTAATAACGGGTCTTTAATAAAAAGATTGGTTTTGGTAAGTTGTTAAAACTGTATGGTTTTGGGAAAATAGTAAATGGGTTAAATTCATTCTATCAAAATTCAAATTATATAAGTTACCAACTCATAAACATTTTTAATAAATCTTCCAGAGTTTTAACGGTTTCTCAACATTTCAAAATCACCTTTGAAATCAATTATTTCCAAATTCAAACAATCTTAACTTTAACTTTTCTTCAAGTTAAATTTTTATTCTAACGACTTTAAATTTATAAGTTGTCGAACTCAATTATATTCTATAAATAATTATATAGGATTCCAGAGTCTTTCCATCTTTTAAAAAATCATTTTTGAAATCAATTCAAATTATTCCTTGAATTTCCAAAACCAAACTCAGTTTGCAAACAACTTCCATTTAAAACAATTTGGCAGCAATTCCTCTTCTGGAAACCCGAAAATGAACATCGACGACGCTATAGTCATCATCGAAGTTATTTTCCAACGACCGAAAAGAGTTTAGAGCTTTTTATCCCTTTAAAACTTTTTTCCAAAACTTTGAAATCAGTTTTCAAATCAAAGGGATTTAAACTTTACCAAATTTCAAAATTTTCAAACCCTTTCAATTCTTTCTAAAACATTTCTCTAAAATTTCATTTCAAATTATAAATCACAATTACTATTTATATTTACAAATTATATTTGTATACAAATTTATTCATTAGCTTTTGGTTACGTTTTCAATTTCTGTTCAATAACCAATGATAATAATTTAATATTATCACTACCTAACAATCAAGCAACCATATACTATAATAATTTACGGAATATGATTTCTTTTATATACAAAAATATTTTGGGTAAAATTATTTCATTTACCCTATTTTAAAACAATATCTGTTGAATTGTTCTGTACAAGTGTTTAGAGATCCCTATCGATAGAGTTATACGGACTATACCAACCAAAATCCATATACCACTCAACAAACCGATCATCACAATATAAAATTTTTTATATTCACTAACAAATAGGAGCTCATATCTATTATTACACTCAACTCATTCTTGAGCACTACTGACTCTATCTCTAATGAGTAATCCCCACCAGAGCCAAGGTTGTCGCTTGACCAAATGCTCTGATACCACATGTAACGACCCAATTTTTCGACGTTTGAAAGTTGACATCGATACGTCCACTGCATCCAATACCGCACAGTCGAATATTGGAAAACCGAACCGTTAGGGTTAAAGAAGAAAAAGATAGAAGAAGAACAGAAACAATAATCAGATTCTCACACTTCGTAGCGGAACAACATATAATAGATAAATGAATATCTTTAAAAACAAAGAACTATATCGGTTTTACATACATCATATTAACAGAGTTTACAACAACACAAAACACAACACCGACATTCATTTGAACTTGCACTCAACCCAAACGCAGCGGACACTATATAGTATAAGGGATACGCTTCGCCATCCAACTTGCTCCTGATAAGAATTTTGAATATTTGAAATTGAAATATTTAATTGATTTTAATTATTTGGAAGTTAATTTGAACTTGAATTTCAAATATTGTTATGAATTTGGTAATTAAATTATTGAATTTAATTATTGAAAGTTGGATTAAAATCTGAATCTTTAATTTTAAGTTGGTTAAAAATATTTTAAAGGGCTAGAAAATTTATATTGATAATACTGAAGATAATGGAAGTTTCGGAATTAAATTTGAAAATGATTTGTTCAGTTTTGAAATTTTATCGTTTAAATCGATAATTAAAAATAGCCTTTCGAGGCACAGTCTTGGAATTTGACGAAACAAGTTCCTTTGGATCCGTAATATTGTATTACTATCGGATTTCAATTTTCGTAGTGTTTGGAGTGATCGTTTGGCCGTACGGTCAATAAACGCATTGAAATTTATATCGAAAATTCAATATTTTAACTTGATCAAAAAGTTATCTTCTTCATACGATTGAATTTGGACCCGAAACCTTTTCCAATGCATTTGGAATTGGGGTTTAACATTATAAATGCCTAGCAACATGCTTTGATAGTAGTTTGAAATTTTGAGTTGCGGAAATCGAAATGATTTGAATTTAAATTTAATTTTAAATAAATAATGATGTTTCACAACACAAGTTTTATTTAACGTCCCTTCTTTTCTAACACCTGGCATCTCTTTTAAAACTCTTGGCACTCAATTTTTAACACGCGTTAGTTTCAAAAATAACCATGAATTTTAAAAAACAAATATCTCGTTCGAAAAAAATCAAAAGGGAACGAAACTATTTTCTTTTCGTTCAGAGGAAAAAAGGGGAAAAAATCAAAATCCATGGCCGCTTTTTTCTTTAAATTGTTTGATAAAAATAGATAAAAATATAGAAACAGTGACGACTTTCAACACAAGCCTCTCCCTCTCCAGTTCGAAATTGTGAATTCAGAAAGGAATCAAATTCGAGAAAAAAAATAAGAAAAATGGCCTATATCGACAGTAGAAATCACGAATCAAAGCGTCATTTTCACCAGCGATTGGGCATTGCATGATCGGTCGGCAAGCGCGGTTGTCTGGAGGCGATGTCATTCGAAGGGATTGTGTTCGGTAGCCAATGTTGAAGCTCGATCACGAGCCGAGGCCGTCGAAGCGTAGGCGGCATCGCGATGGCGACGCAAGGCAAGCGAAGTCGATGTTGTGAGCCTGGGTTCGAGATCGGTAGTGAAGGTATAGTTTGAATAACTTAATTTATAATTATTTAGTAAAATCTTATAATATATATACATAAGTGTGAATATGGATATATGTATACAATAGTAATGGAAACTGAAATTTATGAAGTTATAAACCCTTTTTGTAATCATGTTAAACAGAAAAATATTTTGTTAAAAAGGAATTTAGTTTTAAATTTAACTTTTAGTTAAATAAATTTATTTAAAGGAGACTGGTTTAAATTTAAAAAATTTAGTTGAAATAATCGTTAGTTGATTAAAATTAATAAATGATAATTGGTTATTCGATTTTTTGAATATTAATAAATTGTTTAAATATTTATACAAGGTCTAGAACTGTAAAGAAATCAAGTAAAGGAATGGAAATGGACTGCATGCATAGTTAAAGGTAAGATCTTCTCACTTAAATTATAATAATTTAAAATTTTAGTTATTGATTGATTGTTGAATTGTGATAGTTAAATTTAAAATCATTGATTGTGTGTTTGGATGATAAATTATTATCAGTTATATAGAAATAGACCCTATGTGTCGCATAATAGCGGATGATATTATATTAAACCCATATACCGCGATATTCCATCTCGAAGTGGAATTTGTATTATATATGTATTTGGAGTGATTTATTTCCTGCATTAGCGGATGATATTTTATAAATCCCATATACCGCGATATTCCACCTCGAAGTGGAATAGGTATTTAATTGTTGTGCTAATGTCTGTGGATGCAGGGAAAACGGGTTTGAGGGATCCAACTGGATTCCTCAAAGAATTGAATTTGTTTCAATATTGTGTGTTGATTTAATTATAATCTGTGTGTGATTATATTGTGATCGAGATCGTTGAAAGATAAATTTAGCCGAATATATTTTTGGTATCGTAGGATACCAGAAATAAATAAAATTGGATTTTTTTTAAAATTTAAGTAGAGAATCTATAGTGAAATCCTATTGAATAAATTTCAAAATATGGGGAAAGTATAATAAATGGATTTCAAGTAATAATATTCAAAATGTGAAGAATTTATTTTAAAAATACGGGTTTTAAATAATTTGGATGTGATAAAGGAATTTATTTTAAAAATAAATTCGGAAATTGATTTGGTGTTAAAAGAATAAATCTTTGGGAAATCAATATGGAAATTGATTTGGTGTTTGAAAATAAATCTTTGGAAAATCAATATGAAGATTTATTTGGTGTTTGAAATAAATTTAGAAATCAAATTTGGAATTTGATTTGGTGTTGAAATAATTTTGGAAATCAATTTGAAAATTGATTTGGTGTTTCAAAAAAATCTTTGGGGGAATCGATTTGGAAATTAATATGGTGTTTGAAAATAAATTTAGGAATCGATTTTGGAAATTGACTTGGTGTTTGACAATAAATTTGGAAATCAATTTGGAATTTAATTCGGTGCTGAAAATGAATATTTGGAAATCGATTTGAAAATCATATATAATTGGATATTTGGAAATTTAAACTCACAATGGGAATTTATAAAGGAAAGCAAAATTTGTTTTAAAAATAAACATTTGCTTATTTTTAAAAGTGTGAATGGAATTTACGGATTCGGAACGTAAATTTAAAATAAATCTAGAAAGATTTATCAATTGATTTGAATGAACCATTTTGAAATGGAAAATGTATTTTCCCTGGAAAGCTGAGTATGATTTCAAGTAGCCTATAAATATAGATTGAAAATTTTTAAGGATTGTTTTAGAAAGGATACTTTGGATAAATTATTTTCTTAACTGGTTTCAAATCTTTAAAGTATAGATTTATTTAATTACATATAGAAGGGATTATTTTAAAGATTTAAATTGATATTTGTTTTAGGAAATGGTTATTTAAATAGTTGTACCCTATCTACTAATTTTATTTTAAAATTATTCTGGACTTGAAATCTTATATGTGATAATTAGTATGATGTTTTCCTAACCAATATTTAAGTAATTATTTAAGATGGTTTTATTTTAAATGTTCAAAGAATATTTTGGATAAATGATTTGAATTATCTAACTCGGCAGATTTTCGGTGGAAAAGAATGAATATTTAGAAATATATTCCGCGTAAGGAAAAATGATTTGAAATTTGTTTTCAAAAGATTGAAATGTGGAAAGTGATTTGAAATTTATTTTCAAATGGTTGAAGTGGTAGAATTATATCTTGCGAAGGTATTTTGAAAATAAATAATTGGGGAAAAATTATTTAAATCTTAGTGAATGTTGTGAATGTTGATTGATAGTTATATAACTGACTATTAATATTGGCCTTTTAATGGCATTTGAATTTCGATGCGACCGGGGGTTGGATTCCAAATGGATATTCTAAAACCACATCGAACCTTTGTGCTTGTGATGGATCTTTTATTTAAAAGATCAAAGTGGAAATTTGTTGTGATTTGTATAAAATCTCAATGAACACTTATTTTTTTTAAAATAAGAGCTCATTAGTCGGATTAGGAAGGAGAGGACTTTGTGTCATAAAACCCATTCCGAATAATGATACAACGAAATGGGATTGCATTTGAAGACGGTGTTGAAGACCGGGTATTTTAGAAAGTGAAAGGATTACATGTCGAATGTCTCTGCACTGGGTTGCTCCGGTATTGAGATTTTATCACCCTTTGTGATGGGGATTCCGGACGTGATTAGTGAATATCAGGATTTGCAAAGGCTTCTTTGGTGGTGCCTTAGGTTCCGTTCGATCCCGGAATGGACTTGTATGGATGTGTGTCTGACGTTACACTTTGAGATGTAAAGCTTGTTTATATCAAATACATTTCTATTGGTGGCGGAGAATTTATTCTCTAAGCTTAACACCCTTCTCTGAGACGCATGAGTTCAGAGGTTATGTAGTTGATGGTTACTAGTGATATATTCCCAAATTGGTAATGTGGCATACGAAGTGCTGCTGACATTTGTTGATTGAAGCACGACTTTGTGAAAAGTGTAGCTTTGTGAACGAGACTTCGTCGGACCTTACACCCCGGAAATGGTCAAAAAGGAAGAATGCGGCTAGTTTATGAGGGTCGCGCCCTTTAGGGTATGTCATTTCCTTTTGGAAAAGGGTGGTATCATGGTATGGAGCCCAGATATTTAACCTATGTGGTTGCTGCAAATTTATTATACTTTATGGTCGTTACTTTATGGTTGAGGATCCTCGGATAAAGGTCGCAAACGGCCGGGGGATGGCATACTCGTGTAGTAGTAACCTAGTTACAGAGGTAACTCGGCCTTGTGTTAGCAGAGAGCTGGTTCAGTTCTCGGGACGTCCCTCCAGAGTTGTTCCATTTTGGTGTAGGAAGTTCCTTTGCCTGACCATTGTTGGAAATCCAAAAAAACAATACGCTCCCCGTACGGTTTTAGTTGTATAACCTGCCATGGAATGCGGCGGTAACCTGCTATTGAACATGGTAGCAATAGTAGGCATACAAAAATGGTTGTATGCTGGCTAAGATTAATATTATACTTTCGAAATGTTTTTTGCACTATGCACTAATGATAATATTAAAAAGATTTTGCGTATCAAGCATATTTGACTATCATAAGGAGAAATCTCCTCCAATTCTGCGTTTGCATTGTGTGTGTGGTGGGAGGCCTTATGGTAGTTTCATTTTCCAAAAGCATAGCAGAATTCTTTTTATTTTCTTTGTGAAAATAACTGTTTTTAAGATCTCACACCAGTCTCATGACTGATCTGGAGTTTATTGTTCCCTTTCTAAACTTTGGGTTCCCATAATTTTCCACACGGGCACCCTAGAGTCAGGTTATCACTATCTTGGAGCGAAGTCAGAAAAGTTGCTGTGGAGATCAAGAGCAAGCTGGATGGCGAAGTGTATCACTTACACCATATAGTGTCCGCTGCGTTTGGGTTGAGTGCAAGTTCTAATGAATGTCGGTGTTGTGTTTTGTGTTGTTGTAAACTCTGTTAATATGATGTATGTAAAACTGATATAGTTATTTGTTTTTAAAGATATTCATTTATCTATTACATGTTGTTCTGCTGCGAAATGTTGATTATTGTTTCTGTTCTTCTTCTATCTTCTTCTTCTTTAACCCTAACGGTTCCGTTTTCTGACATTCGACTGTGCGGCATTGGATACAGTGGACGTATCGATGTCGACTTTCGGGCATCGAAAAATTGGGTCATTACACTACGATATCGATAAGGGTTTCTAAACACTTAAACAAGGCAAACCGATACGGTATTATTTTGATAATTGGTGAATGAAATAATTTTACATTGACTATATTTTATATATAAAGGAATAATTTTTCTCAAATTATTATTGTTATATATGGTGTGTCCGTTGTTGGTGAAGGATAGCACTAGATTATTATCATTTATTGTTTGTGTTTGTGTTCTAATAAAAGTTGTTATTATTATAATGTAAACAAAGATAAACAATTAAGAAATGGTTTATATAACCAAAGTAAAATTATATATAAGGAAAATTTATAAATATGATTTTTAAATAAAATGGATTTAAAACAAGGAATTTGAGAATTTAAATCCCGTCGATTTTGAAAATTGTTTTTCAAAGTTTTGAAGAAATAATAATATTATTTGAGTAGTATTTTTGAATGGAAATATTTTAAAATGAGATTTAAAATAAATAGAAAGCACTGAACTTATTTCAATCGTTGGAAAATAAATCGAGTAATGACTGTAGCATCATCCGTTTTCATTTTTCCCGCTTTCTAAGTGATGAATTGCTACTATTGGAGCTTTGTTTGGTAAAATGAGTTTTTATTTTCAAATCCAATAGTATGATTTGAAATACAGAGTAATTATGTATATATATTCTTTCAAAATAATTTGAAATAAGAAGCGGGTTTTAAATTCTAAAAGTTTTATTGAAAATATAAGAAAATAAGTTTTATAACTTATTAATTTTGAAAATTAGCGAGTTAAAAAAAATTTCTAAATTTCTAAATATAAATGTAAAGAAAAGTAAATTTGAAATTGAATAATGAAATGAAATTTAAGTTACAATAACTTAAGTAAAGTCAAATGAAATTGAATTTGATTTGTAATGAACTAATGAAATGGATATGAACTTGAGTAATAAAATGAAATTCAACTTAAGTTGTAAAGTGAAAATAAACATAAGTGTTATATAAAATGTTTATAATAAACTTAAGTTATGGTTTTATGAAATGCTTTATAAATGATAGTAGTATTAAAGAAAATGTTTGTAAGCTTAAGTAAAATTTTATGAAATGATTCATAATAGAATTTAGTATGGAGTGAAATGTTGTCAATCATAAAATGAATGTAAATAAATAAAGGTGAGTAAAAAAAATTGGTATAGTTAAGAAAACCAGTTGAGATAAATACATAAGTTGTATGTATATTATGTTATTCACATAACTATTTGATTCAGATTCGAATATATGATTTCAAGATGATTTACATCGGTCCTAGTTTGGATATTTCACTCGATGCTCAACGGCAAACACTAGATATGGATTTCTGATTGGTTCTGATATTCTCTACATAGTATATGGCTATGCAAGGAGAATAACAGTTCCCAATCATGGAATCGAATTTGAGTCCACACTAGAGTGGTCGTGTGAACGATACTAGTTTAGAAGTGAGATTATGTGATCGAGCAAGCGATCAAGTATGGTTTTGCATACAGATGTATATGTACATCGTACAAGCTTTAATAAATTAAATGTTTACCTTGAAAAATGTAAATTGTTATGGTTCTGAATTAATTGGATGGATATTATTTGTCGGATGGTTTCCCTTGTTACATTTGTTAAATTTGCATATGATTATTGTATTAGTATATTTTATACACTTATATTACTTTCCATATACATGTTCTTACTGGTTGTTGAGTAATTAGTATGTGCAGATGGCTTATGCCTCACATTTGGAGCTTGCTTTAGCATTGTATTGATTGTATATGCTAGCTAAAATTAATAAAACATACGCATCTCGGATTACATATCGTATTTTTATATTTCACCCTACGGGATGCCTCATCCTTGAAGATAAAATATATATTTGTGATTATATACATATATTTTAAAAAAAATGATCAAACTGCGCAAAGGAGACCTAGTGATTTTTTTCATCAATTTAAGGCGTTAGAAAAATTTTGATAACTAAAATTTGATTTTGAATTATAACTTGGAATGGATGATATTAGTTGGAATTTGTGAATGAATTTAAAGGACTTAGAAAGTTTTATAATTTAATTCACCTGATTGATTTTGAAAAGTTAATGGGTTTTGTGGCATTTTTCTTATCTTGGCAATTTCGGGGACAAAATTCTTTTAAGGGCAGATAATGTAACGACCGAGAATTTCGATCGTTTGAACTTTAAACAGTTAATTGATTTTGAATATTGAAAAGTTAATTTCATAAGTTAAATAGTTTAAATTTCAAATACAAGGGTTATTTGAATATTTGGAATTGTTTAAATAATTGAATCAGGGATTTAATATGAACAAAAATGATTTCTAATGCTGATTTAAATTCTATTTAAACAAAAATAAAGATAGTAAATTTTTAAATTTGAATGAAAAGTGATTTGAAGTGTTTTAATAATAAATCATTTTAATTAACGTGTGAAAATAGCCTTCTGGCGCTCTGTCTCGGATTTCATGAAACTAATTTTTGGACCAAAATAGTGAATTATTATATGCCATCGATGTGGCGATCAGACGTACCATTTGGTCGTGCATGAACGAAACCCATACAAATTAACTAAGGAAATTGTAACGACCCGTAAATTTTCGATAATTAAAATAGCTAATTTAATAAGATTTCGTGATTTAGTGTTAGAAAAAAATTGTAAGTCGTTTGGAATAATAATAAATGTTGAATCCATTGGGTATAATAGAGTAATTGATTGATAAGTAAAATCTATTTAAATCAAATATTGAATATTGAACAGGTAAATTGTTTAAATTAAATATTTAAAACTTATTGAATAATTGAATAACTGTAAAATGAAAATAGTGTTCTAAATTGTGAATTGGTTTTAAAAGTTGAATCTTATAAGTTCAATTTCAATATTTCAAAAGATAATGAATTATTGGATAATCGAAATTGTTTAAATTTAATATTTGGAATTTATTGAATAATTTGATAATGGGAATTGAATAACCGTATAATGGAAATGGTTGTTCTATAATTTTAATTCATTTCAAAAGTTAAATTTTTAAGCTCGTTTTTGAATATCTCAAAAGATAGCGATTTAAGAATAATCAAATTTGTTTAAATTTAATATTACAAATGTTTGAATAATTAAATTCCGAATTTGATATGATTAATTTGATATTGAAAATTTAATATGTGGAAATAGAGTGAAAAATTGAAATTTGATTTAATATGATTCAAATTGGTTTCCAAAGGGAACGTAAGTTACATTGGGATTATAATAGAGTTAATAAGATTTTTAAATTGGAATTTATTGGATAATTGAATAACGGGTTTAATATGATTAAAAATGATTTGTAAAATTTTATTTTATCATATTAAAGTTAGAATGATGTTGTAGAACTTTTAAAATCGAACTAAAAGTAAATTTGTGAAAATTGAATATTTTAATATTTAATTGACGAGTTAAAATAGCCATTTTTCAAACAGTCTCGGATTTCGACGAAACCAGTTTCATCGGATCCGTAACGTGTTATTATTGTAAGATTTCAAATTTCATGTTAATCGGATTTATAGTTTGTCCGGGGCAAGCCAAAACGCATAGAAATTTGTTTAATCGGTTTAATTTAAAATTAATCGTTTATTGCCGTAACTCGCACAGATGATCGAATTAGCCTCCGAAACCTATTCTATTGTGTCCGGAACGCGAGTTAAACCCTAAAAACGTCGGTCTCCGTGCGAGATTTGGAGTTCGAAAATTTGAAGTGAATAGTGTTTTTCGTTTAAATTCTATAAAAGGACCCCTCTACCATTCATTTGCTAACCCTTCTCCTAGAAAACGCTAGCCGCCAGTATACTGTACACGGCTAGAATTTAGTCTCGTTCTTCCCCTCCAATCTCCTCATCCACAAAACGATTCGCGAAACTCCCAACATGGAAAATGTAGAACACACTGAGATCCTTAAATCCAATGGTTGTGATTTGATTTCATGTGGTAGATTGTCTGAAATTCGAGCTTAAACGCACACGGGTCAAGCATGTTTTTGCACAAGTGTGGACCATCGAGCTGGCCGTGGGTTCAGGCGTAGGTAGAGTGGGGGTAGAGCTTCCAAATGGAGGTGCTTGATCATTCTCTCGTGCGTTGTGGAGGTGGATATGTAAAACCCTAGATGGGTTCGGCTTCGTTGTTTTACTGGAGCACGAACGCGACATGGAGAGGGACCACGCGCGTGAGAAGAAGAAGCAAGTGGCCAGATCTCCATCAAGCAGAACGTGCGGCCGAGATGTCTTCGGTATAATAATAAAAATAATTGTTGAAAATTTATTATATTATAAATTGTGAAATTTTTAAAATACGATATCTTGTTGATACGAGGTCGGATTGTGACGAAACGAATTGCGACGGGTTCGTTTTGTCGAGCACTACGCAATGGAGCTGGATTGGAATCGTTTGGAGCTAGTGAAAATTTCAGGTAAAATTAAACGCTCGTTTAATTTTATTCAAAATAAAACGCTGGAACTACATTGAAATCAAGGTGAGTGTTTTATAACGCTCACAAAGTACTAATATCTTTATGGTAGTTAAGTTTAATATTATGAAGTGATATGAATTTTATTTGTCATTGTTTGATAAAATTTAATTGTCATTTGAATTCACCGTTGAAAATTTAACTAACAGTCAAATTGAAATTAAAAATTGAATTGTGATTAAATTACTTGACATGGATAACTATTAAATTGCCATGAATTGTATTGTCTATTGGATGATGTATTTCGATGGATGCTATTGGTTGATATTTAATTGTTTGGATGTTCATTTGCTTATAAATATCCTGTTATGCATATATATGACACAGTGATTTGATTTAAGTGATATATATTCATCCCTGACATTTAATTGAAATAAATAATTACTTGGCCATAGGATAGAAAATTATATACGGACACCGAATTGGCTAAATTAATAATTTTTAAAAATCGTCGATTTGAGATTTATTTAAATGTTTTGATTTAAAATTTATAAATAGAAATCAATTTATAGAAATCGAATTTATCGAAAAATTGAGTTTGGAATGTTGAAATAAATTTTGGTTAAAGGAAATTGTTAAATAATTAAAGTGGAGACTTTGGAATTTAAACCAGGATATGATTGAATTTCGAAAATTGATTTGTTTAAAGGTTGAACCTTAATTCGAGCTTTGAATATTACTAAGTAAAAGTGATATAAAAATGTTATTTTGAAATCGAGCTTGGAATTGAATCATATTTGAAATTTGGATTTAAACTTGAATATTGATGGATAATTTTGTTAAGTGTTATAAATGGATATTTTGAAAAATCAAACTCCAAATCGATATAAATTGAAATTGAGTTAATTGAAGTGAATATAAAATTGAATAAATTTGAAGTCAAAGTTGACGTTGATTGAATCGAAATCGAAATTGAATCGGTAGAAGGGAAATTGAACTTGTTTTGAATTGGGAAGTTATAATTGAATGGTTTGGTTTTGAAGCTGTTTTATTTTGTTTTCCAAATTACTCAGATATATAAACCATTTTTGAATACTTAAACTATTTTAATCTATTTTAAATCTACTTAACCCAATTTAAATTATTTTAAACTAATTTATCTATTTTAAATCCATTTTAAGACTTTAAGTATTCTTAACTACTTTAATTATTTAAACTACTTTTAAACTACTAAACACTATTTTTCTAAAATTTCAAGCTGGTCAATAAGGTGAAATGTTTATGTTTAAATCTTGAATTTAAATACGCATTGGGTTAAATGAAGTTGCAACCTAAATTGATATCCGAAATGATCTTGAAATCGAAATGAGATATTGAGGCGAGAAATGATTTTTGAAAAGGAACCTTAATTTTGCATGGCTATGATGATATTTGAAATGGATTTGATTTTGAAGCGAATATGATATTTTGATATCAATTATGAATCGATTTGAAATGTAAAAGAGCCAACGGTGTAATAATACGTAGTTATTAAAGAGACCGGGATCGGATATGGACATACTCTCTGTCGATACCGAACACCACTTTAATAACTATTATATGCAGAGTGTTGATCCAGAATGAAGTGGATGGTTTGGTGAACGCGTTGACTGAAGAAAGAGAACGATATTGGATGACCCCTGACATGACTAAAACAGGAGCCGCGCCGGGCCATTGACGTTCGCCATCTCTAGCGGACACACTTCTTCGATACCATACCTATTACATTTGTGATTCGATTTGGGTGCACCCCTTGATTTGGGAGTGTTGTTTCGCGGTGTTTGGGTAGCTGCTGGCTATGCTCAACATCAGCCGGATCACGCAACTACTAGTATCCTAGTTGGTATCGCCTCATGTAACTTGTCATACTGATTATCCTATTCGTGACCACTACGTTTTGTTTTGTGTTATACCTATGGGGTACCCTCTGATAACCACCAGTTTACGGTGGGGCCTACGGTGCTGTATAGACTATGGCATTATAAAAATGTGTTAAGGGGGATTATGGTAACGCCTTAACGCTATTTTGATACTTTATATTACTGATAGGCATTATCTACTTAGCGTATTGTACTACATAGTAGATAGTTTAACGTATCCTTAAGAGATGGAAAATCCCGTAACATCTCTTATGTTATTGCACGCACGTTGACACTGGATATGAGATGTCAAACCCCGTAAACATCTCTAACGTCGTTACACACATATTTATTTACGATTGATTTAACTTTCATAGGGATATTTTAGTCCTGACTCGAGTGTTTTGTCTTTTCATTACTGTAACAACCCGCATATTTATCGAGTTTGTATTTAAATATTTTATTTAAATATTAACTCGTTAATCGGATTTTGGTCCGAAAAGCTACTTTTTGCAAACGGTCAAATTAGGACAAGAGACCACTTCCATTGAGTTCGAAATGTCGTTTACAACTTTTTTAAGTATAAACATCGATAAGTTTGGAGTTAGTGAAATTTCACTAACTTTTCCCGCTTTGGACTTTGGGTTAGTTTAGCCTATTAAGCCCAAGTTCCAACCCTCTTCTCCTCACTCTTCATAAATTTCCTAACTAATCAAGCTTTGGCATTAATGGTGGAGGGAATGGGAAATTAAAATTCCAAAACTCAAATTCAATTGCAATCCATCTTTCTACTCCAAATTCAAGAAGAAGACATTGGATTCAAGCTTCTTGTGCTTAGATAGAAGAAGGATTGATTCTTGCTTGCTTAAAACTTCATTTTCATTGATATTTGGTGCAAAGGTGAGATTTTTATCTCACAATTCTAGCCTATAACTATATTGGACTGTTGGGAATGATTCCCTATCATTTTTGCATGCATGTTAGCATTTGGTTTGGATTGGATTGGCGAAATACTCCAATTTTTAGCATTTTGGTGAATTTTCTGCACTTAGGTCGTTCTGGCCATTTTTAGGTCGTTCGGAGTTAAGTCGTTCGTCCATAGGTCGTGAGTCGTTCACGAGTTAACCCTAGGTCGTTCTGGCCATTTTTAGCTCGTTCGGAGTTAAGTCGTTCATCCATAGGTCGTGAGTCGTTCACGAGTTAACCCTAGGTCGTTCTGGCCATTTTTAGCTCGTTCGGAGTTAAGTCGTTCGTCCATAGGTCGTGAGTCGTTCACGAGTTAACCCTAGGTCGTTCTGGCCATTTTTAGCTCGTTCGGAGTTAAGTCGTTCATCCATAGGTCGTGAGTCGTTTACGAGTTAACCCTTAAGTCGTGCAGCCCATCAGTCACGCAACCCTTAAGTCGGTTACGAGTTATCCCGATAGGTCGTTGGACCCTTAACTCGTAGGTCGTTGGACCTTATCTCGTTAGGTCGCTCCTGGCCTAACCCTTAAGTCGTGCAACTCTTAAGTCGTGCAACTCTTAAGTCGTGCAACTCTTAAGTCGTGCAACTCTTAAGTCGTGCAACCCTTAAGTCGTGGAACCCTTCAGTCACGCAACTCTTAAGTCGGTCACGAGTTATCCTGTTAGGTCGCGACCTCTGTTAAGTCGCCCATGTTGGGTCGTGAGTCATCGTTAGGTCGCGAACACCTCTAGGTCGCAACCACTAGGTCGAACCCCGTAAGCGGTGGCGTTGCCACCGCACCCCCACCTTGGGGGGTTGCCACCCCCCCGGACCCCCCCTCCGTAGGGGATCTTATCTGAAAAACATTGAGCTGATTTCCTTGGATTTTATTCACATCTCCGTATGCGATTTTTGTGACTGATTGTTTCTACAATTGCTTCTGTGTTTTGTCACTTTATAATATAAAGGTTTCAATACTAGTAGTAAATATCAAAACTCTTTTAACAAACAATTTCAACTCTATTTTTAATAACAAAGCTCTTTTCTTAAACCGTTTTCCAATCTATTAGTATATACAAACCTTTACCTCACTCGGATGAGAAATCTAATTAAACGACTTAGTAAAACAAGTGGTATGAAACGCTTGCGTTCACTTCGTCGCTTAATTCTTGGACTTGTTCGATTGAACCTCTTGTGACAATTTTATTAGTGAAGATTTACAGTTTGTTCGTAAATATTTAAGTTAAGCAGGTGGTTATGGGACATGAAGCTAAACTTCTATATTTACTATCTTAGTGTAATTGACACTTCTCGTTGATCATGACGATCATTCTGATGATTTAGACTAGCAACTGTGCGATGTCTCTTGTTGCGAGGTTAGACTAGACACCACTTGTGTGATTCCACTCACACATACCTTTTTGCTTTTTGGTTAGTCTGGACCTTAATCTGTGTGATTCCATTCACACATGTGGGGTAGCTCCCCTTGGTCTTCGGACCGTCATGTGATAGGCCTCTTTCTCTTTTCTATGATTTCTGGACTTCTTGCGTTGATTTCTAGAATTTATGTCATTGACTTGTTATGAGTACAAGTTTGGGGTATGATGCCCTTTCCGAATCTTTGAGAAGATTCTGGTGATATTGATTATCTCTTATTGATTGATCTTCTGTTGATCATTATTTACATACTTATAGTGGTATGTCATTATGGATGTTTATGTTTATGCCATATCTTTTATGTTATATCATGTCATCTGATATTTATAGCTAGACTGACCCGTTTATTATTTTCTTAAATAATACTCGGGTCAGACCGAGATGTTACAGGTGCTTCTGCTTGACTTCTTCCCAGGGATTCATCACTCTGACTTTTGGCTAACTGTTTAGATTAGCAGTTTTTGTTGTATACACTTGAGATATAGACTCATAGTTGTATTCTTTTGTATAGGACGTGTTGCTATTCTTTTGTATTATCGTGGATCTTACTGACCACTACTCTGATGTACACTTTCGTGTGTTAGTTATATATTCATATCTTCTTCCGCCTTTGTGATATGGATATCTGTGACTGATTTGTGATATGATTATTTCTATGTTTGTTTCCGAAGATTATTTATAGCCACCGTGTGATAAGCAATTACATGGATGGTCGCTCCTCAACAGCTTTATTCTCCGTGCTAGTTGACAGCACTACTCCGGAGTGTTCTTGGCTAGCGTGGGTATAGAGGTGGGGCGTCACAATTACGCTCGGGTCAGTCTTGAGTTTTCAGATTTTTGAAGATCTATTCTGGAGGATGAAGACGAAGATTTGGTATACTATTACTATTATGATCTTTGCATCATGCTGACTGCTGCATTATTTTATTTGTTCTGTTGAATATGTATAACTCTGATAAATGTTGTATAAATAATGATAAAAGTATAGTAAACAACTTCATGAACTGTTTATTTGATTATTATATTTTATCGTTCCGCTGCAAGATTCTGTGTTGTTTCCTTTCTTTTATTTCTCTTTCCTCTTCTTTTCTTATTTACCCCAATAACCATCTGCCCTTTTGAATGGTTTGCAATCGACATGTGTATTTGATCGTCGGTTTAAACTGTCCAAAAAGGCGGGTCGTTACAGTTGGTATCAGAGCTTTGGTTTAGCGATAACCTTAGCTTTGTGGGGTCTGACTCTTTATAAATAGGGTAGTAATACCCTATGATGAGTCGCTGAGTGTATATATATGAGAGAGCGTATTTGTTAGTGATATAAAACGTTTTATATTGTGTCAGTTGATTTGTTGAGTTGCTTATGGATTCTGGTCAATACGAGTAATTAACGTCATTGATAGGGATCTCTAAACACTTAAACAGAACAATTCGACATAGTATTGTTTTGAAATTGGGTAAATGAAATAATTTTGGTCTAATTATATTTTGAATATAAAGAAAATTTTTCAGAAATTATTGTGACTTATCTAGCTTACCTGGTTGTTAGGAATGAAAATATTGGTTATTATCATTAATTTGATATTGTAATTTAATAAACAAGATGTACAAAATAGACAGTGATAAAACAACTTGTGGAATATTTTAAGAAAGTAAAATCCTATAAGAATATTTTATAAAGGTGTCTTATAAATTAAAACAGATTTAAATTGGAAAATATTGAATTTAAGACCCGGAGGTTTTGACAATGGTTCTCAATGCTTTGAAGAAATATATAGTAATATTAGTTGGAAAATGTTTATGGAAATATTTTGAAAGAATTTTAAAAAAAATAAGGAATGAATTCAGTACTCCTCTCTTATGTCGCTGGAAAATAATTTCGGTGATGACTGCGCAGCATCATCGACGTTCATTTTCGAGTCTCAAAGTGGGAAGACTTCTAAGAAGCTTTGCTTTTCTTCGAAATTATTTTGGGTAAATGGGTTTTGGTTTAAACTCCAAAGGTATGATTTGATATATTAAAGATATAAGTGTATATGTTTATTTCAAACAATTTGAAAAGAACCGGGCATTTAAATTTCTAAGTTCTGTTAATTAATAATTTTCAAATTATTTGAATGGAACTTGAATAACCAGAATTTATACAATAAGAGGATTAAGATATCTAAGCTTTTGTTTGGGAAAACTTTAAAGTTGAAAGGTAAAGAGGATTTAAACAAATTAAATTTGTGAACATTCTAATTAAGTAAAATGAAATTCTATAAATTTGTATAATACCAAATTTGCATTCTAATAACATATAATATGACTTACCAAATATTAAGAAGTTGAAATGATGTTTTGGATATGTAATGAGATGTTGTACAAATAAACAGAACCTGAAAATAATTGAAGTATACAAGTAAGGAAAACTCAAAAGGAATTAAAATGTATATAAATGGAAAATTTGGTTGTGATAAAAATGTTATATACTTAAATATAGCATGAAATGATGAATGGATAAATGGAACAAGTAAGTGAACTTAAGAAAGAAGATAAATGAATCGTATTATATCTTTGTAAATTGGTTATAGAAAATAAATATAAATTGCAAAGGGTTTGTAAAATTTTTCTGAATTTGTAACCTTTAAGATAACTGTAAACTAAGAAAAGTCATTTATGAGAGGTTAGACTTTTATAGGATGATTAACAAACTAAAGTGCTGGTTAATAAAATGTTCCACAAATGAATTCGTTATTAACTGAAATTATGAAAATGCAATAAAAGTAAACAAAGGAATTTCTTATAGCTAAGAATCAATTGGAAAATGAAATTGAATTTAATTAAATTATATAGAATGTTTAAAATGAACTTGAGTAGGAAAATTCTATGATATGATGTTTAAGAAAAGATAATGTTGAAGAATATGCTATGTAAAGAAATGGATATATTAACTAAATAATGGATTGTGAATAATTAATTGTAAATAAAATGAAAGTCAATAAAATAATTTAATATAGATAAATTGTATAGAAATCTACTGAAAGGTGATACATAAGTTGTACGAGTATTATTTTATTCGCATAACGATTTGATCCAAATTCGAGCATAAAATTTCGAGATGATTTATATCGATCCAAGTTAGGATTCTTCACTCGATTTTCGACTGCGAACCCTAGATATGGATTTTTAATTTGATTCTGGAATTCTCTATCTAGTATAAGGCTATGCAAGGAGAGTAACAGTTTCCAACCAAGGAACCAAATATGAGTCCGCACTAGAGAGTCGTGTGAACGATACTAGTTTGAAAGTGAAATTATGTGGTCGAATAAGCGATTAGATTGATATTGCTCACGGATGATATATGTACGGCTTACGGACTTAATTAAAGTTAATATTGGAAATTTAAGATGCCAAATATAAAATGATTCTTTTAAAATTATGTAACAGGATATATATATATATATATATATATAAACCAAATTGAATGTAAAATTAATAATTTGGTTATGTTGGGTATGATTTGGTTGTTATATGATTGTTAGTTGATTGTATAGAATTCATTAAGTGTAAATTGAAAGCTATAAGTCATTTAAATCAAATTGGAAGTTAAATGAATTTAAATAGAATTTAATTTGATTCAAATTGGAAGTGAACTAATGTAAATATAAATTAGTGAATGTTAACTAATTGAATTGAGAATGAATGTTAGTAAAATCCAACGTTAATGAATCAACTGTGATTAAAATTGAAAACCAAGTGAATAAATATTAATGAGAAGTGAATTTATATTGATTGGTTATGGATTTGTTGGATGATAGTTGGATGATAATTGATTTGGTGGATGCATTTGTTGTTTTGTTGCTATGTAGGCACATGTAGTTGTTATGTTGCTATATTGTGTATATTGGTATTATTTTCATATATGCATGTTTCTCAGGGTTTGTTGAGTGTTTAGTAGGTGCGGATTGCGCTTGCTTCGCATTTGGAGCTCGCTTTCGCGCTATATTAGCCGTATATGCTCGCTAATAATATATAAGGTAATATCTCGGATTACATACAGTACTTTTACACTTTTTCCCTGCGGGATGCCTCATCACTTGATGAGATGTATATTTGTGATATATATATTGTCATTTTTTTTTCGATCGAGCAGCGCAAAGGAGACTCTGCCGAAATTTTCCGTAAATCCGGGTGTTAGAAAATTTTTCAAGTTAAATTTTTTTTAACTTGTTTTGATAACTAACTGTTAAAGTTAGAAAGACGTTTAGAGTAACTTAGTGGAAGCGTAGTTATGACTTTATAAATGGAATTTCATTGTTTTATAAGTTAGTAACTTTGAATAAAATATATCTAATGTTGAATTCTATACTTAGTTCCTTTTCCCTTCTTTTTCCTTTTCGGGGACGAAAAGTTTTGAGTGGGGGAGAGTGTAACGACCCATAAATTTTCGATAATTAAAATAGCTAATTTAATAAGATTTCGTGATTTAGTGTTAGAAAAAAATTGTAAGTCGTTTGGAATAATAATAAATGTTGAATCCATTGGGTATAATAGAGTAATTGATTGATAAGTAAAATCTATTTAAATCAAATATTGAATATTGAACAGGTAAATTGTTTAAATTAAATATTTAAAACTTATTGAATAATTGAGCAACTGTAAAATGAAAATAGTGTTCTAAATTGTGAATTGGTTTTAAAAGTTGAATCTTATAAGTTCAATTTCAATATTTCAAAAGATAATGAATTATTGGATAATCGAAATTGTTTAAATTTAATATTTGGAATTTATTGAATAATTTGATAATGGGAATTGAATAACCGTATAATGGAAATGGTTGTTCTATAATTTTAATTCATTTCAAAAGTTAAATTTTTAAGTTCGTTTTTGAATATCTCAAAAGATAGTGATTTAAAAATAATCAAATTTGTTTAAATTTAATATTACAAATGTTTGAATAATTAAATTCCGAATTTGATACGTTTAATTTGATATTGAAAATTTAATATATGGAAATAGAGTGAAAAATTGAAATTTGATTTAATATGATTCAAATTGTTTTCCAAAGGGAATGTAAGTTATATTGGGATTATAATAGAGTTAATAAGATTTTTAAATTGGAATTTATTGGATAATTGAATAACGGATTTAATATCATTAAAACTGATTTGTAAAATTTTATTTTATCCTATTAAAGTTAGAATGATGTTGTAGAACTTTTAAAATCGAATTAAAAGTAAATTTGTGAAAATTGAATATTTTAATATTTAATTGACGAGTTAAAATAGCCATTTTTCAAACAGTCTCGGATTTCGATGAAACTAATTTCATCGGATCCGTAACGTGTTATATTGTAAGATTTCAAATTTCGTGTTAATCGGATTTACCGTTTGTCCGGGGCGAGCCAAAACGCATAGAAATTTGTTTAATCAGTTTAATTTAAAATCGATCGTTTATTGTCGTAACTCGCACAGATGATCGAATTAGCCTCCGAAACCTATTCCATTGTGTCCGGAACGCAGGTTAAACCCTAGAAACGTCGGTCACCACGCGAGATTTGAAGTTCGAAAATTTGAAGCGAATAGTGTTTTTCGTATAAATTCTATAAAGGACCCCTCTACCATTCATTTGCTAACCCTTCTCCTAGAAAACCCTAGTCGCCAGTATACTGTACACGGCTAGAATTTAGTCTCGTTCTTCCCCTCCGATCTCCTCATCCACAAAACGATTCGCGAAACTCGCAACATGGAAAATGTAGAACACACTGAGATCCTTAAATCCAACGGTTGTGATTTGATTTCATGTGGTAGATTGTCTGAAATTCGAGCTTAAACGCACACGGGTCGAGCACGTTTTTGCACGAGTGGGGACCACCGAGCTGGCCGTGGGTTCAGGCATAGGTAGAGTGGGGGTAGAGCTTCCAAATGGAGGTGCTTGATCATTCTCTCGTGCGTTGTGGAGGTGGATATGTAAAACCCTAGATGGGTTCGGCTTCGTTGTTTTACTGGAGCAAGAATGCGACCTGGAGAGAGCACGCGCGTGAGAAGAAGAAGCAAGTGGCCAGATCTCCATCAAGCAGAACGTGCGGCCGAGATGTCTTGGGTATAATAATAAAAATAATTGTTGAAAATTTGTTATATTATAAATTGTGAAATGTTTAAAATACGATATCTTGTTGATACGAGGTCAGATTGTGACGAAACGAATTGCGACGGGTTCGTTTTGTCGAGAACTATGCAATGAAGCTAGATTGGAATCGTTTAGAGCTAGTGAAAATTTCGGGTAAAATTAAACGCTCGTTTAATTTTATTCGAAATAAAACGCTGGAACTACATTTAAATCAAGGTGAGTGTTTTATAACGCTCACAACGTACTGAATATCTTTATGGTAGTTAAGTTTAATATTATGAAGTGATATGAATTTTATTTGTCGTTGTTCGATAAAATTTAATTGTCATTTGAATTCACCGTTGAAAATTTAACTGACAGTCAAATTGAAATTAAAAATTGAATTGCGTTTAAATTACCTGACATGGATAACTATGAAATTGCCGTGAATTGTATTGTCTATTGGATGATGTATTTCGACGGATGCTATTGGTTGATATTTAAATGTTTGGATGTTTATTTGCTTATATATATCCTGTTATGCATACATATAACACTGTGATTTGATTTAAGTGATATATATTCATCCCTGACATTTAATTGAAATAAATAATTACTTGGCCATAGGATAGAAAATTATATACGGACACCGAATTGGCTAAATTAATAATTTTTAAAAATCGTCGATTTGAGATTTATTTAAATGTTTTGATTTAAAAGTTATAAATAGAAATCAATTTATAGAAATCGAATTTATCAAAAAATTGAGTTTGGAATGTTGAAATAAATTTTGGTTAAAAGAAATTGTTAAATATTTAAAGTGGATACTTTGGAATTTAAAATCGGGATATGATTGAATTTCGAAAATTGATTTGTTTAAAGATTGAACCTTAATTCGATCTTTGAATATTACTAAGTAAAAGTGATATAAAAATGTTATTTTGAAATCGAGCTTGGAATTGAATCATATTTGAAATTTGGATTTAAACTTGAATATTGATGGATAATTTTGTTAAGTGTTATAAATGGATATTTTGAAAAATCAAACTCCAAATCGATATAAATTGAAATTGAATTAATTGAAAGTGAATATAAAATTGAATAAATTTGAAGTCAAACTTGATGTTGATTGAATCGAAATCGATATTGAATCGGTAGAAGGGAAATTGAACTTGTTTTGAATTGGGAAGTTATAATTGAAATGGTTTGGTTTTGAAGCTGTTTTATTTTGTTTTCCAAATTACTCAGATATATAAACCATTTTTGAATACTTAAACTATTTTAATCTATTTTAAATCTACTTAACCCAATTTAAATTATTTTAAATTAATTTATCTATTTTAAATCCATTTTAAGACTTTAAGTATTTTTCACTACTTTAATTATTTAAACTACTTTTAAACTACTTAATACTATTTTTCTAAAATTTCAAGTTGGTCAATAAGGTGAAATGTTTATGTTTAAATCTTGAATTTAAATACGCATTGGGTTAAATGAAGTTGCAACCTAAATTGAAATCCGAAATGATCTTGAAATCGAAATGAGATATTGAGGCGAGAAATGATTTTTGAAAAGGAACCTTATATTTTGCATGACTATGACGATATTTGAAATGGATTTGATTTTGAAGCGAATATGATATTTTGATATCAATTATGAATCGATTTGAAATGTAAAAGAGCCAACGGTTTAATAATACGTAGTTATTAAAGAGACCGGGATCGGATATGGACATACTCTCTGTCGATACCGAACACCACTTTAATAACTATTATACGTGGAGTGTTGATCCAGAATGAAGTGGATGGTTTGGTGAACGCGTTGACTGAAGAAAGAGAACGATATTGGATGACCCCTGACATGACTAAAATAGGAGCCGCGCCGGGCCATTGAGGTTCGCCATCTCTAGCGGATACACTTCTTCGATACCATAGCTTTTACATTTGTGATTCGATTTGGGTGCACCCCTTGATTTGGGAGTGTTGTTTCGCGGTGTTGGGGTAGCTGCTGGCTATGCTCAACATCAGTCCGGATCATGCAACTACTAGTATCCTAGTTGGTATCGCCTCATGTACCTTGTCATACTGATTATCCTATTCGCGACCACTACGTTTTGTTTTGTGTTATACCTATGGGGTACCCTCTGATAACCACCAGTTTACGGTGGGGCTTACGGTGCTGTATAGACTATGACATTATAAAAATGTGTTAAGGGGGATTATGGTAACGCCTTAACGCTATTTTGATACTTTATATTACTGATAGACATTATCTACTTAGCGTATTGTACTACATAGTAGATAGTTTAACGGATCCTTAAGAGATGGAAAATCCCGTAACATCTCTTAAGTTATTGCATGCACGTTGACACTGGATATGAGATGTCAAACCCCGTAAACATCTCTAACGCCGTTACACACATATTTATTTATGATTGATTTAACTTTTATAAGGATATTTTAGTCCTGACTCGAGTGTTTTGCCTTTTCATTACGCTCTGGTCAGTCCAGAGTTTTTCGATTTTTGAAGATCTATTCTGGAGGATGAAGACGAAGATTTGGTATACTATTACTATTTTGATCCTTGCATCATGCTGTCTGCTGCATTATTTTATTTGTTCTGTTGAATATGTATAACTCTGATAAATGTTGTATAAATAATGATCGAAGTATAGTAAACAACTTCATGAACTGTTTATTTGATTATTATATTTTATCGTTCCGCTGCAAGATTCTGTGTTGTTTCCTTTCTTTTATTTCTCTTTCCTCTTCTTTTCTTATTTATCCCAATAACCATCTGCCCTTTTGAATGGTTTGGAATCGACATGTGTATTTGATCGTCGGTTTAAACTATCCAAAAAGGTGGGTCGTTACAGAGATTTAAATTAATATAATATTATTAAGAAAGCAGACTTCTGCATATGATGGAATTGGCTCCAGATACTTGTTCCATTGTGTTCGTAATAGGGATATTACAGAGAGGACGCTAGGTGGCATATCTCAATTTGGAGTTTGAAAATTTAACGTGCAAATAGTGCTTTGAATTTTTTTTTTATATAAGGCCATCGTAATTCACAAAGTTGCTAAAACCTAGTTTCTTCAGCCGTCGTTGACAAACCCTCCATCCTACGACCATGGTTCATCAAAGCAACTCCTTCCAATTTCAAGCCTCAGCCTCAACTAACAATACATAGAGATTGACGAAACAAAGTTAACCAACGGCTGAGATCATTATTGGAGGAGCGGAGCAGCAGCTACTACCGTTCATGTGCGTTTTCACGTTGATCGACGGCGATTAGGGAGGCAGCATTACTTGCTGGAGGCGCGGAGAGGTGGGGCGGTGCACAACGTAGGTCGTCGATGCAGTCCTCGACAAGAGGGATAGCGGCAGTAATCGAAGAAAACACGAGATTTTTTTCTTGGGAACGAATGAATGAGAGAAGACGAGGTAAAATTTAATTAAATTTAATTAATTTATGTTATTTATAATTTAAATGATCTC